>CM076584.1:984692890-985364969 GCA_034641835.2 Pinus albicaulis | reverse complement strand
TGAGGTGATCTTCATCGTAATGTGTTCTTCTTGCTCTATTTTAATCGATTTGCATACCTCTCAATCTCTCGCCCCCCATGTGTGCACATTGTTTGGTCTCAATCTAGTTCCCTAAATTGAGCTCATTTAATTGTCAACCAGGGTCAGTAAACTGCTGAAGTGTGGTGCACTATATGTGCCTAGGTATCTATTTCCCACTACGTTGTGTTTAGTGTTTTCTTATGTTTTTGGTTTTATGGTTTTATTTTGAAAAGGAAAAGTACTAAGTGCTAAATGAAGGGAAACTATTGGTCAAAACAGAGTGAAGCCTAAACTATGATGGTAAACAAATGCAAATGTTGAAACAAAACATATTCTAACTATGACTAGCAACCAACAAATACAAAGCTTGATAATGACTCTATTGTAAATTCACAACATGAAATTGAAATGAACCTGAGAAATGAACAAGCTAAGTGTAAATGAAGTTTTCTCCTAACTAAACAATCAACTCATAATATTACAAAAATCTAAATTAACCTATGATGCTGAAGTTATTCTATTCTACAACTTGATTTATCACTACTAAGCCTTATTTAGAAATTTAGAGATTTTCTAGAATAATGTTTGGGAAAAAGGCTATTGGTGAATTCATAAAAGATTTGCAGGATAATCAAAGCCTTAAACTAATATTACTGACCTCTGTTCATGTGATGATATATTAATAAAAATTCAGAACAAAAGTAAGTTGTGAATAATGAAGGCCGAGAGATTAATTTTGACAACTAGAACTACTTAAAATACAATGGATAAATACTAGGTGAGACTGCAATCTATCAATCTGAAAATACAGTGACTACAACTAAGTTAGAATGCTATTAATCTATCTTGAAACAAAATGAACTAAAGCTAAGCTAGTGTGCCACTAATCTACTTAAAACACAGTAAACAAAGTTGATGCCATTATCAAACTTGAAGTATGTTGACAGAGTTAAAACTAAATGCAAACAACCTCCGGAGTGTTATGACTAAATTAATCATGCAACTAGTCTATTGCATATTACAAAAACAAGTCTGGCTGTACTATCTAATGCAAATTGACATAAAACACACAGTTCGAAATGAAAACACAATTAAACTCCTAAAATATCACAGTTAATTCCCATTCATCATTAAAGGTATTTTGGAAGAATTCTTAGAACAGGACTAACCGTAATATGTAATGTAAATGAGTGTAAAAGCATGAAGTGGATAAAAATATTGAAAATTGGAAATTGAAAACGAAATCAAGCTAAGGCTACTTATCTAAATCATCTGAACGGAGCTTCTCGGGCAGTAGGGGCCCTCTACTGCCGAATTAGCTTGCAAATCCAATTAACGTTGACTCAGCTCTTGCACTAGAACGATGTCTTTTTCATTAAAGGAGAAAAATACTTAAAACAGAGTATTCACAGTTAGCAGCAAAAGCCAAAATCTAACCAAGATCTAACTCCTTTCTCTTGCCCTGTTGCATTAATATAACAAATGTTCATAACAGAACTTGCAACAATTCAAGGATTATTGTCTTTCCTTATCGAAATCATAATAGGACTCTTAAAGTGGCTGCGTGAAAAGGAAATGGACATCTGGACTGAGACAGTCCTACTAGAAGTCTGCTTTCTTAAATATGTTCCCACGTATCAAAGCCATACACATAATTCGTTTCTTCCTTCATGGTGAGCAACGAACCATGTAGACATGACGTGGAATATTCCCATATGCGGTTTTTCTTGAGACGACACCTGGAACCCACTCAAACTGTAAAACAGCTGCGGAATGCGGGATCAGCTACGGAATGCGCGGTCAGCTACGAAATGCCTGTATTCTGTAGCTATTTTGCAGAAAATTGTTAAAATAGCAAAAAATCATGAAAATACAATATGTTAATCAATTTCATGTAACCTTTAAGCAATCCTAATCATTCTTCATTGATTTTAGGCTTATGAAGTGATAAAATAATGATGAAATGAAGTGAAGATTTGTAAAAGAGAAGGCAATTCTAAGGCTCAACATACCCCCACTGCAAGACTATTGCATGTCCTCATGCAATTTCATCAAAACTTATTCCATGTGCTTTGAAACCTCTGTTAGAACATCCAACCTTATCTTTCTTCTTCTTTTGGCCCTAATCTATTTTCTAATCTCTGTTAACTTTTCAGAGATTAGTTCTTCATCTTCCTCTTGTAGTGGAGTGTCAAGTTTATTTTCAATAACCATGTCAGATTTCCTTCTTCTGCTCCATCAAAAGATTTGGCAAAAGATTTTATAATCTCTTTATGGAAGCCATCAAATTTCTCTATAAAATTTAGCCTCCCTTCTTATTGTAGTAGCTCCTTGACTTGTGGATATCCTTCCAAATACTTGACTTCAACTGATTGTGTCCTGACAATTAGCCACATTCCTCCTTTGTGCGGATTATCTTCCTTTCAGAATTACTTTTCTATGCTTGAAGCTAGATTGACTACAGAGTATAATGCTTTATTTTGAAACTGTATCTCTGTGTCTGAAGATGGATTAGTTGAATAATGATGCTTCACCCTTAGAATTACCTTTCTGCACTTAGAGATGGATTGGCTACAAAGTGTAATGGAAGTGAATGGATGGAGGTAATTAAGCTATAAGGGAAAATGAAGTGGCTATGGATCTAATGGAGAATTTATGATGACCTTGTGGTGAGATATGGAATGTTGGATAAGGGATATGGCTAATCAATTCGAATGATAGGTTGTTTAGGAAACATATGATTATACACATTGTATCTATTTCATGTTTTGACTTTTTGCTATTAAAATAATTTTCACAATTTACCTCAGAATTTTGACCTTGTTAATTGTTGTGCTTGATGTTGTTCCTTTGGTCCTCTTTGAGCATGTTGGTCTTCAAAACAGAATCCTTCAATTTCCTGTAATCATCATCTCTTTGTAGGCTGTACAATTATGTCAGAACTGCTGAATAAGATGTGGCTACAACATGCAATCTGTAAAAAGAAATGAAGTATGAATATGGAAGATGGATGTGAAATGTGATGGAGTGAAAGTGGAATGGACTTGTGAAATGAAATGAAAATGGCGTGAGATGGAGTGAAAATGGAGTGAGATGGAGTGGAATTGTAGAATGAAATGAATTTTGGAATTTCTCTCAAATGGTACATCAGAATTCCCTGAAATTTTCTGAGGTTGTCACCAATATTATTATGCATTTTCCGACGAAAAATCTCTGCCATTGGTTACACGGATCTCCCGGAAAATGAGAAATGGCTGTAGGTGAAAGTGGCCAATTTCTTGAAAAATACACACTGAAATTTTCTGAAATTTTCTGTGTTTATTCACCCTACCTCAATGCATTTACCATAAAAATTTCAGGACCAACGGATGCACGGTTTGAAAGTTATGATAAAATCAATTTCTGCCCTGTTTCACCCTTCATTTTGCCCAATGTTGCAACAAAAAAGTACGCCACGAACTCATTTTAAGGCCAAATTGAGTGATTCCAAAGGGAAACTGTGTATTTTTACCTTCTCTACTGCCACATGCTTCCAGAATTTCATTTTGATGAAGAAAAGGTGCTGCTGTGCAAAAATACTCAAATCTGTCCTATTCTGTCCATAACGCTGAAAATTGAAAATCTGCCTGAAAAACCCTTCTGAAATGCCCTTAAAAATTGCTTTTTTCCAAATTCTGTCCACGTCTTACTCAATTTATCATATTATGAGAAAACCCAGAAGCTCAGAATTTTTTATTTCTGCTCCAATCTCTTGCAATATTTGTGCCAAAACTGCCTTCTGGAAAAAGTTGCAAAAAGATGAAAACAGGCTGCTTCAGCAATAGCTGCAGAAACTGCCACTTTCCGTAGCTGTGGTTGAATTGACAAGAAGATGAACATGCTGCTACAAGAAACTTATAAAATGTACTGCTGCAAGTTGTTGTTGATTCCATAAAACCATTAGTCTTCATCAAAGCCAACATTCATGGTACAATTCTTACCATGCGAATAGATGTGTCGAAGTCGAGCATGGGAAGAAATCATTGGATTACCGATCAATAATGAAAATCGTTAACCAATGCGAGACAACTCACCGATAATGTAAATGAGTGTCAAGGTACCTCAGTGCATCTTGACAGGGACGAATGAATGTGTCGAAGTCGAGTCGCCCGCAAGATTTGACAATCAAGAGACATTGTTGTATTCCCATTGTTATCAACGAGGAGGCTTGCCATTGATGAATGCAAGCTCCAAGGCACTTCAAATAATCTCTAATCTTGATCCCAGATAAAGTGTCGAGGTCGATGGGACAAGATCTATTGGAAGGTGGACCTTAAGGAATTCCACATCATCCAACTCGAGCATAGAACCAAGAATGATTTGAAGAACCATGAAAGATTGAAACCATCATGAAATTGCAGAACTTATTGTGAACTTTTCCCGCCAGTTGCCTGGTTTTCAAACAAAGCTCATGTCCAATTGCGCCAGCAAGCTGGTTTTCACAATAGGACTTATTTTTCTCTTTACTTTTTTTTTTTTTTTTTTTTCTTTTTTTTTTGTCCTACTCTACTTGAAAAAGAAAATCTTGTTCAAGTATATGAATACTTCCAGTGGAACCATGTCTGTAACAAGATGATAGATGAAATCATATGCAGGTTTGAAAGACACTCTTTGATATGTACTTGTATATGAGATGCCAATTGTCTTGATTTAGATGATCTCAGAAGATATTGAATAATTGAGCATTGGAATCCGATGACTGAATTGAACCAAGATTCAATGTAATCTTGTCTTCCTTGTCTTTCCTCTATCATGAAATCAGAGATGTGATCTTCATTCATAGAATCTAGTGATAGGCATGCATGAGACTTTTCAATCTCTAGTTCCAATATCTCCTCTTTATCAATAGACATCCCTGATTCTTGGACCTTATCTGAGTCTTCTTCTGCTGGTTGTTGTTCTTCAATGACAACTGGTGAATCATTTTGCAATACCTCAGATTTGTAAGTTGATTGAGGTGTTTTATTGTTGGGGATATGAAATGGTTGTGGAGGTAGTGGAGTGGGGAATCTTTGGGGTGTTTGTGTGGATGGTAATGGAAAAGGTTGAATTGAGGTAAAATGAGGGTGATATTGATGTTGTAGTGGAGGTAAATGGTATGGATAACATTGATCATGGTATTGAGGATAGAGAGGGAAAGATTGAGGATATGGTGGATTTCCTTTATAGGGCCTTTGCCAACTTTGTTGCCAATATTGGTTTTGAGGTTGGGATTGAGATGGCCAAGGTGTCCAAGGTTGGTTTTGAAGTTGGGATTGAGATGGAAAAGGTTTCCAAGGTTGGTTTTGAGGTTGGGATTGAGATGGCCAAGGTTGCCAAGGCAAGGGTGTTCTCCAATTACCTTGAGGTTGTTGTGCATAACCTTGAAACTGTGCATAAGGATATTGCATCATATTGGGTTGATGAGGCTGCCATAGTCCTCTTGGAGCTACATAACAAAGTTTCTCTTGTGCTTGATTTGCTCCATTATCCTTTTGGTAAATTTCCTTCAACCCTGGTAATGATGGGCAATCTTCAGTAGTATGTGATCCTGCACAAATTTTACACATTTTAATGTTATCACATGGACATTCATGCAAAGCATGTTTCTTTCTACATTTAGGGCAAAATATAAATGAAGCAACTTTTTGCTTGTTTTGCACTCTTAGCATGTCAGTTTGTTCATTTAAATTACCAAGAATGTTTATCAAATTGTTAGGTTCAGTTTGACTTACCAATTTTGATGCTGACTTACTTACTTTTGCCACAAATGGATGTTGAGGGGACCTTACACACTTTTCTTTTCCTCTTGATATGTTTTTGCATAGTTCACAAATTTCTTGAAATGACAATCGATAAACATCTCCTTTTCCCACAAGATTAAGAAGATCAATCCATTCATCCTTTATAGCATTTAGTAGGAGAGTTTTTAATGCATCTGATCCTAAATTATGCAATTTAGATCTTTTGATATTATAAGTAAATCTCTCCACTAAATATTCTAGGCTTTCATCCTCTTTTTGGTTCATCTTAAAGACTTCATTTCTAAGGTCATGGTGCATGCAATAACCTTTATATTTTTCCAAAAATACTCTTTTCATATCATCCCATGTCCCTATAGAATTTGTTCCTAAAGCCATGAACCATCTAAGAGCTCTATCCTTCAATGTTGCCGGAAACAAATTCAATTTTTGCATGTGCAATGAGTAGCCATAAGATCTACAAATTATTTCAAATTCAAAAAGAAAGGTTTCCGGGTCTTCTGATCTCATACCTTTGAAGTTAGGAAGCATAGATGGATGGATGTTCTTCATTTGAACATTGATATCAGTTTCTTGAATAGGAAATCCAAAAGGATCTTCCTCATTGTCATCATCTCCATCCATTTCTTCAACCTCCTTTGTCACCTCTTCTTCTACCTGCAAAAATATGAATTCATGATGTGGATGTGTGGCTCTTACTGCACCACATGATATAGTGGGTGTGGTAGGTGATTGAAGTTTTTGTTTTTGTTGTTTTTGTGGATGTAGGAAATCAGGATACCTAGTTACACTTCCCCGGCAACGGCGCCAAAATGTTGTGTCTCAATCTAGTCTCCTAAATTGAGCTCATTTAATTGTCAACCAGGGTCAGTAAACTGTTGAAGTGTGGTGCACTATATGTGCCTAAGTAACCTCTTCCTACTTCGTTGTGTTTAGTGTTTTCTGATGTTTTTGGTTTTATGGTTTTATTTTGAAAAGGAAAATAACTAAGTGCTAAATGAAGGGAAACTATTGGTCAAAACAGAGTGAAGCCTAAACTATGGATGACAAATGACAAATGCAAATACTGAAACAGAATCAAACCTAAACTATGACTAGCAAACAACAACTACAAAGCTTGATAATGACTCTATGGCAAAGAAACAAATCACAACATGAACTTGAAATGAACTTGAGAAATGGAATGCTAAGTGTAAATGAAGTTCTCCTAACTAAACAATCAACTCATAATATTACAAAAATCTAAATTAACCTATGATGCTGAAGTTATTCTATTCTGCAACTTGATTTATCACTACTAAGCCTTATTCAGAAATTTAGAGATTTTCTAGAATAATGGTTGGGAAAAAGGCTATTGGTGAATTCATAAAAGATTTGCAGGATAATCAAAGCCTTAAACTAATATGACTGACCTCTGTTCATGTGATGATATATCAATATAGATTCAGAACAAAAGTAAGTTTTGTAAATAATGAAGGCTGTGAATTTTAATGTTAACAGTTATTACTACTTAAAATGCAATGGATAACACTAGGTGAGAGTGCAATCTATCAATCTGAAAATACAGTGACTACAACTAAGCTAGAATGCTATTAATCTATCTTGAAACAAAATGAACTAAAACTAAGCTAGTGTGCCACTAATCTACTTAAAACACAGTAAACAGAGTTGATGCCATTATCAAACTTGAAGTATGTTGACAGAGTTAAAACTAAATGCAAACAACCTCCAGAGTGTTATGACTAAATTAATCATGCAACTAGTCTATTGCATATTACAAAAACAAGTCTGGCTGTACTATCTAATGCAAATTGGCAGAAAACACAGTTTGAAATGAAAACACAATTAAACTCCTAAAATACCACAGTTAATTCCCATTTATCATTAGAGGTATTTTGGAAGAATTCATTAGAATGAGACTAACTGTAATATGTAATGTAAATGAGCGTAAAAGCATGAAGTTAAAAAAACTATTGAAATTGGAAATTGAAAACGAAATCAAGCTAAGGCTACTTATCTAAATTATAAAACAGAGCTGCACAGGAGGTAGGGGCCCTCCACCACCTGGTAGCACGTAATCTAACTCAAAATCGACTCAGCTCATGCAGCAGAATGATGCTTTTTCATTAAAGGAGAAAAATACTTTAAAACAGAGTATTCACGGTTGGCAGTAAAAGCCAAAATCTAACTAAGATCTAACCTCCTTCTCTCGGTTTCCCAAGTGTTTATATAACAAATGTTCATAACAGAACTTGCAACAATTCAAGGATTATTGTCTTTCCTTTTCGAAATCATACTAGGACTCTTAAAGTGGCTGCGTGAAAAGGAAATGGACATCTGGACTGAGACAATCCTACTAGAAGTCTACTTTCTTAAATATGTTCCCACGTATCAAAACCATACACAGAATTCGTTTCTTCCTTCATGGTGAGCAACGAACCATGTAGACATCACGTGGAATATGCCCATATGCGGTTTTTCTTGAGACGACACCTGTAACCCACTCAAACTGTAAAACAGCTGCGGAATGCGGGATCAGCTATGGAATGCGCGGTCAGCTACGGAATGCCTGTATTCTGTAGCTATTTTGCATAAAATTGTTAAAATAGCAAAAATCATGAAAATACAATATGTTAATCAATTTCATGTAACCTTTAAGCAATCCTAATCATTCTTCATTGATTTTAGGCTTATGAAGTGATAAAATAATGATGAAATGAAGTGAAGGTTTGTAAAAGAGAAGGCAATTCTAAGGCTCAACACACCATAAGGAGTGGTTTTGTGTTCCACCCTTAGCTTGGATATTAGGCCCAAAGGGTCATAAGAACATGTAAAGCTCAGATTAAAGTTCATTTGTTTTAGGATCTTGTCTTCTTATTCACCTACTACTATGTTTGATCTGAAAATGATTTCTATTTATCATTGTGCTAGTATCATATTAGATATAAACATTTATTTTCTTTGTTTTACTTATCCATTATAGGTTTGTTTAAGAGCATGTGATTTTCAAATCAGTGTATTTGGCGAGTTTGTCATAATATAAGAAAGAATAATTTAAATGATAGAACAGAAGCAATATAAAACATAACAAACACACATAACAGAGCTTAACACATAGAATTTTGATAAAGGAGTTCACCCCTCTTGGGCTACATCTCCTTGGTCCAACTTCATAGTGTGGGCCTTTGTATTAGCTTCAAGTGTGCTCAATTTTTTTTTACAAGCTTCAGACCCTCTTGGATCCTATTCCAATGAGTTTAAAACATCATGATATCCCAAAAATGACTATTTTTTTGTTGAATTTGAACTTTCGATGCTTTGGCAATGACCCCAACACCTGGTGGCCCTGGCCTTAAAAAATCTTCAAATGCTCAAAAATACTTATAGATAACCTTTTCTGCCTCTACAGCCTACTTCATTGAGTTCCCAGCATGCCAATTAGCCTATAATGCCTCTTTCTGAGCTCTTCTTGGGAAAAAACTGAGTGAGTTATGACCAAAACTATTTTTCCCCAATTTCTCCTCTAAAACTAGAGGAACTGCCAGTTAACTTTCTAGAAATAGAAAAACCCAGAAATGGCACACCCTCCTAAAATCTTGCCAACATAATCTGTGGGTATAATTAGCATTAAAAACACTTAACAATGGATAAGTGTGGTTTTAATGTGATAAGCACGTTTAATGCTAATGAAATATTATCATGGTTAAATCCCGTTTTAAACTTAATTAAACGTGATTAATAAAACTATATTGTTTCAACTATATTGGCTCTAGGTTTTCAGGCTATGGCCATATGAGGAGGCGGCTGGCCTACGGGGCTACCCCCCTCCAACCCCCAACTGTCAGGCACATAATATTTAACATGATGTGAAAGCCTTAGTGGGTAAGAAACACTCGGTAGGAGAGTTGGCAAAGACGTTTGGTTGGCGGGCGGAAGGTCGTGGGTTCGACCCCCACCCATCTCCACCATATAATTTTTACATGGATTTATAATAGATCCTTCACTAAATTTGGTACTTCTCCTCCAAACTTAACCTCCGCCATTGGTTAGATAAGAGTTCCTCCATCTTTGGTTAAATCTGTCGAGAAGGTGGGTTTTAAAACTTTATAATATATATATGTTGAGATATATATATATATATATATATATATATATATATATATATATATAATATATATATGTTGAGATATATATATCCAAATAATTCCACCATAAACCTTAGTCCAATCATTAATGTGACAAATAATTCGACCCTAGGGTTAGGAGATGGCCCACCAGAGAGGATACGTGGAGCCCTCTGGTTCGGTTGTACTCCAACACCTAAAAAAAATTCAAATTCCAACTTAGGAAAAATATTGGAGGTCAATGGAAAATTTCTCTCTTCATAAACCTATTCGACGAATCTGAAGATGACACTTGTCATAGTGCCATTGGCTGCAATCTAGATAATATTCCTTGCAATGCTGACTGTACCTTCCACATCATCACTATACTTGTTCTGCTAATTTTTTTCCTATTTTGGAAAACGAACAGCAGACGATAACTCAGTCATACGAACTTGGATTTTGATGAAACAAGTTGTGTTGGAATCTTGGCGATGAACTCTATCTGTTCATTTAGGTTTGAAGAAATTTTAAGCACCTTCAATTTTTAGCTAAAAATTGAGCCTTAGATCATTCCTCCCCACTAGAAGCTTTTTGGACCCCGAAAGATATTATCAATTATTTAGCAAGTGAGGGTACAACTCCCTCACTTTTCCAGTCTCCAACCATTTTTCCTTTGAAGGATTTTGTCCTTTCAGTCAAACTCTAAGGTATTCAACATTCCCTCTTCTTGAAGTTCTGCTTCTTCTGTCAAGTATGAGGTCTTGCTAAATTTCATCAAGATATTCTAGCGAGAAATCATTTATTGATGGAAATTGAACATGCACTCCTTGATAATCAATCAAAGGAGCCTAAAAAAATCTCAAATTATCAACATTAATGACAAAATAAATTTTCATATAAGGAGGCAAGTCTAGCTTGAATGCATGTGTACCAATCTTTTCCAGAATTTTAAGTTGACCATAACAGATTGGTTTGAGCTTTTTACCTTCCCCCTGCAATCTTTCCTTTCTTATGTACAACCAAAATTATTCACCAACTTGGAATTTGTGATCAACCCGATGTTTGTCATGCCTTGCCTTGTAGCTGATTTTACTCTTTTCAAGTTCCTCTTGCACTGTGTGATGTACCAACTGAATTTTCTCAATGAAATTTCTTGCCTTATCTATGTTACTATTTTCATCTATAGCAACATATTTCTCAAAGATAAAGTCCAATGACGATCTTGGCAAGTAACCAAAACATGCCTCAAATGGAGATGTATTTGTGGAAGAATTTTTTGCCTAATTGTATGCATGTTGTATGTAGTGTAATTGTTCGTCCCACAACTTGGGATGCTTGCTGCAATAGGCTCTTAGAAGATGAATACAAATTCTATTTACCAACTCTGTTTGACCATTTGTTTGTGGATGAAATGATGTACTTTTCTTCAACTTTGTGACCATCATGTCCCATAATTTTGACCAAAAATTCCCAAAAAATCGATAATCATGATCACTTACAATAGAAGTAGGAAGACTAAAATGGATGCATACATTTTGAAAGAAAATATTAGCAATTTGTTCAAATGTAATAGTTTTCTTATATTCCATCGAAACAAACATTTTGCTGAACCTATCTACCACAGAATAAAAAAATCATGACCTTTCCTTGATATAGTAAGGCCTCCTACAAAATCCATTGAGATTCTCTCCCAAGGATGAGAAGGAACTGGAAGTGGTGTGTACAAAACAATATTCCTATTTCTAGGCTTACTTGTTGCACATAAATAACATCCTCTAATAAAAAGAGAAACAATTTCATTCATGCATGGCCAATAACAATACCTTTGGAGATGTGCTACTGTCTTTCCTACACCGAAATGTCCTGCAATCAATGATGTGTGCGCCTCCATTATGATAATGTTTCTTTCTCCCTGTGGTATACATAAATTTCCCAAGTGATACAACAAATTTTTATGCACATGATAATCTAACTCTTCACTTTTGTTTCCTTTACTCAATTTCTCGTACACATCTTGAAAATCACTATCATTCACATACTGTTCAATGTAAATTTCAGGCATAATAGAATTGTGCTTGAGAATATTAGCTGAATTTCCAATAGGCCTAGAGAGAATATCAGATAAATGATTGTACATTCCTTTTTTGTACTTGATAACCAAGTGAAATAGTTGTAGAAAACCCATCCACTAGAAATTTCTTGATTGCTGCAACTTTGACTGTGATTGTAAGTACTGCAATCGCTGATGGTCGGTATGGATAATGGTCTCTTTCCCCATCAAGTAATGCTTCCATTTCTTTACACTTTGTAACAATGCATATAAATTATTATCATAGGTAGGATATTTAGTTGCAGCTCCATTAAAATTTTCAGAATGAAATGAGATAGGCTTACCATGCTGCATGTGCAATACTCCCATAGCAGAACTACTTGCATCTGCTTGGATCTCAAATGGCTGTCTTAGATCTGAAATTTCTAGAACCGATGCTGAACTTATATTTTGCTTTAAAGCATCAAATTATTTTTGTTTCAAGTGTCCCAAATGGAATACTTTCTTTATGCTTGTCAATGCATGTAACAGAGTTACAACGGAAGAAAAAATTAGCAATGAATTTCTCCAATATTGTGCTACCCCTAAAAAGCTTCTTACCTCGGTAACTGTTTTGGGCTTGGGCCAATTCAAAATGGCCTAAAATTTGGAAGGATCAATCTTGAAATCACCCCCTCCAACAATGTGTCCCAAATATACCAATGAAGTCTTACCAAATTCTCACTTTTTCATCTTGAGAAACAATTGCTCTTTTCTCAAAACATCAAGTACCTTGTTCACATGCATGCCATGTTCTTCTCTTGATTTTCTGAATATGAGTATGTCATATAAGTAAACAATTAAAAATTCATCTATAAATGGTCTAAGTACATCATTCATTACTCTCATGTAAGTAGTTGGTGCATTTGTTAAGCCAAATGGCATAACTAACCACTCATACAATCCTTGTCTAGCCTTGAAAGAATTTTTCCAAATGTCTTCTTCAGCTATCCTAACTTGATGATATCCACTTCTCAAATATAACTTAGTGAAATACTTTGCATGCTTTAAATGATCAAGAAAATCATAAATGTGTGGGAGTGGGTAGCGATTCTTTACCGTGATTTTTTTCAGTGCATAGAAAGCAATACACATGTGCCAAGTCTCGTCCTTCTTTGGAACCAAAACTATTGGAGAACCACATGGTAAAGTAGATGGGCGTATGATACCTTTATTTAGAAAATATTGGATTTTCTTCGTCATTTCCAAAATTTCCATAATTGACATGCGATACATACGAATATTTGGAAGTGGAACATCCTGCTGCAGCTGAATCTCATGTTGAATTCCCCTCTGGGGTGGAAACCCCTTGGGTTCTTGAAACATCTCGCCATGCTGACTTATCACATCAAACAAATCAGATTTAAAATTTTCAACACATCCATAAAAATATTCATAGTTAACATCTTCCTTTTTCTTGATCATGAGAAGCACAAATTTTTTACTTGCATTTACTAGCCTCTTCATTTGCCCTGCATTAACTAAATAGATATTCAATTTCTTGCGATGAGCTCTCACAATATACTCCACTCCATCTTTAATCAAATGATATTTGTTATCATGAAAGTAAAATAACACTTTCCTATCATACATATATGGACTACCCAAAATAATCCCTGAAATGTCAAGTGGAACCACATCTAACTCAACTTCATCAACAAAATTTGTAGTAATAGCAAATCTAAAAATACATTTCCCTATCACTTGTAAATTGGCATTGTTAACTATCCAACCCAAAGGGTATGGCTTATGATGAGGTACAATTTCAAGATTTAGTTTTTTTACTAAGTCTTCTGAAATCAGGTTTGATTGTGATCCTGTATCAAACAATGCATCAATATTTGTATGATTAGAAAATACTCTAACATGGAATAATTATATCATTGTATCTTCATTTGGAGTGTTGTTGTGACTGTTTGAGGGGCTATAACTTGTTATAGCTTCCTTTCCTTTTTTAACCATGGAAACTATCTTGGTTTCATCTCCTAAATCAGATCCAGGATATTTTGTGTGGTGGAAGTCATCTTTTGTTTCCCTTTGTTATTTGGTTTATTTGGTCTTAATTCAGGATGTAGTTTCCAATAGTGGGCTTCATTGTGCCCCTCTTTGGAACAATGTTTGCATGTAATTTTCTCCCCTTCTTTATTAACACTTGCATTCTTATTTCCCTTCCATTTTCCTCCTTTCTCTTTTCCTTTACCCTTGAATGGCTTCTTCTTACTACCCTCTTCAGAAATGTTTTTACCCCTTGCTTCATGATGTGTGGCTTGCACACATACAACATCTAAGTTATTTGGGTTAAACATAAGAATAGTGTGTTTTAAGTAGGAATGTAGACCTCCTATATAATTCAAGAGTGTATCAACCCAAGAAATGGAAATCTTAACATGGATTCACATTTCCTCTTATGTCTTTGGCTGCCTCCAAACTAGTGTTGCTCCTTCTAGCCTTAATGAAGCCAACTGGATTTTGATATTGTCTTCTTGTAGATTATGAATTATACATCAAACTTCCAATTGAAAAGTCCAAATGTCTAGTCTTTCAACATTAACTTCTCCATTGTATGTAGGACGTTCAAATTTGATTTCCAACAAGGGAAATTTTTAAGGATGGAAAATTATTTTGAAGTTTACAAACATGGCGAATATCACTAGTCCCTAATATGAAAACTATAAAAGGTTTATTGATATATTTTTAAAATTATTCAAATTTATAATGATTTCATGTATAATCTCTATATAATATTGGCGATTTTTAAGCAAAACTAATCTTATATTGTAAAATTTGGGCGAATCATTTTTATAAAATATGGAAATTGGCAAATCTTTTTTTGGAAAAATCATAGAGAATTAGCCCTCCTGTGAATAATAGCCCCTAAAATTTTCCATGTATAGTCCAACTTGAGTAACAAAGTCTTTCCTTTTGGGATCTTGGAATGAGTATGGGTATGATTTTTTGTAGTGGATGTGGAATATGAAGATACAAATGAGGATGATGATGATGGTGGTGGAGACGGAGGTGGTTTTCCTCCACTGCCTTTTGAGCTCCTCTCTTCCTCCCTTTTACTGTTTGAAGATTCTTCTCTATGAGGGTGTTTTGACACTTCTCCAGTTTCCTTTTCCATAAAAGCTTCATACATAACTTTCACCATCCTTTTCATTTCTTTGAATTCCCTCTTGACATCCTCTTCTTCAGAATGTTCATGAGTTCCTTCATGGCTTGAAATTTTGGCTGTAGATTCAAGCTCAATCTTTGTAGCTTGTATCTATTCAATCACCTCAGCCTCTTATGCAATTAATTCCTCTTGTGCTTCAAGTGTTTCCTTGAGTGGTCCTTTGGGTAAGGATTATTCCTTCTCAGCCTTCTTCCTTCTTTTCCTAACTTCAGGACTAGATATCAGTAGCTTCACTTCTCCTCTCTGCAATCTCAATCTCGTAAGCATTGATAAATTTTCACTATTAAAAACCCTTCAAGTAAAACAAGAAAGCAACCTTGTGCTCTAATACCAAGTTGATATGAAAATGATTGCTAGTTATTGATGTGCTATTATCATATCAGATATAAACTTTTCTTTTCTTTATTTTACTTATCCATCATAGGTTTGTTTATGAGCATGTGATTGTCAAATCAGTGTACTTGGTGAAATTATGAGTTTGTCATAAGATTAGAAATCATAATTTAAATGATAGAACAGAAGCAATATAAAACATGGCAAACACACATAATAGAGCTTAAAAAATAGAATTTTGATAAAGGAGTTCAGCCATCCCGAGCTACATCTCCTTGGTCTAGCTTCAGAGTGTGGGCCTTTGTATTAGCTTCAAGTACGGTCAAATTACTGTTACAAGATTCAGAACCTCTTGGAACCTATTCCAATGAGTTTAAAACATCATAATCTCCCAGAAATGACTAATTTTTTTTCTAAATTTGGACTATGAATGCTCTAGTAATGACCCCAACACCTGGTGGCCATAGCCTTCAAAAATATTCAAATGCACAAAAACACATGTAGATGACCTTTTCAGCCTCTGCAACATACTTCATTGAGTTCCCAGCATGCCAATTAGCCTAGAATGCCTTTTTTTAGCTCTGTTTGGGTGAAAATTGAGTGAGTTATGACCAAGATTATTTTTGCCCCAATTTCTCCTCTAAAACTGGAGGAACTGTGATCTGGATTTATGCAGGAACACAAAAGAATACAGAAATAACCATAAACATAGAAATACAGTAGAAATAAGGATTCATTTCATTAATATCAAATCACAGAAATATGCTTACAAACATGATGGAAATAAAATAGCTAGGGTGTTGGTAGCGAATCTCTAAGAAGAGATGTGGCAGCTACAGACCTCTGAACTGTGTTACAATGAGGCTCGAGGGCCTATTTACTATGGAGAAATAATGGAGAACTCTAACCATCCAAAAACCTAACCCTAGGCGATGAAGCACCAAAACTATGGGCCCCGTTTGGGTAAATTGGTGTTTCAACTTCCTAGAGACATAACTTTGGCATACTATCTCTGTTTGGGGCCTCAAAAAAGCTCCGAAAGTTCAGGACCCAAAAAACTGCTAAAAATAGTAAATTGTGAAAATAATTGAAAGAGACAATGGTGGGGCCCAAAGTGGAATAGGTGGGTGGCCACCAATATCCACCTAGATCATTCCTCCCCCCTTAGGAATCAATGGTCCCCATTGCATTGAGTTCCTCCATGAGATGAGGAAAATTCTGTTTAAGTTGGTCCCTAGTGAACCACTTGCCTTGGTGCAGGAGTTGGCCAGATTTGACAACCCGATACAGTTAGATCTTCTGTCGGCGAGTGTTCTTGATTTGCATGTCCATGATACAATTTGTGGTGGTGTGTTCCATGCATTCTGGGTTTAAATATTTTGGTGTGAGTTCTTCTACAATGTCAGAGGTGTCCAATAGAGGTGGGAAGTAGGGACGAAGGCGGTCTACATTGAATACTGGGTGCAGACCAAGGAATGGTGGAATACTGAGCTCGAAGGCATTGTTCCCTACAGCCTTGGTGATGGTGTACGACCCATATCGGAGTGGGTGAATCTTGCCGTGGGGACTAGTGAGGCGCTCCTTCTACAAATGTAGCCACATTTTTCTGCCCACCTGGAAGTTATGTGGCACCCGATGTTGATCATGTCATTGCTTGTACTTAGCATTGGCTCTGTACAATATGTCATGAACCTGTTGGCAGATGTGCTGAATGTGCTCGATGAATTTTTTTGCTTTGTCAGCTTCAGACTGGACATGAGCCGAATCGGCCTGAGCAGTTGCAAATGGCATGGCTACGTTAATGGGACATAGTGGCTGGAATCCCAAGCCCACCTGAAAGGGGCTGTGGCTAGTTGAGTTGTGGAGAGCTCGGTTATAATTGTGTTGTACATAGGGAAGGCTCTCATCCCATGTGTGTGGATGCTTGGAATTGTACATGCACAAAATTTGTATAATCATCCTATTGACGACCTCTGTTTGGCCATTAGTTTGGCGATGGAAATATGTGGACTTGGTGAGCTTGGTGTCCAACATTGACTAGAGGATGGACCAAAATGTGCTGGGGAACCTGCTGTCGCGACCTAATATGATAGATTGTGGGATCCCAAAGTGCACTCACACTCGTTCAAAGAAGAGTTTAGAAGTGGCTTCTGCTGTGATATTCTTCTTACAGGCCGCCATAATGGCCATCTCTGAGAAACTGTCGATGGCCACGAAAACACAGTCGTTTCCATGCTTAGTATAAGGAAGGCCTAACATGTAATCCATGGAGATAGATTCCCAAGGTGGAATAGGGGTATTGTTGGCTCGAGGGGTCCTCACCCAGGTTCAGAGGTTAAGGTTTGCGAACAAACCCCTGTACTATAGATAAAAGAACTTTCGGATTAATCACATTATTAGGATTAGGTCGACGTTTCGAACCAACTAATTTGGTTCATCCTTAGGACAGGTGGAGAGATTGATCGATCTCGATGAATAAATAGTGGAGATGCATCATTGCCTGGAAATAGCCATTGGAAAATTAGTTAGTTAGTTAACAATCAATTAATTAATTAAATAAAAATTAATTAATTAATTAAAAATTAATTAAATAAAAATTAATATTAAATATGTTAATAAATTATTAAACATAATAGAAATAGGGGGGAGGAAATTTTATTTAAAAATATATATAATTAATTAATTGATTGTTTGAATAAAAATAAGAAGGATTAGGATGGAATTTTTTAATTAAACAAGTAAAATAAAATACCAAATAAGAAAATAAATTAATTTAGTAAATTTTATTAAAAATGGGGGTTTATAAATTATAAAATTAAATATAAGAGGTAATAGGGAGGGGTAGAATTTTTAAAAATTAATTAAATATTTTGATAAAATAAATTAATTAAATAAATAAATAAAAAATAAATAAATAAATAAATAAATAAAATAATAATTTTTTTAAAATTAATTAAAATTAATTAATTAATTAAAAACAAAATAAATATAAAAAAAATAAAAAATAAAAAACCTAAAATAACAAAATTTTACTTGGCGAGAACTGGGGTCCAACTCTTACTTAATTTCCAACCATCATCACAGTTAAGATTCTTAGCATGTCATTCAATTTTGATCGCCTCCCTTAATTTCCTATGGTGGAAGTGATCAACCTTAGCAACGACTTTTGAGTCTTCAATACAAACATGGTGGCAGGATTTTTCCACATGTTCAACAAGAGCTGAGGTACGAGACCTATTATGTCTAATATCCGCAGCATTCTCTTGGATTCTTTGCCTAATGGATCGACCTGTTTCTCCTATATAGAGAGTTCCACAAGAACAAGGAATCATGTAAACCCCTTTCATGTCTTTAGGGTCGATAGGGTCTTTAATAGACCTAAGAGAATTTCTAATAGTGCAGAGAGGTTTGAAAGAAGCAGAGATATTATTTCTCTTAAGGATATGGGCAATTTTGTCCATGGTCCCCTATATAAAAGGGAGATGGACCTTGGAAATAGGATCCATCGGAGTAGATTTTCCCTTCAATCCTTTATACGCCTTCTGAAAGGCTTTAAGACCTTGAGATCTACTGAAACCATCATTTATCTACATTATGGATCACAAAAGTCTTAGATCTAACATTAAACCCCTATACTACAGGCCCTTTCGATAGTGACCTGCTTGTGCAGGTCAAAGTCTCACCCGAAGCAGTAAGGGTGAGTGCTGGAACTAGGTTTCTGCACCCTGAGAGAGGATATGTAAGCCAAGCAGAGCTGCATCTGGCTTTATGATGACCAGATCCCCTATCTCAGAACCGGATCTATAGATCTCCTTTGCATCCACGTGCACAAGGTCAACTATACTTACTGTACTCAACAAATCATATACTTCTAAAACAGTAGTGCAGCATTACAGTTATTCTTTGCATAAAACATAACAGAACAGACCCAGATGCAGAAGAAACACTTAACACAGTACTTTCGCAGCTTAACACAGAATATTCATAACACAGCAGCTATCAAATATTCGCATCAATAGTACAATTATATTCAGCTACGCAACAACCTTTCTCATTCATTAATCCTTCAGTTCCTTCTTACAATACCCAAACCCGACCTGCGCACACAGCAGCAGGGTCCGCACACTGTAGGACTTTGGATCTCCATGCACACAGCCAGTAGGAGTCCTTTCCCCAAAAACCCAAACAGATCTACTAAGCCACAATCCGCATCAAGATCTCATCATCTTCTTCCCTTATAATTCAAAATGTCTATCTATTTATAACAATCTAGCCTAATCTTTCCTATGGTCTGCAAACCATGGTTTGTGGACTCTAGGTCTACCCTTTGACCCATTACAATGCTTTCGGGGCTTTGACCCACCCCAAAAACCCCACGCTATACTAAATATAATAAAAAATATACAAAATCAGACCAGTTTCGTAGCTTGTAGGGGACCCTGTTCCAACGGTCCCCCAACACAATCTTGTGACTCGTCCCGAGTCACTGTGGTGGTGCAGTCTCTACCTGTGCACTTAGGGAATCGATCGCTGCGATCAGCGGAGTTAACACTTCTTGACTCTAGGTAGTAGCACTCTGTGCAATGTCTACAAGCTTCTGGGAGGTCGGTCATTCAGTTGCCGTAGTGACACTCTCTAGTGTCTGAGTTAGTCACTTGATCGCGCCATCTAAATCCTGCAAAATTGGAGGGCTGTGGTAGTCCAAGGCTTCAAACGTTCTTCAATGACGTGTTGTTTGTGCCGAAGTTCCTCAATCTCGTCCTAGAGATCATTGCTGGTCTTCAAATGTGCCAAGCGTTGTGCAGGCACCAAGGTGGGCAGCGTAGCTTTGACCTGCTCAAAAGCTTCTTCCTTCTATCGTAAGTCCTGATTGATTTTACGGAGGACCGGATCGTGCTGGACCTTAGTCTAGAGTTGCATGGCTGACTCTAGCAACTGGGCACCTTGAGAAATCTGCCCCGAAATAATGTTTGTTGCTTCAGTTACTAGTGCAGTGTGTTGGGCTCTTACTTCTGGAGGCATTTCAGGCTGCAATTTGGCTTGTAAGTTGGTGATTTTTTGCTCCAGTTGAATCTTGACAACGTGCATTTCCATCCTAAATGCTTTCAGTGCCGCAACCAATTTTTCCACTTTAGCCCGAGGCATGGCTACGGCCAGGATCTCATCTGTAACCTTCATGCAGAGCTGGTGGATCACTGTTTCGAGCTCCACCTACTGTGAAACAGCGAGGAGAAAATTTGTGGCCTACTGCGTGATGGTCTGCTCGGTCGTACCAAGATGTTGGTGTATTTTCTGGTCGCGATGGTTAATCTCCTGGAATACAGTGTTGTGAAGGCCTTGTAAGGTTTTGTGGGGCAGCTTAGCCAAGTCTAGCTAGATCCTTGTTCCTTCTTGGATCTGAGTTCCTATCAGGGCAGCGCTAGGTACAAAATACAGACGAATTTCTTTCATAACTAGCATTGTACTGCTAGTTACCGAAGGAGACTATCTCTGACTAATGCTGGTATGTAGCGTATCAGTTTTTAACTGAAGGGCACAAAGCTCAGCCTGGATGGTGTCGAGCGTAGCCTTCTGCTATTTTTCTATGGCTACCCACTTATCTTCTGTAGCCATCGTAACTGCGTCTGCGATTTGCTCGAGGTCATCATCAGTTAGTGTGACTGTCGCATCATATTGCTTGCAGTGGGCCGGCTGTTTCTTTTGGGACCCTGGTGCAGGCTCACCTAACTGCTTCGTACCGTTGGGGGGGGGGGTGGTATCTCTGTCATACCCTACCTGAGTCTCGATTGCGGTGGTCTGTGGTGGTGTGTATCCTTTTTTGTGGCTACATCTGAGCCCTTCTAGCTGGGCTCCGTGGTCTCCCCATGGGTGGATGTGAAGCCTATTTTCTAGGCAAAGGGCCATAGCGTGATCAGCAGGTCAATTTCTTCATCGCTACCATATACAGAAGTGACGTCCATGTCTTAATTTTTAGGTTACAAATCTGAATATGGTGCATGGTAACTTGGAATGCTGCAACACTTTTGTATTTGTCATATACCGTTGGGGACAGCCAAGGTCGAGAATTTATAGTTATTGCCACGCTGCTCTGGAAGAGGACCCAGAAAAATTTGTTATCCTCGATGTGTTGCACATCCTTAGAGTCCCATAAATTAGCATACCAAGCTCCTTCACACATCCCCGGGTGGAGCTCGTGGAGGACCGACTCCTCAGGGGTGTCCCAAGCGACCAGCGCTATAAGGAGTAATAAGCATGAATAGCAGAATGACGTCCCTTGCTCCTGAGATTCGCGGACATTAGCTAGAAATTCATCGCATAAATATTGAGCCCAATTGAAGGAGACTCCCTTCACACACCAGCCGACTAACTGAATAACATAGGCGGGGACGGTCGCAACCTGACACTTCCTCATTAAATTGCAGGCTAAGAGCCTAGTACCCATCTGTGTAGCAGGATCATTGATAGTCTGGATCACAAAGCCTTGTGTATTTCGACTCACCTTGTAGGTCTTCCACACAAACATAGCGGTATATACTTCGTACTTCTTGCCTACTTGCTCCAGAGGGTGTGGCATTTGCATAGGAAGGCCTGTAATCTTGTGGATCAAAGCAGCATCAATAGGGAATCTATCCCGAATCCATAAGAAACCATCATGAATTAAGGCGAGCAACAGCCGAGCCAACCGATCTGTGACGTTGTAATGGCCAAAATGGGGCATCCATAGTAGATTCAAGAGTCCAGACCTGGCCAAGCCACATACCCATCACTGAGGAACCATCGTGACTCCATCATTTGCTTGGATTGTACCGAAGTACAATGCGGGGGCCAACTCAGGAAGGGTTTCAGAGTCTGCCAAGTTGTGATCATCAAACTTGACCTCACGGAGTCTTCCACAAGGATCACTAAGGACAAGGAATTCTCCCAGGGTTAGGGGGGTTTATAGATAGGTGACCAAGCCATCCAAGTTATTTGGCATTTGCATGGATGGTCTACATGGGTGAACGAAGGGAGGTAACCAATTGATCGGACTGGAAGGCAGAGCACCTTCTTGCGCATCTTGATCCAGAGGTGATGTCGGCAGGGACCTGGCATGCCTCAGAGAAGTCCTAGGCTTCCCAGTAGCCCATATCATACCTTTCAGGCCTTTTCCTGAGCCTTGTGCTTTCTCTTTCCCTTTCCTTGTGACTGGCGTAGAGGGAACTTCTTCAAGTTCAAACTCAACTTCCATTATTTTCTCAACGTCAGGCCCTGTCGGGGTCGAAGGTTTGGAAGGGTTAGTGGCCATCATCCTTGTGCGAAAAATGAATCCCAGACCTGGGTGACTACTATCAGACAGAGTAGGTTGACCAGAAAGGATAGTGCAGATACAAGAAATTTGATTGCTCAAGTTCTTTCGAGAGAAGAATGATGAGTGCAAGCTATGCACCTCTAGCTGAACTATATTTCTCCATCTATATTACCCACAATCATGCAACGATAATGTAAACTTTATCTAAGATGTATCCCCCAGGAAACGGTAAAAAATCCCCAAAATTTTCTTCATTAAATGCCTAGAGGCCGCTCCTTTTAATGGTAACTTTTTCTTTTTACCAATTGTCACTGTTCCAACGGCTATTTTTTGCATCCCTTGTGTGCTTGGCCTATCTGCTTCGTTAGGGTCAATTATCTACATTTTTTTCACATCCTCCCCCAACACAGGCTTGCTTCCTAGGTAACTTATGACCAAAGAAAAAATTTTCTGACACTCGTTATCCCAAGAAAACCTTACCTTCCGTGTAAGTGAGGTTTTAAGAGGGGCTATAGTCAGAGCATATTTCCGAATGAACCTTCTATAATAACCTGCGTTGCCACGGATTAAACGTAGCTGTTTTTTTTTTGTAGGGGCTACTGGATATATGAGAGTTATGCTTTCTGTACCTATAGATAGTGTAGGGTGCCTTTTAATGCTACTTGTCTATGGCCGAATCAGTTTGGTGCCCGTGCGTGGCCCTAAGCCGGAAGTGGCTTGTGGGTCAACCTATCCTTCTTTTGTGGCTAGGTCGTAGTAGTCGATTATTCCCGGCTCCTTTGGTTCCCACGTGGGTAGTTCAGTACTTGATCCATCAAATTAAGGTAGGTCCCTTACCTCTGAGGAAACACAGCGGAATTATTTTGTGACCTAAAGACATCGCAACACAGAGACATCATGTAACTGGTTCTGCCAATTCTCTATCTCCTCATTAGAATCAGAGAAGCATTCATTATCCTCCTCCCAGCAAAGTACTTCATCCATTATTGGGTTGACCATGTCCCATGTAGTTAACTTATAGATATGGTCCACATCCTTGTCCTTAGGTACTGGGTCAGTGTAGCGTTTACCTTCCGCAGGGTCTAATGGTACTATCACCCTTGTGCCGTTATTTTCAAACACCATGCTTCTCTTTTTTAAGTTAATGATACTGCCCATGTCGATGGCCCAATCCAATCCTAGTAGAATAGGGTAGGGGTCTGCATCTTCTATGATCTGAATGACTTCAAAGTCAGCTCGTTACTTAACCCCTGCGATATCTACCATAATCCCTGATAGCCTCCTTAAAGGTACAATATTCTGTTGATTAGCCATGCGTAGTTGAATAGTAGACCATTCCAACTTTGGTTCTCCCATTCATTGCCAAGTCTGTTTAGGTAATACATTTTCATCTCATCCTAGATCCAAAATAACCTGGTCCATCTCGTAATAGTCGATCTGTGCCGTCAGTCGCATCTCCCCCCCAGTGCGTTTCTTATATCTGTATAGTTTGTGCACATCCCTAATATCTGCCGACACGGTAGGGAGTGTTGCGTAGCTATCTATTAATGTCTGAAGGTTTTTCACAGCTTTTGGGTTGCGCAACAACTTCACACATGCCTGCAAGAAAGGTTTGACCTCCTCATCTGCCTTAAGGTTCGTAGGGAGTAGGGACGTAGGTGCCTCTCTCCCGATAAAGTCCTTGCAAGCTATTATAAATGTTTCTCTTTCTTTGTATAGGTCCAACCCTTCTTGTTTGCTAACTTCCTTGTGGATCAGAGGTTCAGTTTCAACCTTCTCCTCAGTTCGTCTAGTATCCAATCCACTGTGCGTAACAAAATTTAAGCTTGGATCCTTATCTTGTAGCTCAACCTTAACCCTCTGCATATTCTGTGTAGGTGGTAGCTGCTTCTCCTGCATTTTTGCTATTAAGACTGGATATTATTCCAGCACATGGTCCAATTGTCTATAGTACTTTTAGGACTATCTTGTATGATTCATAAAATCCCTCACAAAGTGCCCTATGTCTCCACAGTTATAGCAGAATAGTTGCCCCCGGCCCCGACCTGCACTTCCACCTCGTCCTCCTCCCCTGCTTCCTGAGGGGCAACCTCTTATGCCTGTGGGGGTTTTTGTTGACAAAAGGCCTAACTGTACCCTATACAAGTTTCCCCGATATATCATTATATCATAGGTTCGATAGTTCTACTCATCATGCCCTACTGATCGACAGAACCAGCACCATTGTTGCTTCCGCTCTCGGACATATGTGTCCTGACGGTGGTAGTGATTTGTATCATGCAGCCTTGCTACGTGGAAATCCTTGGACAACAACGCAGGTCTGTCTGAGCCTAGTCATACTGGGATAGGTCCTCCACTTGATCCAGGGTGCATCGAACTAGGTCCTCTTGTCTACAGGTAGTCTGCCAGTAGTGGGTACTGATCCTTCGTATGTCCAGATGCCCGACATCATATGCACCATAGGTCCATGCTAGCTCCTTAAGGTTTTGTACTCCTACTGAAGTATCTTCTCTGGGCGTAGCTTCTAGTTTCATGGTGACTTCCAAAGCTTTTTCCTGTGACTCGAAGGTTTGGTGGCCCATAGGTACATGCAGGTGAGGTAGCAGCATAGTGATGAACCATTCTGTATGATGTCTATTGTCATACTTAAATCCTCCTTCCCTGATTACTTTCTTTAGCCTTTGATCAGCTTCCCATACAAACTCAATTGTTCCGTGCTTGAAATATTTCACGTTTTCTACGATCTGAGAGTAGGAATTAGGTTTTCAGAACTATTGTTTTAGAGCGTCCTTAATATATTGAATGGATGTGCTTCTATTTTGAGATATGTATCACATATACCAGTCCAGAGCTCTCTCTTCGAAGGCCAGGGATAGTTGCACCCTTTTCACAGTATCTCTTGCCACATCTTGCGCAGTCCATACTGAGTCTACAAAAAACAAAAATCGGTCCATGTCCTCATCTCCCGTACCTTTGAAGGTAGGTAATTTCAAGTGCGCTTCCATATCTTCTTCTGGAGGGGTTTCGGGCGGGATTTTACCCTTACGTGGTTCTGAAGGTGGTGCAACTGGAGGGCTTTATGCAACTGTTCCTTCTAATGGGCTATAGACAGATTTATCCCCTTATAGGTTGGCTCGAAAGTACTTACTGCTTTCGTTCAGAGTGGAGGTCATTCAATCGTACATGCTCTTCTTTTATTCTCAGGCTTCCACTAATTTTCTTGGTATTACTCAATCCCCTTATCAAAATGCTCACGGTCCCGACAACAGAACCATTTGTTGGCTCGAGGGGTCCTGACCTAGGTTCGGAGGTTAAGGTTTGCCAACAAACCACTACACTACTGGCCCTTTCAGCAGTGACCTGCTTGCACAGGTCAAAGTCTCACTCGATGCAGTATGGGTGGGTGCTGGAACCAGGTTTCTGTACCCTGAGAGAGGATAGGTAAGCCAAGGAGAGCTTTGTCCGGCTTTATGATGACCAGATCGCCTACCTCAGAACCGAATCTATAGATCTCATTCGCATCCACGTGCGCAAGGTCAAATATACTTACTGTACTCAACAAATCATACACTTCTAAAACAATAGTGCAACATTACTGTTATTCTTTGCATAAAACATAATAGAACAGACCCAGATGCATAAGAAACACTTAACACAATACTTTCTCAGCTTAACATAGAATATGCATAACACAACAGCTATCAAAGGTTCGCATCAACAGTACAATTATATTTAGCTACGCAACAACCTTTCTTATTCATTAATCATTCGGTTCCCTCTTACAATACCCTAACCTGACCTACACACATAGCAGTAGGGTCCGCACACAGTAGGACTTTGGATCTCCGTGCACACAGTCAGCAGGAGTCCTTTCCCCAAAAACCGAAACAGATCTACTAAGCCACAATCCGCATCAAGATCTCATCATCTTCTTCCCTTATAATTCAAAATTTCCCTCTATTTATAACAATATAGCCTAATCTTTCCTATGGTCCACAAACCGTGTTTTGCGGACTCTAGGTCTACCCTTTGACCCATTAAAATGCTTTTGGGGCTTTGAACCACCCCAAAACCCCTGCGCTAGACTAAATATAATAAAAAATAAACAAAATTGGACCAGTTTTGCAGCTTGTAGGAGACCCTGTTCCAACAGGTAGGTAGCGGAGTATAGAGCCCTTGCTTCTTGATGGTCGGTTTGGAAATGTCGCAAGAAGTGCAGGATCTGATGTACTTCCCGGCATCCTGTTGAAGGTTCGGCCAATAGAAATACTTCTGCAGTATTGCCACTATTTTATCGACCCCAAAATTCCCAGCGAATTGACTGTAGTGCGCTTCCCATATCATCTTGGCACGCTCGCTTGAAGGAACAAAAAGGTGTCCCAGGTGACATAATAGTGCATCTTGGAGGTGCAAATTTGGAACTTGCATACCCCCCAAGAGTGCCTTATATGTGTAGCTGAATTCTTGATCGCTCTTGTAGAGAAGCATCCAATCAAAATTCCAATGCCCACAAGAGTTGAGAATAGTGGTTATGGCCATGATCAGTGGTCGGCTGAGGCAGTCTACAACATTATTGGTACTACCTTTGTTGTACTTGATGTTTAAAAGAAATTGTTGCAAATATGTGGACTACTTCTAATGGTGATCGTTCTGAAACTTCCCTTGTGTCTGTATAAACTACAGGGTTCGGTGGTCTATGTGGATGATTGTCTCCTTCCCCAAAATGTAATTCTTCCATTGTCGACAAGCCTTGTAATGTTCCTTTTTCAGGAATATCAACAATGTGCTCAAAAGAAACATTGTATAAGAAAAAATGTGCAACAAAAACGTAGATCAGGACTTGGTTCCTCTTATTTATGCTATATGGGTCTCATGTATGGAATTTCATCTAAAACAAATCAGTTTAGATACACTAAACAGATCTCCCACAAACTAGACAAGCTAAAAAGCACCCAAAGAGGAAGGCTGCAGCCAAATGCAAACACTGCTTCAGGAATTGCGCAATTTTATCATATATTCAGAGGAGATCAGCAAGGAGGTTCATATTTCAGTAATACAATAGTAAATCAGCATTATAATGAAGCTATTTCAATATATAGTGGAATGAATGAGACAATATTGCAAGAAATCTTCAGAAAAGAGAGCTAGAACACATGTACATTTGCAAAAATGGCTCAACAACGTTATTTTTAAGGAGCTTCAGCAACTGGAAGTTACAAATCAGATATAGGAGATATTTGTGAACAAAACATCAGATCTAATTCAGATCTGGAAACTAGATAGTTTTCTCTTCAAGATCCCCTTGGAATTTTGACAAAAGCATGCATAAATAAGAGTAGATCTGAGAAACAAGTTGCAGATCTGTAAAATGCTGCAATAAATTTCTGAATATAAAATTTCATTACAATGGATCAGATCTAAACAGAACATGGATCAGCAAGCTAATCCATGGATCACCAAGTGGAAGGCAAAGCCTAGCACTAGAGAACTCTGATCTAAACTATGAGCAAAATACCATAAAGAGCGTCACACCAAAATAACACAGTCTATCAAGATGACCAGTGCTGTAGCTCAAATGACATAAATAACCACTTCAAAATTGCAGATCTGAAGTACATGGAGAAGAGACACTCTTCCAGGAGGTTAAAAGAAACACTCCATGAGAAGAGGCTCCCCAAAACAACTAGATCTATGCAGATCTAAACTCCACTTGCTGCAGCTTGCAAAAGCAGTCAAACCCTCACTGGATCTACGTTGCTAATGAAAGTAGAGCTTGGCATCAAGCCTGATAGTGGATCAATTTAGTAAATGCTCCTCCAAGAATCCTTAAAGGAAGAGGTGAAATTCCTGCATAGGAATTTCAAGTACAATCCTCCACTAAACATAAGAGAATGGTATTTGTCTAAGCAGACAAATACTTAGAAATATGATCAATCAACAACCTTCTCTTTCTACCCTCCCTTTCCTTTTATAAGATGAGAAAGACTTTGCAAACCCTAAACCATCTTGATGAGTTAGCCCTTTTCACATGAGAGGCCTCCTTCTAAAGCTGCGCTGTCCCTTTTGGAGATGCAATGAACCTAGACAACGCTGTTGATTTGGTCAAGGTTGACCCAGTCTTTAGCTCAAACCTCTTTCACACCTATAAGAGATTATTTACATGGCCTTGATTTATCTTTTTTCACATGGGCATTGATTTATTCAGACTTTTAAGGAGTTTTACATGTCCTCCTTTATTCATTTATTCATGCAACAGTAATTAAAACAAAATTGAATGTTCCTCTTAGCTAAGGCTAAGTGGGAACATTACAGTCCTCCCCTCCAAAATTTTTCTTGTCCTCAAGCAACTGATAGGGAAAGAGCTGTATTTATTCTCCTTCTCCATTGATGGCACCATGAAGGATCAAGTTTTCATCATGGGCCAAGTGCTCATTAAGCCAATACATCAAAAATTGCTCCTCCAAGGCTAACATAATAGGGGCATAGTCCATCCCTTCAGGAGTGTAAAAATCAACAGAAATAAACATGGGTGAAGCAATGCTACATCTAAAACATGTATCATGAAGTACAGGTTGAAGTTCCATCCAATGTGGTACATATACACTGCCCACCCTTTGACCATAGAAAACCCATAAACAATACCAATATACCATCTATGTATGGAAGCAAAATTACATATATGCAAACTAAAATTTGCACTTGAGGAGGTGGGTCACAATACCACATAAGATTCCAGTGCAATGCACTCCTTGTCTTTAGTAGATATGAGTGTGGTAAGTGGTACTCCCACCACACCTTTGTTGCATGAGTCACCTTGACATGGCTGAAAGTGATACACAAGTTAGGTGCCTTTGGGAAGCACCCATCATGAAAAATAATCTCCCTTTGCACCTCAAGAGAGTGACCAGATTCATAATTTCTATTGGCCTTACCCATGCCATGAGTTCCACATGCAATATCACTCCCTATAGGAGCCATGGCCTACATACGTATGGTAAGAGAATATTTCAAATCAGAAAAATAAACATGCTCCATAAGATCAAATTCTTTACCATTCAAGTCTCCCACACATATGGAGTTGGGCATGGACATCTCTCCTCTTTCAAGAGAAGGAAGAGATGGCTAAAATGACTCCTGCATAGAGTCCTTTGGCTGTCCCAACTCCTCATAACTCCTGCACTCTTGAAAGTGCTGATGTAGTTCCTCCCAATCATAGTGCTAATGTAGTTCCTCCTTCATACCCTCCCAATAAAAACTCCTCATGATTAGGGTGTCGATATTTTTTGACTGCATATAGCTAGAAAGGAACTCTTTATGTGCCCTTTGTAGTATCTCTTGCTTAAGCTTGGAGGCTTTAGACAAGAATACTCTACCAAGATGATAGATGACCCCTTCATAGACCAAATAGCCTCCCTCTTGCTTCATTCCATCTAGTATCATCCCGGTGTGAAGATCTTTGGAGTACTCCACAAGGAGTTGATATCTCCAATATGGATCCACATAGCTCAACAATGACAACGATGCTGATACATCTATGGGAGTTTTTTCCTTGTTGTTGATTGCTTCTTTGACATTACACATGCTAAAACTGCTTGTTGGAAGGTTGATCCTCCCCTTCTTTTCCTCCCACAGCGTTGTAGCTTGGTCTTCCATTGCCCCAATCCTTCCTGGATCTGGATTTGGAGCAACACTTTGTGTCAGTGAAGACCAGTGAAAGAGATAGATGAAAGGGTAGAGTTAGCTATCAGTTGTAACTATACTGTTGCTATTTGCAACACATAGATAGGTGGAGTAAGCTATGAGTATTGCAAAGTTTAGGCTGGTGGTTTATTTATATAAGGAGGCCATCACCTAGCATTAAAATACGCAATCAAGGTTGGCTATCAAGTGGCTAAGGATTGGAGCAAGTGATTTGCTAGATCTAGCTTGATAGTGTGTAGCATGGGAGGTAGTGCATGAGAGCTTGTGAAGAGTTTTGTACTATGATTGTTACATGATTTCTCCATTATAATATACACAATAGCTGCGGGGTTTTCAGCTATAGGCTTTCCCCATACATACTGAGTTAATGTGTGATTGATTTGATGTGCGATTGCTTCTATATTATTTCCGCATGTGACAATTAATTGTGGAAGAAGGTTATGTGTTATGCATGCAATTTGAAATTGATGTATGATCGGGTTAATCTTCATTGAATAAGTGATTTATTCAGCTAATTTCTACAGTTTTTTCTTCCTCCTCATCATCAGCGTTGTGACCCTTCCTAGGTTCCTCGTCATCATCTTCCTCCTCCAAATCAGAGAAGACTTCTATGCAGTGTGCTCTTCCAGCAGCACACCTATGTCTGGGTACCCATGACTCTTGGCAAGTGAATCACAGCTACTTCTTGCTCAATTCCCTTCTGAGATCAATATCAAGAGGTTTCTTCAAAGAGCTCTCCTTGGGAGGAGTAGCTTTTCCTTATTTTCCTTTAGAAAAATGAGGGGCCTTGTTTTGGAATGTTTCCTTTGCTTTTGGCAAGGCATCTTGGAGATATCTAGCTCTCTCGATGGCATCATGCAAAGTGATGGGCTTGGTAGATTTAACCAATCCATGCAAGGGTTCCTCCAGGCCATCAATGAACATGTAGACTCTCCTTGCTACAGATAGATCAGGGACCATGAATGATAATCTTAAAAACTCAGAGATGTAAGTCTCTGCATCTCTTGACTGCTTCAATTTTGCAAGGCTTACGAAGGGTGCTTCAGGATCCTTCCTGTCAAAACTCTCCACCAGTCTTCTAGTGAACTCAGCATAGGTAGTCACATTGATGTGTCCCAATGTAGACAATCCATGGAACCACCAATTGTGTGCTTCACCTTCAAAGTGCATAGCTGCAATCTTGATGGCCTCAACTTTAGGGACTTTATTCAGCTAGAAATAGATATCTAGATTTTCTACCCATGCCTTGGCAGAACTGGAGGATGATCCATAAAACTTGGGCAAAAATCATCTTCCCATGGTGTGGTGTCTACCATGAAATAAACCACCATCTCTATATTGTTTCCCTGGTCTTGTTCTGTCCTTGATGTGACAAAAGTCTTGGAAACTCAAGTTATCCTTGAATCTCCGACTCTGAGAGTCATACTCCACAAATTATTCTTCAAGAGAAGCTTGCTCATGTGTTCCTTCATTATCCATAGCCAAGAAGGTAGGAATAGTGGAGCGTTGTGAAGCTTGTGGGGCTGGTGGCAGATTCACTGGTTGACCAGTCCCATGACGAGACATATCTGAGCTTTCTCCCAACTGAAATCTGCCAGGAGATTCCCTCATTCTATCCACCCTCATCTCTTTGATCTCCTTGGAAAGATCTTGCATGTTCTCCAAAATATTTTTTTCAAACTCCTCTGCTTGCTTATCATTCATAGCTTCAAGGGCTTTCCCCTTGTCTTGACCCTTGTCAGGATCATGAGTAGTGTAGTCATACTTTTTATGAATTCTATTCTGGTACCTCTTCTCCCTCTCAGTAAGAGGATCATCTTATTTTGAATGCAACGTCACTTTTTCTCCAAGGAAAGCACAGGCTGTGCCAAGAAAGGAGCTCTGATACCACTGTAATATCCCTTTTTCAGGAATATCAACAACGTGCTCAAGAGAAATGTTGTATAAGAAAAACTATGCAATAGAAACGCAGATCAGGACTTGGTTCCTCGTATTTATTCTATATGGGTCTCATGTATGGAATTTAATCTAAAACAAATTAGTTTAGATACATTAAACAGATCTCCCACAAACTAGACTAGCTAAAAAGCACCCAAAGAGGAAGGTTGTAGCCAAATGCAAACATTGCTTCAGTAATTGCGCAGTTTTATCAGATATTCAAAGGAGATCAGAAAGGAGGTTCATATTTCAGTAATACAGCATTAAATCAGCATTATAATGAAGCTCTTTCAATATACAGTAGAATGAATGAGACAATATAGCAAGAAATATTCATAAAAGAGAGCTATAACAAATGTACATTTGCATAAATGGCTCAACAACATTATTTTTTAAGGAGATTCAATAGCTGGAAGTTACAACTCAGATCTAGGGCAGATCTATGGAAAAAACATCATATCTATTTCAGATCTGGAAACTAGATATTTTTCTCTTCAAGATCCCCTTGGAATTTTGGCAAAAGCATGCATAAATAAGAGTAGATCTGAGAAACAAGTTGTAGATCTGGAAATTCCTGCAGTAAATTTTAGAATATAAAATTTCATCACAATGGATCAGATCTAAATAGAACATGGATCAGCAAGCTAATCCATGTATCACCAAGTGGAAGGCAAGACCAACACTAGAGATCTATGATCTAAACTATGAGCAAAACACCATGAAGACCCTCACACCAAAATAACGCAGTCCATCAAGATGAACAACGTTGTAGCTCAAATGAAATAGATAACCACTACAAAATTGAAAATCTGAAGTACAAAGAGAAGAGACACTCTTCCAGGAGGTTAAAAGACACACTTCCTGAGAAGAGGCCCCCAAAATACACTATATCTCTACAGATCTAGACTCCCACTTGCTGCAGCTTGTAGAGGAAAAAAACCCTCAATGGATCAGCGCTGCCAATGTAAGTAGAACTTGGCCTCAAGCCTAATAGTGGATCAACTCAAAAAACACTCCTCCAAGAATCCTCAAAGGAAGAGGTAAAATCTCTGTATAGGAATTCCAGGAATAATTCTCCACTAAACAAAAGAGAATTGTATTTGTCTAAGCAGAAAAAATACTCATGAATATGATCAATCAAAAACCTTCTCTTGTTGCCCTCCCTCTCCTTTTATAAGATGAAAGGCCTTTGCAAACCCTAAAACACCTTGATGATTTGCCCCTTTTCAAATGAGAGGCCTCCTAGAACTGCGCTGTCCCTTTTGGAGATGCATTGAACCTAGACAGCGTTGTAGATTTGGTCAAGGTTGACCCAGTCTTCAGCTCAAACCTCTTTCACACCTGCAAGTGATTATTTACATGGCCCTGATTTATCTTTGTTCACATGGGCATTAATTTATTTAGCCTTTTCAGGATTTTTACATGTCCTCCTTTATTTATTTATTCATGAAACATAAATTAAAACAAAAATGAATATTCCTCTTAGCAAGGGCTAAGGAGGAATATTACACAAAAAGAGAGTTCTCAGAAGTTGTGGGGTATCAACACAAGTGCTGGAAAATACACTAGGGGCTACCCAGAACACTTACAAGCAGAAAAATGTAGAATATAGAGAAAAAAATCTTATTCTATAATTTTCATGGAAAAGGCTTTGACAGGTGCACTTTCCTGCGCGTGGGTCAGTCCTAAACGCGCGCACTGCACGTCTATGAGAAGAAACTGCGCGCAAAAATCCTGCAAGTAAGAAAAAATTAGGAGCTTCCTTCTTCAGTTTTTCACTCCAGTGAATGTAGGGACTATAAGATGGGTCATAGGACTGTCAGCTCCACTCCAGCATAGACAAAGGGTCTCCTGCAAAATATAGCACAACCACATAAACTTGGAACATGTCAGTGGATTTTCCAATCCTGTAGTGGTGGATTTGTCACACGAGTGTACGAAATCGCACTGTTTTAAAGAGTGTGGTATGCTCTTTAAACAATTGGTTACAGGCATAAAGTAGTGGAGCTCAAAAGCATAAAATTTAATGGAAACAGTATGCTAAAGTATGCTCTGGTTAAACTAAAACTAAAACACAAATATGCAAAAGCTATCAAAGAGAGTCAAAACGATAATAATACCAATGATGGCTCAAAGGCCTCTTCTTATTTAATGTTTTAAATGGAGAAGAAATTTTACCCACTTGCCAAAGGGCACCTAGGCAGTGGCTCTAGGTCCCGATGCAAGGATGTTGCCTTCCAAGATTTTCCTCTGGTGCAGTCTCCCTCTCTCCCTCTGGCGTGGTGGACTAGGATTGTTGGGTGGCCAATGATCAAGTCCTCTTCAGCTCCAGCTTTGGGTCACACACTGTTGGTGTTGCTTGGGCAACTTTTCCCAGCATAATAATGTGATCACCATTTATTCATCTTTTGGTAGCTTTATATAGGGGAGTTTCAAATCCTCCTTCCCTCCCTTGGTACATGACAGATGGTGACCCAAGGGAGAGGTATGATTCTATTGTGGGCTTCACATATTCCTTTATGTGCTCACATGATGTCTAGGGAGGTGTTGGTGGTTGTCCTTAGGTGGCTTCATATAAGGATTAATTTTCCTTTGCTTGGTGTGGTCCCGAAAGCGACTTTTTTCCATTTCTAGGAATGCACGCTTATCGGGAAAAAAGGCGCACAGAAGGCACTCTTCTCGAAGGATTAAGTGCACAATCCAGCATTTATGACTAGTTCAAATCTGATTCTCTCAAATCCTTAGAGATTTTAAATACTTTCCTGATTCCATAATGTGTTCCTACTATGTAAATCCTTAGGTTTGACATTAATTAATGCCATCTTCTGCTGTACGATTTTCAAGTGTTAACAATGAGGATGAGGTTAGAATCACCAATGCATTGATTAGAGGCAAGGATGCCAAGATTATTGAGCTTCAAGATAATCTTGGTAGAGCAAGGAATGTGATTGACTTTCTTGAGCTAGAGAATCAGTAGCTAAAGACAAAGCAGACCATCAGTGAGGTCAGGTAATCAGAGCTCAGAGAGAGGTAGGAAAGGCCAAGGCCTTTCTGGATGAGATCTTAGGTAGATTTGATGACAATGATGATGACGAATCAACTTCCTATACAGAGACCGAGGACCATTGGACTAAAAATGGCTTTAGCCCAGGAAAGGCAGAAAGAGGCTGAAATGGCAGAGCAGTTCACTCCAAGTGAGCTACTTGCCATTGAGATTAGTGAATATAGAGAGTCTTGGATTGAGAGAGCCAATTTGCATCTAGAGAGCTTGTTAGAGAAATCCAAGAAGGACACTAATATTCAGACGAAGATGGTGAAGCACATTGCCATGAGAAATAGGATTGCAAGGGCCAAGCTCAAAAGTGCCCATGAAAATATTTGGGCTTTGGCCGAGTCAAAGGAGAAAGAGAAGTTAAATATTCTTGCTGAGGTGTCCCTCCAGGCCTTCAACCCTTGATCAACAAGAAAATTCCAAATTTTTGCACTTTTTTACAAATTTTTATTTTTGGGACAGTTTAGCATGCAGAAAATGTGCTCAACGCGCAGCGCCACTGGTGTTGTGCTCTTTTTTTGGGCCATCCAAATGGAAAATGGTAAGCATATTCATGTTCCTAGTGATGAGTACATCAAAATCAGAAAGTTTTAGGATATTTGAAACAAAATTGGTCCCTCACAAATACCAAAAACCATCAAAAAATCATGTTTCTACCCTATTTTTGGCCTTGGCACTGCGCGTTTACTAGTCTTGGGAGAACAGGTTTTTAACAGAGCATATGGACACCATTTTGGAAATTGGAGGCATATTTGGAAACTAGACTCAGAGATATTTCTAATGAGATATCACGGAGCTCATTTGAACATCGAAAAGGTCTCCAAAATTTGGCTTCAATATAGGCCATGTTTTCTGTCATGTTGTTGCACGTTTACCAAGGAATTGGCAAATTTTCACTATTTTCAGCGTTTTTGACTTTTTGACTTTTTGATTGGGTAAATGGGAAAATTACTGATGTAAATGGTCAATATGGATGTAAATATCAGTTTTTCACTTGTATATAGGGTATATGCATCAAATAAGTCTACTATGAGGTCAAATGAATCAGTTTCCTCTCTTTTAGAGGCAAATTGTTGAGTTTTCCCAGTCTTCAAATTCTTGTTTGGGAGTAGGTGAAACAGCTCCTCCTCTCATGGATTCGACTCCCTGAGGCTAGGGAGAGTGGTTTGAAGTATATTTGATGTATTTTCTCAATCATTTTTTGAGTTTGGACTCACTTTGAGATTTGGCATATCAAGAGATATCTTTGTATATCAGTTTGGCTTGGACATTACTAGAAATTTGCAGCTATTTTCTTAGGATCCATGTGGTATGAGTTTTAGACATAGTTTCCTCTCTGTTATCAATTTTTTTGAATGTATTTTTTATTCATAAACCATTTCATGTCTATAATATACTATATTTCAAGTTTAAAAGGCAAAATCCATATGTATTTATGCTCTGTTTTTGGGAAATTTGCTATAAAGTGTTCATTCTCTTCAGTTTATGGAAAATAAATTTCACATGATTTCCTTAGCTCCTCGGCAGTATTTTCACCTCAAAAAATCATCTTTGAATGTATAAACCTTTTACCTAACTTTCCCCTTGAAACCCCTACAGATTTTGACCTAATCTCCTTGCCTTAGCTGTTTGGCTCCTCCTGATCTAGAAAACACTAAAATCAAAATAAAAACCCCCTGTACTCCTTAGCTAGCCTAAAATCCTTTCATCCGGGCTTCTTGGTTGTGATTCTATTGAGATATCCCTCTCTAACTTGGTAGGGCTAGATATCAAGTCCAAATTTTTGTTTGAGGTTACCTCGGGATTGCCTCTCTCAGCCTTGAGGTTCAATCTGAGTGATAACACCTATAATAATCGATGACAATCCTATAGTAGTTGGTGACAATCCTATAGCACTGAACCCATATCATGTAGAAACTAGTAATCAACCCTGTAGCACCTTTGTAGTAGTCTATGGGACCCCTAGTGCTATCTAGATCTACTTTCAACGCATAGAAGGCCTCTCTTACCATTTTTGGAATGAATCTCTTGGAACAGTTGAGGCTTGGTCCCTCTTTTTATCAATTTTTGTGGTTTAGTGGTGGGATAAGCATGATGTGTTAGTTGGAACCCTCCTACCACCTATGTAACCTCCTCATAGACCATTGGCCCACTCCTCAAAATCATCACCCTTCTTATTTTTTCATTTTATCCACATTGGATGAGAGAGAGAATTAACTTGTGTTGAATTGTTCGAGGGTGGATGAGACTGTTGGCCACCTTCATCCTATAAAAAATTGGTTCCTCCTACATTTTAAACATTCTTTGAACTAGCATCTAATTAAAATAAGAGGTGAGGACCTTCATACATGTGCCTAGTTGATGGTCTCATACTTTTCATGTTGCTTTAGAAAAAATGGCTAATATGTTTTCCTATGGAGGTGCCACTTTTCACACTTGTTTCTCCGTGCATTGACTTTGTTCTGGAAAAAACAAAAATTGGTGTGGAATTTTTTTTTTTTGATATGGACCTGAATGATTGAGGCTTGTCATCGCAGGTTCTGCTAATGGTGGAGCAAGTGTTTCTACTATTGGATATGAACAATGATATTGTAGAAACATTTTTCAAAAGAATTGTAGCTTCCCGAGATCAAGGGAATGGTTCCCTAATGCATCCATGTTGATTGATTCTTCATTCTGGTGCTTCTAAGTGATTCCAACTATGGTCATGTAGGGTTTGTGCAGACTGCTACAGGATTGTATTTCTTCATGTATCAGTCACACATGCCCCTCCATGATCGCAAGACCCTTCAGATGATGCTCACAAAATATTGATAACCATGGACAAGTATTAGACACCATGGTTGTGGTGAAGGTAATGAAAGCAGGGATGAAAATGGGGATTTTTAATGGACAAAGATGAGTATTTGGGTGAAAAAGAAGGAAAATGGTATGGAGGGTGGATGATGGTGGTATGAGAGAATTCTCCTTTCATCCCTTTATGGAAAACATAATATTTGAAGCCTTTTTAGTATGTCAATCACAATCATGTAGCAAATCTGGAAAATCATGTAGCACTTAAGGAAAATCCTGTCGCAATTCAGAACTAAAGCAAAATTGAGTGATATATGTGACCTAGTGACGGAGGAAATTGGAAAATGTAGTAAAATGATGGAGGATTTGTAGACAGCCAGATTGGCAGATGGGAAAGTGGATTTTTGGAGTTGTCTTCCTTGTCTGAAGTCCTCTTTGGGATGTGACTGGAACCCTGCAAAAAAAACACATTTTATCAATAGTGATATAAGGGCTCCTTTTACTTATCTCTTTTCCTTTCTCTTTTTTTATTTTTTATTTTCTTGAGACCTACAGGTTGCCTCAAACGATATTTTCAACTTGTAGAACTGCCATGGGTGCCTCGAGGGAGGTTTTCACCTAGGGATATTTTTCACTATTTCCTTTTCTTTTATCGTTCAACTACCTCATATAGGTTTTCAGCCCTAGGGTTTGCCTCAAGTGCCTCATGGAGGTTTTCACCTATGCTTCTTATTCTTTTTTCTTTCTTTCTTTCTTTCTATTGCTTTTTTCTTTTTCTCTTTTTTTTTTCTTTTTTTGATCAAAGGATGGATGAACTAAGATTTGTGACACCCCCAGTCACATTCATGCCCTTCCTTATTGAGTGGGTAAATTCCTCCTTTAAAAGAGGTATTTTGTATAGTTTCATTCGATATCCATTGACTAAAATTGGAATGCCTTATTCATCAACCATTATCATCTGAACAAAGGCATTTTCATGAAATTTTTCCACTAGATAAGGGCATAAATATATTGTCATCATCTTCCCCTTGAATTATTTGAATATTGAGTCGTATAGTAGGGCCCAATCACCCTCTTGGAAAGTCCCTTTGTAATATTCCAAAATTTGCATACAGCAAATTGGAATATTAAATTTTGTTGATTTCACCTAGGAGATGAATAAATGGGTAATGAGGCCCATGAACAATAAAAACATGAATAATTTCCATCTTAATGTGAACAAGGATCAGCCTAGACACACATATGAGAGCTGGATTAAAGACCCCTTAGAGTGAAAGGAGGAAATGTAGGTGAACTAGTTCTAGTTGACCAAGTCAACAACGCTACTAGAAGAGGAGGGAAGCCAACAAGGACAGCACAGTTTTGAAGGAGGAACCTTCACTAGGAAGTCACCTCAACAATGTGTGGGGTCCAGGGTGAGGAGGCTCACCAAGGATAAAAAGGAGGGCATAGTAGAAATGAGATCATTCAGTATTCATCTATATTTGGTCTTTGACTAATTGCATGCTTTAGCTGTTTAGTTGTGGTTGCAGCACTGCTTAGTGTAAAGAATTCCCGTGTGGGAATTCCATCCTATTCTTTGGATAAGCTTGCTTAAGGGATCTGAAGGGAAGGTTATGAGCTTCAATTCCATCATCTGGCTTAGTTCCACTCATCCAGCAACATCTACAGTGCATTCATCTTCAGAAACTGCATCTTTTATGCAAGTGTAGTAGCAGCAAGGTTACACCCCTGGATTTCGTGCTAGTGTTTGAGGAGGAGGTGTTTATCTCCCTCCGGTAGGTCTAATAAGGAGGGCCTTTGGCCATTTTTCTATATTTATTAGTTATTTATGTTGTATTCAGTCATGTCAAATACAGAGTTGCATTAAACTGTGTTATTTTCTGCAGTGTTGCTTTTTATACATGTATAATGCTGGAAGCCCTTGTCGGGTGTCTTATTTCTTGTGTAAAAGAGGTTAAAGATCCATTTCTCTGTTAATTTGGTAATATAATCTCTAGATTAGTCTTATTTCATCATTTTATATAGAAACCCTCAAGGGAATTACACTCTCATAGTCTTCAGAAATTCTTTTGTTGAGAATTCATGGGATTGGGGTGTTTTGAGCTATCTTGAGCTGTAGAGATATGTTTATTGTAGCTAGACTTATCTGTTTCACCTCCAATTCTGAAAGTGGGTTGTATATTGTCTAAAATAATGGATCCAAGTCCCATTCCCCACTGTTATTGCGTTATTTTCTGAAGACATTTGTTTTATGCCCTATATCACTGCATTTCCCCAATAGGGAAGGAGGATATAGGCCATATACTTGTTGACGTTCTTTCATCTACTGGTGAGATGTTATTTTAAATATAATAAGATTATCTACATTTCCATTCTCATGATTTTTTGAAGCTCCAACTTTGGAATACTTAAGATATTCTATTTTGTTGTAGCTGTTCCAATTTTGGAATATTACAATGGTATCAAAGCTGCCATCTTGGCTCAGCCTATGGATTTCAGATCCAACCAGAAGATAAGAAGGAGAGGAGAAAAAAATGATGGAGAGGATGAGATTACTCTCATCGATTTTCAGATCTAAGAAGAAAGAATAGAAATGCATTGGAACTCCAAAAGGGTTTTAGGGGGAAGGGAGCTGCAGTGAGACCTCTAGAAGGGTTCAAAGGAGAAAAGAAGACCCCAACACTTCCTATTCTCATAGAGGAAGTGGATAGCAATAATACCACTTAGAACATGAGATCCTAAGTGGATATTTGGTGGAGTACAAGTGCCAACCTAGGGCTTCCAAAGAGACCCTAGATCTTCCGCAGCTTATCCAACTGAGAGAAGGGAGAAGGCCATGCAAAAAAAGAATGATAAGGGGCAATATATTCCTATTGTCTACCTTTGATGGATCACCCTTATGCACAACAGAATCTTGGGTGATGAAAGAAAAAATTTTCCTACTACATCCAGTAGTGGAGGAAGAGGTTGTGCAGATCTCAGTGCTGCACTTGGAGGGAGAGGCAAGATATTGGTGGTTCAGCCATGTGAATCATGCAAGGGTGTCTACTTTTGTAGATTTCACTCAAGGAGTAATCAGGAGGTTTGACAGTAGGAGATCAAAGGAGGAGGATTCCTCTTCTCCACTTGAGGAGCCTAGTACTAACATTGTCACACTCATGGAGGAGCATCCACCTACATCAGCAGTTAGGGCAGCCATTACATTGGAGGGAGAAGCCCTTGCTGACCTACAAGAGGTTCTCGCATCTCACCAAGGAATGGGAATATTTCCACTTTTATTTATTGCATCAAATCCTTCTAAAAATTGTGGAATTTTTTCTTCATATGACCCAGGGTCAAACATTATTGCTGAGATAGAGCAACGGGATTGCACTGCGCTATGCAAGCTTGAATGGTTCAAGGGAAAGATGAGCCATCAACCTCATGTATCACTATTGATTTTCACACAACCCTTGAGGTTGGAGTGTAACCTTTTGGAGGATGTCAGGAACTATGTCTACCATACAAAAGAAAATAGATTCATCTTTGAGATGGGATATGAGGTAGCAACTATATCATTGGAGAGACTATCAGCACTGCCAAACAATAGAAGTGAGGAGGCTTTGCCTTTATCACAGTGGGATCTTGATGGATTCAAGATGGTTATGGATGTCAGATCTTCACTAAGGGATTCCAAGAAAATTCATTCCAGCACTTCATGACATGCAAAGAAGAGGAACTGGTTGTGAAGCATGGTAGCCCACATTGGAAGAATGCCAAGATGAAGCTTGATGGGAGGCATCCACATGGGGTTGAGTGGATGTGGGTGGAGAGCAAGAGGCTGGTGAGCCACTTGCAAATTTATGATACAGGGCAGCGAGAGGCAAAGCTGCGTTGGCTACTCTTGAGAGAGTTTGGCCATCATGAGGCATATCCTTTTCGGAAGGGTATGAGGATGGAAGACACTTGGCAGGACACTAAAATCATATGGCAGCTTAGGGGTTGGATGTATCATGTTGATTTGATCCTCTTCACATCAATCAACATATTTTCACCTCATGATTTGTATGATGGAGGTGTGAGAGGGTAGCAAGATTCATTATTGTTGTGGCTTCTCTCAGGAGAGTATGGGCAGAAATTTTCCCATACTTTTCATGATATTTCCGGAGAGAAGGAAGGCACATTCATGGTGCAAGGAGGCTACCCTTCAGAATTGGAGTATTATGAGGGGCTTCCATGTAGGAAGAATATCTTCTCACATAGCAACATGATGGTGGATGGATTTTGCATATGGAATGTCAAAGGGAGGAGTCATGGAGCCTTATTACTAAGGCCTACAGCGCTGTCACATGGGAATGTGTTCTTATTGAGGGAGTGTTCCAAGGAGTCTATGTATCCCTTATTCTTGCATATTTTTATGAGGAGATACTCATGGGGGAACTTATACATGGACCTCACTTTCAGCCTACTCACCATGCATGGTAAGAAATACATTTATGTACTCGTTGATTACTCCATTGATTATTTGTATCTTCTCACCATACATGATCAGTGCATTTCTCCACAAGAGAGCATTGTTGAAGATTGAAACAAGAAACAGTGAAGGAGGCATCCTGAAACATCATTCTTGATCCTAGTTGGAAAGTGATCACCTAAACTAGGTGGGGCCCACACAGGTGATTTTTGGCGCAAAGTCTATTTTTAGACATGTCGATCATATTCTATGAGTTGCAGGATGCTATTTGTGGATGGTTGGTCAAGTTGGAAAAATAGATGGACTTCTATTTTTAGACATATTAGGCGGAATCTATTTTTAGATTGCCAATCTAAAAATAGATATGTCGAATATTATTAGCTTTTAATAATATTTGGACTATAAACATTATCTTATTCTCTTGGAGCACTTCAGTTAAGTGCACAGATGTGGCACAGGAGCTGACAGAAGGAATTACGCTATTCCTGAGGGTTAAGTGGAGCTATTGCATGGATACTTCAGTTAGAACTCATGTGACAGATTTTGGTGGAGTTGATTGAGGAAGTTAATGGAGTTGTGTTCAGTTTAACTAAGCTAAACATAGTTGAGCTAGTTGTATCTAGTCTAACTGATTGATACAATTAGTGAGAGTGGTGTGAATTAATTATTAATTAATTCAATAATTATAAACTCATTAATCAACTAAAGAATACATCAGTTAACTTCAGTGCATGGACAGTTTCAGTGGAGACCAGTGCAAAGATAGGTGAAAGGGCAAGTGTGAATATCAGTTGTGACTATAAGTGATGCATGGTTTGCATCCAACACTTAGTAGAGATGCCTATAAATACTGCGTGAGCAAGGCTGGGGTAATTCATTCTCATCAAGAGGCATTCTTCAGTAGGGATTTCACAGTAGAGGTAGGCTAAAGGCTGGCAAAGATCGGTGCATGGGATTTGCAAGATCGGGCCTGATTAGTGTGTAGCGATTGTATTGTACTAAGAGCTTGATATGATCAGCTTTGTATGAGGATTGTTACATGATCTCTATGACATATATTATATACAGATAGTTGGTGTTTTCGGCTTCAGGCTTTCCCGTTAAACAACTATGTTAATTTGTGTGAATTTTTATTGTTTCATGTGTGCATTGCAATCTTGATTTAATTTCCGCAAATGATCAATGGTGGAATATATTATGTATTTTGCATGAAGTTAAAATAGTGTGAGATTAGGAGAACACATAAGTTATATAATTTATACATGGTATCAGATGGATATTGATCATTCAAGCAATTGCAAAGCATTAAAGCAATTGAGTTTTGTGCTGGTGGAATTCGAAATTGCTATAGTGATTTCTTGGTGTCAAAGTTGAGATGTCTTTCAACAGATTGCGATTGGAGTATTCCCTTGAGGGCAGCTCAAATTATATTGCATGGAGTGACAAGATGGAGGTGGTGCTGGATGACAATGGGTTGAAGGAGTTCATAGATGCAAAAATTCCTAATCCGGGTTCTAGCGATGCTGCTGCACTTGACGCATGGCAAAAGAAGGTAGAAAGGTGTCGAAGGATTATGTTGGAAGGTGTGAAGGATCACATAGTATCCAGCCTTCATGGTAAATCTTCTTCATTATTTATGTGGAAATATTTGACAGATTTTTTCCAAAGCAAGAGCGACCAGAGGAATTTGGCGCTCAAGGATAAACTCAAGAAAATAAAAATGGAGAAGAATGACATTATTTCGGTATACTTGACAAAGTTTGTCCACTGCAGGGATGAGCTTAGGAGTGTAGGAGTTAGTGTGGATGATGAGGAATTTGTGAGATTGGATCTCCTTGGGCTTTCGAAGATTTGGCATTCCTATCGAATTGGGAGATAGGAATTGCCAGGATGGGAGCGACTTTGGTCGGATCTTGTGTAGGAGGAGATAAGGCGAGATACCAAGGATGTATCTTCATCAAAGAATGATGATGAAGAGGATTGCGCTTTGGCTACCAAAGCAAGGAAGGGGAAGGGTAAGAATAATGCTTCTCAATTAGGTGCGGATGGTAAAGAGCGTGACATGTCCAAAGTGAAGTGTTTTCACTGTCACGAGCATGGGAATTACGCCACAAATTGTCCACAGAAGAAGAAGAACAAGCAGGCTACTGGAGCTGCAACTGGTGAGGCTCTTGCCTCGCAATTTGATCTGGACTTCTCATTGATCGCATGCATGGTGTCTAGTGCATTGGGATCGAGGTGGTATTTTGATAGTGGTGCTTCCTTTCACATGACGGGAGATGTGAATCTTTTCAGTGACTTGGTGGAGAAAGATCTCCAATTTCATGTTGAGTTGGGCGACAATGGACGATACAATGCGACTGGTAATGGTACCTTAACCTTTCAGAGGGATTCAGGTAAACTCATTCTTTTACAAAATGTAGTGCATGTTCTAGGTTTAAAGAAGAATTTAATCTCAGTCGCAATGTTAGAGGATAAAGGGTATGATGTTGTCTTTAGTGAAGGAAAAATATTCCTTCGGCACAAGGCAACAGGACAAGTCAAGAAGGTTTGGATTCGAGCAAAGAATCTCTATAGACTTGAAGTAGATGGGATTTCTACGGAGCTTCCTACTGTTGGGAAGTGTAAGAAAGACATGCAACTGATGCTTGAGAGGGAGAAAGTTTTGCATGCAGGTAAGAGTTAATCTTGGGATGTGGAGTAGCCACAAGATGAGGATCATGGAGTGGGAGAAACCACTCATGCAGAGAAATTTCGTGCCAGATGGACAGAGGGAGTGCATGCAGCTATACCACCAAGTGAGAGGTGGAGCGACATGCATGGGTAATCCCAAGAGGAGATTTCTGGGCAGGATTCATGAGATGGTGTGGATCTCATGGATTTATCCTGGCTGTGAGGTGCCCATAGCACAACAGTAGCATGATCAGTTGGAGTGTCGGATACTGGAGCACGGATCAGAGTTGACAGCAAGTGCAGAGTGCATGGGTGCAAGAGTTCAACAGTGCAGTGGTTCTTGATGACATGTGCATTTGGTACCAGCAGAAGTCGAATACTTTGATGATAGATGCATCAGACTGATTAAGTTTTTTTGATCCTATTCAATTTTAGAGGAGTTTCAGAGCAGATGCATGGAGTTGCATGGCGCTTGTGAAGGTTGCAGGGTGAATGCATGGAGTTGCATGTCACAAGCAAAGACAGTCCTTTCTTGTTGAGAGGGAGTGTTGAAGATTTCAACAAGAAACAATGAAGGAGGCATCCTGAAACATAATTCCTGATCCTAGTTGGAAAGTGATCACCTAAACTAGGTGGGGCCCACACAGGTGATTTTTGGCGCAAAGTCTATTTTTAGACTATGTCTATTTTTAGACATGTCGATCATATTCTATGAGTTGCAGGATGCTATTTGTGGATGGTTGGTCAAGTTGGAAAAATAGATGGACTTCTATTTTTAGACATATTGGGCGGAATCTATTTTTAGATTGCCAGTCTAAAAATAGATATGTCGAATATTATTAGCTCTTAATAATATTTTGACTCTAAACATTATCTTATTCTCTTGGAGCACTTCAGTTAAGTGCACAGATGTGGCACAGGAGCTGACAGAAGGAATTACGCTATTCCTAAGGGTTAAGTGGAGCTATTGCATGGATACTTCAGTTATAACTCATGTGAGAGAGTTTGGTGGAGTTGATTGAGGAAGTTAATGGAGTTGTGTTCAGTTTAACTAATCTAAACATAGTTGAGCTATTTGTATCTAGTTTAACTGATTGATACAATTAGTGAGAGTGGTGTGAATTAATTATTAATTAATTCACTAATTATAAACTCATTAATCGACTAAATAATACATCAGTTAACTTCAGTGCATGGACAGTTTTAGTGGAGACCAATGCAAAGATAGGTGAAAGGGCAAGTGTGACTATCAGTTATGACTATAAGTGATGCATGGTTTGCATCCAACACTTAGTAGAGATGCCTATAAATACTACGTGAGCAAGGCTGGGGTAATTCATTCTCATCAAGAGGCATTCTTCAGCAGGGATTGCGCAGTAGAGGTAGGCTAAAGGTTGGCAAAGATCGGTGCATGGGATTTGCAAAATCGGGCTTGATTAGTGTGTAGCGATTGTATTGTACTGAAAGCTTGATATGATCAGCTTTGTATGAGGATTTTTACATGATCTCTATGACATATATTATATGCAGATAGTTGGGGTTTTCGGCTTCAGGCTTTCCTGTTAAACAAATGTGTTAATGTGTGTGAATTTTTATTGTTTCATGTGTGCATTGCAATCTTGATTTAATTTCCGCAAATGATCAATGGTGGAATAGATTATGTATTTTGAATGAAGTTAAAATAGTGTGAGATCAGGAGAATATTGGACATATAACACATAAGTTATATAATTTCTACAAGCATGAGTATTTTTGGGTTTCATGGTCACTTTAGGGCCAATGTTTGTAATGATAGTAGCCCATCTATACATGACTTTGGGCAAGTGTATTGTTATCTGTCTATGTACAGCTGATATACATGGATGCTTACTTCCCCATGTTGAAGGAGAAAACATGCACAACTTATAACTTGTTGCAGGAAAACTTGCCACATGACATTCTCAAACAGTAGTTGGGATGACTATGTAATATCCACTTGGAAAACCTTTGGTACCATCCAAAATTGCACATAACTTTCAACATTATTCTGATTTGGAGGCCATATGGTAATAATGTGCCATTCATCTTGTATAGAATGGTTTGGGTTGGCATGGCTCATGACAGGAGAGAGAGTATCCTTGGAGACTCAATCTTCTTCTTGCCATTTGAGGGCAACCATGTTGCAGCCCAAGATCAGCATGCCCTCTACACTTATCACAATTGGAGAGGTGGACAGTGTGGGATAGGCTTTCTTTCCTATCATGTTCATTTATTCATCCCACCTACACTTCAGGAGCCAAAGGTGGAGGGAATTTTGCATGAGTTGCCATGTTGGAGGGTAACTCATTTCATATGGATGATATCTTGGGGGTGGAGATTTCACTTGGGAATGAAAATTTCCCATGAATTTAAAACTCCATACCTTGAGAGGACCTCTAGATATCACATAGTTGTCTCCTTGAGTATGTTACTTCTTGCATCATGATAGCCATTTGGGATGTACACCAAATGCTGATTTATTTGCTAGGGAGAGGCACTATGGAGTTTCATTGTTGAGACAACATCTTATTCTTTGGGGAGCTCATCATATGAGGATGCTATAGGAAGAGGGAAGGAGACTTTCCAGTTTTATCCTTGCAGTTCTTTGAGAACAAGAAACATTTGGGAGGGGAGGACTGTAATATTCCAAAATTTTCATACAGCAAATTGGAATATTAATTTTTGTTGATTTCACCTAAGAGATGAATAAATCTGTAAGGAGGCCCATGAACAATAAAAACATGAATAATTTCCATCTTAATGTTAACAAGGATCAACCTAGAAACGCATATGAGAGTTGGATTAAAGACCCCTTAGTGTGAAAGGAGGCAATGCAGGTGAACTAGTTCTAGTTGACCAAGTCAACAGTGCTGCTAGAAGAGGAGGGAAGCCAACAAGGACAACGCGGTTTTGAAGGAGGAATATTCACTAGGAAGTCACCTCAACAATGTGTGGGGTATGGGGTGAGCAGGCTCACTAAGGATAAAAAGGAGGGCATAGTAGCAAGGAGATCATTCAGTATTTAGTTGTCTTTGGTCTTTGACTACTTGCATGCTTCAGCTGTTTAGCTGTGGTTGTAGCATTGCTTAGTGCAAAGAATTCCTGTGCGGGAATTCCATCATATTCTTTGGATCAGATTGCTTAAGGGATCTAAATGGAAGGTTATGAGATTCAATTACATCATTTGGCTTAGGGCCACTTAGCCAACAACATCTACAATTCATTCATCTTCAGAAACTGCGTCTTTTATGTAGGTGCAGCAGCAGCAGGGTTGCACCCCTGGATTTGGTGCTAGTGTTTGAGGAGGAGGTGTTTGTCTCCCTCAGGTAGGTCTAATAAGGAGGGCCTTTGGCCATTTTTCTGTATTTATTAGTTATTTATGTTGTATTCATTCATGTCAAATACAAATTTGCAGTAAATTGCATTATTTTTTGCAGTGCTGCTTTTTATACATGTATAATGCCAAAAGCCCTTGTTGGGTGTCTTATTTCTTGTGTAAAAGAGGTTAAACCTCCATTTATCTAATAATTGGGTAATATAATCTCCATATAAGTCTTATTTCATCATTTTCTATAGAAACCCTTAAGATAATTACGCTCTCATAGTCTTTAGAAATTTTGTTGTTGAGAAGTCATGGGATTGGGGTGTTTTGAGCTAATTTGAGTTGGGGAGATCTGTTTAGTGTAGCTATACTTACTTGTTTCACCTAAAATTTTTCAAGTGGGTTTTATATTGTCTAAAATATTGGATCCAAGTCCCATTCCCCACTTTTATTTCGTTATTTGCTGAAGACAACTGTTTTATGCCCTATATTGTTGCATTTCCCCACTTGGGAAGGAGGATATGGCCATATACTTGCTAAGGTTATTTCATCTGCTGGTGAGATGCTATTTTACATCTAATTAGCTGATCTAAATTTCCATTCTCATGATTTTCTAAAGCTCCAACTTTGGAATATCTTAAGATATTCTATTTTGTTGTAGTTGTTCCAATTTTGGAATAGTACACCTTTCTCTAATTTTTTTTCGTGAAAAAAATTCCTTTGCAATTGGACCACCTCAATGTGCATGAGGCCTTGAAATCTAAGTTCATCAAGATAATTTAGTTTTTTCAACCTCTCTTGTTAAGCATTAGTGATGTCCAAATCCAATTGTGTTGTCATTATGAAGGTGTTGTATTCAAACTCAATGGAAAACAATGACTTCTTGCCATAAACCAAATCAAAGTGGGTGAAACTATTGGTCATTTTCCAATTGGTATTGTAGGGCCAAGTTGCCTTCATAAGTCGAGCTACCTAATCCTTGTTGATGTCGCTGAAAAAATTATTCAAGATGTTTTTCAAAGATTTTTTTGTAACCTCCACCTGCGCATTTTCTTGAGGATTATAGGAAATATTTTTTTGTATCTTATATGATGTTGCTCCATGTTTCCCTCAATCATATTTGAATTAAACCAAGTCCTTTAATTAGTTAACAGATCCCTTGCTTGTAAAATATTTTTTACCTTAAAAACTCAGCCACCTTCTACTTTGTTTCTTATTTTATTGCCTTCACTTCATCCCACTTTGTCAAATAATTAGTACATACACTGATATATCTCTTTTTTCTGAATGGGGGATAAATTTTTCTAATGAAATCCATGCTCCACTTCTCAAATTCATCAAGATTCACTTGAGGTTACAAGGGAATTCCATCCTTTGGTGTAGGTTTTTCCATCCTTTGGAATTCATCACATATGGCAATGTATCTCCTAGCATCTCAGTGTAGAGTGGGCTAGTAGTAGCCAACTTGGAGAATTTTGAAGGTTTTCCTCTTGGTATCAAATTTACCCCCATAGGGTCCATCATGACATGATAAGAGGATGTCAAAAACCTCATCCTCCCTTACACATCTCAATATATCTAGTCCTAATTTGAAGATATTTCCCCCAATCCAGGTGAAAGTGGCACTTTTTCTAACAATATTGCTCTTCTCCTTGGAGGAAAGTTTAGGAGGGAATCCCTAGAAACCAATAAATTTTTTATATCATCAAACCATGGAGACTGTAGTGAAATGGAAAAGAGGTTCTCATCTAGAAGTTGATCATCCATCATCTTCTCATTTTCTGCAGGCAATGCTAGTCTAGACGATAAATATGCAACCACATTTTCCTTTACTATCTTGTCAACAATGGTTAGATCAAATTGTTGCAACAATAATAACCATGTAATTATCCTAGCATTCACATCATGTTTATTCATTAAATATTTTATGGTTGCATGATCAATATGAACAAAGAATTGATACCTAGTAATATAATTCCTAAACTTGTTCAGAGAGTGCACAATAGCTAAGAGTTCTTTTTCAGTAATTTTATAATTGAGTTCAATTTTGGAGAGGTTTTTACTAATGAAGTATATGGAATAGGGAAACTCATCTTCCACTTGTCCAAAAGATACTCCTACAACATTGTATGTTGCATCGATGAGGATGTGGAAAGGTGATTCCCAATTAGGACCTCTAAGAATTGGTGGAATGGTTAATTCTCTTTCATATCTTTAAATGCCTCTTGAAATTTATCTGTCCAACAAAAATATGAATACTTAGTAAACGATCCAAACAAAGGAGAATCCAAGTTATTGAAATCCTTAATGAATATTCATTAATACTCAGCTAGCCCAATAAAACTTCCAACATCCCTTGGCTTTTTAGGGATTGGGACCCTTTTGATAATGGAAATCTTGTTAGGGTCAACATGGATCCCTTCCATAGAAAGGAAGTGACCTAGGAAAATCCCTACATTCATAAATAATTCACACTTCTCGGGGCATAGTGAGAGATTCATTTCAATACATTTATTTAAGACTTTACACAAATTGGAAAGGGATTCCTGGAAATCATTTCCATAAGGGGTGAATTCATCCATGTAGATTTCAACTGTGTCATGCATAAGATAAGAAAAATTAATCAAGACTACCCTCTGGAAGGTAGCAGGGGTATTACACAAGCCAAATGGAAGGACCCTATTGGCAAAGGTCCCCCGTGGACATGTGAAGGTGATCTTGTCCTCATCCTTGGGGTTGATGTGGATCTGATTATATCCACTAAATCCATCTAGGAATGAGAAGAGTATTCTTCCCTGCAAGGCCATCCAATACTTGACCAATGAAAGGAAAGGGAAAATGATATTTATTTGTAGCCTTGCTAAGTTCCCTATAGTCAACAGTGAACACAGATCCTCCACTTCCCATTCTTGGGTACTATGACAAGAGGGGATACCCATTCACTATCTAAAATGTGGTAGATAAATAAAGCATCCAACAGTTTTTGCAATTGTTCTTTCACAATGTCCTTGAGGATAGGTTTTATTCTCTTCCCGCATTTTCACAAAGGTTTACATACCTATTTAATGCAAATGTGATGGGTACAAACTGAGTGATGCACCCCATTCAATTCCTTATAGTCCCAAGACGAATCATCAATATGTTGTCTCAATATTGTGCATAGTTTCTCTTCTTTCTCTGTTGAGAGGGAAGGGTTAATTTGGGTTAATTTCTAGAGTTTTGGATGGACTGATTTCCACAATATTAGCATGATCTTGATCATAGTTGACAGTAAAAAATTTAGCCCATGGATTGTTTCTTAGGTTTCCCTATTTATTCTTCCACTATCTCATCAATTGACATGGCAGTAGGAGGTTGATTCTGCAAGAAGTTATCAATAAGGTTGTTGTGGCATGTTTTAAATTTTTTATATGTTTTATATATGGTGATGTATATTTTGAAAATATAAAAAATATATATGTGGAAAAAAAAAAAAAATTGAAAAATGATGCATTAAAGGATGTCGGACTATTTTGTGGTAGACAAGTGGGACCCCTACTGACTACAGTGCTAAAGACCGAGCATGTTACACCGTGGATACTGTGGACTTCATAAAGTTTGCATGATGGTTCAAACCTGGCATCACAAGGTGCTCGAACGTTATTAGGGGGAGTGCCTCTACAAAATATTAACCCCATGATACGATTGACTTGAATGAGCGGCCTAGATTAACTGTGGGGGCACTTCTCTGGGATTTATCCTGTATTGCAGAGTCCTCCCGTAGTGATGATAGCTGTCAAGCCCATGACGTCAGCAAGAAAGCCAGTCATGTCATTTTCCATGTCACCTTTCCATGTCATCTCACCTTTCTTGTCATCAAACTTAAGAATGTGTGGTATCTGTTGGTTATTATTAGAGAATAAAAGAGCATTGTGAGAGACTTGGAAGGAGTGATTTTGACAAATAAATAGAAGTCACAAAATAGAGCTTCGTATTATAAGAGATTGATTGATTTCATAAAATCTAATTCCACACAAAAATTGAAAGGTTTTGGAATTGAGGATAGAAATTGGTGTGTGTTAGAGCTCAACGAGATGATTATGAAAAATGCATACATGAAAGTTGCAAAGAAATAGCTAAATGAAGTTAAAAAAGCGGTGGTGAGATTTAATATTTTATTTGATAAAAGGACCAGGGATGGTCTACCATCCTATTGGGATCAACAGGGAAATATTCTTCCTTGGGAAACATATGAGACACTCCTTGTGGAAGTGAAGAGTAAGATTGGAAATTCCCATGAGAAGATTGTTATTTTAAAAGGAGACGCCATTTTGAATTGCCTACATAAATACTTCGAGATGTTATGGATGATGAAGACTTTGTTTTCATAAAGGCCTACATACTCTAGGATCACAAATTTCAGAATGCCACATGTCAAGCTTGTTAATTTCCCTAGCTCAAATGTGGACCTTTGGAGAAAGTGCAAAGAGTGGATGTCTACACAAGCAAATGATGCAGAAGCAAGAACCTCCTTTGTCCTGAAATCTCAGGCCACTACCATTCAATGATCAGATGTTGTATTTAATATTTTACTTTGTTATTTTGAAGAAAAAATTAATTTTAAATTTTCATGTAATGACCGAAGGAAATTAGTTTGAGAAGTTGAAAGTTTTATGACTATCCATTTTGTAATATTCTATTTAAGATTTTTCCAAAAGAGAAATTGGGTTCTAGACTTTTGGACCTCAGAATTTTTGCAGAATTTTGTACTTTTCCTTTATGAGATCAATAAATCTTTCTGAATATTTTCCAAAAGTTGATGAATGTGATGATTTTTTCCTATTCCATCTTATGTATATTTCTTATCTTGGAATAAATTAATGTAGCTGCTGGTATCTAATTTACATCTGTGAGTTAGAGTAAATTTCCTTAAATGCACTCCTTTATTCTGAATTCATTTCTTGCAACTATTTTCTACTAAAACCAAAGATAATAGTTTTTGTGATCACAACATATTGTTAATGGTTTTCCACCAGCATTTCGTCTTCTCTTGTTCATTCACATTTATCATTTAAAGGCACTTTAAAGGGTTTTTCTCTTGTAAATATTAAAGGGTTTTAAGATATAAATTTTTTGGTTACAATATGAAGGACAACAAACAATTTTAATTATAAGTGACGGTAAATGTCTTGGGCACTAATCTCCTTGCAGCTAGATATTGTCTCCCAAGGAAAACAAAATGGCATCCTAATATAAATTCATGCTTCCTACAATAGTGTCTAATGTACAAACTAGGTGTTAGTCATCAGTAATTTTCACCTGTTTTAGATGACTAAATGCTTTGTCTCTGATTTCTAGAAATCAAAATTCAAGAATCATTGTGTCTTATAGAAATCTCCTCAAAGAGAAAAATTTCCACTATCCCTCCTCTCTGTTCAAGCATGGCCAATCTGTTTATCTAGATAAAACCCCATCCTGGACTGGTGTCCCTCACTCTCTCTATATTTTTCACCCTTGCCTATAACCCTCTATCTCATTTTTCCTAAGCCTTCTATTTCTCACCCCTTGTCTCGCCAAGTCAACCAAAAATTTTCCCCTATTCACCATGTACCTCAAGCATTGGTGTTTTCAAAGGTCCTTTCTAAAAAACCCTTTGAAGTTAAACAATATGTCTAGTTGTATAGGATGATGGTGCACAAGTAGAGTGTCAAAAACCCTGTATCTTCCTGTTGGCGAGAAAACAGGTCTCGCGGGCAAGACCCAGGTTTAGGGATTGGGGCCAACAAGGGAGTCCGTTGTATTCTAGAACCACGCCGGCATTTTCACCCTACTCCGAAGAGCGAAGAGTCCCACCTGAGGCATGTCGCGACCACATGCAAAAGGGGAACAGATCGATAGTGGCGGATGGATTCGCAACTCGATATTAACATAGAATCGTTTGCATAAATAACAACATTTACATAAGAGAATTTCAGAACATTGTGCAGATACTAAGCAAATAAAATTTTAAGATACCATAGACATCATGCATGCATGTAACTCATATAACAAGACATCAACCTGCAAGTATATTAATAATCTTCAGCTGGATCCATAGTTACATCGCTCAACAGGAAGAGCTTACAATTTTGTTATAGACGTCCCATAGGATAGAGAGATAGATAATAGAAGCCTAGGGACTACAAGGATGTCATGCTCGGGACAGAGCTCTTCTGCAGCATCCGCTCAATCCTCTTCAATCCTTCTGCATCCGTGTGTCTCTTCTTTCGGCTAGGTGATGGGCTATTTATTCACCCGCCATCGCAACTGTTAGTTCCTCTTACGTTCTTCTTCAGCTACTTTTGGCTTCTTTCTATTGTCTATGAGTTCCAATATCCATCCTCTGCCATATCTTCTCTTCATCTGCAGTTATCTGCATCAGCTTCATTAGCTATCTCCTGTTCCTCCGCAACCTTGGTAGCTTTGCTACTCACCGTAGTTGCGGTTGCCATGTGTCGATCCGCAACCCAAAATATATTCTTTATTCAAAATTCAAAACAAGGGCCCCAACAAGCGCCGACCACAGTTTCTTGACTCATCCCAAGTCAATCACAAATCACTGTCTCCACTTCCATCGCTCCACCAGACCTCGTGCCCTGTTCTTGCTGTGCACCTTCATTCCGCTGCACAAACAAGGGCCCCAACTCTGGGACCTTGCTCAACGCTGAAGCCTTAAGCTCGTTGAAGGTTGCCACAGCTTGCTGCCACCCCTATAACAATGCGTCTGTCTCTGCGGGGATCTTGGTGACAGCTACCTCCCCGACAGGCGCTGGTACAATTCCAAATACTGTGTTGATTAGGGTTTCGGCTTCGGTGGCTAACTGCTGCATTGTTCGGGCACTAAGTTGGAGGGGCTAGCGAAGCTCTTGAATTGCTTGCTTGGCCATTGCCAAGCTAACCTCTGTCTGTTAGATCTATACCTTCAGAGAATCCGCCTAGGTGTATAGCTAGTCCAACTGCAAGGGTTCCGTGGCATCCTGAATCTCTTTCTAAAGTTGTTGCAGCTGCGCTGAAATGGGTTGAGTCTTTACTATAAGGGTCGTCGAGCATTCTTGGAGACCTTTTAGGAGGTCATAAGCATCACGCACTGCAGAAGTAATAGCTTCCTGTATCTGGGTGACATGGCCCTGTTTCTCTATAATTTGTGTTGTGTAGACTACCTTTGGATTGAGTAGTGCTGGCTGTGCTGCTAACGCTGCTTGGAGCTCTGCATTTTCCTTTTGAATGTCAGTGAATGCTACCGTGACATGGATGGCCCGCTGTAATATATTTATTTCTGGCACATCTTCAGGCATCCAAGTGTATTGATCCTCTACGGCCAGCCATAGTCCCGTAAACACCCTGGCCACTTCATTCATCTGGCCATGGAGTTGCCCGTGTGCTACTGTGAGTTGCTCGCGTTGTTCAGTAAGCGTGGTGATCTGCTGTTGTTGTTGTTCACACCATTGTTACAGTTCTGGGTGAAGCCTTTCCACCTGCTGGGCTGCCCTCTGAATAAAGTGGTACAGCTGAACTGTACCCCACATCTCTAAGTTGTCGGCCCCCAAAGTACTTTGATCTGATCGTCGTTCTGGTAGTGGTTTCCCACTGGAAACTGATCTGGTGGAGTTTTCTTGAGGGGACGGCAGCAGAGTCGGATGGGGGGCGGAGTCCACCATATTCAGGTCTGTCCGCTCCTGCTGATATGTGTGAATGGTCTATGGAAATGGAGTAGGCTCAGGCTGTGCCCCAGCTGTGTCTACAATGATTTTTGCCATCTATGTGATTAAATCAGAAAAAGTGACCTGGGGGTCCCCAGCGGGGTTTACCGGTGGTACCACTGTTGTACTTGAGTCGACCTCAGCCCCATGGTCCCCATTGATTAGATCTCGGATTACTAGGTTTGACACGGTGGCGGATGAGTTGGATGGTGCGGATGAAGTGGTAGGTGGAGGTGGGGCGGTACGTGGTGGTGAAAGCCGAATGTTGATGAAGTCGGAGGGGTTAATGGGAGGTTGAGGTGGAATCCCTCCTATTACCCCTGTGTTGATGAATGGTTCTTCCTGTATAGGCACCCCTGAACTCAGTGGCCGGGGTGGATCCTCTTCAATGGTTCGGGCCCTCTTGGCCTGGGGAGCTTCCAAGGGGTTTTTGGACTTGCTCTTTTCCCCCATCGGGGTATTCATCAGACTCGGTGAAGTAAATAAAAAATTAGGAATGGGGGAGTTGATGGTGGTCGTGTGGAGAAGTGGGTTGGACTAAGAAAGCTGAAACTCAGAAAAAATAGGGAAAGGAGTGGAACCGCTTGACACAACCCAGACCACTTCATTGAGGCTGCATACCTTAGTGTTTAATTGGCGAATGAGTGGGAAGAGCTTCAAGTTGGAGACCCTTTGTGCCACCTCTGCTTCCAATTTTCCAGGCAGTTGCTACGAGAGAATCTTATCGAAATTGTATGTGGGTACCCCGCTTCGGACTTCCATCGAGAACCCCGGCCATGAACAAACTTCATTGTGGAAGGTTGCGTCGTCGAGTTGGAACTTCAGCGGCTGCATGTGAAATGTCTCTTCTGGCACGCAAGTAGGTCGGAGGAAGGTGTGCCTGTGGCTGACCCCGAACCATACCTGCTCGTTGTATCTATCCAGTAGATTCCTGGGCACCCTCTGCTTCCCTGTTACCACATCTTTCATTAAGCCATGCCAACTCTGGAATGCTTCTGCATTGACCTCTTTGGTGATGGGATCACCCGACACCTTCTACGGGATGAATTTCATTGCCAGAGGCTAACCCTCCACTATTTCTACTGGTAGCCTGACAGGGGGAGTATGCCACTTCCACATGGCAAATGCAACTATCAAATACCCATAAATAAAGCTCGTGGCCCTCTTGTAATTGTCCTCTCATGCGTCGAACAGCTCCTTCAGTAGGAAGGAGCACCAGTTCAACTTAGCCCCCTGGACGCAGTGCTCCGCAATGGAAATAGTATCCAGGGTACATTCTCCTTTCATGTAGTGCCTCATTGTCTTATTGGCAATGAGGTAACATGCAAACTTGACTTCGGGCTTATTGATAAGTTCCATTTTCGCTCCCTTTCCTCCCCATCGTGTGCCATATTTTGCATAATAGTCTGCATCTCCCGACTTCTTTGCTCTTTTGGAAGTGGTCTGACATGCAGAGGATACATCTGGGCTGTTCTGTGAGAGCCCTGTGAGCTGGTGGATATCCTCAGCGTGGATTGGAATTTATTTTCCCAAACACAAGGACCCATTCTGGATTCGACTGAGCAAGAACTTGGTACAATGCATGGCTGCTCCTATTATCCCGAATACTGGCAGATTCCTTAAATTCAGAATGGAGGATTGCTGGAGGCCTTGGAACTCCGGCAACATTCTGTTTGCTACACGGCTTGCTTCTGTGGTATAACATTCCATATACACCTGGCATTTAAGTGATGGGAACTCGAAAGAGTCTGTGAGGTCTGCATCTATGAGGGTAGCACTATCATACTTCTCGACAAGGGACTCCATTTTCTGAATCCGACTGTCGAGCTGTGGTTCTACTACTGCTGGGTTGGCTCTTGTCATCTTTGCTCGGCGTTGATACACTTGCAGAATCGGTCTTGGCCCCTTCTCTTGGCTCTATGCTTTTGGATACTTCTGCTGCTCTGGTTCTGCTCCAATTTCTAATTCTAACTCAGATTCCTCCGGCATTCTCGTGCTTTTCTTCATGCAGGTTATATAATTAACCAGCACGAGTGAGGTTGATGAGACCCCATAATGAATTAATTCCTGCTGGCATCCTCCACGGTGATAATCGTGGGATCAGTCGTCTGCTGAGGTGTGTTCTAACATCTGCTGACAGTGGTATGGGAAAATGGGCAAACACGACGGCTGAGGTTACTTCGAATTATGGCAAAATGATTACTGCAAGGTTACTTCCAATTATGGAAATTTATGTTGCAAATCTAGGCGATCCTACGGACTAACACAAGTACTAACTGAAATGAAATGGACCGACACTTGACACGTTTGCGTATCCTACAAGGATGACACGCTGGACACACCCCTCCCTGACCACAATCAGTTGAGGTGCGATCCCCGCAACATAGTGGTTATTGACGACCTATGCATGGACAATGAACATGACCTATGCTCATCTCGGTTGTTGGAGATTTATTCAACTATTCAACTATGAGATTTATTCTCTCGGGTGCAAAAGTTATTAACGAAAAGTGAAAGAAACTTAGTCATGGTAGGGCTTCAGGCATGCGCCATTCACCCACCCAGGTAAAATAGTACCGTCCAGTTGAAGCAACTGGACGGCTCCAGAATCCCTAATCTCGATGACAAAGTAGGGTCCCAACTAGTGCATCTGCAGTTTTCCCGGAAACTTCTGAAACCTGCTATCGTATAGGAGAACCTTACCTCCAACCTGGAATGTTTTTCTCTTGATGTGGCGATCATGCCACGCATTCTGCCTGTCCTTCTAAACCTTTTGGTGAAACTTGGCCAGGAACCGGGCCTCGTCCAATTCTTGCAATTCATGTAGGCGCTCCTGTAGTGATTCCTCTTCTAAGAACTTTAGGGATGTGGCGATTAGAAGACTCGGTAGGGTGAAATCGGCGGGAATCACAGCTTCATGGCCATACACCAGCTAGAACTATGTTTGATTGGTCAAACTCTTCACCGTTGTTCGGTAGGCCCATAGTGCAGCTGGCAACCACTCGTCCCAATCATCCCGCTTGGCATTGCAGATCTTCGTCAAACCCTTTTCAAGGATTTTGTTGAACGCTTCAATAGTGCCATTGGCCTGCGGGTGGTACAGGCTGCTTTTGTGATGTTGGATCATGAAGGTGTCCAGCAGCAATTTGATCATTTCATGAATGAAGTGTGTACCTTGATCACTGGTTAAGCTCCATGGGCATCCAAACCGGCTAATGATGTGTTCAAATATGAACCGAGCTGCTGTATCGGCTGTACAGTCCTGTACTGCCGCTACCTCAGCCCACCGGGTGAGGTAGTCAGTGACAGTAATGATGTACCGAGCTTTGGAATGCCTGGCTACCGGGACGATGGGGCCGACAAAGTCAACCACCCATTTCTCAAAGGGCTGCAACACATTCACCGGGTGTATCGGTAGCTCGTTTTTGTGAGAGGGCCTCCCCGTTCGCTGACAAACATCGCATTTCTTAACAAAGGATTTATTTTCTGCATAGACTGTCGGCCACCAGATTCCAGCTTGTAGCACTTTCCTGGTGGTGGGTTTCACCCCCACATGTCCTCCCACAATGCCACTATGGCATTCCCACAGCACAGCCTCATGTTCATGGTCGAGGACACATCTTCGCAGAATCTCATCCAGGCCTAATTTATACAACTGTCCCACAATCAATTGATATTCAGCAGCACGGACGACCAAGTGTCATTTCTGGATCGGAGTGTAGTGCTGAGGGCACTGCCCCGTGGTTAGGTAAGTTGCGTTTTCGGCCAAGTAACTTGGGATGGCTTCTAGCCAGAAAAGATCAGCATCAGGGAGCTGATCATCGAGAGAGCCCTCATTCTTCCCCGTCTCTAACCTAGATAAGTGATCGGGCCCGACGTTCAACCTCCTAAGCTTGAAAATCACCTCGAAGGTGAATTCTTGGAAGAGTAGAAGCCATCGACATATCTGTCCTTCCAACATAGGTTTATTGACTAAGTACTTCAATGTGGAGTGATCAGTGAAGAACTTAAACTGACCTCCTAGGAGGTAGTGGCGGAACTTCTAGAGCGAGTACACCATTGTGAGGACTTCCATTTCCATGTTGGTGTAATTCCACTCCGCATTGGACAATTTTCGGCTGGCAAAGTAGACTGGATGGTCAACTGTCATCTCCCCCGGATGCGCCAAGACAACCCCTAGTGCAATACTGGAAGCATCAATATGCACGTGGAACTACTTATCCCAATCTGGATGGACTAGAATGGGTTTCATTGCCAGCTTCTCCTTTAGGGTGTCAAGGGCTAACTTGCAGTCATCCGACCACTAGAGCACTTCTGATTTCCATAGTAACTTTTCCAAAGGAGCAGTGATCTTCGCGTAATTCCTGATGAACCATCTGTAATAGCCCATGTGCCCTAGCAGTGAATGCAACTGCTTCACTGTTTCCAGGGTTTCTATGTGGAAGATCATGGCTACCTTGGCAGGGTCGACGCAGACCCCTTGCTTGCACACCACATGTCCTAATAGCGTTCGGAAGGGAACCGCAAAGATGAATTTCTTCAAGTTCAAGGAAATATGCAATTGTCGACACCGATCAAACATGATGCGTAGCAGGGTGGCATGGTTTTTCAGCAAACTGTAGATGGTCCAATCATCCATGTAGACTTCTAGGAACTTATGAATGTACTCCCGGAAAGTAGCGATGACGATCTGAGAAAACAAAGCGGGAGCGTTCTTTAACCTGAATAGCATCACGTGGTATGCAAAAGACCCCCACTCGGTGGTGAACGTCGTCTTCGTTTTTTCCTCTTCCACAATGTGCACCTAATGGTAGCCCAAAAATCCATCAGTGAAGGAGTAGGCCTCATTTCCCACAACATTGTCCAATACTTCGTCGCTGAAGGGGGTGTGAAATGGGTCATGGATGCAGGCGTTGTTTAAGCTTTGGTAATTCACACAGACGTGGATTTCTGACTTGTCCTTCTTATTATGAATGACAATGGGACTCACCCACTCTTCTTCTTCCACAGGGAATATTAGACCTGCTGTCAGCATTTTATCGATCTCCAACTTGACTTTTTCCTTGATCCGCGGGTTCAACTGGTAAGGTTGATGCTTCATGGGCCTGGCGTCTAGTTTCAGCACAATGCACATTTCTCCGAGGTCCCCTTTGATGCCCTTTAAGTCTGCAACCGATGAAGGGAATAGGTCTTCGTATTCCTGGAGGAGGCTGAAAATTTCCTTTGTCATCTCCTCTTTCGATTAGTCCCCAACTATAGCCAATTTGGATTTTTCCTCCATGTCGATGTTTAGCTTCTTTGTCTTCAGCGGGAGTAGATGGACTCCTTCAGTGGTCGGCTCTTCTTTGATGTTCTGCTCGCATTCCATCTCTTCAAAATATAGGTGCCTTAGGTCCTCCAGACTGTCATCGTTTGGCTCGTCGTCGATTCGTTGGCAAGCCAGGTCACCCCTGCCCTCAGGATTTAGCCCTAATGTGCTCCCGTCGGTCCCCGGATCGCGGAGAAACAGCACCCCCTTTATGGCCTGTAATTCCTAGGACACCAGCTTGTCTTCCCTTCGGATGAAAAGCACCGAAAAAATTTGTTCGCAACTTCCTACCAAGAGCTGGTCCCTCTTTTTCTCTCTTCTTCTAAGTACCAAGCATGGGGAATGGTATCTAGGGAGTGGACAAACCAATGTACCCACAGCTCCTCCGGGTACCCTACGCCTCGCCACTACTCCTGACAGGTTTTTAGGTGGTCTCTCGGATCAGAAGTTTTCAGGTACCTGTGCTTCCTTCGAGGTCCTTCGTCTTCCTTGAACCGCACTCTCAAAGCTGCCGCTACACAAATCCACTATGACATGGAGTTGCGATGATTTTTCCACCACCTTGTGGATGTGGACTAGAGTGATACGTCCAGAAGTGGTATCCTATTCTCCTCCAGTACCTTGTCTTCCATCTTGGAAATGAATGTGTTGATTGCGTGCATGTTGAACAGGGTGGGGTACTCCCTTAACTCTGCTCCAATCCAACAGACTCTGGAAATGTTGGCACATCTCCGCGTGCTGATCTCATACCCCCCGTGCTACCAGTCTTCCCAGGCTAGTTCCGATCCCAGCTCCGAGCTCTAGACACTGTGCCAACTCACGGAGCCGGCCGCTATCGGGTTAATATAATCCTCCCTCTTCCCCACCGTCATCTGATAGAGGTTGTCCAACATCTGAGCATCCTCCCTGTTATCCAGAGTTTTTATATACCTCAGGCCTTGATACGGGTCGAGAGGCTGAGTGATTCATACATCTTCATCTTCAAAAATCATCAGCTCCTTTTTGAGGTCAATGATGGCGTAATTTTCAAAAGCCCAGTCGATTCCTAGCAACGCAGGGTAGGGATCCTTGTCTCCCATGATATCAATGACCTCAAAGTCTATGTAAGTCTTCACCCCTACAATGTCGACCTCGACATCTTCGAGTCGACCGATCGGCACAATGTAGTACTGGTTCGCCATCCTAAGCTGGATTGGTGAATAAGTTAGTCGTGGCCACCCAAGAGTCTCCCACGTCTTCTGAGACAGGATATTAACATCAGATCCTAAGTCGAGCATGGTGTCTCTGATCTGAAATCCCACAACCTGCGTGTTGAGATAGAACTCTTTTCCCATTCTTTGTTTGTTCCGCTTGACCCTCTATATGTACTAGGGTGCTATGTTTAAGGGTTCCCTCGGCCCTGTGTTCCCCTGTAGTACGTCCTCCAAGGTATGCTTGAGTTGTTCCCGCATTGAAGCAATGTCAACAATTTTTAGGAATAGATGGAGCCATTCCTCAATCAGAGCCCCCGTAGCGCTCTGTTCCCCGGTATCAATCTTCATGGGTACCTCAAGGCCTTTGTCTCCCCCTAGCTGGGCAAATGTCTCCACCGCCTCCTGGAAGTACTTCTTCTGTGCTTCCAGCCTTATCATTTGTTTCGGGGAGGCGGTCCTGATCCCTCGTATCGGCTCCTTCTCACGAGTGTCCTCCCCCATTTTATTTCCTCCTCACGTCACGATGGCTATGTTCTGCATGGCCGAAGTTGTTGTCCCCCGAGGTTCTGAGTTTACCAGATTCGTGCCCCTCTGCCATGCTCATTCCTCCGACTTCTTGATAAGTTCAAGGCAATCCTCTTTCACGTGGTTGTTCACGCGACACTGGGAACACCATGGTATTCTTGGTAGGGGGCATTCCCGGGCCACATGACACTCCTGGTCACAGATGTAGCATTTCAGCGGACCCCGTCCCCCTGTGCGGCCTCTGCGCATACCACCTCCTCTGCCCCTGGAAGCCTTGTTCACCCTATAGGAGGGCCGGTCCAATCGCTCTGCCAGTGCGTCGAGAGATCTGCACTGTTCGGTGTTGTGAGTCATGGAAGTACAAAATTCACAGTATACGTTGTTTGGGACATTGGAGTACTTCTGCAAAATCGGACACGTCCGAGGTTGATGACCCACCGTCCAAAAAATTTCGCAATACTCTGTGGCGGTTTAGTTTGGTTGAGGTGGGAACCCTATGTAAGGTTGTTGCGGCTGATAGACCCCATACGGATTCATCGGCGCACCACCCCCACTAGGTGGACCCCCCTGTATTGCCACGACTGAGGGCCCCACTCCCAGGCTATGCAACCGAGGACACTCAGTTGCCACGTGCCCTTCGACCAGGCAGTGTGTGCACCAAAAATTCGGCCTGGCTGGTCTTATAGGCTACATCTCCTTAAGTTTTTCAGTCAGATTGGAAATCTGATGTTGCAATCCCAATAGGGAAGGATCCTGCAGGGCCGGCCCTCCCCAATATTCCTGAGGGTAGCTCGCCATTTCCTCTATCTTCATAGCCTGCTCCAGAGCATCCTGCAAGTTGTCAATCTTTTACTGGGTGAGGGGGGCTTGTGTCAAGGGAAGCAGAGCCTTGATGAACTAGTCCCTCTGATGGTTTGGGTCGATCGGGTAGCTGAGTTTCTCGATCGCATATTTGAACCTGTGCATCAGCTCCCACACAGTCTCTCCTTCTGTCTGCTTAATCTCCCATAGTTTGGATAGACCCTGTTGTTCTGTTTGGGGAAGCTTAAATTCTCGGACAAAATCCCGCTTGACGTCTGCAATTGCCGGATTCGGGTGGGCCTCTGACCACTTTATGAACCATTGCAATTCCCTTTCTCTTAGCATGGTTTGGAATTCTATTATCTTCCCTACATCTGGCGTCTACCGAGCCCTCCATATGGCTTCACAGAGGTACCATTGTTGCTCTACATCATCGTTACCCTGGCCATAAAATTCTGGGTACCGGGTGAATGAACCCGCCATATTTACTCGCGAAGGTGTGACTAGAATAAACCCTCCAGGTCCTAGTTGCATGACTATACCACTAGGAATTGCAATACTACTAGTAACGCTGCTATTAACATGCGTCAATGCTGACAATGAATTATTGTGCAATCGACTCAATTCTTGTAAATTAACGAAAATATCACTTAAAGGTTTATAGAGTACCAGGGGAAGGTAGGGATCCTTGCCGTTCAAACTTTGGGAAGTAGGAATACTTGGAGATATGAATGTCATCCGTTCTTGGAATAACCATTGCATCACAACATACCATTCACCATCGGAACCTTCTGCGAGCTGCACACCTGCATCTTCTTCATCAGACGTCGTCTCCCTCTTTCTCCTGGTTGGGCTCCCATGCACTCGCTGCACTCCCACAATGGTCCCTTCCCTCTCCAGGGTATCCACCTAGCCATCCATATTTACTATCCTCTGAGGCGCCTCCTCTTGATCCTTCCTATTGTTCCCTCGTCGTTTCAACTCCCACATCACCCTTTCTCGCCACTTGTCGGCGATCTGCGCCCTCCAATGTGCACGTCGCTCCCTCAACCTCCTTGCTGTCTCAGCATCCATTCCCCCACTCCCCCGCTTCACACTTCACGTAGCATCTATCTCTTCGGCCCTTCCCCCAGCACTAGAGGTTTACGATTCCATGCTTGATTTCTGGAATCCCATCAGCCCTTTGTCCACCATCAAGGCCTTAATCCATAAAGGAATTTCCTTAATCAACTTCCCTCTTAGCCCGAATCGGAAGATAGCCTTCGCCTTAGAGAAGGATTGGTAGCACTCTACGGCAAACTCCACAATATACTCATCCAAAGTAGTCTCTACCCAGAAATCTACAGCGTGATTCAACTCAGTATCCAGCCGATGCAGGGCCACCAGATCTCCGTGCACCCACTTGCGATGGATCTTCCACAATTTTTCCCTAGTCACCTTGGTCTGCAACCTCCGCAACCAATTATAGATGTCACTAGGGAATTTTCACCAGAGGATCTCGTAGGTATCACTGGTGGAATCCGAGAAAAGGACGAGATCCTTGAGCACCTTCTCCTTTTGATTCGTCAGCTCCGCTTGCTGAGCAATAAACTGGTCCAGGTGGTTATCCCACCATCTCCATATTTCTCCTTTAAAGACCCTTGATACCATGATCTAGTTCCCCTCATAAAGTGTAGGGTCCTGGCAACGGAACCATTTGTTGGCAAGAAAATAGGTCTCACGGGAAAGACCAAGGTTCAAGGATTAGGGCCAACAAGGGAGTCTGCTATAGTCTAGAACCACGTCGGCATTTTCACCCCACTCCGGAGAGTAGATATTCTCACTCGAGGCATGCCACGACCACATGCATAAGGGGAACAGATCGATAGTGGCAGATGGATCTGCAACTCGAGATTAACATAGAATCGTTTGCATAAATAACATCATATACGTAAGAGCATTTTATAACATTATGCAGATACTAAGCAAATAAAATTTTAAGATACCACGGACATCATGCATGCATGTAACTCATATAACAAGACAGCAACCTGCAAGTATATTAATAACCTTCAGCTGGATCCACGGTTACATCGCTCAACAGGAAGAGCTTACAATTCTGTTACATACGTCCCATAGGATAGAGAGATAGATAATAGAAGCCTAGGGACTACAAGGATATCATGCTCAGGACAGAGCTCTTCTGCAGCATCCGCTCGATCCTCTTCAATCCTTTTGCATCCGTGTGTCTCTTCTTTCGGCTGGGTGACGGGATATTTATTCACCCGCCATCGCAACTGCTAGTTCCTCTTGCGTTCTTCTTCAGCTGCTTTCAGCTTTTTTCTGTTGTCTATGAGTTCCGCTATCCTTCCTCTGTCGTATCTTCTCTTTGTCTGCACTTATCTACGTCAGCTTCATCAGCTATCTCCTGTTCCTCCGCAACCTCGGTAACTCTGCTACTCACCGTAGTTTCGTTTGCCATGTGTCGATCCGCAACCCAAAATCTGTTCTTTATTCAAAATTCAAAAGAAGGGCCCCAACACTTCCTTCAAAACCCTGATTCAAAAATTTCAGTCAAAAACCCATTCTAGGACCTTGCAAATGAGTTAGTTAGGTTTTCTTAGGTCATGCACTGTCATATTTCTCATTTCATTGTTTCCACAGGAATTCCAAGATGAATTCAAGAGAGAAAAAATTTGAGGTGTATAATTATCTAAATATGCACCTAAGCAACCTCCAAAGGCAACCCCTTGATCCAACAGCAAATATGCAAAGGAATAGACTGTCATATCCAAGCATTTCTACAGGAATGCCTTGAAGATTAGTCTAAAGCAAAACAGAGGCAAAGAAAGACACCTAAGAGAGTTCATGAAGTCATTTGCAGTTGATAAAAAGTTAAAATGAGCTGGAGGGTACAGGGAAGATCATGATCTCATAATAAGTAGTAAAAGTACTGTATATCAAAATATCTGTGTAAATTTCAAAAGGACAGTGGCATATGAGAAACATGGTGCATTACAGCAAAGAGATCATTAGAGATATTTTCTTGCCTCAAGCATGAAACTGGTAGAGGGATAGCTACCCTTTGCCATACTCCTGCAAAAAAGACAAAAAGATGGTCAGATGAGCCATAAGGTGAAGGAAAAGACTAAGACCAGCATCAAGAAAGACAATCACACCCATGCTCTCCTCCCCAAAACTAGTGAAGGACAAAGTCTCAAAACCGGTGAAGGACAAAGTCACAAAAACAGTGAAGGACAAAGTCACCAAATAGCAAATGAAGGACAAAGGTAAAAAGCCAATAAAGGGAAAAGGCAAGAAAACAATGGAAGAAGGGGAAATTAATCATGACGAAGAGAGGGAATTTGAACTCATTCACATAGATAGTGATGAGGAAAATGAAACAAGGATAGTTAATTCTCTCCTACAGGACCGTAATGCACAAATTAGAGACTTGGAGGTTGAGCTAGAAAGGTCAAAAGATCTTATTCATTTCCTACAGGTGAAAAACAAGCAGATGAGTGGCCAGCTAGCCATCTATGAAACAAGGGTGCTAAAATATAAGAAGTAAGCTCAAAGGTCACAAGTGCAGTGGAGGAATACATGGGCGCCTATGAAGAAGATGATTAGGAAGAAGGGTAAGCTAGAAAGAGACCTAGGACTATGGGTCTTAGGAGAGCTTTGGCAAAACAGAAGGAGGAAGAAGCAGCCAAATCCAAACAATTTCCACTCACCGAGCTCCTTGCCTTGAAAATTGAGCATAACAAAGAAGCATGGCTTGAAAGGGAAAATATAAATTTAGAGGCTAAATTGAAGAAGGCCAACAAAGACTTGAGCTTGCAAAGAAATATGACTGAGCACTACAAAGAGAGAAATCAGTTTGCAAGGAAAAAGCTAAAAACTGCCCAAATGAAGGGCTTGGCGCAAAATTATGGAAAATACCAAGCTAGGCTTGGAATTTTGGCTCAAGCTTCACTGCAGGTTTCTAAGGACCCTTGAGGGACCCACTCACCAAATTTGAGAAAAATTGAACAATTTTTTGTTTTTTGTAAAATTTTAAGCCTAGGAGCACAACACCCTGGGTGTTGCGCTTTTTCCTATAGCACTTTCAGAGGGATCAGCTTACATTTTTGGATTCCCCATCATGAGATGAGTATGCGCACCAATTTTCATCTCAATTGGAGTTGTTTTGATCCCCTAAAAGGGTAAAAAACACCCAATTTTTCACCTTTTTGCCCTCTTTTTTGAGCAGGTGTTGTGCTCCTGGAAGTTTTCACTTTTTCCACTTTTTGGGCAACTTGCAGAGGCTATTTTGAGGAAAAAAAAGGTATATTTGGAAATTATACATCCACGTCTTTCCAACGAGCCATCACAGAGCCTTTTACGACATCAGGAAGACCTTTAAAACTCTATTGCAAAAAGACCTTTTTTGGTGCTGCTGTTACAGGTCAAAATACCTCCTCATCAGCTCAGAGGGGAAGAAAAATATGGAAGGAGTACAAAGACCTAAATTAAACCTATTTCTTCTAGGGTAACACCTATCTATAACAACACAAGAGCGTTATAACGCAGCTAATCAGTGAATGGGCCACGTTAGTGACTAGGGCAACACTTTGTTTACACTAGAGGGAAGCGTTACCCATGTTTTAAGTTTGAATCAGGAAAAGCCCGTGGAGAATGATTTGAATCTCTGGCTTTCCCTCACAAGAGAGTCAGTTCACAAAAAAACTACAGAGCACCAGTTCATTATTGGTCATTTCTATAACAAGACTGAACTCCTAAGGAGGCAAAAGCATAGAGATTAAAGAAGCATCTAATTTTTTTCCATTCCAAACTAGTGGAAAGAGAAGGGCAACAATGGATTTCTCCCTCTCCTATAAGAAGGAGTTGAAGGCTCTTAATTGAAGGTCGAAGGATGGCTAAAGGTTTTTGCATACTTTTGGAATAGAGAATAGTGTTATATTGTGAAGGCCAAGAGTCAAAGAGGTTCCTAGAGGGCTTGTTGACTTGGACTTCTTCACTTGAGAGATAAAAGAGATTGGGGGACTGAGGAGGGCTTGGTACAACCAATGGTTGTAATCCTCCTTCTTTCAAAATCAATAGAACTGTGTTCGTTTTGTCCATTCAATGCTTAATATTGTCATTATTGTTTGAATATTTACATAGTATGATATGAATGGCTCAGATGTGTAGAAGTTAGTAGTTCATTGTATATTGACTTGATTGATAGGATATATGTTATGTTAGGAATTACGCGGGTGCTTTGACTGATTGCAGAACTAATATTTGGAGCCGGTGAAGAAGGACTCTTGCTTTGCTGCCCAGCGCTCTCCAAGGGACTCCAAGATTGTCAAAGAGGTAATTCTTTATCGCATTCTATCAAGTTATTTAAAGTTAATATGAACATGCTCATGCCATCTTTGTGAACAGCACAGCTGATCTTACTGTCTGCCTCGGGCACCGAAAAGCCCTGAGAGGGATATTCGAAAACCAACAACCCAAGCATTTTACCCTATAGCAGCTGCGCTCCTGGAAAATTTTCAAAATTTGAGACAGAGTGTTGTGCTTATGTGTGGTGACTAAGAAAATGTGCTTTAGGAAATTTTCCTCATGTATGTCAGAGCCTAAAAGTCAATTTTTTTGCTATTTTAGTCCAGAAAAGATATTTTGGAAGATATTTTGTGCCTTGGACCTTGCAAAGCCTCAAGGACAAGTTAGGATATTTGTTTTTGGCCAATAGGCTTCTAGATGCTCTAGCGAGCTCTCTTCCTCCTTGCTTGTTATAATAGCTATGAGGATTCATTGTAAACAGTTGGGACTTTATGTGTTATAGAGCAATACATGTTTTATGAGCTTGGAGAAGATACTTGGCTTCATGAAGTGAATGAATGACTTGTGTGGCTTGATGTTGAAGAAGCTTGCTTGCAAGATTCCATAGCTTAGTGAATGGTGATGTTTTTCTAACTTGTTAGTGTTTTCTTGTCCTCCTCTTATTTCAGTCTGCTTGTTTGCTATAGATCAGAAAAGTATAGGTTCAGATATGCTCATGGAATCGCCTCACACCTCTTGCATGCTATATTTTTGATGTTTTCTTCTTGTAGTTCATTTTAAGAAATTATTGACTGCTTCTTAGGCCCACTAAAATTGTTCTTTGTTTCATGAATTATCAGTATGTTAGCTTATAAATATGATTCATGGTATGCCCTACTTATTTAAAGTTTTCAAAAACTTATTGTGAAGCTTTCCTATGGAATACTAATTGATTAGGATAATGCAAAGAGGCCTTGTTTCCATCTTTCCCTTTGCCCATGCTCATCAACTTGTTTCATAGTTCCCGATAGTTTGATATATGTTGTCTAGGAGTTACCTCTCCATATTGAATTGTTTGTTTATCATATATGTTTTTTTTAAAACTTGAAGGTGGATTTCTAAAGTTAGGAGTTCGAATGCTTCTATGTACCAATGGATTATTCATCTTGTATGTTTATCAGTTTGAGTATTGTTCATAGAGATTAATGGTTTGCCCTACCTCATGAGTCATTTCTTTCAAATTATATATGTTTAATATCTCTTAGTTTCTTCCCAAACTTAATTTTCATTACACCTCATCATCACTTTAAGGATCCATTCACCTTGCTCAATCAGCCCTGCAATACACTCTTCTTCAACATTTAGACACCCTAGACTTCATCTGACCCCATAGCCCTATTGATTTGATATTCTCTCATTCCACCTATCCTACTTGATCATCTTACCCCAACCTAAAAAAAACAAACAAACCTACACTTAACAACTAGCCTAAAAGCTATCATCTAAAGTGAACAAGCTCACATCCTTCGCACAATAGAGAGAGTCCTCTCTGAGTCCAGGGATGCTAGTTCCTAGGACTCCAAAGACTGGTCTGATGTTACCCTGTCATTTGGTTAGCCAATCTGCCAAATCACGGGACACTAACATAATGGAGATCACGGTGGGACCCTGAGTAATAAACAAACTTAGACTTCCGTAAACATTTCAACAGCCCTTAAGAATACTACCTTGTGGATTTATTCCACCACTCACTAACACAATAGTGATCATGATGCAACCTCTGATTTCAATGACAAACTAAGTATCCCTTAGGACTTCAGAAGCCTTCGTCAAATCATAAAGAGCTTAACTGATAGCCTAAGAGTAGAAAACTAGTTATTTCATCATCATAGCAAATTGATGACTCAGCTATAGGACACTCTTACAAATATTCAGGTTGCATATAGAAACTCAAAAAAACTCCAAAAAATTTCTATATTGGCTTTTTGTCAATATTGGTGGTGGACCATAGACAACATACCTTCAAAAAAAATAAAAATATCCACCTGGCGACTCCACTAACCTCCAGTAGGCCTTCTAAATTTTTCTAAAGTATCTATAGACTCCTGTAGGACTACATTAAAACAACCTCGGGAAATATAGAACCTTAGTCACACACAATGCGAGTTTGATAACACCTAGAGAGGTCGGCCTTCCAAAAATAGTCATAAACTTCAGCCTCTCTAAATTTTGAATTTGAAAACTAGCTCTGCAAAGAATCAATACCATATCTCATCCAGACACAAACCCTCCTACTATAGTTGATGACCCGGAAAGAATTTTGTGGCAAAATTCTGAAACTGGAAACTTAGCTACTTATAGGACCATTCATAGAGTGAGCTCTGTACGTGAACATCTTACAGCATTACAAGACCCCTAGTTTGACTTGCACGATACTAGAAACCTTTTCAGAACCAAGTCACAAAGTAAAATTGACCATACCGATCTTGAACCCATAAACTTGCAGCAGAGTCCTAGTGTAGAAACTTCTCCTTCCACACCACCTGATCTACAACTTCTCCATCACTTCAGCTCTTTCCACCCCAAGTCTACTCAGAGTCAGTCTACTGGTCCAAGTAATTCTGCCACACCCATTCACACCACCACTGTGCAAACCACTCCATCTCATAGCACAAATCTTCTGCTTGTAAATCCACCATTAGCTCCCACCATGGCAACATGGTATACGCCCCTTGTGTTACCACAACCTTTGGTACCTTTTCCAAATGATTACCAATCCAGAATCCCACACTTCACCGAAGTTGAATCCACTATTGCCTAACTGCATGTAGATAGAATGAATGATGCTTTTGACTACATGGAATTAGAAGAGGAAACCATGAAAATGAGAATGTTTGCCCAAATCCTAGGAGGATAAGCTAAGAAATGGTTCAAAAGCCTAACTCCCAATAGTATTCATGATCTCCCTTCCCTTTACCAAAATTTCATAAACAAATGGGAAATCAAGAAAAACCCTCTTCAAATCCTCTCAGAATATAGCAACCTCAAAATAAACACTCGAGAAAGTGTCCAAGACTATTGCACTAGGTTCAATAGTGTTTATAATGCACTACCACCAAACATGAAACCCCCACTAGGCCTAGCCTTATCTAAATTCCCAGAGGGTTTTAACCCCGACATGGCCTATCAACTAAGAGAAAAAGAGCCCCTAGCTCTAGAAGACATGAAAAAAGGAGCTATAAGTGTAGAGGCCAACTTAATTGAAAAAAGAGCTAGGCTAATATCAGAGAAGAGGGTAACATACAAAGACGACACCATGCCCTCCACCTCTTCATATGATTCCAAGATGCACAACCTTCTTAGGACCATGGAAAGAATAAGCATAAATGAAAGAATACCCCCTAGGGGCAACCAAACAAACCCCCAAAAAAAAAACCGGAATCAAAAATTTAGAAGAGACCATCCCCAAAACAGACCAAGGGAAAATGATCAACAAATTAGACCACCCTTCCAAGATAACTATGTTGATGAAGGGGAAAGAGATATTGAACAACCAGATGAGAATCATCTAAACTTAATAGGCTCTGATAGTGAGGGTGAGGTTTTTCTCACAGAAGAAGAACAAGCTTTTTTCTCCTCAAACCAAGATGAAACAAGCTATGAAGTTTCCGAAGATCACGAATTTGGATTAGAAAATGTCATAATGGAATTCCATATGCAATATGATCTTAGGAGTAGGAAAAACCAAGACAACTCCAAGAAAAACAATTCAGACACTGCTGGTAAGAAAATTCCTGAAACAATTCTTAAAAGAATAGCATACAATAACAATACCATGGCTAAGAAAGTTGATCCTAACACAGATAAAACTAGCCAATCAAGTATTGGTGCAAGCTGCCATAGCACCTCTGCTAGTGGCCCCGAGAAAACTCTAGTTACCAAAGCCCCGAATCAAAATCAGAAAATTAAAAATGTGGAGAAATTTATGGTTGATAAAACTGATGTAAATATGTCGAAAACTCAATTACCTTTCAGTTTTGAAGGAGAGATCGCGAAAAATCAAAATAACCATCCCTCTCACTGAACTGGTACCTCAGGATATGTACCGCTCCCAAGTCTTGAAATTCTTAAACATAGGAAATGATACCAACACTCTGAATTTGACAGATGATAAACCAAATTTTTTGTTCGAACCTGAATTAGATGGAAAATACCAGGAAGGAACCATCCCCCCATTCTATGTTAGCCTAAACATACACGAAAAAATGCTACATAATGCCATGCTAGACTCTAGTGCCTCTCACAACCTCATGCCGAAGGTAGTGATGGAAAGATTGGGCCTAGAAATAACCAGGCCCTACAAATATTTGTATTCCTTTGATTCAAGTAGAGTTAAATGCTTAGGACTGATCAAGGACTTATGTGTCAATCTGGCACAAATTTCTGCTTAGAGCCTGGTCATGGATATAGTCATGGCTGACATTCCCCCCAAATATGGGATGCTCTTGTCCGGATCTTAGGGAGCTAAGCTTTTTGGAAACCTCCAACTTGACATGTATTATGCTACCATCCTGATTTTTAACCAAACAAGAAGATTATACCGAGAATCTCACATGAATTATATGGTTAGTAGCCTAGATAGACCCAATAACACCCCTATCTACTCCATTCATTCATATTTGGACTCATTCATCTTGTATTATGAAAATGACCTTGACGAACCAGCAAATGAAGATTGTGAAGATATAGGCACATTACAACAAACATATCAATTCCACTATGATGAGTTCGACAGTCAAAACTATCACGATCCTGAAACACCACAAGACAATAAAACTGAAATTAATTTCCTACAAATTGCAAATGAAATGTCAAAAAAAAAAAAAAAAAAAAAAAATCGGTTTAGAAAAGGAGACAAGTTTCTCAAAATAAAAACAAATCACAAGAACACAACCTCTTCCTTTTGCTCATTTGGAAAAAATGAAACACCCCCAAAAAATATAAATCTTTGGGAATTTGGAACAAGACAGTCTGATGTTTCTACCTTACCTAGATACTTCATCATCCAAAAAAATTTCCTTTCCAGAAAAAATACCAATTTTCACAAATATTGCTACAAATCCCAAAGAAATATTTTTTGAAGCTGACATAGAGGAAGATAGTATGGGTAAACTTAAGAATCTTGAAATGATTGAGTTGTCTAAAATCTTATCATTACACATAAAACTAAGAAAAGCAAGACTGTGCAAAATTGTTCAGAATACTAGTATATGTCGGGAAACTAGTCCAAAACCTTGTAACACAACCATTGGTCTAAAAGGCCCTCCTTTCAAATGAATCAGAAAAATTTTGAGCATTTGAGTTCACTGAGAAAGAAGGCAAAAGTACATAGGTTTTGTATAGATTTTAGGTACCAAGAGAAACCCTTCCAAAGGAACAAATATCTTTTTTCCAGAACAAATCATGATTCACCAAAGCTAGGAGTTTCTAATCATTTGTCATTGCATGATAGTGTTTCAAGTTACCAACAGATGATAGCATTTCAAAACAATCAGCTCAAAGATTTTTTCAAATTCACAGGAAGCAGCTTCAAGTTTAAAACAATGCTTCCCGATCTAAAGAACACCAGAGACACCTTCCAAAGAACTATGTTTCCAGTTTTAAATTTCTTCAATATGGTTTACCTTGATGGCATCATCATTTGTTTTAAAAATGATAAAGAATACCTGTTCTACCTAAAGAAAATCTGTAATAGAAATAGGTATGGGAATCAAGAGTATAAAAAGAAGCATCAAGCAGAACATGAGTTATTTAAAGATCTCTGGAAAAATCCTTATGCCATGTTTGCAAGTGAAAACAACTATGATTTGTTTTCCCAAAAGCTGAATGGACAAAGAGTATCAGGAGATCCTTTTGAAGATAGGATGCTCAAGTATCACTGCTGGAAATATTCCTAGCTTTAATTTTTACTCATTGTACATACCATAGTTTGAAGAAAAAGTCAAAAAGAGAGAAAACACACAAACATAAGAAAAGTAGAAAAAGAGGGCAGATTCTAAGAAAGGTATAGCCCCATACCCAAAAAAAAGTAATACTGAAAGTGTGCAAGTCTAAATGCCACTACTGGTGCAAAAGAATGTCTTGTTTTGTCATCTAGCGTAATCATGGTTGCACATGTTTTAAATTTACTGCTGATAAGCTAGTGAAAAAAATGTTGGTCAAATTATTCAAACTTGACTTGTCGAAGAAAATAGATTAGGAGAGAAGATACTGGTTTCACATGCTCAAAACAGAGCCAAAGAGGAAAATAGGGATGAATAGAAAACTATGTATCCTAGCCCTGATTTTTCTAAACCTTATTTTGTACAAAAATAACATGTTTGTGCAACTTGTTTTGATGCCACAAACCCATGATAAATCAAACTATCTAATCTTGATTTAGTCATGTTTTCAATTTCATGTCTTAGCCTAGTGAATGAAGTCTTGTCAAACAGTTTAACCTTGACATTTGAATAGTATAGGTAGAGAATCAAAGGAGTTCATTAGCCTAATCTGAACTCTCGGAAGAGATAAGTGTAGAAGTAGATAGTTTGTTTCCATTTTTAAAAATAAAATATCAATGGGTTTGCCAGTTCAAGTGCACTCAAAGAAGAAAAAATGTTAGGCAAGTAGGTTAGGTAGGTAGAGTCAAAGTTGAGCTAATCATGATTTCAGATTTTCAAAATTACTACTTCAAGGAAAGCATCAGCAAAAGAAAGGGAGAATCCACCCAATGGATGAGGCATTGGTCTTCATAAGCCAGAGATCTGAAATTATAGACACCTCCTGAAAAAAGAGTCACCCTCCCCAAGTGGAGCCACTGTTAGTCATCAGTAATTTTCACCTATTTTAGATGACTAAATGCTTTGTCTCAGATTTATAGAAATCAAAATTCAAGAATCATTGTGTCTTCTAGAAATCTCCTCAAAGAGAAAAATTTCCATTATCCCTCCTCTCTGTTCAAGCATGGCCAATCTGTTTATCCAGATAAAACCCCATCCTGGACTGGTGTCCCTCACTCTCTCTATATTTGTCACCCTTTCCTATAACCCTCTGTCTCATTTTTCCTAAGCCTTCTATTTCTCACCCCTTGTCTCGCCAATTCAACCAACATTTTCCCCTATTCACCATGTACCTCAAGCATTGGTGTTTTCAAAGGTCCTTTCTAAAAAACCCTTTGAATTAAAACAAGATGTCTAGCTATATAGGATTATGGTGCACAAGTAGAGTGTCAAAAATCCTGTATCTTCCTTCAAAACCCTGATTCAAAAATTTCATTCAAAAACCCATTCTATGACCTTGAAAATGAGTCAATTAGGTTTTCTTAGGTCATGCACTATCATGGTTCTCATTTCATTACTTCCACAGGAAGTCCAAGATTAATTCAAGACAGCACAGAGTTGAGGTTTATCATTATCTAAAGATGCACCTAAGCAACCTCCAAAGGCACCCCCTTGATCCAATAGCAAATCTGCAAAGGAATAGACTGTCATATCCAAGAATTTCTACAGGAATGCCTTGAAGATTAGTCTAAAGAAAAACAGAGGCAAAGAAAGACACTTAAGAGAGTTCATGAAGTCATTTGCAGTTGATAAAAAGTTAAAATGAGCTAGAGGCTACAGGGAAGATCATGATCTCATCATAAGTAATAAAAGTACTTCTCATCAAAATATCTGTGTAAATTTCAAAAGGACAGTGGCATATGAGCAACATGGTGCATTACAGCAAAGATATCATTAGAAATATTTTCGTTCCTCAAGCGTGAAACTGGTAGAGGGACAACTTCCCTTTTCCACACTCCTGCAAAAAAGACAAAAATATGATCAGATGAGCCATAAGGTGAAGGAAAAGACTAAGACCAGCATCAAGAAAGACAATCACACCCATGAAAGGAGTAGTGAGTGTGTTTTTAGTTGAGAATGAAAATACATGACTGTTTTGACCAACAGTGGAAAATTACTTGGGTTTAAAAAGTTAAGGAATTCCTATAACCCTACAAATAAGCATTGTAGACTTTACTGAGCATAAGAAGTGAGTTCAAATGCATATTTCCTTTTGAAGACTAGGAGGGCAGCTTTGTTTGTTTTTCAAAATATTCATGAAGTTTCAGAAATTGGGAAAATAAAAAAAATGTTCATGGTAAGTGGCAAAGAAAACCTCATTCATCAACAACAGAGGATTCCTAACTATTTTCCAAGATTGGTTAAAAAGACACAAACTCCACTGGATCGAAAGACAAATTCAAAGGTCTAAAGGTCAAAGAATGAGATTTCGGGCACAGTGTGCCATTGCACTGAAGAAACAAAAAGTCAACTTTGATATTTAAAATTGCACAATGGAAAGTCAAAGGTTTGTTTCAAGGATATGGAAGGAAAAATTATTTTTGTTCATGACAAAGTAGGGGATCATCAAGGGTCCCAAAGAACTAACCAGCTGCAAGAAGAAACATTAGTGAAAAGAACAATAAAAAGACATTGGCAAGGGGGAAAGAAGCAAAAAGAAATAAGTGAAAAGGGGACTTTAGAAAGAGGTTTTTAGGGTTTAATTATTTAAAAATGATGTTATAAATACTATAATAGCTCCTTTTTCCCTCCATTTCACATTTTGCAAAACAGAGTGCAAATTTTTGGCTTCCGAAGGCATCCTCGGGCAAAAATTTCTAGACTTTGCGTTCCTATAAGTGGATGATGTGCGCCTATAACTTCCGCCTTTAAAAAAACCTTCTGGACGATGCACACCTATAAGTAGGCATTGTGCCCTTTCAAAATTGCCCGGCGTGTAGGAGTGGCCGCCTAACCGACGCCCAATTCTCATGCAGATGTGCTCGCCTGGTGCTGCGCATTCGCCATTGCACATATCGCCCGACTCTCGTGCCGTTGTGCCACCCCAGTGCTGCGTGTTTACCACTGCACATATTTTATGACTCTCGTGCCGTTGTGCCCGCCTGGTGCTGTGCGTTCACCACTGTACATATCGCCCAACTCTCATGCTGTTGTGCCCACCCGGTGTTGTGTGTTCACCACTGCACATATCGCCCGACGCTTTGTTCAGCCCTGCTTGGGCCAACAACGTTGCGCTCCTGCAATGTGCGTGCAGCGTTGAACATGTTTGCATTCAAGCCTGCCCAGGGTGCTTCGCTCATGGCGTAAAAATGCAGTAACTGCTGAGAAAGCCTACAGAAGTGCAAAAACTACCCAGGAAGCTCAGCAAAGCTTGTTTTTTGATGTGGAAGGCACTTTTAAAAGGTATTTTCCCTAATTATCACCTCTTCATGATTTTCTAAGGGATAAGGGCACTAAGTAAATTCCTAATTTGTGTCAAAGAACGCTTGAAGAAAACCTAAAAAGAAAACCTAACCTATTCTCTGCTAGTCTCCTAGCCTTGTTTGGAAGCTCAATATCCCCTTAAACCTTTTTCCTCAGTATTTCATAAAGAAAATTTCCTTTTTATTTAAAGAGTTTGAGGGAGGGGTGTAGAAAACACCATGTCTGAAAAGGAGAGGGTTAACCTAAATGAAGAGACAAGTCTAAGAAAACAACAGAAGAAGGGAGGGAAGCCCAATAGGTTTGAACCCATAAGCACTGCAGAAATGACAGCCTCCCCTTCTATTCTTTCATGTTTACAAGAGTTAGGGTGTTTTGAGTTTTGTAACAAAGTACAAGAGATCAAAATCCATCCTTAGTTGACCGAGTTATTTTCCCTAAGGCTTCACAGGCATAAAGTACATCTAGCAGGGGTGAGGTTTGAGTTGACCCCCAGTGCTATCTCTAAAGCCACTAGAATACCTGGCATAGGAGAAAGGTGGTTTAAACAGAAGCATATTGACTTGACCCATTATCATCCATTCTTAAAACCTACTTTTCAAGCTGAATGCAAACCCATTTTTCCTTTTTCTCATCTATTGGACAGATATGCCCTCCTCATGAAGATTATCATGAAATACTTTACATGTGAGGGTAGGTTCTCCAGAGTCTATTCCTATCATATTAGACTCCTAATGCATTTTACCAGGACCAAGCTACTGCACATGTCTTACTACCTCTACAAAAGCATTGAAAAAATGTCCTCCATCATGTGAAAGAGGCCTCCATCCCAACAAATGTCCAGCATGTTTCATCATTCTCTGATCAAGGTAATTGTCTCATACCAGTTAGAGCAACAAGGCATTCCTTGGGAGGTCTTTATCACCCATGATGATTTCACAACTTCAACCTCCATCCCTCTGCAAATTTTGCCATCATCTTCCCAAAATACTCCTCACACCCCTGCATCGCCCACCACTAACCTTGGTTCATCTTATTCACATGAATCACTTTCCCAAACAAACCTACTTCATACACCTTCCCCTAAGAAAGATGATCATGAATAAAGATGAGATGATCATGATGAGAGCACTGATGATCGTGAAGAAAGCAGAGATGATCATGATGAGAGCATTGATGATCATGAAGAAAGCAGAGATGATCATGATGAGAGCACTGATGATCATGAAGAAAGCTGTGATGGTCAAAATGAACAAAACAGTGAGAGAGAGGGTGATGAAGATGAGGGAGAGTATGATGAAGAGAGGGGATAAAATGATGGATATGAGGAAGAAAATGATGAAAACAGTGAGGGAGGAGATGTTGATGATCATGAAGAAAGCAGTGATGATCAAAATGAACAAAACAGTGAGAGAGAGGGTGATGAAGATGAGGGAGAGTGTGATGAATATAGGGGATAAAATGATGAAGATGAGGAGGAAAATGATGAATATGAGGAGGAGAATAATGAAGATGAGGAGGACAATAATAAAGATAAGGGGGATGATGAAGGCCTTGAAGAAAGTAGTGTTGATCATGAAAAAAACAGTGAGAGAGAAAATAATGAGGAAGAGGGAGATGGCCAAGAAGAAAGTAGAAATGGCCAAGAACAAAACAGTCAAAGCAGTGATACAGATGATGGTCAAAGAAGCCAAAGCAATGGGTCTCAAAATGAAGAAGAAGGCACTAAAGACACAGAAAAAGAGGCAGCTTCTCAAGAAAATGACAAGGGCATTCCAGAGACAGATTTTAAAATTGTTTTCAATGAACCAGGAGATGATTAAAAAATTCCAAAGAATGAAGGCAGTGATGCAGAAAATGAGGTTGACAATGAAAACAGTAATGAAAAGGATGAGGAGGAGGATAGTCCTAAAAGTGAAAATAGGACAAGCACAGATGCCTCTGATATTGCAGAAACAGAGCATAGCAGTGTTGAGGGTCTTAATGATGACAAAAGCATGAAAGATGTTAAAAATATTGATCCAAAGGACAACGAGAAGCAAGGTAAGGAAGATATACACACACAAATCATTTTTCAAGGAGGAGACAGTCCTAAAATTGTCAAGGATCAAAGTTTGCAAGCAAAATTTATGGCGCCTTGCACCATCACTTATCAGAGAGGAAGGAGGCATGTGTTTGCTACCTCCAAAAGGAAAGGGGCCATGATCTCCTCCTTAAAACCAGTGAAGGACAAAGTCTCAAAACCAGTGAAGGACAAAGTCACAAAAATAGTGAAGGAAAAAGTCACCAAACAGCAGGGAAGTGGATTAAATGAAGTCCACACGTGAACAGATGCAGTTCACAAAGGAGGGGAAGATGACTTTTGATAGTCATTTTCGGAGATCTGATGAAGAGTATGAGCGGGAGAAGGCTGAGATAAAAATTCACCTTGAATTGTTAATGGAGTTGTTGCAGGAAAATGTGATACCAGACACATGGTTGGACCATGAGAAAGAAGGTGAAGTGGCAGAAGCTACACACAAAGAGGGAAACGTGTTAGGTAAACTTGACTCGGGATAGAGTCAAAATTGACTAGGGTAAATAGTAGTGGTTTTGGGGCACATGGTTTTGTGCACCCATGGTTTTGACCCATAGTATTGCATGTAATGGAGCCTATAAAAGGCTGGGAATACTTCATTGTAATGTAGGCCTGGAGGTGAGCGGTGAAGGCTCACTTGGCCGGATTTGCCAGGGTTTTTTTGGCCAATGGTTAATGAAATTTCATTGGTTGGGTTTTTCCCCAAATTTGGGGTTTTCCCAGTTAAACATTGTGTTTATGTTTATGTGATTTGTTTTTGGGTTTTGTATGTGTATTATTCTCTCGGTAAATATTTTATTTCTGTAGTAATTCCTAACAAAAAGCAAGTAAACATACAGTTGATGGAGGAGCTAAGGAAGCTCGAGCAGATGTTAAGTTGTGAAGAACTCAGAGAGGCTGAGTTAAAAATGGATGTTTCCATTTGTGGCCCGGAACATGGCGAAATTCTGGGTGAAGAGATCAGTGAGGAAGATCTCATGAACTATTGGGATAGTTCAGAAGCATTTGAAGATGTGTTCGTAAGAGAAGCAGATGAGGCTATGAAGCCTTGCAATTTTTCTCACAGTTTATGTATGTTTGCAGGATGTGCGAAAGATGGTGAGCAGTCTGATGGAACTGTCACAAAGGAGAATAAAACTCTTGAGGTAAATTCTGGTAGAGAATTCCTTTTAGAGAAAGAAAGTGTTGATTGGTTACAACAGGAAGAAATCATAAATGACTTCTTGTCTGGGGTAAGACAGCAAATCGAAGCTGTTATGGAACAGGAACAAAGTGGAAATGCTGAAGGAAAATTCCAAGGAGGTAAACAAGTGTATTTGTTTAATGATATTGCTGACAAAATTTTACAATGTAATGATGTTGAAACTAGGAAAATTCAAGAAGTTTCCAGAGGGAGAATGGAAGTAGTGATGAGACAGAAGGGAAATCCATAGAAGAACTGAATCAAAGGAAGGATTCAGAACATCAAAGAGATATGTCGACTGAAAGATCCAGTGGGACCATAAGGTCTTATGCTTTTAATACAAATGATTTGTGTGTGATGGCAGGTACATCACAGGGTGTTGAACAAACTTTGAAGTTTGTTAAAGAAGAAGAGTTGAATCTGAAATCTATTCAGAATGATGTTGAGATAGCAAGATCTCAGGAAGAAATGAAGACAGAGGGGTCTTATGGAAATATTCAAAAAAATATTGAAGCGGAGGAAGAAGGACCATCTCATGATTGATCAACAGCAAATGAAGGTATGGAAAGTTGTGTAAAATTTCCAAGTTCTACTCCAGTTGAGATTGTCAAGTTATATAGAAAGTTAGATCTTCAAAGAAGAGATTTGGAAAAGCAAAGGACCTATTTTCAGGGAAAGTTGCTGAAAAACACAGAACAGGGAAACATTTTTCAAACAGATGATGTGGAGGAGGGACTAGTTGATAGTCTCATGGAGGATTTAAGCCAGCATACTGATGTGCTTATGGAAGAAGAAATTTCCGAGCAACATGCTGAAATGTTGCCAGCATAGAAAGAGGCACTGAAGCCTTATGTTTTTTATGCTAACAATTGTTTTGTGAGTACAGGTTTTATTGCAGATGCTAGAGAAAATATATTAGACATATAAATTGAACTAATGAGGCGGATGATGATGATGAAAGTATCCCGGAAGAAGCCAGCAGTAGTAAAACAAAGAAGAAGGAGCAAGAGAAAGACAACAGAAGATTTTGAAAGCATAGCCAGTGAGGCGATGAAACATAAAGTGTAGAGACCTGGAGAAGAACAACAGAAAAAAGCAGCGACAAGTGGAAAGTTGCAGCATAAGATATGGGATCCAGGCAAACACAGATCCAAACACATGATCAGGCGATCATGATTAATTTCAACCTTGGGAGTCTGATGTAGGAGCATCAAGGCCAATTTTCATTTTTTAATTATGTAATAAAGGGGGGTGTGACATTTTAATTTTTTTATTAATTAATTGTTATTTTTAAATAAATTAGGAGAGAAATTATAAAGGTGAGGATTTTGTATATATTCTTTTAATAATTAAAAGGATATGAGAGAAAATAGAATTAGGTAGCAAATTTAGGGAGTAGGAATTCTATGTACGGGAATTTTTTGAGTCCACACCTAAAATGAATTTAAATTAGATTTAGTTGAGGATTAGGTGGAGAGATTTTTGGAATGAATTAAATTCATTATTTTTGTATAAATGTGAGTGTTTTTGTGAGGGAAAAAACATAGTTGAAGAGCTGAGATAGGTGGAAGAGTTGAGTGAGTGAGAAGTGGTTTGAAGGGCCAAGAGCCAGAGGCCACCCAATGTAATATTTGGCCAGAGAATTTTTTTATAATTATTTGTAGATGGTTTGCATGGCTCTTTTTTCCTTCATGTAAATTTCAACTAAATGTTTTTCATGATTTTATTATAGAAAATTTGAACATTTTCATAGTTTAGTGAAGCAGTTGTATTCTTATATGCCAGGATCTGCTTTCTAGCAGAACTCTGGCATCAAAGATGATGAGGAAGAAGGGCAAGCTAGAAAGAGACCTAGGACTATGGGTCTTAGGAGAGCTTTGGCAAAACATAAGGAGGAAGAAGCAACCCAAGCCTAAAAATTTCCACTCACAGAGATCCTTGCCTTGGAAATTGAGCATAACAAAGAAGCATGGCTTGAAAGGGAAAATATAAATTTAGAGGCTAAATTGAAGAATGCCAACAAAGACTTGAGCTTGCAAAGAAATATGACTGAGCACTACAAAGAGAGAAATCAGTTTGCAAGGAAAAAGCTAAAAACTGCCCAAAGGAAGGGCTCGGCACAAAATGATGGAAAAGACCAAGCTAGGCTTGGAATTTTGGCTCAAGGTCTCTAAGGACCCTTGAGGGACCCACTAACAAAATTTGAGCAAAATTGAACAAGTTTTTGTTTTTTGTAAAATTTTAAGCCTAGGAGCGCAGCACCCTGGGTGTTGCGCTTTTTCCTAGAGCACTTTCAGAGGGAGAAGCTTAAATTTTTGGATTCCCCATCATGAGAGGAGTATGATCACCAATTTTCACCTCAATTGGAGTTGTTTTAATCCCCCAAAAGGGTCAAAAACACCCAATTTTTCACCTTTCTGCCCTCTTTTTTGAGCAGATGTTGCGCTCCTGGAAGCTTTGACGTTTTCCACTTTTTGGGAAACTTTCAGAGGTTATTTTGAGAAAAAAAGGTATATTTGGAAAGTATACATCCACAGCTTTCCAACGGGCCATCACGGAGCCTTTTACAACATCAGGAAGGCCTCCAAAACTCTGTTGCAAAAAGACCTTTTTTGGTGCTGCACTCCTAGAAAATTTTCAAAATTTGAGACAGAGTGCTACGCTCCTGTGTGGTGACTGAGAAAATGTGCGTTAGGAAATTTTCCTCATGTATGTTAGAGCCTAAAATTCAATGCTTTTGCTATTTTATTCTGGAAAAGATATTTTAGAAGATATTTTGTGCCTTGGACCTTGCAAGGCCTCAAGGACAAGTTAGGATATTTGTTTTTGGCCAATAGGCTTCTAGATGCTCTAGTGAGCTCTCTTCCTCCTTGCTTGTTATATGAGCTATGAGGATTCATTATAAACAATTGGGACTTGATGTGTTATAGAGAAATACATGGTTTATGAGCTTGGAGAAGATATTTGGTTTCACGAAGTGAATGAATGACTTGTGTGGCTTGATGTTGAAGAAGCTTGCTTGCAGGATTCAATAGCTTGGTGAATGGTGATGTTTTTCTAACTTGTTAGTGTTTTATTGTCCTAATTTTTTTTCAGTCTGCTTGTTTTCTATAGATCACAAAAATATAGGTTGAGATATTCTCATGGAAGCACCTCAAACCTCCTGCATGTTATAGTTTTGATGTTTTCTTCTTTTAGTTCATCTTAAGGAATTCTTGACTGCCCCTTAGGCCCACTAAACTTGTTCTTTATTTCATGAATGATCAGTATGTTAGCTTATAAATATGATTCATGGTATGCCCTGCTTATTTAAATTTTTTAAAAACTTATTGTGAAGCTTTCCTATGGAATACTGATTGATTAGGATAATGCAAAGAGGCCTTGTTTTGTTCTTGCCCGTTGCCCATGTTCATCAACTTGTTTCACAGTTCCTGATAGTTTGATATATGATGTCTAGGATTTCCCTCTCCATATATTGAATTGTTTGTTTATCTTATATGTTTTCTCAAAAAACTAAAGGTGGATTTCTAAAGTTAGGAGTTCTAATGCTTCTATGTACCACTGGATTGTTCATCTTATATGTTTATCAGTTTGAGTATTGTTCATAGAGATTAATGGTTTGCCCTACCTCATGAGTCATTTCTTTCAGATTATATATGTTTAATATCTCTTATTTTCTTCCCAAACTTAATGTTCATTACACCTCATCCTCATTTTAAGGATCCATTCACCTTGCTCAATCGGCCCTGCAATACACTTTGCTTCAGCATTCAGACACCCTAGACTTCATCTGACCCCATAGCCCTATTGATTTGATATTCTCTCATTCCACCTATCCTACTTGATCATCTTACCCCAACCCAAAACAAACAAACAAAAATACACTTAACAACTAGCCTAAAATCAATCATCTAAAGCGAACAAGCTCACATCCTTCGCACAATAGAGAGAGCCCTCTCTGAGTCTAGGAAGGCTAGGTCCTAGGACTCCAAAGATTGGTCTGATGTTACCCTGTCCTTTGGTTAGCCAATCTGCAAAATCACAGGACACTAACATTAGGTAGAGGGATGACTAATAAAAATGTTCCTCCTCTTCTTCCTCTACTCACAAAGGTAAATAATGCTCAAACGAGGGTTAGGCAGGGGGTTATAATACAAGTTTATTTGTGAGATTTCCATTTTGAATAGTCAAGTTTCCAACCCTGCAACTAATGCAATCATCAATAGTGGTTAACCAAGGTCTCCCTAAAATGAGAGGGTGCCCATTAAACTTGGTTTTGGGCTGGAGTACAAGGTAGTTTGTGGGATAGTCCCAGGATTCAATGGAGACAATCACACCCTCAATAACTCCCTCAGGGTCTACTTGGATCTATTTGCAAGTTGCAGCATGGTAGTGTTCTTACTCAAAGCTCCTTGGATATTTAGGTTCATCATAGTTTCCTTTTTCATGACATTGATTGCAACCCCAATGTCAATCAATGTGTTGAGGACTACAATATTGCTAATGTGCACATCTACTACTGGGCTACTGGGATCCAAGTACTTTCGGGAGATAACCCTCCCAAGCATTAGATCAGAAATTTTTCCAACAATATTAATATTGGGGGCATCTCTTTTTATTCTTCCAAGCCTCTTGGAACATTCTTCCCTAATAATCCTATTGTAAATTGGGACATATTTGATGGCCTAGAGAAGGGTATTTAACACACATGTTTTTCATCTCTCCCAAAATTTCAGCCTCTTCTGGGGTGTTTTGTTTAGGTTTGAACAATCATTCAATATAGGGAGGCATACTGGCTTGAGGGACACTATATTCCTTCTCTTCTTAAATATATTCAGGTGGAGAAGGTGGGTGAGCATCTCGAAGTAACTTCCTAAACTTAAGGTTTATATCCCAGATCTTCATAGCATAAGAAAGATAAGATGTTCCCCACTATAGACCTGTTGGGCCTGCTTGTTATTCAGGTTCGGATTGAGCTGAGCAAGAATCTGAGGTTGCTTGGGTGGATTATTGTGGGGTAGTTCTTGTTGAGGTTGAGGACGAGGCATTAAGGTATGAGGTTGGTTTTCCTGAGGTATCCATCCTTCTAAAGGGTTGCCCCATTGAGGAGGTTGAGTTTGATATGGTTGGAATGGAGGATTGATAGGTTGAGGAGGATACTAAATAGAATAGGACCAAGATTGAGACCTTTTACTTTTAAATTCTAGCACACCAATAATAGCTTAGGCTAGGTTCTTGAAATAGGAGAGTGAGTTAAACTTCTCCAAGACCACAAAAACAAACCTAACATCTTGTAGTAGGGAGGGAAAATCCATTTGCAGTGCCACATTGCTCAATAATTCCTTCTCATGAGGGGTCAATCACGAGCTTAAATTAGCACCAAAAGATTGATCTACCCCTCTTTTTTGGTCTTGGTCTCATAGTTGGCATGTGTTACTTGGGGACTCGCCTATGAGGAGCATGCCTCACTTTAAGCAATATATCAAGGGGTTTTGGGCATAGTTTCCCTACCCTTGCATGTAGATCCAACTGAAAACTATCCCCATATATCGGGTTGCTCTAGGTGGTAGCCAGAGTGGGCATAATCTTATTTGGATTACATGGGTGATGGCGAGGCAGGTGTCCTTGATGTACCCAGGGTATACGTTGGTCAAACTCACTTGAAACTCCAAGTGGGTACTCCATGATTAGTGAGGGTACTTGTGTCGAGTATAAAAGGACCATTAAGAAGGTCACCAATGTAATTTCTCCAACCACATATTTATGGTCGACTGTAATATTCCTAAATTAGCACACAGCTAATTGGAATATTAAATTTTTGTTTTTCTTCCAGTTGGAAGAATAAGAGGGTATGGAGACCCATAAATCTCCATAGTAGGAATAAAAACACTCCTAATGTGAAAGGAGGCCATATAATATCTGGATTTAAGACCCTTATGTGTGAAAAGGGGATGGAGCATGAAGATTGGGTCAACCTTGACCAAATCAAACAGCGCTGGTATGGAAGGAGTGGCATTCATTGAGGGACAGCGCAGTTTTGGAGGGAGATTCCATGCATGGAAGTAGTGGCTTTAATGAGTGGGGTCCAAGGTGCGGAAGCTCACCAAGAATATAAGGAAAGGGATGAAATCCATTGTGAGCATGATCGGATTATTATTTTTTTTATGATCTGTTAAGACTTGTGGCTCTCTTTAGTTGTTTAGCTAAGATTGTAGTGTTGCTTAGCACAAGGGTGTCGCGGGAATCCCACCTTCATCCTCAGGGGACTTCGAGTGCCTACTCAGGAGAATTATTTTCACTACATTTCCACATTCTAGCATAAGGCCAAGCTTCATCTTTCTTCAACAGTGAATTTTCTTCTTAGATTTGTGCTGTGTTGCAGGTTGCAGTAGTGGAAGGTTACATTGGGTGGTTTTAGAGCTAGATTTTCAGTGGAGGAATGTTTCTTTCTATTGGGAGGCCAGCAAAGGAAGACCTTGAGCTTTACTGATATATTTGTCACTGGGCCAAGGTGATATTATCCCCTACAGTGCAGTTTCAGTCTGGATCTGCGTTATTTTTATGGAGGAGTTGCAGGGGTGGTGTTATCTCCTAGTGATTTGCAAGATTGGCAAGAACAAACTCTACAAGGAACCACATCAGACCACTTTGGAGTCCAAGGACCTAGGCTTCCTGGACTTAGAGAGGGCCCTCTATATGTAAGTGTTTATAAATGATATGTCTTTATGATTTTTTTTTTTCTGATTTTAGGCTAGTTATGAAGTTGTTAGGACTATTTGTTTTTTTTTATTGGATTGGTTAATAGAGAGACTAATGGTGTGATTAATTGATGAATTGTTTCAGTTGAATAGATATACCATGAGAAACATTAATCCATTGGGCTATGGAGTGATAAAATGATTTAATTGTTCATCAGCTCTGCAAGGGTTTTCATAGGGCAAGCTAACTATATCAAGTGGATCTCTTAGATTAGATGAAATATGAAATGACAGTAAGTCGTGAAAGAAGCAAAACTAAAATTCAGTTACAAATATTTTAATTCTACTTCAACAAGAAAATCCTTTTAGATAACAGTTTGAAGCAAACCAAAGGACAGGGCATAACATAGACTTCTTTGGACAGACTTTAATAAGAAAACCTTTAAGACAATAATCCAACAATCCTAGAATTACTTTCAGAAAAAGAAAACATTTAAGATAACAGTGAGTGCAACTAAAGAGCAAGATACACCTATCTTCTTTAATCAAGCACTCTAAAGACCTTCAAAATAACAGTTTGAGGCAAACCAGAGGACGGGGCATACCATAGACTTCCCTGGCTAGACTCTACTAAGTATACTTCAAAGAAAGGTCTCAAGAAAAAATATTTCAAGCTACACCAAAGGACAGGGAATACCATAGACTTCTTTGGCTTGAATATATTAAATCATTCCCAAGACAAAAGGCTAGGTGGAACCAGAGAGCAATTAAGAATTCTCTAATCAGACCTTGTAGAAGAAAACATTGAGATAAAGAAAGTAGATAGAATAAGGGTGCCAAGACAACATATCCTAATCTAAAATTTATGTTCTTTTATCAGAGAAATAATGGACAGATTGGAAAACAGAAGGAAAACATTGACAAAGAAGGAAAATTCACCATTAACATAGCTCAAGAATCTTGTGAGCGTGCTTGTATTACTGATGTTCAAAAAATCTGCATTACTCCAGTACAATGATATTTGCAACTTAGGGTTTTCTCATGTCCAGCCTAGCAATTCAATCCTCTAATAACCAGCCAACCAGCTAGCCAAAACAACCAACCAACCAACACTATAGATGAATAATACATGTATTATTTATCTGCAAAAATGAGGAGGTGATCCTAAGCTAGGGTTTTAGATGTTATTTATTATAGAGTTATTGTGTTTTTTACCTTTGAGACCATGCAAGGCCCAAGGAAAAATATCTGGGACTGATTGACTGTAATAATAACTCCTAAATTAACTTCTGAGCTAACTTTTGGAAATATTTGACTTTAAGGCTTTCTTAATAACTTTTACAATAACTATTGAGTGTTTGAGAAATATATCTGACTATTGTAATAACCGTTGATGTCTTTATTAGAATAAAACAGGGTGTAGGTGTCCATATGTGCTTCTGAAGAACTAAATGCTTTTGGTTTAGTCCTTCGAATCTGCCTTTGTGTTAATCTCTCCTTGATTTTCCTTTAAAACTCTGTTTAGGCCATTTAAACTTGTATTTATCTTTTTTAATTGTCTTACTAATTTTTCTTTTAATTTTGCCTTTATCTCTAATTTGTCCTTTAATTCATGACTAACCCTTTAATCTACTGATCTTCACTGTCACAGTCCTTTGACTGCCTTCTTCTTTTGTTGTGCCTTTGTTTGTAACTTTGCTGCGTAGTGGGGCACTTTACTGCTGATGGAGGGCTTTAATAACCACCAATGGTCATGATCCATTGGTGACTATGCTTGATATTACGCCTTTAGTCCTTTTATTGAGACAAGATCCTCTAGTTCGTCACCCAAAACATTTATTCAATCAGTTTCGGACCCTTGGAATGCAATTTTCACATTCCTACCATGATATATGCACAATAAAACAACAAATTAGTTTTAAAAACCTACGTTCATGGCTTTTCTGCATTTGTTTGGGGTTTTCGGGTGCTTGGAGCATTTTGCAGAGGTGGTGATAGCAGATCAGGCTTCATCGCAGAGCCATAGGGCTCTGGAAAGTTTGAATCAGATGGCGGTATCAGGATTTGGCATGAAGTGGTAAGGCAGTTTTCGCATGGGTTGAGTGGTGGTAAATGGTTTTGGGAAATTGAGTGTGATTCCACTGATCGGACATTGCGTGGCAGAGGGTGTGAGTGATGAAACCGCCCATTTCACAAGGCTCGGAGTTGTTTAACCCCCCGCACCTTTAAATGCACGATATTGACCATCAGTCGTTAGATATCGGGGGAGATAGATCTACGGTGGTTGGGGTTTGGAGTGACTGGTAAGTCAAATGGTGGGGTCCAGGTCTATTAAATAAGGAAAAGCACTTATTCTAAGCGTGAGACCAAGGCTTTATGGCTGTAAAGGTTAATTCTTATGCGGGTGGGGTCTTAATAAAACAACTGAAAGCACTTATTTTATAATAAGAGGGGGGAGGGTTTTAAATGAGGTTTTTAACAAAGACTAGGGGTTAAAAACATTAAAGCGAAGGGCTTTAATATTTATAAAGGGTTGGGTTTTATTTAACAAAATGATTCGTGTTTTTTTTCTTAAAAATGGAGTTTTAATATATAACAAAGGGTCCCAAAGGGTTTAATTAAAACAATGTAAAAAGAATTTTTTACATTGTTTTAATAAAATACAGGTAATTTATCAGGTGAGGGGGTTTAGTGGAGACAATGAAGGTTTCAGGTGGGAGAGGAGGGTGAACATGAGAGAAATAATCCCAGATATGATTTTTTAGAGCAGTAGGGTGATTTTGAGAAGGCAAACTGAGAGATAGTGAAAAAGGTTTTATGAAGATAATGAAGGCAGTCAAATTTTTGAAGATAGCTGATAGTCAAGGAATGATATCTTCAGAAAATTATAGAAAATCCATAGTCACCTAGTGAAACTGTGAATACAGGAGACTAACAGTGGCTCCAGCTGGGGAGGGCAGCTCCTTTAGGAGGTGTCAAGAACCTCAGATTTCAAATCTCTGGAATTTTGTAGATCAGTGCCCTGATTTGCACTTTGGCAGATTTTTCATTCTTCAATTGTTGTTTTGTTGGTGTTCTTTGAATTTGTGACCTTTCAAACTAGAAAATCATACTTTTCTTCAACTCAACTTTACCTACCCATCATACTTTTCTAGCATTTTTTCTTCATTCAGGTGCATTTAGTGTAATATTCCAAATTTAGCATGCAGCTAATTGGAATATTGATTTTTGTTTTTATCACCTAGCAGTTGAATAAATGGGTAAGGATTCCCATGCATAGTAAAAATATGAATAAAATCCCTCATCATGTGAAAAGGGATCATCATAGGAGCTGGATTTCACACCCTCATGTGTTAAAAGGGTCATTTGCATGTGGACAAGGTCAAGTTTGACCAAGTCAGCAGTGCTAGGATAGGAGGTGGAGATCATCTTTAGAGACAGCGCAGAGATAGTGGGAGGAAGATTCCTTGGTGGAGGAAACTCTAATGAGTGGGACCCAAGGTGAGAGGGCTTCCATTTGTATAAAAGAAGGGCAAGGCAGCCATATGAGGACATGAAATGGATCATTGATTTTATGGTCTGTATGACTATTTTGCATTCTCTTGTTGTTTAGTAGAGTTGTTGTGCTGCTTAGCACAAGGAATTCCTGTTTAGGAATTATTTCTCCTTTCAAGAGAGGCCTCTTGAAGGATATTTTACTACATTTCTCTACATCCACTCTTGAGGCCAAGCATCCTCCTTCTGCCACAGCGTTATTTCTGCTGAAGTATAACGTTGTGCTGCAGGGTGTTACAATGGAGGTTTCACAACACCACTTTCGGAGCTTATCTTTTAGAGGAGGAAGCCTTCTTTCCTTTGGAGGATCAGTGAGGAAGAATTTGAGCTGATTTCACTATCTTTGGCATCAAGCCAACCATTTTCCATCATCTACAGTGCAGTCTCTCTCCTTGACTACGTTATTTTCAATGAGCATTTGCTGTGAGGGTTGCAGTGTTTGTTTGGAGGGTGAGATCTTCAGTGTTAGGATCAGCCTTTCACTTGGAAGATCCATTGGAGGAGGTTTTTTTAGCTTATGCATCATATTTAGCCATCTCCATCTAGTTCTAGAACTGCAGCTACTACTCAATCCTAGGACTGCAACTCCGACATTTTGTGCTTTTTGCATATTTCAGGAAATCCTTTCCGAATTGTCTTGAAATTGTGTTTGGGGGTCTATATTTTCACTCCCAACATTGTATGGGCCCTATATTTTTATATTTTTGTATTGATACTTCCCAGTAGCAGTATCTCTAAATAAATTGTGTTGTCATAGCCTTGAGCATTTTCTGTGTAGCAATGATCTTCATTTTCCATGTACATGTTCCTTTGAGGCTTTTTTTTCCTAGCTTGAGTGATCATTTCCTCAAGAATTTGTATACATTTGCTGCTATGAGATTAATATGATGGCTATATGTTCTTCTCACATTTCATGAGTTGATTTATCACTGTTATTTCTAGTTTTGTGTTCATGTATTGCTACATCCCCATTTTGGGATATTACAATGGTATCAAAGCATAATATTGGCTCAGTCCGTGGATCTCAGCCATTATGCTATCAAGAGAATAAGAAGAAGAAGAGAAATATCAAATTGATGGAGAAAATGATTTTTCTCTCATCTCTTTTCAGAAGCAGGAAGGACCTCAACAAGGAGGTCAAGCAAAGAAGAGAAGAAAGAAGTAGTGGGACTATGCCCTTTGCTTCTGAAAAAGAGGACAAATTGCATACAGATGAAGGAAACTTGGATCATGAGATTCTAACTTAATACCTTGCTGAATAAAAATCTAAACCTAGAGCCTTCAAGGAGACTCTAGCTTTACCTCAAATCATTCAGATGTAGGAAGAAAGGAGACCCTGCAGCAAAGGGAGACTCAAGGGCAATAGGTTTCTATTGTCTACTTTTGATGGGTCATCTACAGCAGGAGCTTGGGCAAGGAGAATTTATGCATTCTTCCTACTACATCTAGTGGTGGAAAGATAGGTTGTGGAGATTACAACACTACACCTTGTGGGTGAAGCACACATTTGGTGGTTAAACCATTTGAGTCATGCAAGAGTGTCTACTTTTGCAGAGTTTACTCAAAGGTTGATTAGAAAATTTGGCAAGGAGAAATCAAAGGAGGAGAATCCCTCACCACCATTGATAGAGGCATGTACTAGCACTGATGCAACTAAGGAGGAGTAGCCATCATCTTCAGCAGTTGGGGGAACCAATACATTGGAGGAAGAAAATATTATAGCCATACAATACACTCCCAAATTCACCAAGGTATGCCTAAGTTTCCATCTCCTATTATTTCAACAAATCTTATGGAGGGATATACACCATTGCATACTGCTAATCTAGAGCAACATAATTGCACTGCACTGTGCAACCTTGAGTTATTCAAGGAAGGGATGGCCATCATCCTCATGTGCCATTGTTGAGTTACACACAACTCTATAGGTTGGGGTGTGAATCATTGGAGGATAGGATGAACCTTGTCCAAAACAAACTCATACAAAACCATATGTTCATCCTTGAGTTGGAATATAAGACAGCAAATACACCATTGAGGAGTTTTACAGCCTTGTCATTAAGCAACAGTTTTCCCTCCAAAAAACTTGTATCCTTATGGATTTAGGAGGGTCATTGGTGTGAGATCTTCTCTAGGATATCTCCAAGGAGTTGCATTTCAACATCCCATGAAATGCAAGAGAAGAAATCTGATTTGGGAGGATGGTAGTATTCATTGGAAGAGTACCAAGGTATAACATGATGGCAGGTGTTATCCATGTCAGCCCCCCATTTAAATTTTTGGCTTCCCATCCCTCTTGAACCTTTTCAAATTTCCTATCGGGACCTGAGGAGCTCGTTTTCTACCTATCATCACTGTTTTTTGCCTTCAAATTATGCTGCGCAGGTCTGAAAGATCGCACTCAAGAAGCACGCTAGATTCAGCCCGTCTGGCCCTAGCCCCTCTGATTTTCCATTCCACGCGACCCAGCCCCGTGACCATGCGCCAGACCCAAAGCGCTTACCATACACGGCCATCGGGTGCATTGTGTGTCATTCGATCATGCCACAGATCGACGATCCATGATCTTTCCCTGATCAGTGGTCCCCACCACACCTTACCCATAAAAACCGGCCAGTTTTACCCGCACCACTTTTGAAGGCCTGGCAGTTTTCTGCAAAGCGCATCGATTCCATTAATCGCGTGATGCGTGTCTCAGCCACTGTTCCAAAACCTTCCCCATTTCACGCATTATCCTTCGGTCGTGGATGTGCAGCGAAATTTATGTGAACCGTCTGATCTTGGGCGCTCAATCCAACGGCGATTATTCTCCAAAGTTGTGCAGCTTTTAACTCCCGTCTACATCACCTGTGGCCCACCATCTCACCACTGCCCAACACAATATTAATCGTCGATCCCGTTTTGATCGTATGGCCCAGAATTGTTCACGCACCCCATCGGTTGACCGAGTCCACTTCCACGTCACCCCTTCTGTATAGTCTCTCGTACGCCCACGTGTCATTCGCATTCACCTCCACCATTTCCATGCACCGTTTACGTGTCTATGTTGTCTGTCTCCACCTCATCCACACAGCGTTGTCCCACTGTGTTTTTCGTTGCCACCCTTCATTCCTCCGTCACTCTGTTTCTCCTCATCGTTTCACTCAGTCCATATCACCACTCCGTGGTCACTGCTTCATCCATTACCCTGGCGCCTGGTTTTCTTTAACCATTTTGTGGGTTTTGCAGATTTATGGCGATGGAGAACCATTAGAATTCATGTCCACCACCATAGAAGTCGAGTACACTCTAGAGGACCAATTATCAAATGCAGAATTATGGAGCAAGGATCTGGGAAGATATGCTGACATGACATCCATTAAAAATCCAGGGTTTAAATCTATCAAACCCTTCATGGTCATTCAAATGCACAGGTTGAGAAGATGAAGAATTAATGGCACAGATAGAAAAATATCAATGAATAGCATGGGATTCAAGAAATGTATTTAAGGACTTTGGGGCTCTTACATACCCTTTTGGAGGCAAAGTACCAGATTGAAGACCCTGCAGATTACTAGAAAGATCTTTTCACAGAAAACAATGTCCTCAGGGTTTATTTCAGCCAAATTCTCTTCAGGAAAGTACAAAATGTTACATATTTTATTTTTCATACCTTACCCCTGAAGAGATTTGCACCTACTACATTTATTTCATGGAGCAGCCACAGAGTACTTACAGCGTTCTTGCGCCGTCAAACAGTTTGGGCGGGCACTTTTTCACCAGTTTGTTTCAATGAAATAATTAATTGTTTTCACCTACTTCTTTTATGAGTTTATATTCTCCTTCCTCTACAAAAGGAAGGAAGAAAGACATGGTATAGGTTCCAGACTTGTATCAGAAATTGTGTAGTGAAAGGCACGTTTGTATACATTTTGTAAAACTTCTGTATGAAGGCTCAGAGCCCGTAGGGTCTCAGTGAGGAGGAGTTCTATCTGTAATGAGGATTCTGGTCTTTGGTATTTCACAGTATGTAACCTTCTCTCATGTGATTAATACAACATTTCACTTCATATATCTTCTTGTATCATGTACTGGAATGCGAGTGGCTCACTGATTTTAAGTAAGGATTCATCCTAGTTGATGCCCATACTTGGATCAGTCAAGCGCTTTAAATATGGCTCAGGCATGATATATTGTTTCATGTTCATTTCATTCACCTTTCTGCTATATTAGTTGCTTTGGGAGGGTGCTTTTAAAATTCCATTGTCATGTATGGATTCTTAGATCGATAAGCCCATATATGGTTCTGTTGTGTATCTGGGTATCAGACCAATCTTGACTAGTATCTTATTATATTTATTTCACTACATACACCTTCTGATACTTGATTTCTGTGGTATATCATTTGAATCAGCCCTCTTTACAGTAAATTTTCTCTTAACTGTCTGATGCTTTTGTGTTGAAACTTTACATCTTGTCTCTGCAACATTACTTTTCCTTGGCAGTTTCTGTAAGTTCTGGTCCCATCTGAATCAATATTTCCTTTATATTGTCTCTGCAACATTACTTTTCCTTGGAAGTTTCTGTAAGTTCTGGTCCCATCTGAATCAATATTTCCTTTATATAGATGATAGAAAGTGAGATGAAGCTAATAACTTCACTTATTACATTATACACTCCTTGCTATGCTAAGATGTCCTAGGCACTGGTCTATGGCAACTCTGGACTGTCTCTAGGGAAGACAACAATTGTCGACAACATCTTTCTGGCGCCGTTTCCGGGGAAAAATTTAAGAATATCAGTTTCCCTGGGCCTCGACAAATCATATTCACTCTCTAATCAGGTGAGCACAGAGAGTTGAAGAGTTTCATATCTCTCACCTTGGCGACTCCACTGTTATTCATTTGATAAATCTATGGGAGTATGTCACACCACTATGGAGGACCTATTTATGGATCCATACATCTTCTTACTTCCATTACATGGTAAGAATATTTTTTTTGCATTTATTGATTGTCTAACACAATATTTTCATACTCTTACCATTCCTATACAATGCATTGCTCCACAGGAGGGCAAGCTTCTCTTTGGAATCCATGGTCAATTTTGGGCCAAATTATGTGATGGAGACAACCATCTTTTATGTGGCCTTGGGAAAATGTTTCATTTTTCTTCTATGTATACGCAGTTGATTCACCAAGCCATTTACTATTCACTAGTAGATGTGATGACATAGACAACTAGTAATTTGTCAAGAAACAACTTGCCATATTATTTTCTGAAGTAGCAGTTAGGAAAACTGCACTATGACCACTTGGGAAAATGTTGGTACCTTTCAGCACCACATGAAACCTTCAATAATTCCCTCCTTTTGATGCTAATCATGATTCCATTTGCTGATAGTTTTCTTATTTTTATTGGGAGCATGATTGGAAGAGAGACACATTGGTTGGATGTGTCCTTGGGGGAAGAGATTTCCCACACTTTTTGCATTACATGTCCAAGGGGAGCATGGGATATGATATGGACACTACAGTAAGACACTTGATTTTCCATGATGTGGGCCATAGGATTGATTGGATGTCATATGGTGATGATTTCCTATCCATCACATATGGGATGGTTTGGGCCAGCTTGATTCACAACGTTGGAGAGAAGATATTTGGAGGTCTAGTCTCTTTCTTGCCACTTGAGGGAAACTTTATTATAGCCCAAGATCAACATACACTCTACACTTATCATAAGTGGAGAGTATGATAGTGTGGGGTAGGCTACTTTGTCTACTATGTTCAAATTTTCAGCCCACCTACCTTGCAGGAGCCAAAGGTGGAGGATAATTTTCAGGAGTTGCCATGTTGGGAGGTAACTCATTTTGTATGGATGATAGCTTGGGGATGGAGGATCCACATGGGAATAATGGTTCCCACTACATTTTAGAACTCATTCCTCAAAGGGAGGTGCCTCCTTGAGTACTCTACTTGTTCATGATGATAGCTATTCAACTAGCTTGCATGCCTGGGAGGGGCAATATGGAGATTTATTGATGAGACAACATCTCATTCTTTGAAGGCGAATATCATATGTGAATACTACAGCATGAGGAGGGGATACCTCTCAGTTTTATCCTTGCAGTTTCTTGAGGACAAGCAACATTTGGGAGGGGAGGACTGTAATATTCCAAATTTAGCATGTAGCTAATTGGAATATTGATTTTTTTTTATCACCTAGCAGTTGAATAAATGGTTAAGGAGGCCCATGCATAATAAAAATATGAATAAAATCCCTCATCATGTGAAAAGGTATCATCATATGAGCTATATTTCACACCCTCATGTGTGAAAAGGGGCATTTTCATGTGGACAAGGTCAAGTTTGACCAAGTCAACAGTGTCGGGATAGGAGGTGGAGATCATCTTTAGAGACAGCGCAGAGATGGTGGGAGGAATATTCCTTGGTGGAGGAAACCCCAATGAGTGGGACCTAAGGTGAGAGGGCTTCCATTTGTGTAAAATAAGGGCAAGGCAGCCATATGAGGACATGAAATGGATTATTTATTTTATGGTCTATATGACTATTTTGCATTCTCTTGTTGTTTAGCAGAGTTGTTGCGCTGCTTAGCACAAGGAATTCCTATTTAGGAATTCATTCTCCTTTCAAGAGAGGCCTCTTGAAGGATCTTGTACTTCATTTCTCCACATCCACGCTTTATGCCAAGCATCCTCCTTCAACTACAGCGTTATTTCTGCTGAAGTATAACGTTGTGTTGCAGGGTGTTGCAGTGGAGCTTTCACAACACCACTTCCGGAGCTTATTTTTTAGAGGAGGAAGCCTTATTTCCTTTGGAGGATCAATGAGGAACACTTTGAGCTGATTTCACTATCATTGGCATCTAGCCAACCATTTTCCATCATCTACAGCGTAGTCCCTCTCCTTAACTGCGTTATTTTCAGTGAGCATTTGCAGTGAGGGTTGCAGTGTTTGTTTGGAGGGTGAGATCTTCAATGTTAGGATTAGACTTTCACTTGGAATATCCATTGGAGGATTTTTTTCTAGATTATGCATCATATTCATCCATATCCATCCAGTTCTAGAGCTTCAGCTGCTACTCAGTCCCGGGACTGCAACTCCGGCATTTTGTACTTTTTGCATATTTCAAGAAATCCTTTCCGGATTATATTGAAATTGTGTTTGGGGGTCTAGATCTTCACTCCCAACATTGTATGGGCCCTATATTTGTATATTTGTGTATTGACACTTCCCATCAGAAGTATCTCTAAATAAATTTCATTGTCATGGCCTTGAGTGTTTTCTGTGTAGCAGTGATCTTCATTTTCCATGTACATGTTCCTTTAAGGGTTTTTTGGCCTAGCTTGAGTGATCATTTCCTCAATAATTTGTATACATTTGCTGCTATGATATTAATATGACGGCTATATGTCCTTCTAAAATTTTATGAGTTGATTTATCACTGCTATTTCTAGTTTTGTGTTCATGTATTGTTGCATCCCCATTTTTGGATATTACATTTAGATTGGAAAACCCTTAACATAATTTTTATTTTGAAAATAGGAAACTATATATTTCTACCCTTATATCATCCAAAGGCTCAGATTAGACTGATGAGCTCTTTTATTTCTCTACCTAATCTACTTATCTGTCAAGTTTAAACAGTTTGACAGATTTTCATTCTTTATTCTATCAACATGAAATTGAAAACATGACTAAGTCAAGATTAAGAAGTTTGATTAAAATGAGTTGTGGCATTTAGAACAAGCTCCACACAAATCTTATTTCTGTAAAAATTAAAACTAAAACTGAGGGCTATAATCTAGAATTCGTCATTCATCCCTCTCTTTTCTCTTTGGTTCATATTTTTGTTTGGAACCAATATCTTTTCTAATCTACTGATAAGCCAAGTTTGAACAGTTTGGAAAATCTTCATTTAATAACTTATTAGCAACAATTCAAAATTTTCTCAATCATGATTAGAATATATGATTGAACAAGACTTCTTTTCTCAAAATTAGTGGCATTTGGACTTGCACACTTTCAGAAATATTCCTTTTCTGGTATGGGGCTTTACCTTTTCTCTTGTCTGCCCTATTTTCTTCTTTTCTTTGTTTTTTGTGTTTATTTTTCTGATATTTTATTCAAGTAGTGTTATATACAATGAGCAAAGCTTTAAACTGAGATATTCAACTAAAATAATGCTTGAGCATCCTACCATTGACAAGACCTCCAAATAATTTTGTTCCATCCATTTCTTGTAGGAAAAATGCATTGTTACCTCTTGCAGAATGGATGATGTATGGACCTTTCCATAGATTGTCAAATTTTCCATGATTGCCTTTGTCTTCCCTTCTTGAATCCCACTTTAGCACTGTGTCTCCAATGTTGAAATCATTTTCCTTGGTCCTTTTGTCAAAATTATTTTTAATATTTTCTTGCACTTGTTGTGTTCTGTTATATACTTCTTCTCTGGTTTGTTGTAACTGAACAATCTAGTTTATTCTTCTTTGAATATCATTTTCTTTAAACTGTGCTTCTTGGATGAGCTTCATCACTGGCACTCCCAATCTTGTCGAGAAAACTCCATCTGCTCCATAAACTAGCTGATAGGGAGACATTCCGATTGATTTTTTATTTGTTAATCTGCCTACCCAAAGTGCATGTACTAGTTTATTGTGCCATGACTTTTTGTTCTCTTCCAACAACTTTTTAATGATGTTTACCAAAATTTTGTTTGAGGATTATTCCAACCCATTACCTTGAGGGTAATAAGTTGTGGAATGGCTCAATGAAATCTAATATTTGTGGCAAAATTCCACCATTTTATTGGATCTAAAGGCAGCAGCATTGTCATTAATAATCTTTCTAGGACAGTCAAATCTAGACAAAATGTGATTTTCAAGGAATTTGATGATTATTGAGTCTGTGGCAGTTCTAGAAGGGATGGCCTATATCCATTTTTTAAAATAGTCAATTACAGTAAGGATCCACTTGTGTTGGGCAGAGGAGACAGGGTGGATTTCTCTAATGAAATCAAGGCCCCATTGTTGAAAAGGAGACTCAACAGAAATAGGATGCAAAGGCAATGGCAATAGTTTTCTCTTGCCTTCAAAGATTTGGCACTTATGGCAGGAAATTACCATTTTATGGATGTCTTGAAAGAGGGTGGGCCAATAGTAACCAGCTCTAAGGATTTTTTTTTACAGTGGTTTTCCAATAGATGTGGCCTCCACATTCTCCTTCATGAAACTCATGTTTGATCTTATTTGCATCATCCTTAGGCAAACATTTAAGCAATAAACCACTAGCATTTTTCCAATATAAAATTTTGTCTAAATTGCAAAAGTTTACAACTTTTAACTTTAAGAATCTAGCCTTTGTTTTGGACAAACTAGGAGGAACATTCAGATTAAAAAGCACATATAAAATATCAGCATACCAAGGTGAATTTAGAAATTATTCTTCAATAGGTGGAGTTTCCAACTCCTCTTGTTCATCTAATGCATTAATCATGTTCATGTCCAGTGCTTGAAAGTTTGTTTCAGCCATGAGTTTAGCCAGTCCTTGCCCTTTGATTAGCTTAGTGGGCCTGATTTCTAGATCATATTCTAATATAACAACAATCCACTTACCTCTTTTGCCATCAGGATCTTGTGTGAGTATGTCTTTTACCACTGAGTGAGGCACAAATGCAATGATGTGTGAGTGCAGAATGTAAACTCTAAAATATTTTAATGCCTTGATTAAGGCAAAAGCTTGTTTTTCCATTATATTATATTTCAGAAGTGCATCTCTCAATGCCTTGCTGAAGAATGCTATGGGCTTCTCTTGTCCTTTTATATTTTTCTGTAGTAGGATAGCGGCAACTGTATGTTTTGATGCAAAAGAAAATATGAAAAAATCTTTGGTAAAATCAGGGCTAATTAGAACTGGTGTTTGTGTAAGTGCTTTTTTTACCAGTTCAAAGGATTACTTTGCTTCTATGGTCCATTTGACTCCTATTTATATTTTCAGCATGTTAGAGATGTTTCTTAGGAGTTCTGCAAGGTTTGGTATGAACCTTCTTAAGAAATTTATCTTACCAATGCAAGATTGCAGCTCTTTGATATTTCTTGGATGGCTGATTTGCAATATTCCTTCAATCCTTTTTGGGTCAATATTGATCCCTTCTTCAAATATGTTGTGGCCTAAAAGTTTTCCTTCTTGAAGGCCAAACAGAATTTTCTTGGGATTCAATGACAAACCATATTTTCTACATTTTTCAAAGACTTTTCTTAAGTGAGCTAGGTGTTCTTCATCAGTTTTTGAGTAGACTATTATGTCATCAAGGTATATCACAATGAAGTAACCTATTTCTTCATAGAAAGCAATATACATGGCTCTTTGAAAGGTGGCACTAGCATTCATTAACCCAAAGGGAATTTTAGCATACATGAAGGTGCCCTAGGGTGTAGTGAAAGTTGTCTTATGTTGATCATCTGGGTGTACCTGCACCTGATTGTATCCTGAAAATCCATCTAGAAAATATATTCTTTAGAGCCTACTACCCGTTGTAAAATGTGATCCATTTTTGGTAAAGGATAGTTGTCTTTTAAGGAGGCTTTGTTTAAATTTATGAATTCTATGCATAGCCTAATTTCTCATGTTTTCTTCCTCACTGATACAAGATTTGAAACCCATTCTAAGTATATTAGAGGGACTATTATTCCAGCATCATACATTTTCTTAATTTCTTTCTCAACCAGGGGTAGTTCCACAGGGTTAATTATGCACAATTTATGTTTAAAGGGTGTTGAAAATGCAGCAAGATGATGGAGCTTAGTGAAATGAAGTCGCCTTCACTAAGTGGGCCCGCAGGCAAATTCTGGCGCAAAGTCTATTTTTAGACATATGGAGCATGGTCCAGGGATTGTAGTATGTTATTCTTGGAGTATTGGTCATGTTGGTAAAAATAGATGGACCTCTATTTTTTGACCTATAGGTCGAAGACTATATTTAGACTGCCTATCCTAAAAAAAAGGCAATTGGTGGTGAGTTTTGAACCAGTGACTTGTTCAAAACCAAGCTAGTTTGTGTGTAACTTCATGAGATAGTACTGAGTACTTGTGAGGAGTATTGTACTGATTTTGTTACATTATTTCTCCATTATAATATACACAATAGCTGCGGGGTTTTCAGCTATAAGCTTTCCCCATACATACTGTGTTAATGTGTATGATGAATTGATGTGCTATCGCTTGTTTTTATTTCCGCATGTGTGATGATCTGAGTGGAAGAGATTATGTGTTGCATATGAATTCGAATTGATATGTGATTAGGATAGTCTCGGTGGATAATTAATCATTATTCAGCAAATTTCTACATGGTATCGGAGCTATTGAAGCAGAGATTGATCATCACGGTGATTACAAACTTATTTCGGTAGACAGAGTCTGCATGCGGGCCAGGTAGCCTCCGGATTCATCTTTCTTCGGAAAGTGAAAGGTCTGGTAAATGCCCCTTGCAGTCAATCTCTGTGCTAGAAATAATTTGTTCTCACAGATCTAAAGCAGTTGAGCTTTGAGGTGGAATTCGAAATTTTGCAGCAATTTTGTTTTCTTGGTGCCAGTGTTGAAAATGTCTTTCAACGGTTTGCGACTCGAATATGCTCTTGAAGGTAGTTCGAATTATGTTGCATGGAAGGATCGCATGGAGGCAGTATTAGAAGATAATGGACTGAAGGAGTTCGTGGATACGGATGTCCAAAAGCCCACTGATCCTGCTGAAGTCGAAGCTTGGCAAAAGAAGATGGCGAAATGTCGAAGGATTCTGTTGGAGGGCGTCAAGGATCATATTGTATCCAGCCTGCATGGAAAGGCTTCTCCATATTTAATGTGGAAAGCTTTGACGGATCTATTCCAGAGTAAGAGCGACCAAAGGAAGCTGGCGCTCAAAGATAAGCTCAGGAACATCAAGATGGAGAAGGGCGACAGTATCGCCAAATACCTCACGAAGTTCACTCAGTGCAGAGATGAGCTGGGAAGTGTGGGGGTGACTGTCGAAGATGAGGACATGGTCGACCTGGCTCTCCTTGGTCTTCCGAAGGATTGGCACTCATATCAAGATAGTGTCAATGGTCGGGAGAAGCTGCCAGGATGGGAGCGCCTTTGGGCGGATCTCATGCAGGAGGAGATAAGGAGGACTACTCAGGATGGATCTTCATCAAAGGGAGCTGATGAAGAAAATTGCGCCTTGGTTGCCAAAGCAAAGAAGGGGAAGGGTAAGAAAACTTCTCATTCCGGTGCAAAGGGCAAGAAGCAGGATATGGTGAAAGTGAAGTGTTTTCACTGCCATGATCACGGACGTTATGCTACAAATTGTCCAAAGAAGAAGAAAAACAAGCAAGCGGGAAGATCTGCAGATGGAGAAGCTTTTGCTTCACAGTTCGAGCTTGAATTTTCACTGATCGCATGCTTGGTTTCAAGTGTGATGGGATCGGTGTGGTTCTTGGACAGTGGTGCGTCATTTCATATGACGGGAGATCGGGATTTGTTCTCATATCTGGAGGACAAAGATTTGGGTGTGCACATCGAGATGGGCGATGATGGTAGATACACTACGACTGGTATCGGTACCATATCCTTTCAGAGGGAGTCTAGTAAACCCTTTGTATTGAGGGATGTCATGCATGTACCTGGATTGAAGAAGAACTTGATCTCTGTGGCGATGTTGGAGGATAAGGGGTATGATATTGTCTTCAGCGAAGGAAAATCCTTCCTGCGTAGTAAGACTACTGGGGAGACCCAGAAGATAGGGGTTCGAACCAAGAACCTTTATCATTTGCAGGTAGATGGTTGCGCAGCTATGGCATGCAAGGCGGGAGAAGTGGTGAGCCGGGATGATGAGGGCGAACTGTGGCACAGGAGATTGGGCCACCTTCACCATGGAGATTTGAAGATCCTGCAGCAGATTTCTACTGGGATTCCTAAGGGCACTCTTGCACAGTCAGATCAGTGCAAGGGGTGTACTTTAGGGAAGTATGTGAAAGCCACCTTTCACGAGAAGGATAGTCGCACCACGACAATCCTTGAGAGATTTCACACAGACGTGTGTGGTCCTTTCTCAGTTGCTTCGACAGCAAAGCACAAGTATTATGTGATCTTTGTTGATGATTTCTCTCGAAAGTGCTGGATCTTCTTCATGCAGAAGAAGAGCGATACATTCGCGAAGTTCTGTGAGTTTAAAGCACTGGTCGAGAAGGAGTTGGGGAAGAAGGTGATTGCTGTAAGGAGTGATAACGGTGGTGAATTCATCTCGGCTGAATTCAAGGAGTTCTGCAGCGCAGAAGGGATTCGGAGAGAGCTCATCGCACCCCATAACTCACAGCAGAACGGGGTGGCTGAGCGGAAGAACAGAACGATCGTGGGTGCTGCACGGGCGATGTTGCATGATCAGGGCCTACCCCTTCACTTGTGGGGTGAGGCATGCAATACAGCAGTGTATGTGCAGAACCGTTGTCCTCACAAGGTTCTTGGCATGAGTACACCAGAGGAGGCTTATTCTGGCAAGAGGCCTGATTTTTCCCATTTGCGGATTTTCGGATCTCCTGTCTACATGCATGTGACGAAGGATGCAAGAAGGAAGCTGGATCCAACTGCTGAAGTTGGAATATTTGTGGGGTACACTGATACACCTCACAACTATAGGGTGTATGTGCCAGACAGTCGCAAGACTGTTGTGCGACGGGATATAAAATTCCAGGAGGAGAAAGCCATGCAGTGTTCGCTTGAGAGGGAGCTACACTTGCATGCAGATGAGGAGCTGTTAGTTCCTAAGGAGGAGCTTCCAGATGTGGATCAGCCACAAGAGGAGGTTCAGGAGGTGGAAGAAACCACCCATGCAGCACCAACCATCAGAGGGCGCATGCGCACTACAGAAGCTGAGCGACTGGCTCGAGATGCAGAGAAGGTTGTAGGACCACCTACAACACAGCGCAGATAGAGGCAGTCACCGGATCGGTACACTGGATACATGGCTCTTGTGAGTCAATGTGTCATGATGGAGCCATCCTCTTTTGAGGAAGCTGTGGAGGAACCCGCATGGGTAGATGCCATGATCGAAGAATATGATTCGATCGTCAGAAACAGTGCATGGGAGATTGTCCCAAGACCGGAGGGGAAATCGGTGGTGGGTTCGCGATGGATCTACAAAGTGAAGCAGGCGGCTGACGGGAGTGTGGAGAAGTACAAGGCGAGATTTGTCGCCCGTGGCTTCTCACAGATCGAGGGGATCGATTATGAGGAGACCTTTGCACCTGTCGCAAGGTACTCTTCCATACGGACAATCCTTGCTCTCTCAGCGCAGATGGGGTGGCACATTCATCAGATGGATGTGAAGACTGCGTTCCTCAATGGAGTTATTGAGGAGGAGGTGTACATAGAGAAAACTAAAGGTTTTGAGATCTTCAGCAGTGAGTCGCATGTGTGCCGACTCAAGAGAGCACTGTACGGGCTGAAACAAGCACCTCGTGCTTGGTACACTCGGATAGACAGCTACTTCACCGGGCTTGGATTCTCCAAGAGTGATGCAGATCCTAACATGTACCAGATTGTGGTGGAGGGGAAGCTGTTGATCATCGTACTGTATGTAGATGATCTGATTTTGACTGGCGATGAGCAGTTGATACTTTCATGCAAGGAGGATCTTGCACGAGATTTTGAGATGAAGGACTTGGGCATCCTTCATTATTTCCTGGGATTGTAGATTTGGCAGCACAGCGGAGGACTGTTTGTTTCTCAGGGAAAGTATGCCAGGGAGATTCTGGATAGGTTCAACATGCGAGGCTGCAAGCTTGTTGACACTCCTCTTCCTGGTGGTTGGAGGAAGAAGGATGCTACTTCAGCGGAGGTAATGGATGCCACTGTCTATCGACAGTTGGTGGGGTCGCTTATGTGTCTGGTCAATACACGACCCGATATATGCTATGCAGTTAACCAGCTTTCGCAAGCTATGGTTAAGCCTACCAAGCTCTTTTGGAAGGCAGGCAAGCATGTATTGCGTTATATTAGAGGCACATCGAGATATGGTCTATGGTACAGACAGGAGGATGGAGCGAAGCTTTCTGGCTTCACTGATGCAGATTGGGCAGGGAGCCCAACGGACCGGAAGAGCACTTCTGGAGGAGTTTTCATCATTGGGTCGACAGCAGTTTCCTGGTACAGCAGGAATCAGAGATCCGTGGCACTCAGTTCAGTAGAGGCCGAGTACATGGCAGCTAGCTTGGCTGCATGCGAGGCTATTTGGATGAGGAAGATCCTCATTGGATTGTTCGGGTTGCATTTGGAGCCTACAGTGATCTACTGTGATAACCAGAGTTGCATTAAACTCTCAGCTAATCCATTATTTCATGATAGGTCCAAACACATCGACATCAGGTACCATCATATCAGAGATTGTGTTCAGCGGAGAATCATGATGCTTTCATATGTTCCCACAGAGGATCAGGATGCCGACATCCTGACGAAGGCGCTCACCAGGAGCAAGTTCGAATTCCACAGAGGCAGGATAGGGGTTGCGGATAATCCATATCTTGCTGAGAGGGAGTGTTGAGAATGCAGCAAGATGATGGAGCTTAGTGAAATGAAGTCGCCTTCACTAAGTGGGCCCGCAGGCAAATTCTGGCGCAAAGTCTATTTTTAGACAATGTCTATTTTTAGACATATGGAGCATGGTCCGGGGATTGCAGTATGTTATTCTTGGAGTATTGGTCATGTTGGTAAAAATATATGGACCTATATTTTTTTACCTATAGGTTGAAGTCTATATTTAGACTGCCTATCCTAAAAAAAAGGCAATTGGTGGTGAGTTTTGAACCAGTGACTTGTTCAAAACCAAGCTAGTTTGTGTGTAACTTCATGAGATAGTACTGAGTACTTGTGAGGAGTATTGTACTAATTTTGTTACATGATTTCTCCATTATAATATACACAATAGCTGCGGGGTTTTCAGATATAAGCTTTCCCCATACATACTGTGTTAATGTGTATGATGATTTGATGTGCTATCGCTTGTTTTATTTCCGCATGTGTGATGATCTGAGTGGAAGAGATTATGTGTTTCATATAAATTCGAATTTTATTTGATCAGGATAGTCTCGGTGGATAATTAATCATTATTCAGCAAATTTCTACAAAGGGCTTCTAGTTTTCTTTGAGACGGATCTTGTACTGGATTATCTCAGTATCATATGACTTTAAATATTCATAGCTCCAAGCAAACACATCAGTAAATTCTTTGAACTGCTCAAGATATTTCTGTTTTATCTGAGTTAGCATTGTTTTGGATAGTTTTATCATTTTGGGTTCCTTTTCACTGCCTATATTTCACTCTTCTATTTCAGCTTCAGTGGGTTCCATTGTTGGCTTCCTAGCAAAATCATTAAAGTCAAATAGTTCTTCTAGAGGAACTAGTCCCTTTGGCAGGTTATCATTATTGGACTATAGCACTTCAAAGTCTTCTTTTTCTAAATTTGTGTGCAGCTTTGCTTTTTGTGTGTGTTATTTTTCTAAAAGATTCATATCATCACTATTAGGAGGTTCTTCTTTGTAAGATTGTTCCTTATCAAAGTAGTCTTCTTCATAATCTGAGTCTGAATTTGGAATTTCAAACTCATTTCTAGACTGCAGGAAATATTCTATCTGTTTATCTCCTTCAAACACTTGCCAATATTTTATGTTATCTAGGACTGTTGGTCTATATTTGACGTGTACTATGTATTGCTTGTTTTGATAATTGTACTGGTTTCAAATGCTAGACCATTGGCAAGGATGTTTTGATTTCTTGGGACAAAGGTAAGGTCATATTTTTGGAATATCTTCAATAGGTCAAGGGTATCATCCCTATATGCTTTCAGTCTAGGATTTTTGGCTATGTATTCTCCATTAATCTTCTTAATGACTAGCTTTGAATCTCCATGAACAGTTGTCCTCTTGGCTCCTAATTTATTTAGTAATTGTAGCCCTAGGAGGAGTGCCTCATATTTAGCTATGTTATTTGTACATTGAAAGCTTAGCCTGTATGAGTGACCCTTTGCATGATTGTTTTATGTGTTGTGTACCCAAACATCAACTTCTGAACCAATTTTACCACAACAACCATCAAAGCTCATACTCCAAAGAGGTTCAATTTCAGATTTGTCATTATGGTCATTATGGCTGCCACTATGTTGTTTAATGTGATTTTCTTTAAGGTCCCCACAATGTTTGTCATTGTTTTGTTTTTTATGGTCCGCACTATATTGGTTATTTTCTGTTCGGGCCAAGTGTTTTGACTGCTCCTCCTCCTTCTCCTCTTCTTGTATAATTGTTTTCTCATTTTCTGCTACTTGTTCATTAACATTTTCATCATTGTAAAGGATAAATTAATCAAGATCAGTGTGAATAAAATAGAGAGGGGAATTATCAGGTTTTTCTTGACTACTAACCATGTATTTCATGTGAGTTTCCCTATACAGTCTTCTTGGTTGGCTAAAAAAATGGATGGTAGCATAGTTCATGTCCATTTGGAGGGTACCTTAGAGTTTAGCACCCCATGATCTTGACAGGAGCATGCCATATTTAGGAGGAATATCAGACACTACAATATCCATTACTAGGCTTTTGGCTGGTATTTGTGCCACATTAACGCAGATATCTTTGATTAGGCCTAGACATTTAACTCTACTGGAATCAAAAGAGTATAAATATTTATATGGTCTAGTTATCTCCAGGCCTAGTCTTTCCATTACTACTTTTGGCATGAGGTTGTGTGAAGCTTCAAAATCTAACATGGCATTATGGAGAATTTTATCATGGATGTTTAAACTGAATAAAATGGAGGAATACCTACCTCTTGAAATTTACCTTCTACTTCTAGTCCAAACAAAAGTTCAGGTTTGTCATCATTTAAATTCACAGAATCAGCATTTTCTCCTATGTTTAAATCTTTCAAAAGTTGAGATCTATATACATCTTAAGTGACTAATTTAGTAAGAGGAATAGAGATTTTAATCTTGGAAATTTCATTCTCTATACTAAAGGGTGTCTGAGTTTTTGAAAGGTTTGAATTAGCTTTTTCAGACATTGTTTTCACATCAATTTCAGCTTGCTGGTTTTTATTAGGAATCTGAGTTAAAACAGTTTTGTTAGGAGCACTAACTGCATTGCTAGTGCTACTTTGGTCACCACTATTTTTTCCACTAGGTTGGCTAAATTTATTTCTATTTTTATCATAACTTTTAGCCACCGTGTTTGGATTTTCTGCTGTCTTTTTAGGAATGTTTTCAGGGATCTTCCTAGCAGAAATTTCAGAGGCCTTTCTTTTGGGAGTGTCTTGGTTTTTCTTTCTTCTGAGATCATATTGTCTATGTACTTTCATGATGGAATTTTCAAAGCCTCGGTTATAGTCTTCAGATTTTAGGCTTTCTTCCTCATTTGGTGAAAATATGCCTTGTTCTTCCTTAGTAAGGAAAATAGTATCCTCATTATTTACTCCCATTATATTTATGTGACTTTCCTTTGTTTCTTCAATCACCTCTTCATCCTCATCAGCATAGTTTTCTTGGAAAGGAGGCCTGATTTGCTTATCTAGACCTCTTTGTCTTATTTGAGGGGGGTTTCTCCTAAAATTTTGGTTTTGGTTTTGGTTCTAATTTTGATCTATGTTTTGAGGAGATGTTTGGTTTTCTCTAGGGTAAGCTCTCTCATTTACATTCATCCTCTCCATCATCCTTTCCATGGTTTTGACTAAGTTATCAATCATTATATCAGATGTGGAGGCTACAGCTTCTTCCCTATATGTGACTCTCTTTTCATTTTTCATTCTAGCTCTCTTGGAAACCAGGTTTGCCTCTACACTTACTGCGCCCCTCTGCATATATTTTAATGTGAGAGGGTCTCTTTTTCTTAATTGGTAATCCATTTTTGGGTCAAATCCATCTGGAAATTTCATTAGAGCTAGACCTTGTGGATGTTTCATATGGATAGGGAGGGCATTATATACACTATTGAACCTAGTGCAGTATTCTTGGACACCTTCTCCAACATTTCTCTCAATGTTTTCATACTCTGATAAGATTTGGAGAGGGTTCTTCTTGACTTCCCACTTGTTTAAGAATAGTTGATGAAAATCAAGGAGGTCATTTATGATATTAGGGCTTAAGATTTTGAACCATTTTCTTGCCTCTCCCCCTAAGCTTTGAGAAAACATTCTTAGTTTAACAGTTTCATCATCTATTTATTGTTTGTCAAAGTAGTCATTCATGTTTTCCACATGTTGTTGAGCATTATTAGAACTAATTGAATCATATAAAGGAATCATGGACTGACAATCCTGTGGTAGGACAACTAAAGGTAAGGGTAGGAATAGTGGAGCATACCATGTTGCCATGATATGTGGTTGGGGAAAGAAAGGAGGGTTAACAAGAGGAGGGTTTACAAAAGGAGGTATAGGGTTAAATGGAGGAAGGTGAACAGTAGGGGAAGAGGTTAGTACAACAGGATTCTGCTGTAAAGTGTATGAATCTAAAACTAGCGAGGTTATCCAACTCTGAGATCTAGTCCTAGACAAGCTTTATTCTAGGGGTGAGTCAGGTAGGATATTTTGCAAGTCTTTAAGGTTTTCAGGTAGGGAACTTGATTTGTGGAGAGGTCTGCTACAGTTGGGTTTTTAGATCTAGGAGACTTCCTAAGGATGCTTTCAGGATTGTCAACTATTGTAGGAGGATTTGGGTCAAGATGGGATGTGGTATAGATTCTTCTAGAAGCTAGGACTTGGACCCAAAAATCAAAAAGGTTGAGAGTTATAACAGTTTTTAAAGGAAAAACCGATCTGTGAAATAAATACTTAATCCACAAAGTATCCTTGACTGGATTATGATGATGTTTGATGATAAAATGATTTTCCCAGTGGATTATATGGAAAACCAGTGGAGCCAGTAGGCCTACTGAAAACCAATGGAGTCACCAAGTGGAGGATTTTTAATTGTTTATGGTTGGTTTTTGTCCACCATCAGCAACCAGATACCATTCTTTGCTAACACTTGATTCATATAAGTTAAAATGAGGTTTTCTGAGCTCTTGAGATAATTTTTAAGCTGTTTAATAACTTAGTATTCCTTCGTATGGTCGCCACTATGTTGGCTCCTTGTTATTTGCAAGATTGTCAAGAACAAAATCTGCAGGGAACCACATCATACAACTTTGGAGTCCAATGACCTAGCCATCCTAGACTCAAAGAGGGCTCTCTCTATGTAAGTGTTTATCAATAATATGTCTTTATGCTTTTTTTTCTGATTTTAGGCTAGTTATGAAGTTCTTAGGACTATTTGTTTTGTTTGATTAGATTGGTTGATAGATAGAATAATGGTGTGATTAATTGATGAATTGTTTCAGTTGAATAGATATACCATGAGAAACATTAATCCATTGGGCTATGGAGTCATAAAAGGATTTAATTGTTCATCAACTCTACAAGGGTTTTCATAGGGCAAGCTAACTATCTCAAGTGGATATCTTAGATTAGATGAAATATGAAATGACAGTAAGTTGTGAAAGCAGCAAAACTAAAAGTCAGTTAAGAATATTTTAATTCTACTTCAACAAGAAAGGCCTTTTAGGTAACTACTTGAGGCAAACGAAAGGACAGGGCATACCATAGACTCCTTTGGCCAGAATTTAATAAGAAAACATTTAAGACAACAATATAGAAATCCTAGAATTACTTTCAGACAAAGAAAACATTTAAGATAACAGTGAGTGCAGCTAAAAAGCAAGATACAACTATCTTCTTTAATCAGACACTCTAAAGACCTTCAAAGTAACAGTTTGAGGCAAACCAGAGGACAGGGCATACCATAGACTTCCCTGGATAGACTCTACTAAGTATACTTCAAAGAAAGGTCTCAAGAAATAATATTTCAACCTACACCAAAGGACAAGGCATACCATAGACTTTTTTGGCTTGACTCTATTAAATCATTCCCAAGACAATAAGCTAGGTGGAACCAGAGAGAAATTAAGAATTTTCCAATCAGACCTTGTAGAATAGAACACTAAGATAATGAAAGAAGACAAAATTAGGGTGCTGAGACAACATATCCTAATCTAAAATTTATGTTCTTTTATTAGAGAAATAATGGACAGAATTGAAAATAGAATGAAAGCATTGACAAAGAAGGAAAACTTCACCATTAACATAGCTCAAGAATCTTGTGAACGTGCTTGTATTACTAATGTTCAAAACAATTACATTACTCCAGTACAATGATCTTTGCAACTCAGGGTTTTCTCATGTCCAGCCTAGCAATTCAATCCTCTAATCAACATCCCCAGGTAGCCAAAACAAACAACCAACCAACACTAAAGATGAATAATACATGTAGTATTTATTTGCAAAAATGAGTAGGTGATCCTAAGCTAGGTTTTCAGATGTTATGTATTACAGATTTAATGTGTTTTTTACCTTTGAAACCATGCAAGGCCCAAGGCAAAGTATCTGGGACTGATTCACTGTAATAATAACTCCTAACTTAACTTATGAGCTAAATTTTGGAAATATTTGACTTTAAGGCTTTCTTAATAACTTTTACAATAACTGATGAGTGTTTGAGAAATATCTCTTACTGTTGTAATAACAGTTGATGTCTTTATTAGAATAAAACAGGTTGTAGGTTTCCAAATGTGCTTCTGAAGAAGTAAATGCTTTTGGTTTAGTCCTTCGAATCTGCGTCTGTGTTAATATCTCCTTGATTTGCCTTTAAAACTCTGTTTAGGCCATTTAAACTTGGATTTATCTTTTTAAACTGTCTTACTAATTTTTATTTTAACACTTCCTTTATCTCTAATTTTTCCTTTCATTCATGATTAACCCTTTAATCTACTGATCTTCACTGTCGCAGTCCTTTGACTATCTTCTTCTTTTGTTGTGCCTCTGTTTGTAACTTTTCTACGTAGTGGGGCATTTTACTGCTGATGGAGGGCTTGAATAACCACCAATGGTCATGATCCATTGGTGACTATGCTTGATATTATGCCTTTGGTCCTTTTATTGAGACAAGATGCTCTAGATCGTCACCCAGAACATTTATTCAATCAGTTTCGGACCCTTGGAATGCAATTTTCGCATTTCTTCCATGATACTTGCACAATAAAACAACAAATTAGTTTGAAAAACCTGCATTCGTGGCTTTTCTACATTTGTTTGAGGTTTTCGGGCACTTGGAGAATTTTTTAAAGGTGGTGATAGTGGATCGGGCTTCATCGCAGAGCCACAGGGCCCTGGAAAGTTTGAATCAGATGGCGGTATCGGGATTTGGCACGAAGTGGTAAGGTGATTTTCCCATGGGCTGAGGGGTGGTAAATGGTTTTGGGCAATCAGGTGTGATTCCACTAAGTGGGCTTCGCGTGGTGGAGGGTGTGAGTAGTGAAACTGCCCATTTTGCAAGGCTTGGAGTTTTTTAACCCCCCGCACCTTTAAGTGCTCGATATTGATCATTGGTCGTTAGATCTCGGGGGAGATATATCTACAGTAGTCAAGGTTTTCGAGTGATGGGTAAGTCAAATGGCGAGGTCTAGGTCTATTAAATAAGCGGAAGCGCTTATTCTGAGGGTGAGGCCAAGGCTTTATGGGCGTAAAGGTTAATGCTTATGTGGGTGGGGGCTTAATAAAACAAGCAAAAACGCTTATTTTATAATAAGAGGGGGAAGGGTTTTAAATGAGGTTTTTAACAAAGAGTGGGGTTTAAAAACATTAAAGTGGAGGGCTTTAGTATCTATAAAGGGGCGGGGTTTATTTAACAAAAGGAGTTGGGTTTCTGTCTTAAAAATAGAGTTTTAATATATAACAAAGGGTCCCGAAGGGTTTAATTAAAACAATGTAAAAAGACGTTTTTTCATTGTTTTAATAAAATAAGGTTAATTTATGAGGTGAGGGGGTTTAGTGAAGAAAATGAAAGTTTCAGGTGGGAAAGGATGGTGAACATGAGAGAAATAAGCCCATATATGAGTTTTTAGAGCAGGAAGGTGATTTTGAGAAGGTAAACTGAGAAATAGTGAAAAATGATTTATGAAGATAATGAAGGCAATGAGATTTTTGAAGATAGCTAATAGTCAAGGGATGCTATCTTCAGCAGATTGTAGAAAATCCATAGTAACCTAGTGAAATTGTGAATACAGAAGACTAACAGGTGGTTGCAGTGCATGATTTGGGAGGTGATTTCTTCATTGGAGGGGATATCCTTTCATCCTGAGGATCTATTGGAGGAGAGATACATAATTCTACATCATATTTAGCCATATCTTCTTATCTATTTTGTTGTAGAAAACCTTCATCCCTAGGGCTGCAGCTCATATTTGTATTTTTGTAACATTTTCTAGAAACCCTTTTTGGGTATCTTGGAAAGGTGATATAGGGCCTAGATATTTTTGTATAACATCTATTGAGGCATATATCATTATATTTACATCATTGTATGATCTACAGCTGTAGTTATGCACATTATGACTGCGTTGTAGCAGCTCTTCGGCATTTTTTATTGTAGGAGCATATCACTTTTGTGAGTGATTATTTATGGGAGGCTTGTTTACTCATATCATATGATTTGTGCCTCACTATTTTTTATTGATTTTCTGTTCTTATACATAATCTAATGGCTCCATATTTTTCTGTTGCATTTATGCATTGATTTACATTGTTATTTCCATTATTGTGTTCAAGTATTGTTGCTTTTCCCATTTGGAATATTACATCGACCTGGGCCCTCATCAACCAATTTCTAGAAGTTGAAATATCCCTTCTCTCTATTTGGTTTTTTTGTGATTATCTCTTAGATTCTTTAGCCTTTGTTTTTTGGTCCAAGTTATTATTTGGCCTTAGGGGTGTCTCAATTAATTTACTTTGTTAAAATCATATATTCATCATGGCTTAGCAAAAGATTCATATTTTTTGTAAACTTTTATGCCTTTCTCCAGAAGAGGAGGGTTTGACATCGTGTATATATAGGATAACTCTGAAAACTGAGGACTTTGACCATACTCAGGTTAATGGGGATATCAATGGTCCTAGGAGGGAATATTTTGTGATTGTTGAAGTGATTGACCCATGACCTTAGTATACTGGGATGAAAACATTGGTCAACATTATTCTACCATGAATTATTCTATGGGGGGCGAGGGCATATGGTCTGTCATGAGGTTATTACCTATATGATCCATTTAAATAACAACAAATTCATTTTCTGGCACCTCCCGATTTATCAGATTTGGATAAATTGATGAATGAACCCATGTGCCACAATCCTAGGTGGACACCCATGCTATCCAAGCTTTCATCTGATATTCCTAAGTTCTAAGGGAGGTCGGGAGAAAACCTTTACACACACATCAATGCACATATTTTCTATGGTGTTCATCTAATTATTTGGTGGATGATTCTATGAGGTTGAGACTTTTCCAAATAACCCTTACTGGATATGTCGCAAAATGGTATATCGAACTTAATCGAGCATCTTATAATGACTTTTCTTCCTTTGCTCTTACTTTCTTGAATCACTTTCATTTACCCACCCAACAAGATCTCAAAATTTTTATTTTGTATAAGTTAAAAAAATATAACCCTACTCCTATCTCTAATCATATCCATGAGTGTTGTAAATGTAAGAGGTTAGTACTAACTAGGCTTCCTGATGAAGTGCTTAAATATTGGTTCGTCAAATCTCTTTTTCCACATATATCCAAGGATGTAGCTATAGGTGGGGTGGGGAACAAGGAGAAAGTAATATTACGTTATCAAAGTATTGACTTGGTTTATTCTCATTCAGGCACAATGTATGAGATCATTCCTCATGCTCCTTAACCTTCAACTAATCCAAAATGACCCAAGTCGAGAGCATACTTTTATGGTGTCATTGGTTCCATTTCTTTTGATACTGTGAGCCAGCTAACTACTAAGCTAGGGAAACTTATTGTCACATCCCAAGCCCTACTAGCGCATATTGTTCTCAAAAAGCACCTTCTTCTGAACAATTCGCCAAGGTTCTCACGGTGAAGTCCACAACACTTAAGAATCCTCAACAACCTAGCAATAAAATAAAAAGAATAATCATAAACCTGATCAGGAGAATACCCAAAACCAACCTAATCAGGGTGGGGGCACAAGTGAGCATCATTGAAAGGTTAAATTTATGTAAAATCACTAAGTTAAAGTTTCATGTAATACAAGATAATAAAGGAAAAATAAGATCAAGGTCAAGGGGACACTTATTACAAGCTTAATGTTGGGAAAACATTAGAATGGGAATCACATTCAGTTTATTTATGGCTATAGAAATTTGCAAAAGTAAAGAGGCAATAAATGGCATTTAATTAAGGAAATAATGGAAAATAGGATAAAAGGGAGATGAAGAGACACAAATTTTCAAGATAAGTAAATTAGAGGGAAAATGAGACATCAATAATAAAAAGGCATCAGAGAAACAGTTCACAACTTTTGTCAGTTTTTGGTCAGTTTTGGCTTGAATCAATTGATAGAGAGAGAGAGCTACAAGAGGAGAGAGCAATAAAAAGAAGGAAAAGGATAATAAAATGAAGCAAAGGGAAATCAAAGGAAATCAAGGGAGCACATGTAGAAATTTGGATCATAAGCTTCAGCAAGAAGGTTTTTGGGTAACAGGTTGCATGTGTGATTTCCTAGCTAAGGTGTGAATGCATGGTATATGCATTTGTTCATTTGGTTAATTTGTTGTCATTGGCATGGGTTTTTCTTGCTTTGATAGTGGTTTCAGGCTTTCCCTGTCATTTCATCGATAGCCATGGTGTGATCAAATTCATTCTTGGTTGAGCTTTGGATTTTTTAAAGGCTTTGGAACTGGGAATGGTGGTCTCAAAAAAAATCCCAAGGGTTTGAAGTGGAGATGGTTTTCTCCAGGAATACCTCGACAAGTAGGTGGAGACATGAAAATTCATCAAGGTGCGATGAAGGAATTATGAGGCATCCAAGATTGGTTTGGTTTGCGATCTCAAAACTAGCTTAGGTGACAGCGTGGTAGCTTGAGGGTGGAGGTGGTTTAACCTGTGGATTCTTTAGTTGATTGTCTTGTTTTATCCCATGAGATCCCACATTCATGCTTGGAATATTGCACAAGGGTGATTAGCTGAAATAAATATTTGATTCATCCCAATATATGGTTGGGTGGTAAGTAGAAGTCCCTTAATTGGTTGGATTTTACATATGTTAATAAGAGTTATTTTCCTATTGTGATCTATGAGCACTTGTACTTGTTATTATTTTTATTTAATGGTTAATTTTTCATGGTTAATATTTTGGTTATATGCTGGTTATAAGAATGATTTTTTTCAATGATTTGATAAGTATTTGAATGTTTGATGAATGCATGCGCTAACAAGTGTTGTTGCAGCTACTTGAGAGGGCATTAGACCTTATCGATGTTTCTCAAATGAAGTACAAATATTTATGATCATATATGCATTCATGTCCTGTAACTTATATGTTTATCATAGGTTTGATGAAATGTCTAATGTGTATTAGGAATTCTAGGTAAATTTCTTGCTTCAAGTTTGAATGTTTGGCATTTTTATAATCTCAATCATGATTCTAGAAAGTTACGGGCAATTATGGGCAGCGGTTTGGAGGCTATACTAAAAAATTGGCTCAGATCTCATAACTATTGGCACAAAATTGGGGTATTTAGGTCATAATTGCATGGAATAAGGCTTATGAGTGTGGTTATAGCCTCATAACAGCATTCAGGGTGTGTCAAGGGTGCAGTTATAGAGTTAAGTCAGTGAAAAGGGGTTCCAACTCGGGGAATTATCACCTGGAGTGGTTTTTTGGCTCATAAGTGGTTTGTAGTCCCTCAGGGATGTCAAGAATATTTCATTTTGTAGGCCCTACTTCCATCAGTGGAACTTGGAGGTCGAGTCATGTCATAGTAGCTCTCACCACACATTTACCTTGGGGAGCTTTTGAAAGCAGGTAAATGTGGGAGGGGCGTTTACATATTGGTATCATAGCTTCCAGGTTCAAACACTTGGCAGGATGGGCTAGATGTGACTTTTATGCATGCATTGCAGTGGCTATGGTTGTCATGTATATAGTCAATTTTACAGTTTGAGTTATCATGCATGATATTGATAGATTGATATGGTGGTTTCATTATATTATTTTTATTATGTCTATATTTTGTTTATCTAACATGGCATGTTTGTAAGAAGAAGAAGATCTGAGTTGGAGAGAAAAATGGTGGATTACAGTTCATGTGACTCTCCTTATAGATAAGTTGAGTAGCAAGGAGATGAGTACTCTCCTGATATAACAAATACATTGAGAAGTCTGAAGGCAGAAATCAATGACAAGATAATTGAGTCACAGGAAAGATTTGCTAGAGCTCAGGAAAATCAAGCCAAGGTTAATGCAGTTATCCTCCAGAGCTTATCTTATTTGCAGAGATAGGGAGAGATAAGGATCGTTCTTGGATAGGAAGAGAGGAATGATGGGGTATATGGTCATAGTTCTTTGATCATGACACAGGTTGGACAGGGATGACATGGTTACAGGTGGCAGATCTTTGGCTACACCTAACAGGTGGGATAGCACTCATGGATTTTATTCTAGTTCTAGTTCAAAGAGACATCATTTTCATCATCACCATCATCCTTATAGGAGGATTGATAAATAGTACTTTTTAGGTGAGTTCAAGAAATCCAAGCCTCATACATTTGATGGAGAGATGAAAAAACCTGAAGATGCAGAAGCATGGTTGCTTCGAATGAAGAATTTCTTCGAATTGCATGATTATACAGAGAATATGAAATCTAGGATAACTATTTTCAATCTCAAGGAAAAAGAAGATATCTGGTGGGAAGACGTGAAGCGTGTCAGATGCATCAAAGTAGAAGAATTGAGTTGGAATGAGTTTAAAAGACTTTCGGGAAGAAGTACCTGTCTAAGAGATAGTATGATGGAAATGAGAAGGAGTTATATGAGATGAAGATGGGTTCTATGACAGATGAAGAGTACATGAAGATGTTTCTGAAGTTTTTTATTTATGTGTCTTTCCTCAAGGATGATAAGACAAAGGTCCAAAGGTTCATCACTGGATTTACTTTAGCCGCTCAAGGACCGGATTGAGTATGATGAGCCTCGGTCATTGGAGGAAGTCATTGGGAAGTTGAAGCATTGTTATGAGCAGTCGAAGTGTAGGTATAAGCCAAAGCAGGATTGGAAATAGAATGAGAAGGCTAAATTTAAAATGGCCTTAGAAACAAGGAATACCTCAGGATGCAAGTGAGAAAAAAAATGTGGCCCCTTAAAAGAATTTCAATGCAACTAAGAAGGGACATGGATCTCATCCTAGAGAGCAGAAGAATAAGGCAGTGGCAAAGAAACATTGCATTCCTGTATTTGTGGAAAGGATCATAGCAAGAAGGATTTTTCATTGTACCAGGGTGGCATGCCTCATATCTATAGTGCTCAGGAGGCATAGACAGTTGTGGACGTTGGTCATAAAATTCATTTGATTTATGAAGCACTTGATAATATGAAGGCAGATAATCAGGCATCCATTATTGAGATGGAAGATAAGCTCTATTATCAAGTTGTTTCCATTTTTATTGAACATGAATCTAATTATAGTTATGTTATTCCTAACTTGGTGTTATGAGTTCATCTAAATTTGCAAGGAGTTGTTGCTTTGTGATCTTGTGTCTGAACAAATTACCAAACAGAAGAAAACAAGGCCAATGAAACAATAAATAAATCATGATCTCAAATGATCAACCATGCAGAATACAACCAATTCTATGCTATAAAGAAATTATATCACACATAACCTCCTCACAGGTTGGGGAATGGTTTTTAGCTTTATTAAAATATTATGCTACACTTGATCGATCTATCACATCCACATCCAATATCTTACCCCTGCACATAATCACAATCGAACATAGACGATAAGTGATCTTCCTTGGAATATCGTTAGATCAAAATAAATAAACCGATTATAAGATATGTTGAATACACGATCATATAAGGGAAGGAGCATGAATTTTCATTGATCATATCAAATAATACAATTCTTGTACCTTCGCCTCAAAACTTCCTCTCCTCTAGCTTCTAGGATGGTCTCCTATCCCAATACAGCAGAGCTCTCGCCCTATAGTTTGGATACTTTTTCTTCACACTCTTTCCTCTTGTTGAGATTATGTAGGCTCATTCTATCCTTTGGGAGAATGTATCTAGACACCTAGGGGATTGAGAAGTTAGGAAACTTCTTCAATAATGGACCCCTAGCCAAATCATAGATAAGTGACTCAATTTGATCTCCTTGGGAATGGGAAACTCTAGAAACCTTTTTCACAATTATGAGTTTTTTCTCAATTATCTAAATTATGAAATAATTATTATCTCATAATTATAATATTTTGGCAAAATCATAATGAGAAATTTCTCAATTATGTAACTTCGCCCTTTTATCATGGGATAAATCTCACATAAGTAAAATAAAAGGTGAAAAGGGATGCATTTAAGCCAAAGAACTGAGGTAAGTCGATATTGGATTTCTCTCACTATAATGGAGTGGAAAATAGGGTTATAACAAACGGCCCCTAATGCATGAGGGTAGAAGATAAACTCATGGTTAAAATGCATTACAATGATACTCAAAGCTCAAAATGGGAGGAAGGAGCCAAGACCATGGATTAATATCATAGGAACTCAAGTGTTGAAGTATCAACTTTGTTGATAACATCCCCAAGGCAGGCATACCCATGTTTGGTCATAAAGAGATACTAAACATGGCTGCCAAAAAATACATTGCAGATCCATGAAATGAAATTCTAAGAACATGGCCATGAAGATATACATAGTGGATCCATGTGACTCATCAAATAGATCATAGCCACTAGCAATAATGTGGATACATCAGTAGGACTATGGAAATGTGGTAGATACAGAAGTGTTTCAGATATTCCTCAAAGTACATAAATGATACATAACTCCAACGTAGCTTGGGAAGGATTCCATATAAGAGTGATATGTCCCTAACCCAAGGTCTTCGACATAACCCTAATGGTACGACTCTACACATGTGAATAGATGAGCTAGAATCGAGCAAGGTAGAAACTACTTGATTACCAACCAATGAGGTAAACTAGTAACAAAAGTGAGGGAATCCACCAATGAGAAAAATGGATCCCAAGGTACCTAGTACAGTCCATGAAGTGTGAATAAATGGGTTGACGTCAAACACTAGTGAAATCGACCAATCAGGAGCCAATGATGTAAACCCATTATGGATCGCGAGGAAGCCTACCACTGAGGTCTACAAGCTCCAAGGTATTACATGTTCCTAGATCAAGCTCCTGGATAATGATCTAAAGTCGACAGGAGAATATCCATCAAAGAAGGGCCTTAAGGTATCCCCCATCAATCGAAATGGATCATACCATGATGATGTGGTGTATGGAAGAATTCATTGAGAAATGAAGTACAACTGACACAGGGATGGTCGACTCAAAAAGGGTCAACAGGCTACTGCAGATGGGCAATGTGGGTTGATACTTCCCTTGAACACATAGTGTCATGACACAAGAGTGACTTGGCAGCATGAATAATGAGCACCAGGTGATATCATCCAATGATGCAAGAGGCATTGAGGCATACTCCATATGACTGAAAGTGTTAGGTCCCTATATTGCTAATGTAGTTATTTATTATTGTTAGTGTAGTCCCCCTTATTGTTATTTTTTTACCCTTGTAGTCCCCATATTGTTATTATTTTTCCCCATAAAATACCATTATTGGTATTGTTGTGCCCTTACATTATTATTTTTAGGTCAGCTAGGATTATATTGTGACCCCATGGACTCCTATATATAGAAAAGAGGTTTTTTCATTTCTATCATCGGATAATTTATCTAATGTAAAGTAGGTTTCCCCCTCGAAGAGGTTAATTTCTAAGTCATTGATCTCTCTTTTCTTCTATTTTGTGAGCTGGTTTCATAACATTTGGTATCAGAGCTTTGGATTCTATGGTTTCGCTGCTGCAAATAGGACATCGTGAAATTTTTTCTATAACTTTTTGTCTACAAATTTTCACAAACTAAAAAAGAAACCCAATTGAGTGTAAATCCAAGGGAACTTCGTGTAAAAATTTCAGATCTTATTTCGTGATATTTTCAGATATATGATTTAAGTTAGGATTTTGGTAGTCTCGAGAATTTCATCTCAAACATGTGGCATTGGGAAAATCATCATAACTTTCTCTCTGAGCATCAGATTCAAATTATGTAAAAAGTGGCCACAATTTCACAAAATTTTGTTTCTTATGTATCGATTTCAAAACCAAAAGACAAAACAATGACACGTGGCATGTCATACAATTTTTCTCTACTGAACCAGCCCATAACTAGGTCACTGTGGGAGATTGGGCATAATCTTTCCTTAAATAATCCAAACCGGGTATGACCTATGGCATGGGAAAGACGACTCAAAGGGGTACTACAAGTCTAAATTTCAAATCTTGGGGATCCGAAATCACATAGATACAATAGGATCAATAGCGAGCTCCTCAAAAGGAAGAAAAAGGTCTGTGTCGTTTTTTTAAATTGCATAACGTTTTTTTGAAAAGTCAATTTGAAGTGGTTTTAGGGGCATACTGAAGAATAGATATTAGTATTGGGTTATAAAATTCCTCCCAAAAATAATTCCACACCCATTAAGTCCTTTGAAACTTATACTATGATGCATGAAGAGGAAGAAGTGCAACATGATATATCAAAATTACGAGACCAAGTGCAACAAATGTCGCTCTCACAAAAAGTAACCAAAAATGAAATGGAAGCTAAAATGGATGGTTTGAAAAAAGATGTTTTCAATATTAATCCCCTCTGCGGACAGAGGTGATCTCTCTAGACCTAGACTAGGTCTAGCAACACAATATTCTTTCTAACATAAGCTTCCCGAACTAATTCTTACAATGCAATGAGGAAAGAGACATAAATACCTTTTTCCAATCGCTATCCTTGGATCCGTTGATGGTGACCTCGATCCACGATCCTTATAGGCCTGATTCCTTCTACCGATGGCATGCAAATACCTATGGATTATCAAGAGACAACAGAAAACATGATACAATACATAATAGACTTAAACACTAGCTATCTAGCATATCAAGGAGCACCAGAATGTTTGCGTAATCATGTAGACAAATATAGAAAGAAAATATCAGATGTTATTATTGATAAATTAAAAAAGGAGAGCTTACAACCAGGCCTTGATGTTGGAGGCATCTTTAGGTTAAAATCTGAGTCCTTCACCCAGCTCAAAAGCATTCTTTCTCCCATGCACTTAGGCTTAATCACGACACTAGCATGCAAAGGGATGAGAGTTCAGAGGAGTCTGACAATGATCAACCAAGATCTAAACTTGGGGGAATGAGGGATGTAAATTTATAGCAAGGGATAGGAGGTTGGGAGCCCACAAAAGGAGGAGGAAGGCCCACTTTCTAAGGGATGATCTCTCATGGATGAGACCAAGGCTCTAAAATGAGAGAGCTCGACCTTATCATCTATGTTCAACAACCAACTCGTCACCCTTGAGCTTCTAGAGGTCTAAGCTTCTCCTCCATTTGAGGAAGCACTGCCAGAAAGGGGATCATCACAGTTTTCCAATAAATTAGGGTGCTGACAACGCAGGGCTACAACTGTGAAAAGGACATCAACACGATCATGGAATTAAGAAGAGTGATGACCCAGGAAACTGGGAATTTGACCAAGTTTCTTCAGTAATATTTCAAGGAAGTATTCTTTGGATCTTCAAGGGGATATGTTATCATATTTCTTGATGATGGAAACATTTCAGAAGATTCGTCACAGGAATTTCAAGATTAAGGAAGGGAAAATGAGCACAGTGACAAATTATTGTGTAATAGTTTCTCCCTAAAGCATGAAGGAAAAATAGGGAGTGATGGCTAAAATGCTTTATGAACTAAGGAAAAGAACGCATACCACCTTTGAAAAACCTACCAAATCAAACATTTACAATATATGAAATCACTGGTATAAATACGCTTAACCACATAATGGTGCACTATGCGTCAAATGACACATGAGCCCACAGTATGGTTGCAGACATCCATCTAAAAGAGATCATAGAAATGGATCTGTGGTATGGACGTAGCCATCTGTATAGATAGGATCATGTATACAATTATGAATACTCAATAACTCCTCGCAGCCTGGACCAAAAATCAGATGTGACCCAGGGTCTTCGTCGCAATCTCAATCAACCCAATGTATGAATCTATCCATGAAAATAAATGTGTTGGTGTCGAACATGGTAGAAACCACCTAATTATCAGTTAATGATGAAAATTGTTTAGAGGCACAAGAGATACCACCAACAATGATGATGGGCCTCAAGGTACAACAACGTAATATTTAAGCATGAATGAATGTGTTGAATTTGAATGCTTGCAGAATCATTTGATCAAAAGTCAATGATGTGAACCTGTCGTCAAACACGAAGAACTTTACATTGAGCCATGAAAGCTCCAAGGTACTGAAAAAAAGTTTCTAAATCACCTTCCTCGATAATGAGCTGAAGTTGACAAGAAGTCATTCATCGAAGGAGGGCCATGATGATTCTTGTTGTCGTTCCTAGAGACAGCCTTGATTTGTGAAAGACTAGTGCCTAGGACATATTATATAGCAAGGAGCATAGGGTATAATAGGGGACGTTATCAATAAAACGCTCTCATGTTATCTCCTGAAAACAAGAAATATTAATTTGAATGGGACCAAGACCTTCAGAAATTTGACACGGGGAGAGTAACACTGCAGAGGCAAGGTGCAAAAATCCAATATAAAAGTAATAGACAATTCAGAGGCAGCTTACTGTAAAGAGGGCCAATTCGGAAATACCTCACAGAAATAAATTATCGGAAGGTGTGGCTGTGTCTGAAAGATTAAGAGAATACTAGCTGTGATTGAGACAATATCCAGATACACAATATTACCATGTAATGGGCTTACCAATTTAAGAATCCATACATGACAATAGCATTTTAAAAATAACCTCCCAAAGAAACTAATATAGTAGAAATATGGTTTAAGTGAACAGTGAAACAGAATATCATGCCTGAGCCATATTTAAAGCGCTTGACTAATTCGAGCATGGGTATCAACTAGGATAAATCCATACCAAAAATCAATGAGCCACTCGCATTCCAGAAACATGATACAGGAAAGGTGGATGAAATGAAATGATCTATTAAAATGGCACATATGAGAGAAAGTTACACACTGCGAGAAATCAAAGATGAGAATCCTCTTCAAAGACGAAACTCCTCCTCACTGAAACCCAACAGGCTCTGTACATTCATATGAGATTTTTTACAAAATGCATACAAAAATCTCTTACTGCATAATTTTCTGATAAAATCTGGAACCCTCAATAATCTGTTCTTCGATGATGAACATTTAATTTGCCTCATTAAGACAGGATGGATGAAACGTGCACGCCCATACTGCTTGATGACTCTGTAGTGTTGTATGTACTCTGTGGCCTGCTTTCTGAAATAAATGCACTGGGTGGAAGTCTCTTCAGGAACACGGCATAGAAATAAAAACCACATGGGCAGTCCGTCCTTTCCTGGAAAGAAAATTTTGCTGAAATTCCACCTTGAGGGTATTGTTTTCTATGCATAGACCTTCTGAGTGATCTATGGGGTCTTCGATCTGGTATTCTACCTTCAAGTGGTTAGGTTAAGGCTCCAAAATCTTCAATTACACGCCTTTAACTCTCTACCTTCCACTGATACTCTTTGTCTGCAATATTAATGTCTCCAATCGTGAAATCTGTGCTTTGAATGACTCTGGAGGGTTTGACAGAGTTTAACTCTGCTTCTTTAATGGTGGTCATGTCATAACAGCTTCCCAGGCCCTTTTTTACAATTCTAGCCTCTGAAAAATGGTCCTTTACGGTGTTCTTTGCTACTGTGATTGAGACTATGAATCATGGCGGCTTACCGCCACTCGTACCCTGAAAAATACACAAAATCGTCAAGAAAAAAAATGCACGGGAAGGTGGATGCAGCGGGGATAACGAGGATGGCAGCGCAGCATGGTGAAATGGTGGAAAATGCAATGCGATGGAGGAAAAAATGCTCTGGTGAAGGTTGGTGGAATTCAGAAATTTGAATGCACAACCTTTGAATTTTGACCCTTTGAATATATAAAGAGAGATGGGCGAAATACGATAAACTACGTGGAAAGGGTGACATGGTGGAGGACACGTGTCGGAGGCGGGCAGGCAAGCAATCTAGACCGTCCGATCTCAGGAGGAGATCGACGGCAGAAAACATATCGGAGGGCGATAGATTGGCGGGCCAGGGGTACAAATACCTTGGGTTAACTCCCACGCATCTTCAGAGTGCGATGACCGTTGGATGAAGAGTCCCAAATCGAATAGTGGATATGAATATCGCGCCGGGTCAAATGCCGAACAATAACGTGTGATGGGAGGGCGGTTTTGAAATAGTGACGAAGCCACATGTCATACGCTGAGTGGAATCGCTCCGAAACGGAAAATACCACCCGCCCTCCAAAGGCGGTGCGATGGATATCGCCGGTTTTTGAACGGTGTTTTTGGGCGCAGGGACCATAAAGGCGGGTGAGCTACAGACCGTTGATTTATGGTTTGATCGGACGGTGGACAGGCGATCGGAGTGGTAAACAGGTTGGGCCATGGGTGCAACGCTGATCAATGAAGGTCGTCCGATCTGTATAGATCGACAGATAATATTGCGCCCGATATCTGCCTGCGATAAGCACTTTCCGGGCTACCGCTTGGTCTAGCGCTCTGGTTATGTGGAGAAAAATACTGAGGGGCTAGGGCCGAAAGGTGCCAAACCTTATATATTTTCGAATATGGGTTTTTTCCCCTTTTAAATGCAATATTGAGTTTATAGGAGGGGAACGATAGGCGAAAAAAACGATTTTTAGGCCAAACAGAGGGGGTTTAAAGGGGGTTGCTTGTCAAAATTTAACAGAATTTAACAGGATGCTGACATGATCAACAATTCCGATATCATCGACAAGAAACAGTATATATCTCAATATGATAGGAGTGATTCGAGATTGTAACGGAGGAGGTCAGATAAGTAGAGAATGTTTGATAAAAAGGACTTCTCTTGAACATATTGATGACACGACTCTGGAGTGTAGTATCAATTGACTCAAATAGGATTAGAGGTCATGTTAACAAAATTAGTGATCAGATAAGAGGAAAATGGATTTCCCAAACCCATGGAGGCAAAGTGACGAATGTAGGATGTCCCCAACCCAACACGAATTACAGATGAGTGTCATGTTCAAGAGTGACAAGCTGCCAAAAATAAACATAGGATTTTCACTTTCAATTTTCCCCTATTATTACTAATGAGTACCTCTTTATTTCTTATAGCCAACATGAATAGGATAGCATATTCTCAGCATATAAGTTCATTCTTTGAATGAATCCATCCTAGTAATTTTAATGAGCCCTAGGAAGGAGGAACCTAGCCTCTTCACGATGACAAGTCTTTCGTTGTTTAATCTTTAACGAGTCCAACGAAAGGTAAATTTGGTAACTTTTCATGTTTAGGGAGTTCAAAAAGAAACAAAAATAAAACTCTGTCATGTAACTTTTCGTAAGTCGTCTCTCGGATCCAAAAAGGTAGAAAACTATGTTTGAGAGAACCTCTTGACCATGTTCGATCAAGGTATTCCTTTTTCATAAATAGTAAAACTCAGCTCGAAAAAGAGGTAAACGTATACTGAGATCACATCAGTTCATTCACTTTAATGATTTCGAAATGAAAAGTACTCGAAAATATTTTCATTTTTTGAGATTCGGAAAAGAGTTGAAAGTTGACTCTAGGAGGGTTCCTTTTTCGTAAACATTTATCGAGCCCGAAAAAGAGATAAAACTCAACTCGTTTGCATTGGAAACAATCATCAGTAGTGTGAAATTACTATTTTGCACATAAACAGAAAACATCACAGATATTGAAAAATAAAAATAAAAAATCGACGAACATTTTTCAAAATTCTATAAATAGACCAAAAAACAAAATCATTTTCACCTTTCTATTTTGAGAAGAGCATTTTGTCCATTTTCCCTCCAAATTTCAAATCAGTGGTGCAGCCGATGCAGGACACCATTTTTCGATCCGTCAGCGCCAAGTAAGAGCTCTAAACCTCCTTTTAACTTTGATTCTATTAATTTGGCATTTGGTTTTAAAAATTAGGGGGTTTAAGGGAGGGATTTAAAATTTTAAAATCGCCTACGACCAGCGTGATTTCGAGCTATTGGGGTCGCACTGGTTGTGTTTAGCCTGTTAGGGTAGCATGCCACCAGTGCCGAATTATTTTAGACAGATGTGTTAGCCACGGGAAAGATTTTAAAGTGAGAAAACCACCCAACTCCACCGTTAGTTTCTAAAAATAGTTCCATGAAAGCTCCTAAAAGCCAATTGGACATGTTTTACAGGTGCTTTCGTCAAAGATGTTGATCAAATGGAAAGAACAAGGCCATGAGGTGGAATACCACCAATCCTTGCAGGACCAAGATTGCGTCAATTCTTTGTGCAATTGCGGAATATTGAAATTCTTCCAAACATCCAATCTAAGAGCTCAACTAGAGCTTCTCCAATACCTAATTAGTATCTAGGACGTGGACCGAAATTTTTTCATCATTGGGGACCAAGATTTAGAGCTAGATGTGATAGACATATATTTTATCACCGGACTATCCAAGAGAGGGGAGAGGATCCAACTCTCTGGAGCTCGTGCAAGGGGTGAGAGCATGAGCATGCTCGTCCATGAATACTATCCTAGGGCATGGAAGACAGAGAGTGGGAAGGTAGACATATATTCCATCAAAGTGCTTCCCTTGTGCACGATAATGCATTGTATCACGAGCGTGGAAGGAGTCCATGCGTTGCATGAGGAAAGGAAATCTTAGTTCCAATATGCAGTAGACTGCTTGGCCCCAACGATGTTCAACTGGTGTGAGGTATTTCTAGATAACGTGAAGAGCCAGCTAACCAAGTGCAAGACAGGGAGACTAAAAAAGTTCGGGTACGGGTCAATTTTGGTGACCTTCTTTCTAGAGAGAGTACCCCTATTCCAGTATCAGTGGCTAGAGATCCATGATCCAACCCCGAGGCACCCGAGGCTGATGAGATGGTGTGACATAATGCCTCGATAGGGAGGGGAGAAACAGATGCATTTCCCGACAGCCTTCTTCAGTTGGATGCAGCGTCAACTTATCGTAGTTGAGGACTGCACATATGTCGGCATTGAATTTAGAGGAGATCTGGATCTTCCAATCCCACCAGGCACACAGTGGACCAGTGTAAGTAAAAAATTATTTTTTAAACATTTTTAAATTTTTAAATTTTTTTTTTTATGTATTCTGAAACATAAACTTATGATTTGTTCACAGACATGGGTCCTCAGAGACCTCCTAGCATGTCACTGATTTCACGAAGAGTAGCTCATCCAGCAAAGGATGCTCCTTATGAGGAGGGATTAGAAACATTATCTGAGCTAGAGCGGAACCTAGTTGGCCTCACGAGAGGAATTCTAGAGTATGCTACATTCAATGAGATTCCACTGCGCTTTCAGAGACACATTGTTGGAGTTTCGGGCAGACTACATCGACTACTCTGGTGAGTAATTCGAGCATTCACCTGCTACCATGAGCACCACATGGGAAGATAGAAGCCCAATTTATAATTTTGTACTGATGTAGGCTCGAAGAACCATTTTTGTAATAGAACACATATTTTTTGAGCTTTTGGATGTAACACACTTACAGATCACTATATATATATATATATATATATATATATATGCATGTTTCTACGGTTACTTGTGTTTCATAATGATGTCTTGATTTACATATTGCGCAAATGCCTTTCTAATACATGGTTTGCTAATGAATCTGCTAATGTATTTAAGTTCCTTGGAATTTGTTGATATGTGATATAATAAAAATGCCTTTCCAAAAATCTAACACATAAATACATAAGCAAAATTTGAGTATTGCATATAGAATAATTCCCATTCAATTGTAACACAACGAGTTGTGAGTCCAACTTAACAACCAAATATCTAATCCCAATATCAATGGCATCCGATAATAGTTAGATCACTGCACTATACTAGGCAATATTGTTAGTTGTCTAACCCAAACAACTTCCTTGTAAATTCATCAACTCGCCATCAGGAGAAAAGGGTACCCATGCTGCGGAAGACAGGTTCTGTGTGCTACGACAAGTTCCATCTTCAAAACTAACTTAGTGATTCGAAGACATCTACAAACCAAGTGGAACACAAGGCAAGAAGAGGAAACATGTCTGCAAGGAAAACAATCACACCAAAAATAAACTCAAAGCACACTAATGTACACGGTATCACACTTATGATTAAGCATAATATTTTTTTAGATAAAACCTGTTTTGGGGCTCAGCCAAAGGATTGCCTTCATAATCAGCTAGCTCATAGGCTCCATGCTCCAAAAAACATTGAATGATATGGGCCCATGCCACATTGGCTCAATATTTCATACTCCCAACTTATCATGCGTTTGGTCATTGTAGAAATTATACAACAAGCATGTATATCTTGGATTCAATTCAATCTAACAATGTACTAAAGTTAAATATTGAATCGCTTCTACAAATCTTTTGCGGAATTAGAAACACAATCACCAATCACATGAAAAAAATAAGAATCAAATCAAACACAACACAGATAATTTATTGGGGAAAGCTTGCTGCTCAAAACCCCACTATATTCTATTGTATATTCATCATGGCTCGTGAAACAATTACATACAAAACTCTTCTCACAATATCCCTCCAATACTCAGCTAATTGTCTCACACTGTCATACAAAAAATGACTAATACTTAGCCAATTTACTGCGTCCAGGCAGCCAACCTTTCTTGCGCAATCCCTGATGAATGAAATCCCTAAAGAATAGGAATTTTGGCCTTATTTGACTGCACAAGTATTATGGGAACTCTAATGGGTGTATAATCCTACAACTAATAGTCAACTTCCCTTTCACCTAGATCTCAACTAGGTCTCCACTGGATCTGACATGCATGCAGCTAATAATAGTAAATCCTCAGTTGCATGTGAGATCACTGATTGTGAATTAATTAATATTTAATTCACTTGATCTCTCACTAGTGTATCAAGCAGTTACAACTATCACAAGTGACTTTACCTCACTTAACTGAGTTAAACTGATTACAAATTGCACTAACTAATGCACCACTGCACTTCGAACTATGTTACAACTAGAATTACTCTGCATGCCTCACCAACTTCCTCTAACTGGAAATTCATGAGCTAAATAAGTTTATCACTCTCAGTTAACTATTACAAGTTATTTTTGAGACTATATTACATTTTATTGTCCATATTAATTAAGGGATAACTAAAATAGACATGCACGAAAAATAGCCCAATGGGCCCCACCCTAGTGTAGGTGCTTAATGCACTAGGCGTGGGTGCTGAAATTTTCTTGTTGAATTTAAACACTCCCTATCAACAAGAAAGGGATTATCCTTCACCCTGATCCTGTCTCTATGGTATTCGAATTTTCTCCTGGTGAGCGCCTTCGTCAGAATATCTGCATCTTGATCTTCCATGGGAATGTATTGAAGCAACATTATTCTCCTCTGCACACAATCTCTGAGATGATGGTACTAGATATCTATATGCTTGGACCTATCATGAAACACAATATTATCAAGAGTTTAATGCAACTCTGATTATCACAATCAATCAACATCGGATCCATCTGAGAACCAAACAAACCAACCAAGATCTTTCTCATCTAGATAGCCTCACATCCAACTTGACTTGCTGCCATGTATTCTGCTTTCATTGAATTGAGTGCCACAAATCATTTTTTCCTGTTGTACCAAGAAATGGTTGTCGATCCTATGCTGAAGATCCCTCCTGATATGCTATTTCTTTGTGATAGACTACCCGCCCAATCTACATACGTAAAGCCTTGAAGCTTCACTCCCTTTATATGTTTGTACCATAGACCATACTTTGATGTGCCCCTCAGGTATCTCAAGACATGCTTCCCCGCCTTCCAAAAGAGCTTGGTAGGCTTAACCATAGCTTGACTAAGTTGGTTAACTATGTAGAAAATGTCTGGTGTGGTGTTCACTAGATACATCAGTGAACCAACTAAATACCTTGTAATATCACAAAAGGGAGAATGCAGTAATACTTAAACACAATATAAGAACTACATCAAGATAATAAATAAATCTTAAGAAAACATTAGAATTTACAGAGAAGCTAAGCCATTTATTATATTGGATAAGAATCAGTTAGACAATGTACAAAATATGAGGGGATCTAGCCAAAGAGATGGCTTATAATCACCCAAAAAACATGCCACAATAGGCACTGTGTAACTGAAGAGCTACTGAAGAAAATAATACGCTATCCCTTCAGCAGAATATGAATATATGATTACAGGCTGAAAAGGAAAATGCAGATATACTCAAATCTAGATCTCAGATGATGCCAAGATTCAAGATCTTGCCAATGTGATGGATTCCTAAGATAGCCTAGAAAGGATTTTCCAAAGTTGTCCATATCTACAACATTGGAAAATCACCTCCCTAGGATTTGATCCTTGATCTAATGGGAAATAAAAATCTGAGTCTAGATCTGTCAAATAGATGGCTGAAATGTGTTGCAAGATCAGATCTAATATTGAAGGGTTGATCCCTTCTTCAGATCTACAAGTTGGAAGCTCTAGATCTAGCTTCTCAATCCTCCAATAATGATTACAACTGCTGCAACACAACTGCCAATAGAAACTGTGCAGTGAGGGAAAGAGAGGCCTTCTGCCTACTAAAAAATGTTGCAATAAACTCCAGGCTGATGGTAAGACTAATGGCAATGTGAGGGGATGATCCCTCACAGGATTACTAGCTGAAATGCTAGCAACTTCTTTCCTCCTTTTGGATCTGCAAATTGGACAACGTTATTCCTGAAGGAAATACTGCTGCTAGGAGGTCAATAAATTTTGGCCTGATGCTAGATATGAAATGAAGCTCTGGGAATGCTGATATATAAGCCCAAGGTGATAGGAATAAACCATCACCATTTCTCCAGCTGAAATATTGAAGACAAATTCCACCCCAAACTGATCTTCAGAAATCTGCAATTTCTAAATATGAGTGTTCTGCAAAAAGTAGGAAAAGATATGTGGCACCAATGCCTAATGTGGAATAAATTACAATACTCTTTCTAGAGCTACTTTAAGAAAGAGGTGGGATTCCTGACCAGGAACACCCTGTGCTAAACAACACTTGCAATCTCTGCTAAACATCCCGAGAAAGCAATGGAATGTGACATGACAGTTCCATATCTAAAAAGATCCTTACATCAAGAATAACCAGCATACCTCCATCCTTGCCTTCATATTCTTTATATAATGTTTGAGCCTTCCCATGCCTTGGCCCTCATCCAGACTGCGTTGTGCATGCGGACAAGATCCTCCCAGTTTGATTGTGTTGTTTGACCAAATCAACCATCATGTCTAGGTGCAATGTAAACCCTCTCCATCATGTGTGCTTTGATTGCACAACATCCTCCATCACTTTATCATGAATATTCCATGATATTCTTGTTTGAAATCTTCAAGATCTTAGTTGACTATGTCAACCTCCATGATCTATCTCAATTAATGAGACATAATCTCCAATTCCATTCACATTAGTAGTTTCTCAACCACCTAATCGTGTATATCTAGACTTAATTAATCCACATTCGCACATAAAAAGTGGATATTTATTCATATTGAGGATTATGGGTCCCTCCACCCTTTTATTTACTTAATTCATTAAGAAAGTTAAGAACTCTATTATTCCAAATATCAGGTGAAAATTTGGGAATATTACATACCTGTAGACAATAGCATCCACTACCTTTCCAGAAGTATCATCCTCTTTCCTCCAATTTCCTGGAAGAGGAGTATCCATGGGTTTTCAGATATCCATGTGAAACTTACCCAGTATCTCCTTTGCATACTTGCCTTGAGACACAAAAATTTCACCATCCCACTGCCATATTTCCAATCCAAGGAAATAATGAAGGAGTCCCATGTCCTTCATTTCGAACTCCCTTGCAAGATCCTCCTTGCATGAGTGTATCATCTGCTCATCACCAATCAAAATTATATCATCAACATACATAAAAATAATCAATAGCTTACCCTCAACCACAATCTGGTATAGTTTTCATCTGCTTCACTTTTAGCTAATCCCAATCTGGTGAAAAAGTTGTCTATCTGAGTGTACCAAGCACGAGATGCTTGCTTCAGCCCATATAGTGCTCTTTTGAGTCGGCACACATGTGACTCACCGTTGAAGATCTCGAAACCTTCAGGTTACTCTATGTACACCTCTTACTCAATGTTCCAATTGAGAAACGTAGTTTTCAAATCCATCTGATGAATGTTCCAGCCCATCTGCGCTGAGAGTGCAAGGATGGATTTAATGGAAGAGTACCTTGAAACAAGTGAAAAATTCTCATCATGATATATCCCCTCGATCTGTGAGAATCCTCGGCCCGCAAATCTGACCCTTTATTTCTCCACACTGCCATTAGAAGCTTGATTTACCTTGTAGATCCATCTTGACCCAACCCCTTATTTGTCAACCGGTCTTGGGACAATCTCCCATGCACTTTTCTTGACAATGTAGTCATACTCCACCATTGCATCAACCCAAGTTGATTGTTGTACTGCTTCTTGAAAGTAAGATGGTTTATAAGTCACAATAAATTTTCTCATAAGAGCCATGTATCCAGTAAATCATTCAGGAGATTGTCTCTATCTGCGTTGTGAAGTAGGGGGTCCTACATTCTCCGAAGCATGAAGTCTCAATCTATCAGCTTCCATGGTGCACCTTCTACCATTTCTGATGGATGGCTCTGCATGAGTGTTTTCCTCCACTCCATGATCCTCCGCATGTGGTTGATCCACATTCTGAGGCTCATCCTTGGGAACCAACAGTTCCTCCTCTGCATGCAAGTCCATATCCCTCTCAAGGGACATCTACATGGCTTTCTCCTCATCAAATGTTATATCTCGTTGCACAACAGTCATTCTTTTGTTTGGAAAATACACATGATAATTATGTGGTGTTTCAGTGTACCCCACAAAAACCCGATCTCAGCTGTCAGTTCCAGCTTCTTCCTGGCATCCTTAGTCACATGCACATAAATAGATGAGCCAAAAATCTTAAAGTGTGAAACATCTGGTTTCGTACTAGTGAAATCCTCTTCAAGTGAACTCATGCCAAGTATCCTATAAGGACAATGGTTCTACACAAATACCGCAATGTTGCATGCTTCCTCCCACAGATGCTTCGGTAGGCCTCAATCATGCAACATCTCTCTTGCTACACCCACGATCGTTATATTATTTCTTTCTGTGACCCCATTCTATTGTGGGTTATGAATTTCTATCAGTTCTCTTCGAATTCCTTCTTTGCTACATAAGTTCTTGAATTCGTTAGAGATGTATTCTCCACCATTATCGCTCCTAAGAGCCTTCACTTTCTTCCCTGACTCGTTCTCCACCAGTGCCTTAAACTCAAGAAACTTAGAGAATGTCTGACCTTTCTTCTGCATGAATAAGATCTAGCACTTATGAGAAAATTCATCAACAAATATTACATAGTACTTATGTTTTGTTGTTGAAGCAACAGAGAATGGTCCACAAACATCTGTGTGAACTCTCTAAAGGATCCCCGAAGCTCAGTTCTCCTTCTCAGGAAAGATGTAATTTACATTTTTTCCCATAGTACATCCCTTGCATGTGTTTGATAGCACAAGTGTACCCTGGGAAGACTAGTATAAATTTGTTGCGTGACTTTCAAGGCTCCATGGTGAAGATGGCCCAATCTCATGTGCCATAATTCGCCCTCATCCCGACTCACCACTTAATCTCCCTTTTCCATCATTTTTGCACAGCCCGTCTACCTCCAGCTTGTAGAGATTCTTAACTTGAATCCCTATCCTCTTGGATTTTCCTGTTGTTTTGTGTCATAGGAAATTTTTTACTTCACTAAAAACAACATCATAGCCTCTATCCTCCAACATTGTGACTAAGACTAAATTTTTCTTCAAACCTGGTACTTGCATTACATATTTTAATTGAAAGGGTTTACCGGATTACCTCTAGAAGGTAATGGTACCAATCCCAGTAGCACTATACCACCCATCATTTCCCATTTCAATATGCATCTGGAGATCCTTCTCCTCCAAGTCACTAAAAATTTCCTTGTCTCCCATCATGTGAAAGAAAGCGCCACTATCCAAATATCGTACAGATCCCAATGCACTTGACACCATGCATGCAATGAATGAGAATTTAAGCTCAAATTTCGAGGCCAAAGCCTCACTAGCTAAATATCCTTCAGCCTTCTTGTTCTCCTTCTTTTTTGGATGGTTAGTACCAAAATTCCCATGCTCGTGACAATGAAAACACTTCACCTTGGACATGTCTTTCTTCTTGCTATTCTTGGACCCGGATTTAGAATGGAATTTCTTCCCCTTCCCCTTCTTCGTCATGGTAGCCAAAGCACAACCTTATTCATCTTCATTATTAGATGAAGATCCATCTCTGGTGTTCCTTCTAAACTCCTCTTGCACCAAATCCAACCACAGTCGTTCCTAATCTGGAAATTTTCCCCTTCCATTGACAAACTTTTGATAACTGTGCCAACTCTTGGGAAGTCCTGGGAGAGAAAAATCACCAAATCATCATCAGCGATAGTTATACCAACACTCCCTATTTCATCTCAAAATTTGAAAAATTTTGTTATATATTTCGATATGGAGTCGCCCTTCTCCATCTTGATCTTCCTAACTTTATCTTTGAGCACCAATTTCCTATGGTCGCTGCTGCTCTGGGATAGATCTGTCAAAGCCTTCCACATTGCATATGGTGTGTCTTTCCCAGGGAGGCTTGAGACAATGTGGTCTTGTACTCCCTCCAATAGGATCCTCCTCGTCTTTGCCACTTTCGTTTTCCATGCATCAAGATTTGCAGCATCTATCACAACGGGTTTAGGAACATCATTGTCAATGAATTCCTTCAACCCATTACCTTCGAGTACTGCCTCCATCCTGTCCTTCCAAGAAATATAGTTTGAGTTTCCCTCAAGTGCATACTCCAACATCAAGCCATTTAAATCCATTTCAATCTTGAATTAGCTGTAGCACCAAGAAATTCTTTCTACAAATTCAAATTCTATCCAGTCACAAACTCAGCTCCTCCTTCACAATTTTGATTTCCTGTGCTCTGATATCAAGTAGAAATTATACAAAAAGCATGTATATATTGGATTCAATATTATATAAAAATGTACTAAATTTAAATATTGAATCGCTTCTACAAATATTTTGTGGAATTAAAAACACAATCGCCAGTCACATGAAGCAAAGAAGAATCAAATCAAACACAACACAGATAATTTCTTGGGGAAAAATTGCTACTCAAAACCCCACTATCTTCTATTGTATATTCATCATGGATCATGAAACAATTGCATACAAAACTCTTCTCACAAGAGCCCTCTAGTACTCAGCTAATTGTCTCATACTGTCATACAAAAACTGACCAATACTTAGCCATATTACTGCCTCAAGACAACCTACCTTGCTTATGCAATCCCTGATGAATGTAATCCCTAAAGAATAGGAATTTTGGCCTTCCTTGACTGCGCAAGTATGATGGGCACTCCAATGGGTGTTTGGTTGCATGGGTGCAACCCAATAATCCTACAACTGATTGTCAACTTCCCTTTCACCTAGATCTCAACTTGATCTCCACTCGATCTAACATGCATGTAGCTAATAATAGTAAATCCTCAGTTGCATGTGATATCTGATTGTGAATTAATTAATATTTAATTCACTTGATCTCTCACTAGTGTATCAAGCAGTTACAGCTATCAAAACTAAGTTTAACTCACTTAACTGAGTTAAAATTATTGCAACCTAAATTAATGAATGCACCACTACACTTTGAACTCAATTACAAATGGAATTACTCTGCATGCCTCACCAACTACCTCTAACTCAAAATCCATGAGCTAAGTGATTTAATAACTCTCATTTAACTATTACAAGTTATTTTTTAGGCTATATTACATTTTATTATCCATGTTAATTAAGGGATAACTAAAATATACATGCACCAAAAATATCCCTGTGGGCCCAACCCTAGTGTAGATGCTTAATGCACTAGGCATGGGTGCTGAAATTTTCTTGTTGAATTTCAACAGTCATAAAGCAGGGCCAAGTCACCTTCAGAGAAAACGTGAGGGGTGACGGATTTTTCTTATTGAACCTTAACTCATCATTTTTGTGCTTCATGTTTAAGATTGCAACAAGAAATAGTGAAGGAGGCATCCTGAAACATCATCCTTGATCCTAGTTGGAAAATAATCACCTAAACTAGGTGGGGCCCACACAGGCTATTTTTAGGTGTATGTCTATTTTTAGACATGGTGAGCATATTCTATATGTAGCAAGAGGCGATTTGTAGATGGTTGGTCAAATGTGAAAAATAGATGAGATTCTATTTTTAGAATATTGGGCGAAGTCTATTTATAGATCGTCAATCTAAAAATAGATGCATGTCGGTTATTTTTAGCTCTTAATAATAATCAGACTCTAAACAGCAACTTATTCTCTTGGAGCACTTCATTTCAGTGCACAGAAGTGGCACATCAGCTGACAGAAGGAATTACACAATTCCTAAGGGTTTACTGGAGCTAATGCATGGAGTACTCAGTTAGAAATCAAGTGGCAGAGTTATGACACAGTTGGGAGAAGTAGTTATGGAGTTGTATTTAGTTTAACTTAGTTAGACTCAGTTGAGCTTGTTGGATCGAGTCTAACTAATTGATACACTAGTGAGAGTGGAGTGAATTAATTAGTTAATTGATTCACAAATAATAACTCATTAATCAACTAAACAATACAGAAGTTAACTACAGTGCAAGTCAGTTTCAATGGAGACCCAGTGGAGAGGTAGGTGAAAGGGCAAGATGGACTATCTATTGTGACTACTAGTGATGCATGAATTGCATCTACATATACATTGGAGTTGCCAATGATAATCATGCAGTCAAGGAGAGTGGGATTGCATCAAATTGGTCTTTGTAATCAGCTTGGATTGCACAGTGGAGGCAGGCTAGCAGGAGGGCGGAGATTGGTGCATGGATTTGTAGATTTCTTCTATGTTAGTGTGTAACAATTGTATTGTACTGAGAGCTTGATGTACTAAGCTTTGTATGATATTGTTACATGATCTTCATGATACATAATATGATAGTTGGGGTTTTCAGCTTCAGGCTTTCCCATTAAACAACTGTGTTATGTGTTTTTTTATTGCTTCATGTGTTTTGCAATTGTTGGTTAAATTTCCGCAAAAGATTATAGTGGAAGGATTTTGTATTGAGCAAGAAGATAAATATTGTTAGATCAGAAGAGTCCGGATATATACATGCATATTTTATATAATTTCTACATGGTATCAGAGTTGTGTTATATATTTTCTACATGGAATGAGAGAAATAATTTTTTGAGCGTGCGAGTTTTCAGAGAATATCTGAAATTTTTGGTGAAATATTTTCAAAAAAAAAAAAAAATTGGATTCCTTGCGAAAAAATACCCAAATTAAAAAAAAAATGGTCGAATCGGAGCTTGGATGAGGGACATATCATCGATTTAAAATCAGCTCTTTTGTTAGAAAATTTTGCGACAGCGGTACAATTACAATGTGCGCGAACCAAGAATCTACATGCAATGAGGTACAAGATGCATGAAAAGCTTTGAGGAGAAAAGAAGAGGTTATTGACTTGGTGGTTGAGAGGGAGCCACTTAACATGCAACCTGAGAAGCAGTCTCAGAAGGTTGTGGAGCAGCCACAACTAGAGATGCAGAAGAATCTTTATAGATTTGATGTAGATGGGATTTCTACAGAGCTTTCTACTATTGGGAAGTGTGAGAAAGCCATGCAAATGAAGCTTGAGAGGGAGCAGGATTTGCATGCAGGTAAGAGTGAACCTCAAGATGTGGAGCAGCCACAAGATGAGGATCATGGAGTGGGAGCAACCACTCATGTAGAGAAATTTCATGCTAGATGGGCAGAGGGAGTGCATGCAGCTATACCACTAGGTGAGAGGTGGGGCGACATGCATGAGTAATCCCAAGAGGATATTTCTGGGTAGGATTCATTGAGATGGTGTGGATCTCATGAATTGAACCTGGATACGAGGTGCCCATAGAGCATCAGTAGCATGATTAGTTGGATTGATGCATTGAGATCAAAGTGACAGTGTCAGATACTAGATCGCGGTTCAGAGTTGACAGCAAGTGCAGAGTGCATGGGTGTAGAGTGCATGGGTGCAAATTTCAACAACGCAGTGGTTCCTGAAGACATGAAGCAGAATTCGAAGACTTTGATGATAGATACATTATACTTATTGAGTTTTTTGGAGCCTTTCAGTTTTGGAAGTGTTGCAGCAAGAGTTGTAGAGTAGATGCATGGAGTTGCAGGGTGCTTGCAAAGGTTACAGGGCAAATGCATGGAGTTGCATGTCGCATGCAAAGACAGTCCTTTCTTGTTGAGAGGGGGTGTTGAATATTGCAACAAGAAACAGTGAAGGAGGCATCCTGAAACATCATCCTTGATCCTAGTTGGAAAATAATCATCTAAACTAGGCGAGGCCCACACAGGCTATTTTTAGATGTATGTCTATTTTTAGACATGGTGAGCATATTCTATATGTAGCAGGAGGCTATTTGTAGTTGGTTGGTCAAATGTGAAAAATAGATGAGATTATATTTTTAGAATATTGGGCTAAGTTTATTTATAGATCGTCAATCTAAAAATAGAACCATGCGAGTTATTATTAGCTCTTAATAATAATCAGACTCTAAACAGCAACTTATTCTCTTGGAGCACTTCAATTCAGTGCACAGATGTGGCACATCAGCTGACAGAAGGAATTACACAATTCCTAAGGTTTTACTAGAGCTAATGCATGGAGAACTCAGTTAGAACTCAAGTGGCAGAGTTATGACACAGTTGGAAGAAGTAGTTATGGAGTTGTAGTTAGTTTAACTCAGTTAGTCTCAGTTCAGCTAGTTGTATCTAGTCTAACTAATTGATACACTAGTGAGAGTGGAGTGAATAAATTAGTTAATTAATTAACAAATAATAACTCATTAATCAAATAAAAAATACAGCAGTTAACTACAGTGCATGTCAGTTTCAGTGGAGACCCAGTGGAGAGGTAGGTGAAAGGCAAGATGGACTATCTATTGTGACTACTAGTGATGCATGAATTGCATCTACATATACATTGGAGTTGCCAATGATAATCACGCAGTCAAGGAGAGTGGGATTGCATCGAATTGGTCTTTGTAATCAGCTTGGATTACGCAATGGAGGTACGCTAGCAGAAGAGCAGAGATTGGTGCATGGATTTGTAGATTTCTTCTATGTTAGTGTGTGATGATTGTATTGTACTGAGAGCTTGATGTACTAAGATTTGTATGAGATTGTTACATGATCTCCATGATACATAATATGATATTTGGGGTTTTCAGCTTCAGGCTTTCTCGTTAAAAAACTGTGTTATGTGTGTTTTTATTGCTTCATGTGTTTTGCAATTGTTGATTAAATTTCCGCAAAATATTATAGTGGAAGGATTATGTATTTAGCAAGAAGATAAATATTTTTAGATCAGGAGAGTCCTGATATATACATGCATATTGTATATAATTTCTACACTTCAAGAACTAAAGTAGCAAGCCTTATGGTCTCATCGAGATGCTTGAGGTATAGCAGACGTTCCTCTTCTGGCGAAGTATCAAGAAGGATTTCGAGAGCCAGCTTCAGGGAAGGAATCTCACACTCAATTGGGAGCATGGCCTATATACTGTACACCAATGGGAATGGTGTGAATCCAGTGGAATTCTTAGCAGAGTTTCAGTATGCCCATAGAGCAGAGAAAACCATGAGGTTTCAGTCTTGCTTGTGCTTCCCAATAGTGTGTTGAAGCAAGTCACCAAGACTTTGTTGACTGCCTCAACCTGGCCATTGGCCTATGGATTGTGAGAGGTGGAGTTATCGTGATGTAACCCCAATTGAGAAGAGAGATATGTCATCATATGATTACAAAAATGAGTGCCATGATCAGTGACAATCACTTTTGGGACACCAAACCGAGCTATGACATGATTGAATAATAATTGCATCGCAGTGAGACCTTCATTATCGTATGTAGGCTTCACCTCAGCCCATTTAGTGAAATATTCAACTGTAACGATGATATAGTGATGCCCCCGGCTGAGTGAGCGTTACAGGTCATAAAATAAATGCCCCATTTTTCAAAAGGTCTAATGGTCACAACTGGGTGCAAGGGTGAGGGTGGGGTGCCCTCCGAGATTAAATCTTGAAATCATGGCATTTTCGCACTGCGATAATGCAATATTTAAAAATAGAAGGCCAGAAATAACCTGCACAAATGATCTTTTGAGCAGTATCATAACCAGACATGTGACCACCACAAGCCCCAGAGTGGCAGTCATTGAGAACTTTCTCAGCTTCCTCGAGATTCAAACAATGGTAGAGGACATATTCAATACCAGTGTGATTGAGGGAATCTCCAACGATGTGATAAGTTTGGGACTGGTAGCGAATCTGTCTTCGCTCAGATTGCGATAGCTCTGGATGAAAATTCTAGGTCTGGAGATATACAATGATGTCACCATACCATGGATCAAGAGTGCTAATGAGAAAGAGAGTCACATCAAGGATGGACTCATCGAGAGGAGTTGGATCATCCATGGTGGGAAGATCACAGATCAACTCAGCAAATACCAAAGATTTCTTTGACTTGGCAGCAGTGAATTCTAAGTCGAACTCTTGAAGGATAACGATCCATTTTCAGTACTTTCCCCCAAGTAACTGACGTGTGACAATGTAAGTCATGGAGTTACAATCATAAATCAGTAAGGTTTTGTGTAGGAGAATGTACTGACGGAAACATTGAACGACATGAATAGCATCAAATGTTATTTTCTCCAGATGAGCATAATGGGTCTCTGTATCAAAGACATTACAGCTCAAGTAGTATACTACATGTTCCTAACCATCATTTTTGGAACGGGGCTCCCTAAAGCTGTGAATTTTGTATATTTTTGTATTAATTATTCTAACGCAGGGGTTTTGGGGTAGGCCAAAGCCCCGAACGCATTGTAATGGGTCAAAGGGTAGACCTAGAGTCCGCAAACCACGGTTTGTAGACCACAGGAAAGTGTAGGCTAAGTCGATATAAATAGATGAATATTTGGAGTCTAGAATTAGGCATGAATTGGGACTGATGCTACATGTGAATTGTTAGATCTATTTTTGGTTGTTTTGGGTAAGGACTCCTACTAGTTGTGTGTGCGAAGATCTCCAGTCCTGTTATGTGCGGACCCTATTGGTTGTGTGTGCAGGCTGTGTTTTGGATTGTAACTGGGTTTGAATGTTAATATATGTGGATATAGCTGAAGTATCTTTGTGTTATCTATCGTGTACTGTTAATGTGAATCCTTGGAATCTGTTTGGTACTGCGAATACATCTATCTGTTTATGCTGCGAATATCTCTGTGTTATGATATCTGTGATCTGTTATAGATGCGTTTATGATATTATGTGTTGTTAATTGCTGGTACGCACATGGATGTGAAGGTACTAACTAGATCTGTGCATGTTAATAGCTTTGTTATGATTAGTTGTGAATTATATTGTTAACGAACCTGCGAATAGACCTCTTCTATGCGAGTCTGAAAGGTTGCAAAAATCGATCTGCCTTGATTACCTAATCTTTCCCAGGGTGCGGAAACCTAGTTCCAGCACCCTCCCATACTGCTTCGGGTGAGACTTTGGCCTACGCAAGTAGGTCACTGCCGAAAGGGCCAGTAGTATAGGCGTTTGTTGGCAAGCCTTAACCTTCGAACTTGGGTCAGGACCCCTCAAGCCAAAAAATGGTTTCGTTTCCAGGACTGGGAGAATTTTGAGAGAGATATTGGGTAATGCCACGAGGTCATTGGAGACATGAGAAGGTGGAAATTGAATAGTGGTTTGAAAGAAATATTCAGGAATTTTTTTTGAAAGAGAATCATAGTGCGATACTAACAACTGAGAAGTGGAAAAATAAGTACATTTTTACTGAGATATATGAAATTTTCTTTTTAACCTTTGCACACGAGTTGCAGGAGTGGCTAGCTAGGCTCGTAGATTTCTAGACGTGTTGGAAGGACGAGCGAGTCACGCAGTGGACTCCAGAGTTGATCCAGCAGTTGGAAAGAAATGACAATACCATCACTCGTATGGTAGACCACTGGGTGGACAGTGTGCTGGGAGGATTTGTGACAGAGTTTGTAGTTGATTAGTTTGTTAGGGTCCCGTGATTTGGCTTATTGGCAAGCCAAATGATAGTGTAACATCAAACCAATCTTTGGAGCCCAAGGACCTAGCCTTCCTGGACTCAGAGAGGGCTCTCTCTATTTGTGTAAGGGATATATGTGTGTTTGCTTATTGTGTTCTGATTTTAGGCTAGTTATGAAGTAGGTTTTTTGGTTTTGGTTTTTTAGGTTGTGAGGGATGAAACTGATCAAAGATATAAGATAGGTAAAAATATGTCAGATCAACTGGGCTATGGGGTCGAATAGGTCAAGAAAGCTATCATATGGTGATACAAGGTTGTTGAAGGGTCGATTTGATTCGAGGTAAAAATGGATCTTTGGGAAAAATGGAGTAAAATGGACATCAAGTTTGTGAATAACAAAGGATTTCAAGCACAAATAGTTTAATAGCTGACATAAACATGGTAGGGCAAACCATTAATCATGAGAAATGTGACTACAAGCTAATCAATGCATAGAAATAAACATTCAAGCCATGCATAGAGATATATAACTCTCTAACTTTAGGAAATGGCTATCAGAATTTGGGGAAATACATTTTAAGACAGACAAACAACTCAAATCACTATTTTGGAATGCCTAAACATATTACTTCAAGCTATTGAGCACTTTGAAAACAAGATTGCATAGTTTTAGGCAAAGGGCAAGATCAGAACAAGACCTCCTTGGTTCAACAAATGACAATCTAATCAATCAAAGAGAAATTTCATAGATAGAGCTATGGCTAGCCATGAGTAAGCAGGGCATACCGTAAATCATACTTAGCATGCATAAAACCATGAATGAAACAAGCAACAATATCCTTAAGTTACATTAGAGCAATCAAAATTTTTTAAATGTGGAAAATAGACAGAAAAACATGGAGGCTTCTGAAAAAACAAGAAATTTGAGTTGCCTCAGGGCATAAATATAAAGAATTTTTTCCTCACTAATCCTTTATGGCAGAAACATGGATTTATGAATGAAAACTAGGAAACAAAACAAAGAGAGAGACACTATACCATTCTACCAAGTCATGGAATCCAACAACAATCCTCTTTCATCATCCAAGAACATCCAAGAAACTATCCAAAAGCATGAGACAAGTATTTCTTCCAAAGCTTATATGATCATATATTGCTTCTATTCATCAATTTCAGCCTTGTTTTACAATGAAATCCTTTGGAATATATAGGCCAAAGTGAGGAAAACCTCTTAGTTCAACTTACAATCTCATTGGCCTATCCAAAATATCTTATTTTGTCCTTGAGGCTTTGCAAAACCCAAGGCATAAAATATCTCATAAAATATCTAAAAAATGCTAAAAGAGGGAAATAAATTAACTTTTCATAACTTATCATGTACAAAAATAGCTAAACGCACATGAGGAAAAATCAGTTTTCAAAGGTTCAATTTTTACAAAAATACTCAAAAAATACATCAGCAAAAGGTCCCCTGACTTGTCGACAACTTTTGGAAGCCTTCCCGATGTCAAAATGAGGCTCATGATAGCTCGTTGAAAAGCTCTGAGTGTCTACTTTATGAAAATGTTTATTTTTCTCCCAACTAACCAATGTAAGTACTCCAAAAACAGGTCTGAGTGTAAAAACCCAAAAAATAAGCCTTACTGATAAATGGGGCAAAGTGTAGAAAAAGCGAGTGTTTTTCGCCATTTTAGGGGAGAAAAAGATCTTCAATTGTTTAAAAAATTGTTGAGTATGTGCCCCTGAAAATATGGCATCCAATGATATCATTATCATCCTTTTATGATGTCCCAAACTGAAATGGCGATGCCCATGAGTTTTGGCCAAAAACCCAAAAATGACAAAAAACCAAAATATGTCGATTTTTTCCCAAAATTGGTGAGCATGACCCTCAAGGGTTTTCAAAAACATGTTGTAAAACATAGGCCAAAATTTTGAGCCTTGAGGTGTATTTCCTCAATTTTGGTGTCGGGCGCTTCCCTTTAGCCTCCTTGAGTTTTTCTTGAGCAGCCTTCAACTTCCGTCGAGCAAACTGATTGAGCTTTTTATAATGCCTGGTCATCCTCCGTTGAAGGTCCAAGTCCCTGTTTTCCTTCTCCAATTTCTTCTCCAAGAGATCATTAACTCTCTCAATCCATGCTTCTCGATTGTTCTCTATCTCTTGTTCAAACAATGCAGTGAGAGGGGTAGATTGGAGAAGGGCATTTTCTTCTTCTTTTTGTTTCTCAAGGGCCTTTTTTAGCCCCATGGTTCTTGGCCTCTTTCGCCTAGGCTGATCTTCACCTTCACTTTCCTCGAACTCACCCATGAGTTCTTCCAATCTCACCTGTGCTTTTGAGGCCTCTTTTTTGTATCGGATGGCCCGTGTCTCATATACAACCATATGGACACTCATTTGCTTGTTTTGGACTTGAAAAAAGTGATTGAAGTTCCTAGCTCTATGAAGATCAGCCCTCAAGGCATCAATTTGGCTTTCTCTATGGATCAAGATATTTTCTAGGATCTAGGCTTCATTATCACTATCATCACTTTGGATTTGGATGATTTTGAATTCCCTTTCCTGTTCATGACTGCTTTCTTCCTTTCCCTTCCCTTTGATTTGGGTGGCTCTTCTAGTACTCTTTCTCTTGGGCAATTCGACCATGGGTTTCTTGGGCAATTTTCCCTTGCTTCGGAGGGCCCTAGTCACATTTGGAGTTACAACTCTAGGCACCCTTTTCTTTGATGTCCGAGACTTGGTGACTTTCGGAGAAGAGAGCATGGCCCCTTGCCTAGGAGAGGCAGCTAGCACATGCTCCATGGGCTCTTTACCCTTGTCACTTTGCCCCTCATTTTTTCCACTGTCTTGGAGTTCTTTATGGATGCCTTGGCTATCCTTTTTCACTTCCCTTTGAGGGTTGTCCTCCTCACTGTGCTGCAACTCTTTATCCTGCTGTCCCTCTTCTTCTTGAGGTTGTTGTTCCTCTTGAGGAGGTCGTTGTTCATCACCCTGAGGCTGCCTCTGCTCATATTGTTGTAGCTACTGTGTATCATGTTGTGGCTGCCCCTGTTCAGCATCTTTTGGCTGCCCATGTTCATCACCTTTATGTTGTTGTTCTGTCTCACTGTGATGCTGCTCATCAGCACTTTCTTCTTCATCCCCTTGCTTCTCATGTCCTTCTTCCTCATCATGGTAATGCTCTTCTCCTTCTTCAGGCTCCTTTGTTTGTTCTGTGGTAAACTTGAGCTTTTGGGGAATAGGTCTACTAGAAGAAGGCGAAGGATGGTGAGTATGAGGTGTATGGGATGTATGAACTGGAGGGATAGTGGATAAATCCGGATGGGTGATGAAAGTATCCCAAGAGACCTCCCTCTTTTCAAGTTGATGAAGAATGATGACTTTGATGAGAGAGTGATGGAAGAGGCAGGCTGTTTGCTGTGAAGGAGGCTTATTTTGAACAGTGGAGGCCATTTTCTCAATGCTCCTGTGTAAGAAGAAAGGAAGATTTAGCAATTTGGCCCTAGTGAAATGCATGAGCAGTCGAATGTGATAGGCATAGACTCAGGAGAATCTTCCCTCACAAGTGAAGTATTTCATGATGATCTTCATGAGGGGGGCATAGCTAGTCAAAAGATATGAGAAGGGGAAAATGGCAAGACATGAATCTCTGTGCTCAGGCTTTAGAAATGGCTTGTAATCTTCTGATTCCAGGTGGCTTTGTTTAAACCACTACTCCCTAATATAAGGGATTTTAGTGGCCTTGGAGATGGACCTTGGAGAGAATTTGAAGTCTAGGCCTGCCAACTGGAAATTCTTGTCTTGAAACCTCAAAGTGCAAAGATGTGTCAAAGGAGAAAAACTTTTCATCTCTTGCACTCTTTGACGAAAATCTAAACACCAAACCTCATGGAAATTGAACAAGACTAATGGGTGGGCATTCACTTCTTCAGTGGAAACAGGCTCAAATCTCTTATGCAAGCCACTCCTACTATCCTGCATGGGAGGCATCTTGTTTTGAATGCTCTCTGCAACACCAAGTTGTCTCAAATAGCCTGTGGAAAGTTCTTCTCAAGCACACAACTCTGCCCTCTTTGTTAGTCATTTTTTGACGAAGGAAAATGCCTCAAATGTTGTGTGAAATGGTTCTTTAATATCAGCTCTCTGCTCCTTACAAATCATTGCTTGTCTCCCTTTGTATGCCAATCAACAAATAGTTATCAAAATAACAAGCACATAGTCAAAATGTTTTTGTGGTTGCGTAAGTTTACAGGGATCCTTTATGTTTTGATAAAAAACAAGACAGCCTGGTATTTAGACATAGGCAAGACACTCCTTCCAATCAAAAACACCCTCCTTGTATTCACTATTTCTCACACACGGTTAGACAAAACACCTTCAAATTGAATTAACAACTTCACTCACTAAATTTTGTTTCATGGATCAAAGGAGGCATTGGTTTTGCTTTTTCTCCACACAGAGAAGAATTTTGAAAGTGACAAAGTCGTTCATGCATGATCACTGTTGTTAAATTAGGCTCACTGTTTTAACTTAGGAACACTGTGTTTTCCTTTCAAAAATTGCTTCACCTTCTAACACTATTTTGAGGGCATTTTTTTAGGCCTTTTGACATCAATATAAACACACCACTTTCACTATGTCAATGTTGGGCAATCATAGCCACAGCAACCTTAGATTTTAAACCAGACATTGAACCCTCCTTGCCACTGTTTTCTCCACTACATATAGCTAACAGAGTTTATGGTTTATCACAGTCTTTTGAGGGTAGCTTTAGGTTCTTTGAAACAAAAATGACCACTCCACTTTCATCCCACTATAACAATATTCTTCAAACTATTTAGCCCAACACACCTTTATTTATACCAAGAGTTTTATTTTTTTCCATCACCATTTAGCAACTCGAATATATCAAGGGGGTAAATGAAAATACTTTAAATACGGATGACAGCCTTTGTTGAAGAGCTTGAGCAGCTTTCAGAGCTTGTTGGAGGCATTTTGTTTGTTAAAACATGCGCGGCACATTCAGAAGGGTAAGCGTCGTGCAGCAAACAGGGTGTCGGGTCGATGATGGGCAGTCGTGACCAGCGCCTACAGGCGCATCGCGCAAACATTATTGTACTGTGAAAAATCACTCCTGAACGTGCCGCGCGTTTTTCCAGGCGTGCCGCGCAGTCCAAAAACTTCAAACTCTTCGATTTTTGCTCAAGAAATCCTTGTCTCGGTCAGGGAGCAGCTTAGGGGAGTATTGCTCGTGCCTTGAAATTGCAAAATAGCCTTTGCAATGGTCAATCTACTCCTTATATTTGAAAAAATCACTAACCCTTTGAAGTGCTTTATGAAGGTTTGAAAACGCTTGAAAAGACCTTTGGTTTGAAACGAAAACATGAAGCTCATGGCTCTTTTTTTTAAAACATAACCGAGACTCCTTTTCTGTTTCAAATAAAATACATAGTGGCAAGAACCACTTCCTTCATAGGCCTGACCCCTTTTTGAAATAAAGCAACCTTTTTAAGAATTAAAAACTTTCACTGTTTCTCACTAAGGAATGAAACATTGTTTCCCTTTTGATATCCATATTGTGGAATGAAATTCTGCTCCGAGCCACGTGAATGACTGTAGATGTGCCTTTTGAATGATACTTCTTTTTTCACTGGGGGGAAAACTTAGCTGCAATTTCCATATCCCTTTTCCCCCTCTTGTGTTTGTGTTGCTCATTTGCTGTCACTTTTGACAAGTTTGAAAAAAGGTCTTTATGAATAGAAAGAGCAACACCTTTTGAATATCAACATCACTTAGTGTTTTTCTCATTGAAAAAGGACACCTGTAGAAAGACACATTGTGTTATGTGAGGTTTTCTTTGACATTTTGTAAGGAGGTAGCTTCACCCTTTTGAAACTTAAACTAACAGTATCCGCTCATGATGCTTTGGAGGTGGTCATGCCCATTGTGAAATTGATTGAACTGGCAGGTGTTTTTTGAGCTTCTCTTTTGACTGTGGGTGAAAAAACTCATTTGAAACTATAAGTGAAAATCTTGTTTACAAAAGGTCTCCATCACCAAAGCCACTAGCCTACCTTAGATTGACAAAATAATCCAGTCTTCAACTTTAAGGAGATAAAACAGGGGATGATGAACTGAGGTTTGAAATGTGAACATGGGAAAGTTGTCCCTTTGTTTCTTCTGTGAAGGAGGTATGCAAGAAACATGAATTTTCATTCATTTCACCCTTTTTTAGAGCGGTCCCTTTTGGAATCTTTGCCATATGCATTAATTGGTTTTCATCCTCAAACAACGGTGAGCCCCTTTACTTTGTTTATGAAGGAGGCCTTTTTTGACAAATGTCTGGTTTCCTTTATACATGATGGCAGAAGTTAGTTTGAGACCAAGTCTGTTTGACTCCTTTGGCCATCTGCTTAATAATATTTCTTCATTGATTATCAACCCATTAGCTTCACACTGTAATTCAATAACAGTGAAACTCAGGCAAACAATTTTTTAAAAGAACCACCGCTTTGCCTCTGCTTTTAACACTATTTTTATTCAAGAACCCTCAGTTTTTGTCTCACTGCACCTAAAATTTTCCTTCACAGTTAGTGAAAAACTTAAAAACAAACTTTATCTCTAGCCCTCTACTTATAGATGAAGGAGGCCTCCTCAGTCTTCAACACTCTGCTTATAAAATGAAGGAGGTTTTCTCAGTCCTCAACCCTGTGCTTATAGATGAAGGAGGCGCTTATCATAGTGCCTTTAACCCTCTTCTTATAAAATGAAGGAGGTTTTCTCAGTGATGCCATTTCATCAGCTTTTAACAGTGTTATTTTTCCTTTCACTGCCTTTTCATGCTTGAGAAAAAGAAGAATGACAAATTGATAATAGTCAAGATGGGCACTTCTATGAGACATATAATTCTGCTTTTAAAATACCTCTGTGCCTCTTTAGACATCACAAACAGTTTAGCTAGTATTTGCAAAGCACTTCTTGTTATTCATAATTTACTAACATTTGACTGTGATTGCAGGAGCTTAATGAGACAACTCTTTGCCCTAAAGTTGCATCCCAGGCTCAAAATCACATGAGAAGTAGTTGTCTTCTCATGTTGTGCTAAATACTGTCTTCTGGGATGCTGGTACACTTCTTCTCTTGAAATATCCATTGAAACACTGTAAAACCACCTAATATCAGTTTGACCTAGGGCATGTGCATTGTTGAGACTTTAGGGCTTGTTAGTGGCACGACTTTAAGGGTGTAAACAAATTTATTTGCAGAATAGGAAGGTCTGTTATGACTGGTCTATAGTAGATAGAGGTTCTTTGGCTTTAGGATAGTTTTCCAAGGGAGAAATGGCTAAATCGCCACTACCTAACTTAGGGGAGACTTCTTTGGACAGATTTGGATTGTTTCTTTGGAGCTGATGGGAAAGCTAGTATGGCTGAGGGTGGATAGGGCTTGATAATGAGTTTTCATATCGTAATGCATTGGCATGAATTAACACTCCTCAAACTCTCAAGATAGAAGGACATATCAAAAAGAAAATTGTAATAGTGTTTATTGATTTGGGTAGTACCCTTAATTGTATTCATTATAAGGTAGCCAAGGAATTTAATTTCTTCATGTACCCAGCACCAGAGTGTCAAGTGATGGTTGCAAATGAAGGAATGATAAATTTCTCTGGAAAGTGCCATAATATCAATCTAACCATGGGGGAATATGTATTGAATAGTCCAATTCTCTCCATTCCAATGGGTAGTGTTGATGTTGTACTAGGAGTACAATGGTTACAATATTTGGGGATGGTAGCTTTTAATTTTCAAGAACTTTTCTTGAGTTTTTTTTGGAAGGAAAGAAATTTGAATTACAGGGTATCGCAGGGAAGTCGGGAAATATAATAAGCTCTAATGTCATGAAAAATATTTTTAAGAAAGAACAACGAGGTGTAATTACACAATTATGCTCACTAGAAGTTCCAACATCAAAATTATCTATTTCTCCATATATCCAAAAAGTCTTGGAAAACCATTCCAAGGTGTTTGAAACTCCCAAAGGACCCACCTATTCGTGATCATTATTATGCTATTCATTTGATTCCAAGAAGTGTTCCTCCAAAAATCAAGCCTTACAGATATCCTTACGTCCAAAAGAGTGAAATTGAGCATATGATTGCAGAAATGCTAGAGGTTGGTATAATTAAACCTAGTCAAATTTCTCTCTCTACTCCAGTAGTATTGGTGCACAAGAAGGATGGATCATGGTGCATGTGTCTGGATTATAGAGAGATCAATAAGCTAAATATTAAATAGAAATTTCCCATTCCTCTGATTGATGAATTATTGGATGAATAACATGGAGAAATTTATCTCCCCAAGTTGCATATCCATTCAGGATATCATCAAATTAGAATTAATACTGAAGACATTCTAAGAACATCATTTAGAACTGATGAGGGTCATTATGAATTTTTGGTCATGCCTTGTGGCCTTACCAATGCACCTTCTACATTTCAAGGGTTGAGGAATTCCATTTTCAAACCCTTCATTAGAAAATTTGTGTTAGCATTTTTTGACGATATACTAATCTACAGCAAGTCTTGGAAGGATCATGTTCAACATGTTGATAGGGTGATCAAACTATTGGAGGAGAAACAATTATATGCAAAAACGTCCCAATGTTTCTTTGGAGTACAAGAGGTGGAATATATGGGTCATATTGTATCTCAGGAGGGTGTTAAGGTAGACCCTAACAAAATTAAAGCCATTAAGGAATGTAATGTCCCCACAATCATAAAGCAGTTGCAAGGATTTATTGGGTTAACAGGGTATTATCGCGAGTTTGTTAATAATTATGGGAGAATAACAGCACCTATTGTTAGAATCCTATATTTCACAATATCACCTGGTGATTGATTATTGCTTAAATATTTAAATTACTGAAAATAATATTCCATGGCTATCATTTATTTTCAAGAAAAATGGGAAATCCTGACAGTCAAGAGCTTCAATAGAATCTATGTGCCTTTCATTTCAGTAGAAAGGGAAAATTTTGTTGATAAGGAACACAAAGCAGGAGCACCAGAACTATCATTAAGGCAAAGGAGCAGATCAGGAAATAATGCAGTAAGAAAAGCATAAAAGAGAGGCAGAGAAGTATTAGAGAGGTAAGGAGAAGCATTAAACCATTAGCGAAGACAAAGGAGAAGAGAGGAGCAACATTAGAATCAAAGGAAGAAAAGGCAGCAAAGAAGTAGTTAAGGCAAAAAAACAACAAAGGCGGAGTTGTGAACGTGTTGGGTAGAGTCGTGAACATGATTGGGTCAATTCGTGCACATTTGGGTCGATTCGTGAATGCTAGGCGGGTCAAGTCATTAATGTGGGAAAATTAGTGAATGAGTCAAGTATTCTACGAACAACTAAGAAACAAATGAGCAAAACCACAGAAACAAAGTCGACAAACCACGGGAAGGGAGCAGTGAGGACCATTGGATCTGAGCATCGATCAACAGTGGAGATTAAATCACATATCACATATCGACGAGTTTTACATTTATAAGTTAAGAAATCACAAGTTAAATTTTTTAAGTTACGATGCGATAAGTCACAAAAAATGTGAAATGTGAAGTGCAGGAGATGATGTGGAAAGATGACATGGAAATGATGTGGCAGTGACATGGCAGTGATGCGGCAAGCTGACGTGGCAGATGATGTGGCCCATACCCCACAGACCGCAGCTACTTTATGATGACATGGCAATGATGTGGCAATGACGTGGCAGTGATGTGGCAGTGACATGGCATGATGACATGGACCTAGCCCGCATACCGTACATCGCAGATTGCATAGGATAAGTTTATTGCTAAATGTTAAAAGTTGTGAAGTGCCATAAAGAGGGCCTGGAAGGGAAAAACCATTGTAATAGACTCAGTGGGTTGTAAGCACTCTCTTTTGGATGAATAAAGGATGATGTTGTTTTCCAGATTCTTGTGTGATGTTCTATGGTGAAGTGCTTTCCTTATGTAATTTTTCATTCTCCTGTTTTCTCATACTGTTTTCTTTTCATTCATTAGGGGAATTTTGAGGTCTAAAATGGGCCTCCTAAGAAAAATGTACAACGAAAATAAACTTTATAACAACCAATAGGATTCAAGATGATGATGTCAACCATGGGGGATGATTTACCATTTTTTAAATAAAAGGGTAAAAATATTAAAAAATATTAAAATAATAAAACTACTTTTTCAACTCATATTTTCAACATATCTGCCACAATTTTTACTCAAATTTCGAGTGGGAGTACTCGTTGGATGCAAAATTTAATTCCTCATCCAAGGAGTACCCATGTTATGCTTTCAATAGACACTGCTACATGAAAAATAGAGAAATACATAAAAAGCAGCAGTTACAATCACGTTTTTATGTATTTCTCATTTTTCATGTAGTAGGACCCATCGAAAGTATGCAACATGGGTACTCCTTGGATGGGGAATTAAATTTCGCATCCAACGAGTACTCCCGCTCGAAATTTGAGTAAAAACTTTGGGAGATAAGTTGAAAATATGAGTTGAAAAGTAGTTTTTTCATTTTTCCCTCTAAAATTTGATGATGTCATCAAATCTTATTTGATTTTTTCCACTATTATTTTATAATTTCCTTAGGAGGCCCATTTTAGACCTCAAAATTCCCCTAATGACTGCGGATAGAAATTTTTGTGTAGGATTTACCATGGGGTACCCTGCTCAGTCTCGAAACAGTACTTTATCTTCTCCTCTGAGACCTGAATGCAGAATTCAGAGACGGTCTGCTTTGCATTTACGTTGAAACTTAATCTCCTCCTCCTTTTCCATTTCACAAGCTGTAAAGATCCATTGACATGGCTAGCTTTTCTGGTTGCACCTGACCTTAGTTATTCATCCATTTGAATTTGTTTACACCTGTTTGACTCCATAGCCCAATGGCCCTCTTCCGCTGCCTCAACCAAAAATATTCAAACAAACCCCTATGCACTAATAGCTAGCCTAAAATACCCCTATAAACAAAGATAAATCTAACAGTGAGATCCCTCTCTGAATCTAGGAAGGCTACGTCCTGGATTCCATAGCAGTTTGATATTTCCCTCTGTGGTTCTATCTTCAGCCTTCAGAATTATGGAGTGATAACAAAATGACGACTCCCCTAGGGAAACACTTGTTAAAAAATCTTAGTGTTTATTCAAAACTCATAAACCCTAGTCAAAATAAGATGATTTGAGTATTTTCCAAGATTGGTATCTAGTTGTTGATGGTGGAAAACAAGCCAGACATAAGAAAGTTGAAATCATCCACCTGGCGACTCCAATTCAGATCAGTTCCATTCAAAGACTCCACTGGAGGAAGGACCTAAAGCATGACCAAACCGCCTAGAAAGAGAAAGTATTCAAGACCAAATTGGATTCAATAAATTGTTGTTTTATCTGTAACTATGTTCTATACTATTTTAAGCCTGATCAAGTGTACACTGCTGAGGAATACTGTTGGAACAGGGTCTCCTACAAGAGCTATGAAACTGGTGCATTTTGTATATTTTTTATTATATTTAGTCTAACGTAGGGGTTTTGGGTTGGGTCAAAGCTCCTAATGCATTGTAAGTGGGTCAAGGGTAGACCAAGAGACCGCAAATCACGGTTTGCGGACCATTGGATGTGTAGGCTAAAATAGTATAAGTAGTTGAACCTTTTTGAGTTGTAAGACAGACTTGGACTAATATTGGTGCGCATTGTGAATTAGTAGATCTATTTCGGTTTTTGAGGAAGGGACTCCTACTAGTTGTGTGCGCGGAGATCCTCGGTCCTGTTGTGTACGAACCCTGCTGCTGTGTGCGCGGGTTGGGTTTTTGGGTATTGTAAAAGGAACTAAAGGATTAATGAATATGGAAGGCTATTGAAATATCTGAATCTATTGGATCTGTGATATCTGTTTATGTATGCTCTGTGTCATTGATTTAAGCTGCGCAAATACTTGTGTTATGTGTTTATACTGAGATCTAGATCTATTATGGTATGCATAATTCTATATTGAGCTCCACCAATAACTGTGTTATGTGTTTATTCTGCATTGACTGTTGATATGAATCTATTTATTAGACTTGATGCAAGAATAGATGCGATAGTTGCCTTATTTTCCTATATCTGTGATCGGTTGCAATTATACATGATATTGCGCACGTGGATGCAAAGGAACTAATAGATCTGGGTTCTGTAATATGTGATCTGATAATTTTCAATTCGAACGCAGCTCTGCCTGACTTACCTGCCTGCTCCCAGGGTGTGGAAACTTGGTTCTAGCACCCTCCCATACTACTTCAGGTGATACTTTGGCCTGCACAAGCAGGCCACTGCCGAAGGGCCAGTAGTATAGGGGTTTGTTGGCAAACCTTAACCTCTGAACTTGGGTCAGGACCCCTCGAGCCAACAAATGGTTCTATTTCCGGGACGTGAAGCAATTTGAGAGAGGGATCAGGTAATGCCAAGGCCGTACTGGAAACCTGAAAGAAAAGAAATTGATGAATGGTTCGAACAGCAAGTTCAGGAATTCACAGTGAAAGAAAATAGCAGTAAGAGGTTGACCACTGAAGAGTGGAAAAATAGGTATATTTTCACAGATATCTACGAGATATTTTTTGTAACCATTGCGATCGAGCTCTAAGAGTGGCTCGCAAGGTTGGTCGAATTTCAGAAGTGTTGGAAGGATGAGCGGGTCACACAATGGACCCCAGAATTGATCCAGCAGTCAGAAAAGGCTGATAACACCATCACGCGTACCGTAGACCACTAGGTGGACAGCGTGCTAGGGGGATTCGTGATGGAATTTTCCATCGATTAATTCATCTCCTACTTTGAAGCAAAGATAAAATTCTTCAAAGGATTTAGGGGTAAGTTTCTAAAGACTTTACCATTTTTTATTAAGATATTACTGTGTGAAAAAATTATTCTGTGTAGCCACACCGAGTGAATGAGCTTTGATCTGCACAGGAGTATGACGCGAAGCAGCAAATACTATCGGACCAACCTAGAAGGAGGTAGATATGTCTACATCCCGGTAAGAGAAGAAGTTGCACAGAGTCCTCCAGCCACACCAATTTCAAACCATCGTAAGGGTAAGAATTAACCTACACCTCCACCACTAGAAGACGACATGGCTGCGCACATGAAATTGCCTACCTTTAAGGGTGTGGGAGATGAGGACATGGAGCAGTTCTGGTTTGTTGCAGAATCGGTATGGACTATGTAGAACATAGCTAGTGACGTGGTGAAGAGGGCACAGCTATCCCTTGCCTTCGAAGGAAGAGCTTTGGATTGGTACATGGGATACATCAGACAACATGAAAACTAAACCATCGAAGAGATCAAGAACACCTTAAAACAACATTTCAAGAAGCCTAAGTCCTATTCTCAAATAGTGGTCAATCTAAAGGATTTCAAGAAAGGGCCTTCTGAATTGGTATGGGAGGTTGATCAATGATTGAAGAAGCCGATTAGGGAAGGAGGATTTTAGTACGACGATAGACATCACACGGAGTGGTTCATTGCTATGTTGTTGCCTCACCTGTGCATACCTATGGGCCACCAAACTTTCAACTCTTCGGAAATAGTCCTGGAGGTTACTATGAAGTTAGAAGTTGTTCCCAGAGATTATACCCAGCTAGGCATCCAGAAAATCCAAGGACAACTAGAGGCGATGCACATGGAGATCCAGAACCTGCGAAAGGAGTGAGGCATGGAGGCTAGCCCGGAAATATGGTGCATACGTTGCAAGACGAATGGTCACACCAAGGATAACTGCCCACTATTAACAAAATACATGCAGGTCGGGGGACTTAGTCCACTACGCCCTAGGGAAGTGGCAGGACCAAGTGGGCCGGCACTATGGTGCAATAATTGCCGCGTTGCAGGATTTCACGACACAAACCACTGTCCCCGCCTTGTTGTGTACGTACCAGAAGTAAAACAGCAATGGTGTAGGTTCTAAAGGTTGGTAGGACATGATGAACAAAACTGTCGGACATATGATTTAATGATAGATCGAGGGAATCTTTATAGGGTGCGGTTGGATCCATCCTCACCCAGATCCCTCCTGAGTGTAGGGAGTTCCCCAGCAAGGGGCAAGGGAGGCGGAAGAGGTGGATTCGTAGGTCGGGGATAAGGGAAACTCATCTGTTATAACTGTGGAGAGGTAGGGCATTTTTCCAGGGACTATCCAAACCCTACAAGACAGACCTTTTGGTATTGTAGGCAGCTAGATCATGCGACTGAAGATTGTCCAGTCTTGATAGCGAAGATGCAGGAAAAGCCGCCGACACCTACGCAAAATGTTTAGAGGGTTAAGGTCAAACTATGAGACAAAGATCCAAGTTTGAATGTCGTAATATGCAGTAGGATGGCCACCCCAGGGCCTGGGGATAAAATTGCAACCAAGCCTCTAATCTGGCCAACAGTTAGCAACTGGGAAGAATTGGATCTAAAAAATGAGAAAGAAACATTTATCGCAGCTCACAAGGACTTTGCCGAGGCAGAGGCATCTGTTAGCCCCCCTATGAAATTCTTGGCAAGCCAGTTGGGGGCTAGATTGTTTTGAGCCTTCAAGGAATGCCTTTCCCCTGAAAACCCATCCTCCTTGAAGTCTTTCAATTGCTGTGCCTAATACAAATCCTCTCTGCTAGTACATTGCTCAAAAAGGGCCTATTATTCCCTCCTTTACCCCTGCAAAATGTCCCTTTTCCCTATTTTATCCTTCTGTCAAAGTTTCTCTGCTCCCCTCTATTTCCCCCAATCAACCCTCTAAACCCCCCAAAATCCCCCTTGAAATCCTTTCCCTGCCCCTATTTCGGCCTTTCCTACCCTTCATTGCTCTATCGTTACCCTCCTTAGGCCTCAAAATACATTAAAATGGCATAAAAACCCACTTCCGACCTTATAATAGACCTAAGCCCCCTTCTCCGCTAGCCTCGCGCCTTTCCACTCCATATAGCCTAGCGCCATGACCAAGGCTTTTTTTCCCTACGGGGGTTTTTCTCTATCCGTAGAGTCAAACCACGGAGCCCCCGTAGTTGACTCCTCGAGATGTGGGAGAACCCGATCAACGATTGTTATTCACTACGGGGGGTCGCTCCAAAGCTCCCGTGCCTGTACACCTTGGCCCCCCATAGTTCATCTCCACCGTCCGTTAAAGACCAAATCCAATGGTGCGGAGTATGCCCGAAGCGGTGGTCCCCCCTTTCCTGCTTTCACTGTTCATAAATAGCTGTGGTTTTTTCCGCAAAACCGTTGGGCGCTGAGTGGTTTTCCCTGGACACCCAGCGATTCCACTCATCTCCTGCCGCGTGTCCGAGTGTACTATTTCGAAAACCACCCATTTCGCACATTATCTCCTAGACAAAAGCCAGGCAGCGGAATTCACCTCGGCCTTCAGATCCTGGAGCCCTTATCCAACGCTTGTCATTCAGCGAAGTTGCACCCCCGATAACTTGTCTCCTCCGTACGTCTGACCCGTCGTCACCTCTCCCCGCTGCACTGACAGTCATCGACTTCTTTCGTGATCGACGGCCCGCGTCCATCCTCCTTCGTTGAATATTCGACCCTCACCCGGTCCCTCCACGTCAGCTCCACGTGTTCAATCCGTACCTTCTCCCATTCCATCGCGTATATTTGATTCTTTTCGTGTTTTTAATGTTTTCTCATTCGTTTTTGTTCTGTGTTCTGTCAATTACCTACCAGAGCAAAATTTCACTGTTTCCTCCGTAATTTCTTCCGCCTTGTCACCAAATGCGTTCGTTACCTCCATCCACCTCATCCTTCGGTCACGTCCATGGATTTCTTCATAGTTTTCATGTTCTTGCTGGGATATAAAGAAATAATGGCCGCCATGATCGCCCAATTTCCCATGCAGTGGCCGAGAGATGTAAGAAAGCTCTGTACCATGGTACATTTAATGAAAAAGGCCCGGGAAGGTGAAGACAGGTCGTTTGTTCAAAGAACAGGGTTCAGGATCTGTGAAACCTTCCAGCACCATTAAAGGCCCGAGCTACCCTGTCAAAAGCAAGATGAAAAGGCAGAGTCATTCAGTACAAGCAGAAAGATTAAGGTAAGCTAATGAAGATCTCGAGCCCTAAGTCAATGTTTTCATATACAAAGCAGCAGATTACAGACCCCGAGGATCGATCAAGGGATCCTGTGCACAAGTAAAAGGTACTATCAAGGTTATTTGTCAGCGGAATGTTTCTCTTTATCAAAGTACAGGGCGCCCATACAACTTTTATTATACATAACATCCCTAAAAGAATTTCCGCCCTAACTACAGCTCAAAAATAGTCAGACATTTATGCGACAGACCTTCCTAGCAGTTTATTTCATTTTTGATCAAATCATCCAGGAGTACTTCAGCCAAAATATGTCAAGATCATATCCAAAGCAGATCATTCTTTCACAAGGAAGGTGACAGAGATTAAATACATAGCAGGTCAAGCAGAATGGGTTTCAGCCCTGCATTCATTGTTATGTTTAATGATACATTTAATTTTCACCTACTCCTTCAGTCGATCTTAGGTTCATCCTTTGCTATAAAGCACCAGAAGGAAACTTTGTAATGGTTGTTGATGAGAAATCAGTGGAACGCAAGTATTTTCCTCTTGAGACAAGTTCTCTGTGTAACATTGTAAGATAGGCTGAGATTAGATGTATTCAGACTTAATGTTCAAGCTATGGGCTATGATGTACCTGATTGGTGTTGTCTTTAATATAACAAGCATGTTTCTTTGGATCCTGATCTAAAGCAGCTGGTGATGTTTTCCTTTCTCTGTATTTGTGATTGAATTGCTTTCATTTCATCATGTTTCTTCAGGCTCGCAACAGAATTTTGGCATAAGATTTACCCCTGATAGGTACCTTATGTTGCTGCTCTCCCAGCCTTCTATGTTTTCTGCTTATATGTGTATCTGAATGTTGGTTTCAATTGGTTTAACCAGTGTAGTGGATGTTATTGCCTGATCTCTGTGTATGAATTAATGAATTCTATGTTCAGATGTTCTTGTTAGGATTTAGTTGGATGTGTTGGGAACACTGGGAGGTTTAGAACCCTGTCTCTACTTCTTTAGGACCTTGCCACCTTATTAAATCTTTCCAAGATCCCTTGTTTTGCCTCTAATTTTGTCCAAGCAGGCCTGGAGTTAAATGACCTCTAGCCTGATCTATAGACAGAGTTGGTTGGTCCTCCTCCTTTCATTTTCAACCCTTAATGTCCCATTCCAAATATCTCCTTCAAGATCCAAATGCTATAGATGACTAGCCCAACTGAAAGCTTGCACATTGAACGCAAATAAATCCTTTCTTGACTCCATAGCCCAATGGCTTTGATGTTCTCTGAGTTATCTGTCTCTACCTAAGCTTCCTCGTTGCTCATCCCTATCTTATATTGGACCTTCTTTTCCTGATTCCTTCCAACCAAACCTAAAAAATCAAACAAACAACCCTGAGCCTATAACTAGCCTAAAATCATAACACCCGAGCTTCAAAGACATAAACCTTTGACTACCATAGAGAGATCCCTCTCTGGACCTAGGAGGGCTAGATCCTAAGGTCTGAAAGTGGTTCTATGTTGTCTCATCTTTTGGTCTCTGTCAACCTGGCCAAAACATGGGAACCCCAACATAATGGCGACTCCGCTGGGGACAGACCAATCAGCCTTGATTTGGTAAACCACTGTGGTGGACAGTAAGTTGTAAATCATCCACCTGGCGACTCCACAATTCCTGAATGATTAAAAGACTCCATAGGTGATCAGCAGGCCACTGATTATCTTGGTTTCACGTGACTCCACTGGGAGACCATGTCGCAATACAACATCATCCATGCCGAAGACCAAGCCACGTCACTAATGGAAGACCCTGAACGGTTTGCAGAAATGTTTCCAGATTTCATGGCAGTATGATGTGATATAATATCTAGTGACTTGGCAGAATATAAGGTGGAGGACCTTCCAGGGGTTATTCCTCTCAGCTCAAAAGGCGGACCCGCGATCAAGAAAATTTTTTTAGAAGTGCTGGCTGAGAGGTATGAAGCTGAGCTCAAACTTTTGAAATCACAAGAGATATCATACGAGTTTAGAGACCCAAAAGAATTCTTGGAAAGTCTCTTGCCCCCTAAAAATGAAGAGATTCCACTGTTGTTCGATGTGCAAGAAGAAGATGATCTGGTTCTCAAGAGCCGCTTTGAGAATGCAGTGGAAGAAGAAGAAATAATCGAAGCTGCCCAGGACATAGACCACCTACCAGTCATGGCAGGCCTAAAAGAAGACAGCGTGCATCAAGTGTTCGTTGATCCTGTGGCAAAGTACATGGAGGCCCTGATGTGCTCAGATACTCTAGCGTTGATCTTAGCATGGGCCAGATTCATCAGAAATGATCACTACTGATGGTGACCACAGTGTTGAAGAACCACACGCAGAGCACCCTGTGGTTATCTCTGACAGGCATCCAGTGCTCATATCCTTTTTTGTTATTGCTTGACTGGCTGCATTGGCATTATTGTATTACCTAGTACATCAGAGATTTCCAGTTAGAGTAGGGTAGGTAGGAAGTCTGAAATAAAGCTCAGCCTGTGAGCGTGTAGTTAGTTGTTTTTATTTCTGCAAAGTCCAGCAAGTCAGACAGTCTAATCCTGGCTTGATCGTTTCACCTCCTCGTCTTAGCTCTTTATGGCTTAACCCCGTTGGACGCTTAATCCTCGGGGCAGGTAGTAGTTTAGGTAGAGAGTCATATGAGACCAACAGTCTAATCTAGTCTCATGGAGTAATAAGGGTAGAAATAGAATAGGTTTATTTTCTGTTTAAAAAAATAAAATTATGTAAAGGGTCTGTAAGCCCAAATGCACCCAAAAGAAGAATGTTAGGACTATAGTCTTGGTAGGTAGTTGTTTGGGAGAATTTTACTGCTGATATGTTGTCTTCATAGGCTGAAAATCAAAGAAGGAAGATGGCTTATGATAGCAGGCACCTGGCCTACTCCAAAGATCATATCTGGTTTCTTGACTCCTCCAAGGAGAATCCATCCCCATGGTGAAGCCACCGTTAGCCCCCCTATGAAATTCTTGGCAAGCTGTACCGGGGGCTAGATTGTTTTCAGCCTTCAAGGAATGCCTTCCCCCCGAAAACCCATCCTCCTTTGAATTCTTTCAATTGTTGTGCCTAGCCACAACTGCTAGTTACATCGCTCAAAAAGGGCCTATTATTCCCTCCTTACCCTCGCAAAATGTCCCTTCTTTTTTTCTCCTTCTTTCAAAGTGTCTCTGCTCCCCTATATTTCCCCCTATCAACCCTCTAAACCCTTCCAAAATCCCCTTTGATTCTTACCCTTACCCTTGTTTCACCAAATCCCCCCTCCATCTCCCTATCGTTACCCTCCTTAGGCCTCAAAATACATTAAAATGGCATAAAACCCACTTCCGACCTTATAATAGGCCTAAGCCCCCTTCTCCGTTAGCCTCCGCACCTTTTTCCATAAGGCCTGGCGCCATGACCAAAGTGCTTACCCCTGCGGAGGCTCTTCTCCATCCGTAGAGTCAAACCATGGAGCCCCCGTAGTTGACCCCTCGGGATGTGGGAAAACCCGATCGAACGGTTGTTATTCACTACGGGGGGTCGCTCTAAAATCTCATGGCCGTACACCTTGGCCCTCTCGCAGTCCATCTCCACCGTCCGCAAAGACTGCATGTACCCGCGCGGGAGCGCGCACGAAATGGTGGTCCCCCCTTCCCCGCCTTCACTGTTCATAAACAGCCATGGTTTTTTCCGCACCACCATTGGGCGCTGAGTTGTTTTCCCCGGAGACCCAGCGATTCCACTCATCTTTTGCCGCGTGTCCGAGTGTACTATTTCAAAACCACCCATTTCACGCATTAACTTCCGGTACGTGACGCCCAGCGGAATTGTTCAGAACTGTCGGATCTGGAGGGGCTCATCCAACGCTTGTCATTCAACGAAGTTTCACCCCCGATAACTTGTCTCCTCCGTACCTCTGACCCGTCGTCACCTCTCCCCGCTGCACTGACAGTCGTCGATTTCTCTCACGATCGACGGCCCGCGTCCGTCCTCCTTTGTTGAATATTCCACCCTCACCCGGTCCCCCACGTCAGCGCCACGTGTTCCATCCGTACCTTCTCCCATTCCATCGTGTATATTTGATTCTTTTCGTGTTTTTAATGTTTTCTCATTCATTTTCATTCTGTGTTCCATCAATTACCTACTAGAGTGAAATTTCACTGTTTCCTCCGTAATTTCTTCCACCTTGTCACCAAATGCGTTCATTACCTCCATCCACCTCATCCATCGGTCACGTCCATGGATTTCTTCACAGTATTCGTGTTCTTGAAGGGATATAAAGAAAGAATGGCTGCCATGATCACCCAGTTTCCCATGCAGTGGCCGAGAGATGCAAGAAAGCTCTGTACCATGGTACATTTAATGAAAAAGGCCCGGGAAGGTGAAGACAAGTTGTTTGTTCAAATAACAGGGTTCAGGATCTGTGAAAACCTTCCAGCACCATTAAAGGCCCGAGCTACCCTGTCAGAAGAAAGATGAAAAGGCAGATTCATTCAGTATAAGCAGAAAGATTAAGGCAAGCTAATGAATATCTCGAGCCCTAAGTCAATGTTTTCATATACAAAGCAGCAGATTACAGACCCCGAGGATCGATCAATGGATCTTGTGCACAAGTAAAAGGTACTATCAAGGTTATTTGTCAGTAGAATGTTTCTCTTTATCAAAGTACAGGGCGCCCATACAACTTTTATTATACATAACATCCCTGAAAGAATTTCCGCCCTAACTACAGCTCAAAAACAGTCAGACATTTATGAGACAGACCTTCCTAGCAGTTTATTTCATTTTTTATCAAATCATCCAGGATTACTTCAGCCAAAAGATGTCAAGATCATATCCAAAGCAGATCATTCTTTCACAAGGAAGGTAACAGAGATTAAATACATAGCAGGTCAAGAAGAATGGGTTTCGGCCCTTCATTCATTGTTATTTTTAATGATACATTTAATTTTCACCTACTCCTTCAGTCGATCTTAGGTTCATCCTTTGCTATAAAGCACCAGAAGGAAACTTTGTAATGGTTGTTGATGAGAAATCAGTGGAACGCAAGTATTTTCCTCTTGAGACAAGTTCTCTGTGTAACATTGTAAGATAGGCTGAGATTAGATGTATTCAGACTTAATGTTCAAGCTATGGGCTATGATGTACCTGATTGGTGTTGTCTTTAATATAACAAGCATGTTTCTTTGGATCCTGATCTAAAGCAGCTGGTGATGTTTTCCTTTCTCTGTATTTGTGATTGACTTGCTTTCATTTCATCATGTTTCTTCAGGCTCGCAACAGAATTTTGGCATAAGATTTACCCCTGATAGGTACCTTATGTTGCTGCTCTCCCAGCCTTCTATGTTTTCTGCTTATATGTGTATCTGAATGTTGGTTTCAATTGGTTTAACCAGTGTAGTGGATGTTATTGCCTGCTCTCTGATGTATGAATTAATGAAGTCTATATTCAGATGTTCTTGTTAGGATTTAGTTGTATGTGTTGGGAACACTGGGAGGTTTAGAACCCTGTCTCTACCTCTTTAGGACCTTGCCACCTTATTAAATATTTCCAAAATCCCTTGTTTTGCCTCTAATTTTGTCCAAGCAGGCCTGGAGTTAAATGACCTCTGGCCTAATCTATAGACAGAGTTGGTTGGTCCTCCTCCTTTCATTTTCAACCCTTAATGTCCCATTCCAAATATCTCCTTCAAGATCCAAATGCTATAGATGAATAGCCCAACTGAAAGCTTGCACATTGAACGCAAATAAATCCTTTCTTGACTCCATAGCCCAATGGCTTTGATGTTCTCTGAGTTATCTGTCTCTGCCTAAGCTTCCTCTTTGCTCATCCCTGTCTTATATTGGACCTTCTTTTCTTGATTCCTTCCAACCAAACCTAAACAATCAAACAAACAACGCTGAGCCTATAACTAGCCTAAAATCATAACACCCGAGCTTCAAAGACATAAACCTTTGACTACCATAGAGAGATCCCACTCTGGACCTAGGAGGGCTAGATCCTAAGGTCTGAAAGTGGTTCTATGTTGTCTCATCTTTTGGTCTCTATCAACCTGGCCAAAACATGGGAACCCCAACAGCATCTATTTCACAGTCGCCTGAGGACCTCAAGGAAGATGAGGAGGTCAAACCCTTTTTACAAGCATGTATGAAGTTGTTGCGCAACCCGAGGGCTATGGAAAATCTTCAGGCATTGATAGATAGTTGTGCAACACGACCTATCCTCCCTTCGGAAGTCAAGGATGTACATAAACTCTATAGGTATAAGAAACGCACCGGCAGGGAGATGCGGTTGACTATGCAGATCGGTGATTACGAGATGGATAAGGTTATTTTGGACCTAGGGTTAGATGCGAATGTATTACCTAAACAAACTTGGCAACGAATGGGGGAACCTAGGTTGGAATGGTCCACTATCTAGCTGTGTATGGCCAATCAACAGAAGATCATTCCATTGGAAATACTATCAAAGATTGTGGTGGACATCGCAGGGGTTAAGGTTCAGGCTGACTTTGAAGTAATTCAGATTGTCGAAGATGCGGAACCATCCCCTGTGCTCCTAGGCTTGGATTGGGCCATCGATATGGGAGGCATCATTAACCTAAAGAAGAGAAGCATGGTAATCGAGAATAATGGTACAAGGGTAATATTACCATTAGATCCGGCAGAGGGTGAACGATACACAGAACCAGCGCGTGATGAAGAGGATGTGGATCACATCTATAAGTTGACTACGTGAGATGAAGATTGGATCAACCCCACAGCGGAGGGGGTACTCTGCTGGGAAAAGGATAGTGACTATTGCTCCAACTCTAATGGGGAGATGGAGAATTGAAAAAATTGGTTACATGATGTCTCTACACTGCGATGTCTTCGGATCATAAAGAACTTTCGTTGCATCTCCTCAGAGGTAAGAGATCTACCTTATTTTGATGGTTCTGGTAATGTTAGGGACTTTTTACGGGAATTCGAAGCAGAGGTCCCCCAAGGATGACAACTATGGGCCTGTAAGCTGGTCATGCATAGATCACCTGTGCAACGGTGGGTAAATCATGAGGAGGCATTCCAGGATTGGGAAGAGTGTCGGAATATGATGATCCTACGATTTGAGGCCCCAGCCGACATACGAATCAGAACGTTCCTTGGATCCAAAGATCCACAAGAATATCTATTCGCATGGGTAAAGTAATGGTGCGATAGAACTGCCCAGGAGTGGGTTCATCTGCTTATTCATGCTCTGGGACCACTTCCCACTGCATGGTACTTAGATGCGGAGCTCCATCGGTGCACCCGCTTCTGGGAGGCTTTGAGGGATGAATTTCTAGGAACATTTGGGATAATAGGTAGGACAGAGGCGCTTGACGTAGCTCTACGGGACATTGACACTGTAGCATGGGGTGAATCGTACCTTTGTGTCACACCTAAAATACCCAATTGGGAGCCGCGGACACCAAGCACGATCAAATATTGTAGCCTAGACCCAAAAGAAGGTAATAATTATCCATGAGTGGGTATTGGCTCAGAATTGAACAAGGTACGCACGGGTACCAGACCACTCGGGTTGCGAACGGATAGCATTGAGATGCACCCCACGTTGGAAAGAATTGGGGATACGAATATTATATCTCCACCAACTCCCACAAAAAAAGGGCAGTTGCGCTCACTTCTCGGCCACATAATTTATTACAGAAATTTTGTTTGAAAATACACAGTAATCATAGCACCTCTGAAATAATTGCTCATGAAAGCAGCCCGGTTCTGTTGCGATGACACAAACCAAGCAACTATATCTTTGGGTTTAAAGTACTCAGGGCTTAATCTTGTGTTGGGGGAAGATGCATAGGGGGCACAGGTGTTTGAACCAGGCGTAGCAGGAACACCAAGAGCATAAGAGGTGCGAAAACTAGTCATTGACACAATAACATCTGGTAAAAAGAAAAAATTACCATTAAAATGAGCGGGCCGCTGGCATTTAATGAGGTAAATTTTGAGGATTTTTTACCATTTACCTAATGTTAAGTTCCAAGTCAAGTTTACCCTACCTTTGGATGCCCGCAGGCACTATAAAAAGGGCTGGATAGCTCAAAAAAGGGTTCCATCTCACTTGCATAACTTGCACCTGTCCTCTTTATCTCGCGTGAGCCTGAGCTAACAGATTTTTCTAGTTTGCACTGTCCCTCTCATGTTATATCAACCTCCCCCTACTGATAGTAGCCACCCAGAATCAGGATTCTTTTTTCACGCTAGGATGACATCCACCAACCCAGCTGAGCCCTCGGCCCCTACTGCCCCAAAAGTTGAGGAAGTAATGGAGATCGGGTCTGAGGATGAAGAAGTGCCCTCAACGCCAGTCATGAGGAAGGGAAAAGAGCAGCTACAAGGCTTAGGGAATCCCCCAAAGCTGTGAAGTGGGCTTCAGGGAAGCCTAAGACCTCCCCGAGGCATGCCAAGTCCCCGCGAGCAACACCTCAGGCTCAGGTTGCACAAGAGGAAGCTCTGCCTTCAAATCTGATCAACTGGTTACCTTCCTTCATCCACCCGCGCAGGCCCTCGACCCACACACCAAAGAACCTTGATGGCCTGGTTACCTACCTACAAATGCCGCTAACCCCGAGAGAAGTCCTTGTCCTGAGTGACCCCTGCGGGAAGCTCCATGAAGTTAAATTCGACGATCATGACTTGGAAAATTACGAAGCCTTACCTAAGCTGACCCCCTCATTGTACTTCGACAGAATTTACATAGATGATGCGGTCACAGTCATTCCTCAGCGTTGGGTAAGTGGATTGGTCAGATCCGGGCTCTTGAACCTGCTGTGTATGCCTCACTTTGGCCATTACAATGTCACAGACCGACTTGCCCGACAGTTACTTGCCCTAGTATAAAATGGCTGCATGTGGATTCGAGATAGGGTCCCCATAGATGCTTCCTTGGTTCATAGAATCATGAGCCTTCCCATGAACGGGCCACACCCTCCAGAGCGTGTAGGAAAGAAATATGAAGGGGACACTGCTGAGTATGTGTGTAAGACCTACCATGTGGAAAGGAATTCACAGGGCTTCGTCATAAAATCCATCAATGACCCGGCTACGCAGATGGGTACCATATTACTACCTGCAAGCTAATGCAAAAGTGTCACGTCGCAACCATCCCTGCCTATGTCATTCGACTAGCTGGCCAATATGCGAAGGGGGTTTGCCTCAATTGGGCCCAATACTTATGCAACGAGTTCTTAGCCAACGTTCGCGAATCACAAGAGCAGGGTAAAACCTTCTGCTATGCCTAGCTACTATTTCTTATAGCCTTGGTTGCTTGGGAAACCCCTATGGAGTCAGTGCTCCCCAAGCTCCCTCCAGATATGTGCGAAGGCGCCTGGTATTCCCATCTGTGGGATTCTAGGGACGCAGAACGCATAGAAGATAACCAAGTCTTTTGGGTCCTCTTTCAGAGTAGCGTGGCCGCAGCCATCAATTCTCGACCTCAACTGTCCCCCACAGTATATGACAAGTACAAGAGTATCACATCATTCCAGGTTACCACGAACAACATTTAGATCCACAGCCACAAGGATAAAACCTGGACATCACTTCCTTATATGGTAGCAGACGAGGAAATCGACAATGTGATTGTGCTATGGCTCCCACCTAGAAGATAGGCTTCAAAACCAGCGCAAGGGGAACCGTTGGTACTAGCACGATGCAGGTCCTCCCATATGTTACCACTAAGGAGACCCGAAGCACAGGGAAGGATTCCAGCACAGCCACGAAAAAGGACACACAGCCACCACAGGCCACCACAAAGAACACCGGAGTCGAGACACAAGTTGAGTCATAGCTAGGCACGGAGGAAGTGAACGTTGGAGGTACGAAACGCACATGTGAGCCTATCAAGGGACCCCGAAAGAAGCAGCACGCCCAGCAGAAAGAACAGGATGAGATGGTTACATTGACAGATGGAGATCACGAAAAAATAGCAGATGTTGTTACATTGGCCACAGAAGAAAAATGGGTTGCGTTAGAGGAGCACCAAAAGGTTGCGATCAGCACTATCCAGGAAAAGCTTCGAACCTTGCAACTAAAGACAGGCACCATTCAAACCAACATGGTTCAGGGACAAATTCCCTTGGCATCTAGCAGTACAGTGCTAGCCATGGAAGAAATTCGCCTATGTCCCTTACCTAGCACCGCCCTTGTGGTCAGTATGCCGAATCAAGAGATCCAGCTTCAAGCAGGTGCAGGGGTGCAGCTGAATCTTGCCAAGCTACCCCACGCAGCATTACAGGGTCTCCACACCGCCGTGTTTCAGGAGATTCACCACCAGGACCAGCAAGTACACCACCAACTTGGTATGGCCAAACAGACCATCGTACAGCAGAATGTAGAGGTACTCTTTTCTATCGCACAGCAAGAAGAGCTCGAAACTCTGATCCACCAGATCTACACAGAGGTTATGGAATAAATCCTTACCACAGCCACTCCCCAAGCTAAAGTGGAAGGATTGGTCGTAGCATTGAAGGCTTCCATGATGGAAATGCAGGTCATTAAGACTCAGCTGGAGCAGCAAATCTCTGACTTACAATCCAAACTGTAGCCCGAAACACCCCTGGAGGTACGAGCCCAGCGCGTTGTGCTAGTGACTGAGGCTACCAACAGCATTATAGGATAGATTGCTCAAGGCGCTCAGTTACTCGAGGATGCCATGCATCTTTGGACCAAGATCCAGCGCGATTCGGTCCTCCAAAAAATTAATCAAGACTTGCGACAGAAGGAGGAAGCTTTCAAGTAGATCGAGGCTACATTACCTAACTTGGTCCCTGCACAGCATTTGGCATGATTACGGACCAGCAAGACCCTCCAAGATGAGATTGAGGGACTCCACCATAAGAAGCATGTTATCAAAGAACGCTTGAAGCCTTGGACTGTTATGGCCTTCCAGCTCTCACAGTATGTTGATGGTGCTGTGAAGTGACTAAACCAGACACTGGAGAGTGTCACGGCTGCGACAGAGGGACCAACCTCACAGAAGCTTGTAGATATTGCGCAGAGCACTGCTGCATAGAGTCAAGAAGTGTTACCCCCGTTGGTCACAGTTATCAATGCACTACGTGCACAGGTGGAGACCCCACCACCACAGTGACTCGGGACGAGTCACAAGATTGTGTTGGGGGACTGTTGGAACAGGGTCTCCTACAAGAGCTGCAAAACTGGTCCATTTTGTAAATTTTTTATTATATTTATTCTAACGCATGGGTTTTGGGTTGGGTCAAAGCCCCTAATGCATTGTAAGTGGGTCAAGGGTAGACCAAGAGTCCGCAAACCACGATTTTTAGACCATTGGATGCGTAGGCTAAAATAGTATAAGTAGTTGAACCTTTTTGAGTTGTAAGACAGACTTGGACTAAGATTGGTGCGAATTGCGAATTAGTAGATTTTTTTGGGTTTTTGGGGAAAGGACTCTTGCTGGCTGTGTGCGCGGAGATCCTCAGTCCTGCTATGTGCGAACCCTACTGCTATGTGCGCAGGTTGGGTTTTTGGGTATTGTAAAAGGAAATGAAGGATTAATGAATATGGAAGGTTGTTGAAATCTTTGAATCTATTGGATCTGTGATATTTGTTTATGTATGCTCTGTGTCATTGATTTAAGCTGTGCAAATACTTGTGTTACATTTTTATATTGCGATCTAGATCTATTATGGTATGCATAATTCTATATTGAGCTCCACAAGTAACTTTGCTATGTTTTTATGCTGCATTGACCATTGATCTTAATCTATTTATTATACTTGATGCAAGAATAGTTGCGATAGTTGGTGATTCATTGCGATTATACATGATATTGCGCACGTGGATGCAAAGGAACTGATAGATCTGGGTTCTATAATATATGATCTGATAATTTTCAAGTCGAATGTAGCTCTGCCTAACTTACCTTCCCTCTCCCAGGGTGCAGAAACCTAGTTCTAGCACCCTCCCATACTACTTCGGGTGAGACTTTGGCCTGTGCAAGCAGGCCACTACCAAAAGGGCCAGTAGTATAGGGGTTTGTTGGCAAACCTTAACCTCCGAACCTTGGTCAAGACCCCTCGAGCCAACAAATACATTGATCATTGGCAGATTTATGAGCCTCAAGAAGCTAAGCCTAAAATTGTAGACCATGTACATACTTAAACACCCGTGCACATACCAAATGCACTTGTAGAAAACCCAGTGAAACATGAGCCCCAGGCTTTATCCCCTACTCTTGCTAAATTCCCAAATGGTTATAAGCCTCCTGATTTACTTCCATACCTGTAAAATTCCCAGACATATAAAGGGCTCTAGTTTTTCCTCCTATTCTCCATGACCTCCCTGCAAATTTTATCAATAATCTACCCAGATTTGAGGGAGAAAATGAAAATATCACTGCTGAAAAAACACATTCAGAATCTTAAGGATTTTCTTGATCGGTATGAGGTGGAAGACGATGATGTATCTATCAGGATGTTTTCCTTGTCATTGCAAGGTAAAGTTAAAAACTGGTTTAAAGATCTTCCAGCTGCAAGCAATAGCAATTTTCATCAATTCACTCAAGTTTTCCTACATAGATGGTTGGTCATGGGAAATATTTTTCTCATCATAAAGGAGTATAACCATTTAAAAAGACAGCCTGGGGAGAAAGTACAACATTTTTCAGCCATGTTCAATAAGGTATACTATTCAATACCTACTAAGATCAGGCCACCCCCAAGATTAGCTATCTAGCACTACCCAGATGCATTTGACCCTGTTAAGAAAAATACTGAGAGGGGAGGGGTGAATCAGTATTTAGGGCTGAACAATTTTTCTTTTCTTCCCTTAAAACCATATGTTACAGTACAGCATCCAAAATGTATGTCCAGATATCTTATAATGTCATTACTTCTAGCATTGCATCAGATAAGCATTAAGCATGAACAGGAATAACAGAAAAAACCATCAAACATAAACAATACATATGAACACCAAGATTTAAGGTGGAAACCCAACTCGGGAGAAAACCACCACTGTTGTAATATTAGTCTTCAATATTTATTATAGAGAAAACTTCTTACAATATATGCTGGTGCAGACTTATACCAGCATGCAGGCACCCACCTGCAGAAGGCTACAACCTTCTCTCGTTTACCAGCCTCTCCTGGAAGGGAGCTACAACCCCCTGATCATAACACCAGCTTCTACTGGTAAAAGGCTTCAACCCTCAGACCCATTGTCGAACATGTTTCATTGATTTTTATACTGGATCAAGCAGCTTTAACGCAACCCTTCAATTAATCATCAACTAACACATTTTGCCCAACACTTCAAACGGAACAGTGAGAGCACTGTAACCAGAATATTAGGAATAACCCAGACTTCAGAGAAGATGGGCATTCACCAACACGTGTATACTTCTGTGTAATTTAATCTTCTGAAACCTTAATTTCCATATGCACGTTTAATGAAAGTAACCAGTATGTAGACGTGCTTTTCCTGAATCGAACCGAATTCATATATGTTCTTCAGCAGACTTGCGCCAATTCTTTGTCATTTCTTATGTTGACTAGACTTAAGGCTCATCATCTTTCAATAAATACGTTCATGGGTGCATTATCGATTTAGATCTATCAGTTAAGCACATAGCTCGCTCATGCAGATATTCCTTAGAGGAATTTTCTTTTTCAACCCTCACACCTGCACATTTCGAATAATCATCTTTTTCCCTTTATATAGATTTCGCCTTTATTAAAACCAAGAGTCAAAACCCATTTAATCCTCTAATGGTATTTCTTTGACAATATTTCCATTAATTTGTCCCGCGAGGTTTTTATTTCTTTTTAATTTATTCATCAATTGATAAATAAATATATTTACAACGTTTTAATCCCTTATGTTTAACCCTTCGGATTTTATAAACAGTATCCAACGCTTTAAAATAGTTTAATATTTCAATAAACCTTTGACCCCTGGCCCACATATGCACCCCACCGTACCAAAATAAACTTCGCGCAAGTCCATCGCCCGATCACCGTTAGATCGTGAGCTTCCAAGATCAGCGGCACATATGCATATCGCTCGACCTCCGATGTCGAACGTTAACGTGTGATGGCGCACAGCAACGATGGTTTTTCCAGGGTGTGTGTCACTTGTTCTATGGAATCGAAGCCAATCTCTTGAATACCGCTTATCGCGCAAAAGTGGTGCGATATGGGCAATCCGCTTTCGCAAATCCACTCGCAATTTTTAAACAGTGATCAACTGTCCAATCGCTCCGTACCCAAAGATCCGTATAACTTTGATTTAAATTTTCTTCCTCCGTGATTATGTTAATGTTATATATATATATATATATATATATATAATGTGCCCTGTACACACACAACCCGTTCGAAGCTCATTGTACCGTGGCTTTAGCACTCCGAAACCTTATACAAAAACACGAATCTATCCATAGATCATCACACGGAGTTGCAAGTAATTTCGTACGAGAAATGGACCAATCAATACTCCAATTTCTCTGGGTACCTAACAGAGTATCACTGAAACTCAACCATACAAATATTTTCTTTCTCCTCCAACAGAATACATACATTATATTTATACATGAATTAACTTCCGCAGGGATTCTAATATTTGTCAATTCAAATCAACCCTGTCTTTGGACAACTCTCCTTCAATTCACTGCTTGTCTCTGTAAATGCATTCTTCCTGTGTTCTTTGCTACTGATCCTTCTGATCATTTTTCTCTGCACCTCTGTTGTTCTTCTTCGTTTCCCATGCCTTTGCATACTGCATTCTTCCTCTATTATTTTCTGCTACATTTAGATGCCAATTCCTTTGCCACATCCTTTGCCATCAATGACAATATTTCCAACAATCTCCCCCTTTGGCATTGATGGCAATACTCGTTCTCTGAAAGTCTTATAGGAACCCTTTGTTTCTTTTCTTTTCCTACCCCTTTGACATCAATGGCAAAGATTTGACAATACCATGCTCTTCCTGAGATCATGCTGCATCTTCATAAAATAACAAGATGACTTATAAATGCCAACGATGCATCTTTTTCATATGACCAATGCTCCCTCTTAGCCTGTGCATTCAGAGATGCCCAACAGCACCTCACAACCAATTTAATCTTCTGTATTTAAGTAGACCTATTCCTCTGCATGGCAGAGACTACTCCCAGTTTTTTTCTGAGATATTCAAACGCTTCCCTGGATAGAGGTTTGGTAAGTATATCAGCAACTTGTTCTTTGGAGGAAACATACTCCAATTTCACCTTTTGTTCAAGCACTTGTTCACGTAAGAAGTGATACTTGATGGGAATGTGCTTTGTCTTGGAATGCATAACAGGATTCTTTGAGATACTGATGGAACTTGTATTATCACACATAATGGAGATAGGGGATGAACATTTGATTTGAAAGTCTTGTAGGGTTTGCATCATCCAGAGAAGTTGAGTGCAACATGATGCTGTTGCCACATATTCTGCTTCTGTTGTAGATAAGGCAATGGAGCTTTGCTTCTTGCTGAACCAAGATACTAATCGGGGCCCCATATAGAATGCACCACCACTAGTGCTTTTCCAATCATCAACACTTCCAGCCCAATCTACATCAGTGTATGCATGAAGAGTAATATCAACATTCTTTGGATACCATAGTCCAAAGTCTTGAGTTCCTTGTAGATATTTGAATATTCTTTTCACATCTTGAAGGTGAGACTCTTTTGGATTACCTTGGAATCGTCCGACAATCCTAACTGCATGCATGATGTCTGGTCTTGTCCCAGTGAGATAAAGTAGAATTCCTATCATAGATTTGTATTCTGGTTGATTCACCGAGGGGAAATCATCATTAGAACTAAGATTACATCCGGTGATCATTGGTGTACTTACAGGTTTGCAATCTTCCATGCCATACTTCTTCAGGATTTGCTTGAGGTATTTTTCTTGTGATAATAATATGCCATCTGCTGCTTGTTGCACTTGCAAGCCAAGAAAGAATGTTAGTTCCCCAAGTAAAGACATTTCAAATTCTTGCTGCATATCAGAAGCAAATTTCTGACTCATAGACTCTTCATTAATTCCAAAAATGATATCATCAACATATACAACCACAGTCAATAGTTTTTCATTTTCAGTTTTTGTGTATAAGTTGCTATCAGCATACCCCTTTGAAAAACCTTGTTGATGGAGATATTTGTCAAGACGATAGTACCATGCCCTTGGAGCTTGTTTGAGACCATATAGAGCCTTTTTAAGTCTACAAACAAGTTTTTCATCGTTTCCCAAAATGAATCCTCCTAGTTGTTCTATATAAACTTCTTCTTCTAGGTCACCATTGAGAAAAGCAGATTTAACATCCATTTGATAAACTTTGATTTGTTGGAAGCTTGAAAAAGCAAGAAACATTCTTATGGCTTCAAGTCTGGCTACAGGAGAAAAATTTTCTTCAAAGTCTATACCTTCTTGTTGAGCATACCCCTTGCAAACAAGTCTAGCTTTATTTCTTACAACATCCCCATTCTCATTTAACTTGTTTTTGAATATCCATTTAGTTCCAATGACATTTTTGTCATGAGGTCTTGGTACTAATTCCCAAGTGTGATTCTTTTCAATTTGATCAAGCTCTTCATTCATGGCTTGGATCCAACAATCATCTTTGCTAGCTTGACTAACACTGTGAGGTTCAATAGTGGACAGAAATTCCAGATTGCTAGAATATCCCATAAGAGTCCTTCTTGTTTGTACACCTGATCCCTTTTCTCCCAAAATTTGAGATTCTGGATGATTCTTTTGAACATATCTGGATGGAGCCTTTTCAGACATATCGTCTTCGAGTTCTTCATTGGGTTCACTGTTTATATCATTACTATTTGATGTAGAGGGATATATGTCATCATCATCGTCTTCATATTTTGTTTTTTTTTCTTCTTTTGGAGCTGCTGGAGACTCATCAATAACAACATCTATACATTCAACAATCTTTCGAAGTCTTTAATTGTAACATTTATATGCCCTACTCCTAGATGAGTAACCAAGAAATATTCCTTCATCTGCTCTGGGTTCAAACTTGCCAATTTTTTCATCATTATTTTTGATAAAACATTTGCTTCCAAAAATTCTAAAATGCTTTATAGTGGGAGGATTACCATACCAGAGTTCATATGGGGTTTTATCATTATTTACACGAACATGTGCTTTGTTGAGAATGTTTATTGCTGTATGTGCTGCTTCTCCCCAAAATGTGTCAGGTGTTCCAGAATCATCAAGCATGGCTCTAGCCATTTGTTGAACTGTTATGTTCATTCTTTCTGCAACGCCATTCTATTGTGGAGTGCCATCTACAGAGAACTGTCTTTTTATGCCATGTTGTTAACAAAATTCAAGGAATTCATTGGATGTATATTCTCCTCCTCGATCAGATTTGAGACACTTGATTTTTAGATCTAATTCATTCTCAACTAGTGATTTGAAGATCTGAAATTTCTCAAATGCTTCATCTTTGTGTTTAAGCAGCCTAATCCAACACATTCTAGAGAAATCATCAATGAATAAGATATAGTATTCTTCACCACGAGGTGAATTTTTCTTCATAGGTCCACATATGTCAGTATGAATGAGTTCAAGAGGCTTACTTGATGATCCTTCCTTGGCATTGAATTGTACCCTGGTTTGCTTGCCGAATTGGCAGGATTTGCATATGAGATTTTCAAGTAGGGTAATATTGGGAAGATCACGAACAGCTTTAAGCCTACTTGATTTTTTGATTTGAGAAAAGCTCAGATGCCCCAACCTTCTATTCCATAGCTAATTTTCTGAATCTTTACTCAAATAACATTGTTCTTTGGGGTTCTTCAATATATACAGGTTGTTTGGAGTTCTTTTTCCTTTTATAATTGCTTTACCTGTATTAAGATCACGTACCACACATTCTTTTGAGCTAAAGACAACTTTTGTTCCTTGATCACACATTTGACTTACACTTAAAAAGTTATGCTTTAATCCATCCACATACATGACTTCATTAGCTTTCACCTTTTCTTTTAGAAAAATAGACCCTTTTCCCTTAATGACCACAAGAGTGTCGTTTCCAAATGTAACATTTTTTTCCTTTTCTAGAGCACTATATGCAAGAAGTTTGTCTTTATCACCGGTCATGTGTCTTGAGCATCCACTATCAATGTACCATTAGTTTTCTTCATCTTCTGCAAATAACGCTATGCCACAATTTTCAACTTGTAATTCCTTCTTTTTCCATACTTTGGAGCTTGAAGGAACACGTTCTTTTGGCTGAACTTTGCTCCTGCATTCAGATTCTTCATGGCCAAAGTTATTTCAATAAGCACATTCGACTTCATTTTAAAGAGGAGAAAAGTTTTTAAATGTATTCTTCTTTGTTTCAATATCAATCCTTTTCTTTCTTGCTTCTCTTGTCATGATGGTTTATATGCAACACATTGAACAGCTTTATGACCAAAATTGTGACATGAGAAACATTATCCTTTGAAGAAGAAATTTATGTAATCATATAATCTTCTATATGAATTTACTTGTTGATTGATGTTTCTTTGAAAGACATTCCTATTAGTGTTCTTGGAATTGAGATGATCATGCTTTACTTGTGAAGATTCTTTATTCCCTTGCTGAGTGGCAGCATGGTGTAAACCAGCTGTAACTGCTTTTAGATAATTTGGTGCTAAAGCCTGTGAAGATTCTCCAATATATCCAAGACCTGTCTTTATAAGAGGAGAATGTTGTACCTTGATAATCTCATCTAATGTTTCAGATCCTTTAGCAAATCTAAGATTCAGATTTTTTAATTTCTCAAGTTCTTTTCTTAGACTTACTACTTCACACTCTAATTTCTCATTGTGTTTCTTTTTTTCTTCAAGCTGATTTTTCAGAGTTTCTATGATTATTTTACTTTCTTCTAAGCAAATTTTGAGTTTATTTTTTTCATCAAGAAAATCATTGTCTTCTAGAGCATCCAAAAAAGTATATTTTTCTTCTCTAGATTCCTTTTCAAATGCCATGAGAAGTCTAAGATCTTGTTCACATTCTTCCTCACTATCAAATAACTCATCACTATATTCATGAGTATAGTAACTTTTTCTAGTGCTAAAACGATTCTTATTCCTTTTTGCTACTTCCTTCCCCTTTTTATGTGTTTCTTTATAAGGACACTTAGCATCATAATGACCAACTCTTCCACAATCAAAACATTTAAAAGGAAGCTTACCTCTGAACCGTCCTGTGCCAAGTTGGAGTTTCTTTACAAAGTTTACCTCATCTTCTTCTGAGATATATCTTGATCCTTCTGTTTTTTGTACTTCCTTCCCTTTTGTAGAAGTTCTAAAGACTGCTTCTTTGACTTCAGAAGGTCCTCCTCTTCTCATTTCATATGCAGTTAGTATCCCATGAAGTTGCACCACAGTAAGGTTTTGAAGATCCTGTTTTTCTTCAAGGGCAGAAACTTTTGACTCAAATTTTGTCGTTAGTGATCTTAAGAATTTCTCAACCAAGGTAGATTTGGTTATTGTTTCTCCCATATTTCTCATACGATTTACAATATCATCAAGACATAAAAACAAATTGGCAATGCTCTCCTCATTATCCTTTTTTAGATTCTCATGTTGAATTCTGAGAGTTTGGAGTTTATCACTTTTTACCTTTGCATCACCTTCATAACTTAGAATGATTTTGTCCCATATTGTCTTGGTTGTATTCAGCTGCATGACTTTGACAAATTTCGATTCAGTTAGACTTCCCAATAGAGCATTGACCGCCTTTGCATTCATTTCATAATTCTTTCTTTCCATCAGATCTGTTGGTACTGCAGCTGGGTATTGATATCCTTGTTCAACAACTTCCCATACCTCTGCTCCCAGAGACTGAAGATAGGATCTCATCCTTGTTTTCCAGAAGATTAAATTGTTTCTGTTAAAGAGCGGAGGCCTGATAGATGCTATTCCATCTTGATTGCTCATCTTTCTTGATCTTCCTTCTAACGGCTAAGCTTTTTCAGAAGGACCAGCTCTGATACCAATTGTTAAGAAAAATAATGAGAGGGGAGGGGTGAATCAGTATTTAGGGCTGAACAATTTTTCTTTTCTTCCCTTAAAACCATATGTTACAGTACAGCATCCAACATGTATGTCCAGATATCTTATAATGTCATTACTTAGAGCATTGCATCAGATAAGCATTAAGCATGAACAGGAATAACAGAACAAACCATCAAACATAAACAATACATATGAACACCAGGATTTAAGGTGGAAACCCAATTCGGGAGAAAACCACTGTTGTTGTAATATCAGTCTTCAATATTTATTATAGAGAAAACTTCTTACAATATATGCTGGTGCAGACTTATACCAGCACGCAGGCACCCACCTGTAGAAGGCTACAACTTCTCTCGTTTACCAGCCTCTCCTGGAAGGGAGCTACAACCCCCTGATCATAACACCATCTTCTACTGGCATAAGGCTTCAAACCTCAGACCCACTGTCAAACATGTTTCATCGATTTTTATACTGGATCAAGTAGCTTTAACGCAACCCTTCAATTAATCATCAACTAACACATTTTTCCCAAAACTTCAAATGGAACAGTGAGACCATTGTAACCAGAATATCAGGAATAACCCAGACTTTAGAGAAGATGGGCATTCACCAACACGTGTATACTTCTGTGTAATTTAATCTTCTGAAACCTTAACTGCCATATGCACGTTTAATGAAAATAACCGGTATGTAGACGTGCTTTTTCGGAATCGAACCGAATTCATATATGTTCTTCAGCAGACTTGCGCCATTTCTTTGTCATTTATTCTGTTGACTAGACTTAAGGCTCATCATCTTTCAATCAATACGTTCATGGGTGCATTATCGATTTAGATCTATCAGTTAAGCACATAGCTCACTCATGCAGATATTCCTTAGAGGAATTTTCTTTTTCAACCCTCACACCTGCACATTTCGAATAATCATCTTTTTCCCTTTATATAGATTTCGCCTTTATTAAAACCAAGAGTCAAAAACCATTTAATCCTCTAATGGTATTCCTTTGACAATATTTCCATTAATTTGTCCCACGGGGTTTTTATTTCTTTTTAATTTATTTATCAATTGATAAATAAATATATTTACAACGTTTTAATCCCTTATGTTTAACCCTTCGGATTTTATAAACAGTATCCAATGCTTTCAAATAGTTTAATATTTCAATAAACCTTTGACCCCTGGCCCACATATGCGCCCCACCATACCAAAATAAACTTCGCGCAAGTCCATCGCCCGATCACTGTTAGATCGCGAGCTTCCAAGATCAACGGCACATATGCATATCGCTCAACCTCCGATGTCGAACGTTAACGTGCGATGGCGTGCAGAAACGGTGGTTTTTCCAAGACGCGTGTCACTCATTCTATGGAATCGGAGCCAATCTCTTGAATACCGCTTATCCCGCAAAAGCGGTGCGATATGGGCAATCCGCTTTCGCAAATCCACTGGCAGTTTTTAAACAGTGATCAACCGTCCAATCGCTCCGTACCCAAAGATCCATATAACTTTGATTTAAATGTTCTTCCTCCATGATTATGTTAATGTTATATATATATATATCTATATATATATATATATATATATATATATATATATATATATATATATATATATATATATAATGTGCCCCGTATACACACACAACCCGTCAAGCTCAACAGACCGTGGCCTTAGCACCCCGAAATATTATACAAAAACACGAATCTATCCATAGATCATCACACAGAGTTGTAGGGAATTTTGTACGAGAAATGGACCAATCAATACCCCAATTGCTCTGGGTACCTAACAGAGTATCACTGAAACTCAACCATACACAGATTTTCTTTCTCCTCCATCAGAATACATACATTACATTTATACATGAATTAACTTCCGCAGGGATTCTAATATTTGTCAATTCAAATCAACCCTGTCTTTGGACAACTCTCCTTCAATTCACTGCTTGTCTCTGTAAATGCATTCTTCCTCTGTTCTTTGCTGCTGATCCTGTTGATCGTTGTTCTCTGCACCTCTGTTTTTCTTCTTCGTTGCCCATGCCTTTGAATATTGCATTCTTCCTTTTTTCTTTTCTGCTACATTTAGATGCCAATTCCTTTGCCACATCCTTTGCCATCAATGACAATATTTCCAACAGACCCAAAGATGGCATTCTAGTTAAGAGAAAGGAACCCTGCAACCCTTTAAGAAATGAAAAATATGGTTGTTGATGTGGAATCGAACCTGCTGAACAGAGAGGCAAAGTTAAAGGTTGTGGAGAAGGATAAAATAGAAAGAGAGCGATTGATATCTTCAGAGACAAAGCTAGATATGTTGACAAACACAGTCAATGAAATGATGCATATGACTAGCAAGAAAGAGGAACTTGATGTTTAGATACCTCATGTTCCATTAGCTCCGGAAAATACAAGTATCAATGTACCCAAGCAATTTGTAGCTCATCCTAAAATAGAAAATGACTTGTTGATGTACTCAATTCACAACATAGCCAAAAAATATGTTCAAATCAGAGAGGGGCAGGGAAATTTCCAGGGATGATGTGCATGTTGGATGATCTTGCATATGGAAGTAATATTCTCAGAATTAATCACCAAGATGAAAATTATATGGTTGAGGTTAAGGCTGATTGTTCGAAGCAGCCAGTATCATTTCCTTGGGAAGAACAAATTTAGTTATCACAATGCAAAGATGACAATCAAACTCTGCATACTGAGCAATATTGTAAAGAGGAAAATACATAAATTTTTCAAGTAAGTGTCAAATGTGTTCCTCTCTTTTTTCCTCATTCTTAAGAGAGCATTATAAGCAGGTGGTTAATATGAAGGATGAGCAACGCTCTAATGAGTTAATTAAGGAAAATATGGATGATCCTAAACCTTTTTTAGATCCAAAATTTCTCTCCCTGAGTCATCTTGAAATCATAGAATCTGAAACGGATGATGAATTGATCCAGATTGATTCTTTACCCTTATGCTTCGATGCATTTCACATTGCATTAGGGGAATTTTGAGGTCTAAAATGGGCCTCCTAAGGAAATAATAAAATAATAGCTAAACCAATAAAATAATATTTATGAATTTGAAATACATTTTTTGCACCAAAATCCATGTAACCATGGTTAAATTCAATTTAAAATTTGTACCAAAATAAAACTAATAAATAAATTGTATTGATGTGACTAGAAGAGATTTTCAAAAAAAAATTATTATCATTTCACAACTAATGCATTTGTCTTTTGTACTTAAATAACTTAAAATAAAATATAAATATAGATTCGTAAATTCTTAATTATAGAATATACTATTAATTAAAATTTATATTTTAATTCAAAATTATTTTTATATTTTTTCTTTCAAAAAATATGAAATGACAATAATAATAATTTATTCAAAAAGTGTGAAATGGCATTTAATATGAGTACTTCACTTTATGACTTTAAAAGTACTTAGATCACTACCATGGTTAACCATGAGTTTTTATCCACCATTGAGAATGTGACAAGTAAGTACCTTTAACTCAATCAATGCCACCTCAACCATTAGGGATGATGTCATCTCCTAAAATGTGGTTGATTCTCATAAAGTGAATTTTGATTGTACATTTTGCTTAGGAGGCCCATTTTAGACCTCAAAATTCCCCTAATGTGAAAGGGAATCTGAATCACATTCTAGTTGATAATCATAGGAGAAGAGAACTCTCTCACCAATTAGGTGAGGAAATCAGGGATGATAATAAATTTGTTTTAGATCCAGTGGTTCAGCACTTGAATCATTTTGAATATCAAGTATCAGATGAATTCATAGAGTCTAAAGTAGATGATGAAGTGATCAATTTTGATTCTCTATCTCTATGCTTTAATGCATTCAGTCTATGAAAGGGAATTGGGATCACATTTTGGCTGATAATCATAAGGGGAAACATGAGGTCTCAGAAGAACCAACACGACCATCTAAAGCACCATATGAACCAATAGCAAACACATTAGATGGAATCTGATTTCAAAGTCAATCTTCTTGTGTTCATAATGCTCTCAAAATCTGCTATGATATGGATATGATCAGACAGTCTTCCCCATTATCTGATCTAGTAGAAGTATTGACACAAAAATCATCAGGTAGCATGCAAACATGTTCTGATTTGATTGAAGACCTGCAGAGCACATCTGCAGTACCAGAATATGAAGCTAATTTGGCTGAGTCAAAATACCCATAAGTAGGTCAAGAGTACCTTGATCCAGTGGCTATCTATATGGATGAGTTTCTCTTCAGAAATCCAACATAAATTTCCAGCATTTTTGTTGTTTTTAAGGTTTACCAAGCTTCCTGTAAAGAAAATCAGGTTGAAAGTCTTTATCAAAGGCCATTAACAGACTTGTTTCTAATTTTGTTTAAAAGCATTGAAAGGAAAAAATTATTGGAGCACTTGCTTGAGTGGTTGTATTGGCATGATTGTATCATTTAAAAAGGTAGTAATTTCAGTAGATTAGGGTAGGTAGGTGTGAAAATAAGCTCAGCACTCTGAGAATTTTTCCAGTTTTAATTTTAGATTTATTTCTAGTTTTCAGATGAAGTATGCTCCAGACTTCAGTTTGCAGAGATTATTGAACTCAGCTTGAAGGTTTTCAACGATAGAGATTGTAGTAGATCAGGTTGCAGGGTTGGGATCAGCCCAATGGACCAGGCCACTAGTTTGCGGTGTTCTTGACACCTCCTGAAGGAGCTACCATCCCCAACTGGAGCCACTATTAGACTCTTGTATTTCATAGTATCACCAGGTGATTGATTATTGCTTAAATTTTTCATTACTGAAAATAATATTCCATGGCTATCATTTATTTTCAGGAAAAATGGGAAATACTAATTGTCAAGAGCTTCAAAAGAATCTATGTGCCTTTTAGTTCAGTAGAAGGGGAAAATGTTGTTGATAAGGAACACAAAGTAGCAGCACCAGAACTATCATTAAGGCAAAGGAGCAGATCAGGCAATAATGCAGTAAGAAAAGAATAAAAGAGAGGTAGAGAAGAAGCAGAGAGGCAAGGAGCAACATTAGACCATTAGCGAAGACAAAGGAGCAGAAAGGAGCAGCATTAGAATCAAAGGAAGCAAAGGCAGTATAGAAACACTTAAGGCAGAAAAACTGCAAAGGCATATTTGTGAGTGTGTTGGACAGAGTCGTGAACGTGATTGGGTCAAGTCATGCACGTTTGGGTCGAGTCGTGAATGCTAAGCGGGTCAATTTGTGAACGTGGGCAAAGTAGTGAACGAGTCAAGTATTCTACGAAAAACTAAGAAACAAATGGGAATCACCAAAGAAATAAAGTCGGTAAACCACAGCAAGGGAGCAATGAGGACTATTTGATCTAAGCATCGATCAACGACGAATATTATATCGCATATCGCATATCGATGAGTTTTACTTTTATAAGTTAATAAATCACAAGCTAAACAGCTTAAATTGTAATGTGATAAGTCACAAAAAATGTGAAATGAGAAGTGCGGGTGATGAAATGGCAAGATGACGTGGAAGTGACGTGGAAATGACATGGCAGTGACGTGGCAGATGAAGTGGCCCAGACCCCACGGACCGCAGTTAGGTTATGATGATGTGGTAGTGACGTGGCAATGATGTGGCAAGGTGACATGGCACGATGACAGGGACCTGGCCCGCATACCGCACATCGCAGATCGCATAGGATAAAATTATTGTTAAACGTTAAAAGTTGTGAAGTGCCATAAAGAGGCATGAAAGGGAAAAATCATTGTAATAGACTCAGCGGGTTCTAAGCACTCTCTTTTGGATGAATAAAGGATGATGATTTTTTCCATATTCTTGTGTCATGTTCTGTGGTGAAGTGCTTCCCTTATGTAATTTGTCATTCTCCTATTTTCTCATACTGTTTTCTGTTCTTTACTGCGGATAGAATTTTTTGTATAGGATTTACCATGGGGTACCTTGATCAGTCTTGAATCGGTACTTTATGTTCTCCTCTGAGACCTGAATGAAAAATTCAGAGATGGTCTAATCTGCATTTACGTTGAACCTTAATCTCCTCCTCCTTTTCCATTTCACAAGTTGTAAAGATCCATTGACATGGCTAGCTTGCCTGGTTGCACCTAAGCTCGGTTATTCATCCATTTGAATTTGTTTACACTTATTTGACTCCATATCCCAATGGCCCTCTTCCGCTGCCTCAACCAAAAATATTCAAACAAACCCCTATGCACTAATATCTAGCCTAAAATGCCCCTATAGATAAAAATATATCTAATAGAGAGAGCCCTCTCTGAATCCAGGAAGGCTAGGTCCTGGATTCCGAAGTGGTTTGATTTTTCCCTCCGTGGTTATGTTTTCAGCCTTCGAAATTATGGAGTGATAACACCTATAACAACATTATTGAAGAAATATGCATTTTCATGGACTCCTGAAGCAAATAAGGCCTTTGAACATCTTAAAGAGGCAATGTGCCAAGCACCGGGCTTAGCTACACCAGAATTCACAAAAACCTTTATTCTGGAATGTGATGCCTCAGGAAATGGAATTGGTGTTGTTTTAATGCAATAAGGAAGACCCATTGATTTTGAAAGTCATCTAATAAAAGGAAAATATTTACAAAAAGCTATTTATGAGAAGGAAATGTTGGCAATACTACATGCACTAAAGAAATGGCGACCTTACCTAATGGGAACACACTTCACTCAAAATTTTTGGACGGAATTATTTTCTTATTTGGGTACTCAACTAGCTCATACCTCATATTATCATCCTCAATTTGATGGGAAAACTGAGATAGTGAACAAATGTTGGAAGGATATCTATGTTGCTTTGTATCTGATAAACAAACACAATGGGTCAAGTGGTTACCACTGGCTGAATGGTGGTAAAACATTTCCTTCTACACTGTAGGAAAAATGACCCCATTTATGGCACTTTATGGATATCATCCACCACCCTTCACAACATCTTTAAGATAAAATTCTAAGGTTCAAGCACTGGAAGATCACATCGAGCATCAACAACAATTTCTCCAAATCTTAAAGGATAACCTAAATTTGGCACAGAATCGAATGAAACAACAAGCAGATAAACATCGCAGCAAGAGAAGTTTTGATGTAGGTGACTGGGTATTTTTACGGCTACAACCATACAAGAAAATTTACCTCAAGAAAACTAAGAAGGATAATAAATTATCGCCAAATTAGTATGGTCCTTGCAAGGTGTTGCAAAATATTGGTACTATGGCATACAAATTGGAGCTTCCTGCATCTTCCCGAGTGCACCTAGTTTTCAAAGTTTCATGCTTAAAGAAGGTTATAGGTGACAAAATTCCAGTTCAAACACTATTTGTAGAAATTGATGAGGAAGAAAAAATCATATTGGAACTTGAAGAAGTCATGGAAACAAGAACACGACAGCTATGAAATTGATCAATTTCAAAGTATCTAATCAAGTGGAAGAACTTACCCACTGAAAATTCCACATGGAAGGATGAGAATTTTATACAGAATCATCTAGAACTAATCAAGCATTGAGGATAACACTTTTTTGAAGGAGAGGGGTATGTTCGGTCCCTATATTACTAATTTAGTCCCTTATTATTGTTAGTGTGGCCCCCTTATTGTTATTTTTGTACCCCCGTAGTCCTCATATTGTTATTATTGTGCCCCATAAAAGACCACTATTTTTATTGTTGCACCCTTAGATTATTATTGTTAGGTCGGATAGGATTATATTGTGACCCCATGGACTCCTTTATATAGAAAGGAGGTTTTTTCATTTGTATCATCCAATAATTTTTCATTTATGTAATGTAAAGGAGGTTTCCCCCTCGAAGAGGTTGATTTCTAAGTCGTTGATATCTCTTTTCTTCTATTTTGTGAGTTATTTTCATAACAGGAAGAGTAACCAGATGAAGGAGTAAATATACTCATATGGATGGTATGGCTCCTATGTAAGCCAAAATGAAACTATGAGATAATGAAGCAGACAGGTGCAATGTTCAAGGGCGATTGTTAAATGTTTTTAATTGATTTGAAAACCACTTAATATTTAATTATCAACCAGGGGATTCGTAATCTCTTATTTACACTACGTATTGATTCAGATTCAAGATCTAATTACACAGTACATGATTCCCTTTCAAAATAAATGTTAAGTACAAAGACAGCCAATGGAACAAAGCTAAACTAACTAATATATTAACACGGAAAACTTATTAACTCATGACTATCACGGGCTCATGAAATCGATCCTAGATCAGCTATGCATGGTTCAATTGGGCTTCAGTTGGCTACGTACAATATTAGAGAACTTATTTCTATCCTTGGCCATAGAAATATCAGTGTATGATGGTCGAATATTGATAAATCGCTTCCATATCCAAAAAAAGGATGGTCCATCATTAACTTCCAACTTAAGTACAGGATTGGAACGAGGCTGTTAAGTACATGATGATATCAATACTCCAATGATGAATCATCCTCCTCTTCGTGCTTTGACCAAGTGTTTTAACTTTCTTCCCACCTGCCAAAAGTCTCATAGCTACGAGTCAAATTGAAATATATAGTTAGAGATAGCTAAATAAGTATGATCTACAATATACCCAAAATTTAACCAAAAACACCGAAATAATGTCAAGTAAAATGTTTTTACCTAAATTCATATGATGACAGGTTTTATCAGTAGATTTCATGGCATAGAAGGTACAGTATAGATAGAAAGGGTGAAAATGGAGTTAAAAAGGTAAGGACAAGAGTAGATATAGACATAAAAATGGACTTCAATAGCAACGCAACCGATGCTTCCATTTTTATGACTAATGGAAATAAATGTTCCATCCCTTCTCTTTTTATAAGTTCCTTTTTCATAAATTTATCACCCAAGCTCGAAAAAATAGATAAAATTATATAAGAGGGGACCTCCTAGCCATAATATACTAGGTTATTCCTTTTTCGTAACTAGTCTATCCCAGTCCAAAAAAGGGTTAAACTTATATTGGGTAGACGGCGCTTCAATTACTTTAACGAACGTTAAGTAGACAAGTTCACTCGACAATCATTTCTAATTTAAGGAGTCTGAAATTTTCTTAAAGGAAATTCCTCCTGGAGGAATGAGTGGTATAGAGGGTAGAAATAGGTTTCGGTAATGGTGGAACTTCTCATGACATAAAGAGGACAAGAGGTTGGCTAATAGGACCACTCATCACAATAGTTCCTCCAAGAAAACTTATAACACCAAGTGAAAGTCGATGCTAGTCCAAGTAGATGATGACGATGGAATAGATAATCAAAGGATCAAACTGCAAAATTAGGCTGATAAAAAGTGGAAATAACGAGGGATAAAGTGTGGAATCCTCCTGGGGTATGGCTAGAATTATGACGAAGAAGAGGACATGAGGCTCATTTTCTAAGTCATGGCGGGTCAAAAGGAGGGATTCCAAAAAGGTAATAAAAATTATTGCATGGACACCAATTCATCAAGAAGGTGCTAACGAGGGTATCCATGAGTAGGTAAGCTCTATCTCCAGGCTACGACATGCATACAGGAAGTGGAGAAAGTTGCAACTTGACGGGGTCAGAACTAAGTTATACAAATAGTGTTGACAGTACAAATGCATTATCAGTGAAAATGACCTGCCCCTATATGTTAGGTTCAAAGAAATGCACCTAAGCTCCAATGGATGTCGTAATAGAAACACAACCATGTCATGTAAAAACCATCTAGAAATACCAAAGCCATGGTTAAATCACATAATGAAATAAATAATCATGGATGAGGGAAACAACAAGAAATATATTTTTGGTTCTTTTTCAATTTTATATTTTTTATGAATTTTTGGCATAAATAAGGCATGACAAATACTCGCATCACACACCAAACCAAAAATATAAAAAGCATCCAACTCCTATGTACAATATGTACAAATGAAACTCAATCTAATAGGTCACGTTAAAGTGTTCCCAAAACTAGAAACAAGCCAAGGGTTTCTATAAGCGAACTCATAGAGGGTAAGGGAACCATATGGCTCACCGGTGTAAATCCATGCAAAATAAAGTAAAATTTCCCAACCCGGAAATTTTGACCATGACAACGACAGTATAACATAGTCGTACTCTCAAAATTATTCTGAGGACATAAGGGAGGTACAAGACGCTCGTCGACAAGTGGTGAGGAAAATTCATTAGCAATTTCAGTAGTAGTAGCACAAGACTTGACTCAGTCCATAGGTTGAAATTCTGAGGAACACCTTAGAGGTGCCCCTTGAGATGATTCAAGATTAAAAATTTCAAGCTCGACGCATTCCACAATGGGATAATTATATGCATAAAGAGGCATAACTTCCCCAAGATAATCAATGGAGGGATCCATGACTGTCAACTTGACTAACCGAAGGGCTTTGTCTACAAGAGAGTCGGATGGAACAAGAGAAGGGGTGGCCCATGTGGGTAAATGATCCTGATCATATTCCATATGATGATGTAGTTTTTGACCAGCATCAGGAGTGATTGATGTGTGTTACAGGTCAAAATACCTCCTCATCAGCTCAGAGGAGAAGACAAATATGGAAGGAATACAAAGACCTAAATTAAACCTATTTCTGCCAAGGTAACGCCTCTCTATAACAAAACAAGAGTGTTATAACACATCATATCAGTGAATGTGCCGCGTTAGTGGCTAGGGAAACGCTCTATTTACACTGGAGGGCAGTGTTACCCGTGTTTTAAGTTTGAAAAGGGAAAAACCCGCGGAGAATGATTTGAATCTCCGGCTTTCCCTCACAAGAGAGTCAGTTCACAAAGGAAACTGCAAAGCACCAATTCATTATTGGTCACTTCCATAAAAGACTGAACTCCCAAGGAGGAAAAATCATAGAGATTAAAGAAACATCTTAGCTTTTTCTATTCCAAACTAGAGGAAAGAGAAAGGCAACAATGGCTTTCTCCCTATCCTATAAAAGGGAGCTGAAGGCTCTTAGTTGAAGGTCGAAGGATTGCTAGTATTTTGAATACTTGTGAAGTAGAGAATAGTGTTATAGTGTAAAGGCCAAGAGTCAAAGAGGTTCCTAGAGAGCTTGTTGACTAAGACTTTACTACTTGAGAGATAGAGAGATTGGAAGGTTGAGGAGGGCTTGGTACAACCGACGGTTGTAATCCTCCTTCTTTCAAAATCAATAGAACTATATATGTTTTGTCCATTCGATGCTTAATATTGTCATTATTGTTTGAATATTTACCTAGTATGATATGAATGGCTCAGATGGGTATAATTTAGATGTTCATTATATATTGGCTTAATTGATAGGATATATGTTGTGTTAGAAATTACACGAGTGCTTTGATTGATTGCAGGACTAAGATTTGGAGCCGGTGAAGAAGGACTCTTGTTTCGCTGCCTAGTGCTCTCCAAGGGACTCCAACGTCGTTAAAGAGGTAATTTTCTATCACATTCCATCAAATTTTTTTAAGTTAATATGAACATGTATATGCCATCTTTGTGAACTGTACAACTAATCTTACTGTCTGCCTCGGGCACTGGAAAGCTCTGAGAGGGATATACGATAACCAACAACCCAAGCATTTTACCCTATAGCAGAATTGGCGACTCCACTGGGGATTGAACCCAGAATCTCTGGTTTCGCTGGGGACTTCCCCCATAGTTTCCAGACTATTCCTTTCCTCCTTTCTTCTCTCCTCTGTTCACAGATCCTTCTGACCAATACTTATGCCCAGTAAACATTTCAAAAGCTCGCAGAGTTCAATCATGTTTATGTTTTACCATCTGAAGAATTTTTCCTTGACTAACGCTACCCCTGTAGGTTTTCCAGTGCGTTATAACGCTGACTCTGATTAAATACAGTGCGTTAGTCTCTGGATTAACGTTGTCTTTACTCAGAGACAGTGCGTTAATCAGCCAAAACTTGTTGTTCACTGCTATGATTGTGTTTTAGTTGTAGAATTTTTTGGCCATCAGTATATCTCCTTGACTAAATCCCTATGCTTGTTTATTAAGCTAGAATTTTTTTTTGTTTGCTCCTGTTTGAAAAGTTAGTGTCAAAAGCATTTACTTTTTAGAAAAGAATTTTTTTTTTTTAGTTTTTCTGTATCTAGCTAAGTTAATTCTGAAATTTTCAGTTCATAGACTGTTAAGAAGAGATAGATAGAAGTCTGAATATTTAAAGTTGAACTGTGTTATTTGAATGTTAGTGCATGGATGTTGAAAAGAAACCTCTCCTTGTAGAAATACTCTTCATCGAATTGAATATGTAGAGCATGTTTTGCATGGTTTATTGAGTCAGAGTCTCATTACATTTCATATGTCCACTCCCCCTCCGCAAGACTAATAATCAAGCACACTAAGAATCAAGCGATAATAAAATCAATCACATTACTCATTTTTTAGCTCACACAAACAGTAGTTCAGGCTAGGATCTTGGGGTAGGAACAGTGAGAAAATCACCCAAGATCTCAAAACTTGAAAATAGAGTCATTAACGAGCGAAATCCTACTGCACTCATATTATTGGGACCGTTCCTTTACCGGAGCTCAGCGCGAGACAACACTTGGGTGCACAAGAAGGTAGCCCGCCTTCGACTGCATCCAATGGGTGTGTTATATATTAGGGTTCCCTTCGGGGATGTCGAAACTAGATTGAGGATCTAGGTATTCTGCCCATATAGCACATTGTCCTTGACTGTGGACCCCCCTGATGATGTCTATGATTTTAGGTATCTTTAGTGGTCATACTTTTTAGGGACTTACACAAGGTGACTGGGACGGGCTGTCCTAGTACCTAAAATAGATGGACCCACTCTGTCTTCGGTCTTTAGGAGGGTACTTATCTTCACGAGAGTGCTTACACCTATCGTCTGAGGTTCGGGCGAAGCTCTAGAGTGACCGTAACTGTACTTTAGACCAACCCTCTCTGTATACTATTGTGATATTGGATTTCATCACCAGCAAACGGTAGTACTCAAACAGGGAACCCTATTATGGCTGCTTGCTGATTGATTTTAGAGAGTCCTTTTTTCTTTTTTAGGTGTGTGGTTACTGTCATTGAGACTTCATAATACATCACAATTTATTAAAAAATTTTAAAATTAAGCAGGTCACCGTGGCATCCTCCGACCCACACCGTCTATCTTGACGACAGCAAGGTCTACCTCCTCTAACTATTGAGGGAGAACTGAACCTTGGTGAACCCGTGCCTTCTATGGAAGAGCAGTCTCCTCTGAATAATCTTGATTTTCACATAGCCTCGTATCATCTGGAATTTATGGAGGACCCTTTCACTGAAGGGGTTGTACCTCATTACAATCCTCCACTCACTGATCCGTCGGGACCTGTGATAATTCAAATTCCACCACACCAAGATATGTCCTTGGTCGCACAAACATCCATTTCACCACCAGCATCCACAGGGTTGATGCCAATGGCAACCATCCCAAGTTTGCCACCATCCTCCCCGCCGGTGGTCAGTTCTATGCCATCATTGGGTAACCCCAGTAGTCAACATATACCTACTCCCAACCCTACGGTCATCACAACTGTCAGTAGCTTACCGAATCCTTCGGCATCTACTTCTACCGTGACCACGTTGGGACCCACGGTAGCTCCTCCCACGAGTATGACTACTTCGGTGCTTTTTAGCAACCCTTTCGGTTGGAACCCTCTGCTGAGTTCAAACCCCTTGGTCACTATACTAGGGGGCAGTGTTACCAGCACGCAAGTAGCAGGGAACATTTTGCTTCCCCTGCAATCCTTAGAAAAAATGGGACAACCTATTGTCAATAATTTTCCCTTAAGTGGTGCAAATATAGGTGTAGGGTCTATGCCGTTGCCAAACTATGCAAGTAGTATCATGCCTCCGGGAAACTCTATTGCATCCATTTGGACTAACCAAACCCAACCTCCATCTGGAATGGGAGGGCACTTTTATACTGGGGGCAACCAACCGATTGCCCCACAATACAATATGCCCTATGGACAGCAACAGTACATCTCTACTCCTCCACCTATCGGAATTTTTTATCAAAGTCCTACTTATCCTCCTGGTAACACATTGATGGGTGCACCCTATGGTCTAAGTAGTCAGCCCATAATGCCTTGGTTAGATTCGGGGAAAAATCCACAATTGCCATTTTTGGCAGCTTTGGACATCCCCGATATCCATAAACTGATTAACAATCCCATCAATCATAACCCGCTCTAGCCTCCAGTATCACATAAGATTCCTTCTGACATCCCGAAGTTTGACGAGAAACAAGGGGACGACCCAGCTGCACACATCACTACCTTTCATCTATGGTGTATATCCAATTCCATGGTGGATGATAGTGTCCGGCTTCGACTGTTTCCCTGCACCCTTACAGGAAATTCCGCCAAGTGGTACATTGAATTGCCATGCGCCGCCATCAATACTTTTGGCGAGTAGCGATGGAGTTCCTAAAGAACTTCCAATTACTAATTAGATTTGAAACCAGAACGGAATTGTTAGCCTCGCTGCGCCAGGACATTGCCACCCACATCTTCGATCATATTCATGAATGGAGACGTAGGAGGAGGCTAGTCAAAGCGCCAATCCCGGATCATCTCTTAGCCAATTGGTTTTGCAAGTCTCTTTTACCCCACATCTCTAAAGACATTGGCCTTTCTGGTGCGGTTGCAGAAGATCAATGTATTCGTCGTGCCTAGCATTTGGATTTAATATATTCACAATCCGACACACTATACGATCTACTCCCCCATGCCCCTGGTAACCCAAATCCTCCGGCCACTCAGAAAACCAGAGCACATGTCGACGGTCTCGTTGGCACAATCTCTGGTGTGGCCACAAAGAAGTCTCGAGGGAAAACCTCCCAGCCATCTTCGGCTGCCACCGCCCCTCACCAAACGACTACTCTTCCTACCACCGAGGTGAATTCTGTGCAAACCTCACAAAAACCTAACGGGGAAAATAAGAAGAAGAAGAAAAAGACGTCTTCTTTGGAAGAGCAGTCGGATAATCAGAATAACCCTAATCAGAAAAACGTTTCCAAAAATGACAAAGGGAAGGATAAACCCATGAAATTTCCTTGCAAGATCTGTGCGGAGGACCACTTGGCATAAAAATTTCCTCGGCTACAGGAATGCACCGATTTTATTGCCAACAAGGATTCTGGGCGAACACCTATCGTTCTTCATAATCCTTTCCCAAATCAACAGCAGCGACATCAACACATGGTTGACAATCCGCCACAACCCCATCAACAGGGCAATGGTGATTCGCATCCTTCTGACGAAGGACCATCTGCCATTTATGGCATCGAGAGTGTTGAACTTCAAACTCGAGCAAAGATTTATGGAAATCCTACCATAGATGCTCAGGAACCTGGTACTAGTTCAAATCCACCACCGCCCAACGATTTGTATATCGAACGGCCTACTGTTGAACCCGTGATTCGTCCCCCCAAAGGGACACTTTGACGCACAACTCATAACACCTATGCACGTGCAGCCCAAAACTACAACATTGTAGAAGATTTGGCACAGGCACCGTCAGCCATGTCTGCTCTCGAAGTATTACAAACCTGTCCAGCACAAAGGAAAGCCTTGCTTTTGGCCATTGGTGGAATAGACCCCCAGGATTTCATGCTAGCTATCTTTGATATGGAAAAGGCTAAACCTCGCCTCTCACACCAACTCGCATTCTAGGTGCAGGTTGTGTCGAAAGGGAGACCAATCCATCGCACTGTCATAGACGAAGGTGCTTCGACCTGCGTTATGTCACAAGCTTGCTGGCTTAATTTAGGTTATCCTACCCTCACCCCACCATCAAATTCCCTCAAAGCTTTCGATGGCCACACGTTCCTCCCAAAAGGATACCTTGCTAGCTTTCCCATCACTCTGAGTGGGAAAACGGTAAACATGGACGTTGAAGCCGTAGAACGCCATCTAGACTATAATCTATTGCTTGGTCGCAGTTGGTCTTATGCCATGACTGCCATTGTGTCTTCGGTCTTCCAACTCATCCTATTTCCATTGGATGGGAAAATAGTCACAGTCGATCATCTATCCTTCTACACCCCTAATTATGCCACGTTACTAAGTAGCACTGTACCCCTAATAGGAGGCTTCCCTGACTCTTACGTCAGTATCGGTACTGGTCTTCTGAAGGCATCTTCCCTACTGGGTTGTTTTCCTCTCCCGCCACCACAGATCCCAAACACAGTTGCAATGATATCCACCACTTTGGATGGCTCTATCGACCCATGGATCATTCCGGCACCTTCAGACATTGATTCCTACAGAGATCAGATGCCGCTCTCACCAGCAGAGTTGGCTTACCAAGCCATCCAAATAGCATCTGAACCCTCCACTACTATGGTTTCGACCGAAGGTACAAACCTCCCGCCCATCACAGTTCTCTCTAAGGATCTCCTCAAGGAAGTCTTGCCTACAGACGAAGCTATTCAAGATATCATGTCTCTAGAAGAAATACCTTGGGGAGATTTTCACCATCGCGCTTTGATGATTGACTCGAAGGCGATAAAAACTAAAATCCCATCTTTTGACCAACCTGAGATAGTTCCCTCCGCTTATACGACTGTCCAAACTATCGATTCAGAAGGGAACATGGGTAATATTTCTAAGAAAATGCTCATTGATATCTCGATCAAAACGGGTATCGAGGAAAATATTCAGATTGGAACCAACTGCAATCCTGAGGAAATTGTGTGCTTCACATCCCTTTTCAAGGAATTCCACGATGTGTTTGCTTGGTCTTATGACGAAATGCCTGGCATAGACCCATCTATCATCGAGCGTTCTTTTTACGGTATTTTTCTTGCTCGTTAATCCGAAAAACCTCGAGTTCCCTTCTTTGGACTCGTTAAACTTATATGAAGTTGATATCGAGCGTTATTTTTGTATGGTATTTTTCTTGCTCGTTAATCTGAAAAAAACTAGAGTTTTATTCTTCAGACTCGTTAAAACTATGATGAAGCACTAAGATTTCTTTTTAGGAATATTTTTCTCGCTCATAAAACTGAAAAAACCCCGAGTTACCTTTGTTAGGCTCGTTAAACTACCACAACAGAGAGCAAGGAGCCATTCTTTTCTCTTTTTCAAAGCTCTTTAAACTGAAAAAGTAACCAAGTTTTCTCCGCGTGACTCGTTAAAATTTCACGGAGGGCACCGAGTTTTTCTTTGTTGGACTCGTTAAAATTTCACAAAGAGTATTAAGTTTACTCCGTCTCCTCGTACTCATAACAAAATGAGGTAGACGTCCATCGAACATAGATTTCTCACTTTTCCGAATTCAATGGACTAACTCATGGAAAATGAACTATTTCGGGCTTACTATTCTCCCTTTGTCGTGCCCAGTTATCAAGACATGACAAAGGTACCCCAATGTAGTTGTCTTTTATGATATTTTTCAAACTCTCTAAACATGAAAAATTCACTGAGTTTACTCATCTGGACTCGTTAAACCTAATCAGACGAGGCGTGGAGTTGTTTTTTATGATATTTTTCAGACTCTCTAAACGTGAAAAATTCACCGATTTTACTCGTCTGGACTCATTAAACCTAATCAGACGAGGCACAGAGTTGTCTTTTCTGACATTTTTCAAACTCTCTAAATATGAAAAATTCACCGAGTTTACTCGTCTGGACTCGTTAAACTTAATCAGACAGGGAAAAATTTGGACAAAATGGATACTACCTCTGTTACATTTCATAAAAGGTCGATTTGGCAGCAAAATTCTTGAACATGGCACTTCCCATAAAACTCTTTCGCAGTTAGCCGAACCCTACCATCTATGAGTATTAGCCTTCATTTCCCAGTGTCCCTACACCGGTAAAATCCTAACACACTCTTTGGTGTTCATCAAGCTTCAGCTGCCTAGTACCCTGCTAGAGTGCCTTCTATTGTTCAAGCAGATCTCGCTATCTACTGCTCCTGTTATCAACCAAACTACTCATTATTCCAGAAATTATTTGTCATCTGACATCCCCATTTCCTCTTCATTATCTCAAATCATAAACAACATCAGTTGGTTTCTGTTTCGTGTTGAATGATGTAGGACGCCTCAGTGCCTACCTTTCAACAGATCTCTTCCTATCGACTTCAACATCTTATCTAGGAAGATGATCCAAAAGCCCATCAGTACCCAGATACTTGCACACATCAGTGGTAGGTAGTCTTATGTTTGATCAGGGGTCTTCATCATTGGCTCCTGGTCGAATGATTCTACGATTTTTCAACTTGAACTCATTTTTCACACTCTCTAGATTGTATTGTGCATCTTATGGACCATCATCATTATCGGTGGTCGCCTTCGCGTCTGTTAATAATTTTCATTATCGACTGGTAATCAGAATATTTCTCACATGTTCGATGACAACTCCTTCATTCACATGTTGAGGAATATGCAGTTTAAGTGAATCGGCGGTCAAGACCTTGGGGCGAAGGCTACATCATTAAAGTTGTGTTTCCTTCCCCAAGTTGCGATATTGTTTATGGAGACAGCTTCTTCAGCCTGATCCTGTTATGACAGACACTTCCACATTATGCTTATCGGTGGACAGATTCTTCATATCTCTATTCTAGATAAATCATGTTGTTTAAGCTACTAAGCATGGGAATGCCCGACTCAAGGCAGATACTATATTTTCTGACATATGTTGTTGTTTCAGGTTTTCCTCAGTCTTTCAATCTCTTTATCTCTACACAAATTATAAAGTATTTCGGCCATCGTCTTCGTCTCTGACCTCACACTTTAGGGGGCATCTATTACAGGTCAAAATACCTCCTCATCAGCTCAGAGGAGAAGACAAATATGGAAGGAATACAAAGACCTAAATTAATTCTATTTCTGCCAAGGTAACGCCTTTCTATAAGAAAACAAGAGCATTATAACGCATGAGACCAGTAAATGTGCCGCGTTAGTGGCTAGGGAAACGCTCTATTTACACTAGAGGGAAGCGTTACCCATGTTTTGAGTTTGAAATGGGAAAGACGCGTGGAGAATGATTTGAATCTCTAGATTTCCCTCACAAGAGAGTCAGTTCACAAAGGAAACTGCAAAGCACCAATTCATTATCGGTCACTGCCATAAAATACTGAACTCCCAAGGAAGCAAAAGCATAGAGATTAAAGAAACATATTAGTTTTTTCTATTCCAAACTAGTGGAAAGAGAAAGGCAACAATGGCTTTCTCCCTCTCCTATAAAAAGGAGCTGAAGGCTCTTAGTTGAAGGTCGAAGGATTGCTAATGTTCTGAATACTTGTGAAGTAGAGAATAGTGTTATAGTGTGAAGGCCAAGAGTCAAAGAGGTTCCTAGAGAGCTTGTTGACTAAGACTTCACTACTTGAGAGATAGAGAGATTGGAAGGCTGAGGAGGGCTTGGTACAACCGACGGTTGTAATCCTCCTTCTTTCAAAATCAATAGAATTGTATCTATTTTGTCCATTCGATGCTTAATATTGTCATTAATTGTTTGAATATTTACCTAGTATGATATGAATTGCTCAGATGGGTATAATTTAGATGTTCATTATATATTGGCTTAATTGATAGGATATATGTTGTGTTAGAAATTACACGAGTGCTTTGATTGATTGCAGGACTAATATTTGGAGCCGGTGAAGAAGGACTCTTGTTTCGTTGCCTAGTGCTCTCCAAGGGACTCCAAGGTCGTCAAAGAGGCAATTTTGTATCGCATTCCATCAATTTTTTTTAAGTTAATATGAACATGTATATGCCATCTTTGTGAACTGTACAGCTAATATTACTATCTGCCTCGGGCACCAGAAAGCCCTGAGAGGGATATACGATAACCAACAACCCAAGCATTTTACCCTATAGCAGGGACTTCCAGAGAGGCAATATCTTCCACAACAAGTGGCAGAGGGTGCTCACTAGAATGATCATATTCTATAATAACATGTGACACCACCCATGGATCAGGAGGTTTATGGGGTCCACAAGTTCCAAAAGAGATCATATGCATAGGTGTAGCAGTTGGATTGGAAGGAGTGTTGGGTGAAGTGAGATGACGAAAAATCCCCTTAAAAGTAGAACTTTTAAAAAGTCCAGCTCCAACACTCTGAAATTGTGGCTTGAATAAAGAAGTGCATGCAAAATCTTGGTTGGTGCAGTTGGCTACAAGGACAAAGAAAATAGTTCATTATTAGGTTATAACTTGTGCATTTGAGCTTGTTGGACACCTAATCCTCTAAGGGTTGGTGTAGAAGGCAAACAGTCAAAGGGAGTCCAAGACACCTTGGAATATGGAATCCAACGGTCACTCCAATGTATTATAAATTTACATCATGTGAATAATATAGGTACATATGATTATCTTTCTCTTATCCTTATGTCCATTCCATGTGTGTCTAACATGGTATCAGAGCAGGAAAATGCTGGCCTTGATCTATTTTGAACCAATTTTTGTGGCCTCTATGTACGGTTCTACCATCTCTGCTCATTCAAAGGTGTTTCTTCTACTCACAAAACATGTTTACAAATTCTCTATATTTTTCTGACCTGCACCAAACCAATATGTTCGTCATTTTTCTATTGATTTACTACGTACATGCATTAGGAGTTTCACTGCCAAACAGGTGTTGAGAAACATTGCGTTGGTCTCTTAAGATCATCATAATTTATGCCATACCCTCGACCATTTCTCTTTCTAATTTTGTCTTTAAAAAATATTTTCCTCACAAGTTGGTCTAACAAAAATGCCTCGCAGGGGTGCAGTTACCATAATAAGAGAGATAGGATAAAGCGAGCATGGTATTTTTTGTTTAATTAATGTGTTGAGCTATGCATAATTATTGATTTTAATAACTATATCATTGGCTTGACTTTGGTGTTGTGTGTCAAGCTTGAATTGTGGCGTGTTGTGCCACTCCTCCATACCACATTTCGTGTGTTGCCACCCATCGCTCTCCCCACATCTCACCTTCATCACTCCAAACACTTCAATTTCCCACTGTGATACTTTTTTTTCCATACGTTGCTCTCGTCGTCACAGTCACCTTCCTGTGTGGAGGCCAATAGTCACACAATGCTCCACTCCGCTCCCTCAACACCACTCCTCTTTGCTCCCTCGAAAGTGCTGGCCTCTGCTCTCTCCTCGGCACTCTCGACTGTAGAAATTTAATACAAAATATGTATTACCTAGATTCTCCTTATCTAATAATTATATGCCACTGTTAAATACAAAATCGCTTCTACACAATCTTTACGAAATTTAAAACACAATCACCAATCACAATATCATGAAGAAAGATCAATCACACATAACACAGATAATTTACCTGGAAAGCATAAAGCTAAAAACCCCACTATATTCTATTATGTATTATATCATGGATCATGAAACAATTACATACAAAGCTCTACTCCAAGAGCTCTCAGTACAATAGCTAAATGTCTCACATTGTCATACAAAAATTGGCAAGTTCCTTAGCCAATTTATTGCCTCCAGATAACCTGCCTCCACTACACAATCCCTGATGGTAAAGAAACCTTGAATGAATGATCCTTCCCTGCCTCGACTATGCAATCCTCATAGGGACATCCAATGTATGTGTGGTTGCATGTGTACAACCGATAATGTCACAACTGACAGCCAATATGTCCCTTTCAACTACATCTCAACTGGGTCTCTAATGGATCTGAAATGCATGTAGTTAATAGTAGTAAATCTTCAATTGCATTTGAGGCCACTAATTGTGAATTAATTAATAATTAATTCACTTGATCTCTCACTAGTGTATCTTCAGTCACAACTAGCACAACTGAGTTTAACTCACTTTACTGAATTAAACTACTTTACAAATTTCATAACTACACTTCCAACTCTGTTACAACTTTGAATCACTCAGCTACAACCAAGTCAACGTGCATATCCCACCAACCAACCTCTTAACTCGAAATTCCTATAGCTAACTAATTTTCCACTTCAGTTAACTATTTCCAAGTGCTCATTGAGAATATATTATTGTTTATTGTCCAACTAATATTAAGGGATAATAATAGTCGACATGCATCTATAAATAGAACTTGCACATACATCTATAAATAGACCTCATCTCTAAATAGAATTTTCTCATGCATCTACAAATAGACATCCACCTAAAAATAGCTTGTGTGGGCCCCACCTAGTGTACGTGCTTAATTTTCACTAGGATCGAGATGTTGTTTTTGGATGCCAATTTCATTGTTTATTTTTGCAAACATCAACACTCCCTCTCAATAAGAAAGGAATGTCTTTTCATGTGACATGCAACTCCATGCATGTGCCCTGCAACCTTTGCATGTGCCATGTAACTCCATGCATGCGCCCTGCAACCTTTGCATGCAACATTTCCAAAAATGAATAGCCTCCAAACAACTGAATCAATATAATGCATTTGTCATCAAAGTCTTATGACTTCTACTAGTACCAACTGCACATGTCCTCTGGATCCACTGTGTTGTTGACCTGCATCCATGCACTCTGCACTTGGTGTCAACTATGATCCGCACTCCAGTATCTGACACTGTCACTTTGATTTCATGTCCTCGAGACATCTGACAGCATCAATCCAACTAATCCTGCTACTGCTGCTCTTTGGGCTCCTCCTAGCCAGGTTCGATTCATGAGATCCACACCATCTTAATGAATCCTGCCCAGAAATTTAGTCTTGGGATTATCCATGCATGTCGCCCCACCTATCACCTAGTCGTATAGTTGCATGCACTCCCTCTGCCCATCTGGAAGGAAATTTATCTGCATGAGTGGTTTCTCCCACTCCATGATCCTCATCTTGTGGTTGCTCCACATCTTGAGGTTCACTCTTACCTGCATGAAATTCAAGCTCCCTCTCAAGGGTCAATTGCATGGCTTTCTCACACTTCCCAATAGTAGGAATCTCTATAGAAATCCCGTATACATCAAGCCTATATATATTCTTAGCTCGAATCCCAACCTTCTTGGCTTGCCCTATTGCTTTCTATCGCAGGAAAACCTTTCCTTCACTAAACACAACATCATAAACTCTATCCTCTAATGTTTCCACTGAGACTAAATTTTTCTTCAAACCTGGTGTTAGTCATTAGTATTTTTCACTTGTTGGTGATGACTAGTTGTAACAGCCAGGTTTTCCAACAGCCGATCTAAAAATTTGTCAAATTTTCCAGCTGGGAAAACACCCATAAAACGTTTTTTCCCTCCTACCTTTCAGTCTGCCCATGACGATATGAAACCTCATTATCAAATTCTACCTAGCCTCAGCCACACTAGTCTGCCCTTCAGCTCTAAAGAGACAATCCAAATCTGTTCAAAAAGTCTCCCCTAAGTTAGGAAGTGGTGCCTTAGGGCATTTCTCCCTTGGCAAACTATCCAAGAGCCAAAAAACCTCCATCTGCTATAGACCAGCCATAACAGACCTTCCTACTCTACTAATGAAGTTGGTTATAGCCCTAGGTCGCGCCACTAATACACCCTTAAGTCTCAGCAATACATAGACCATAAGTCAAGCTTATTATTAGGTGTTTTTACAAGTGATTGATGGATCTTTCAAGGACAGAAACATACCAGCATCTCAGAAGAAAATTTTTGGCTCCACATGAGAAGACAGCTACTTCTCAATGTGATCTTGAGCCTGAAATACAGTTGCAAAGCAAAGAGTTCTTCATCAATCTCTTGCGACCACATTCAAAGCTTGAAAGGACAGTAAGAGGAAAAAAAACAATGTCAAGAGACTGATGATATGACATGACTAAGAACCTCCTTCATCTATAAGCAGAGGGTTAAGAGCACCTCCTTCATCTACAAGCAGAGGGTCAAAGAGGTTGAAAGAACATCGGACACTTTGTCAAGTGAAGGGCCTCCTTCATTCATAAGTAGAGGGCCAGGGCAGTGACTGATTTCAAGGTATTGACTGATCAAAAGATGAGTGGTAAGAACAGTAAGAGATAGTTGAAATAGAGAAATAATGTAAACGGACAAAGAAGGAAAGCAAGGGTACCACAGCAATCCAAAGGGTTTAAACTTGTCTCTTATTAGGGTTTCTTTCAAAATGCAGTCTGAAGCCCAAATAAAATTATTTTGCTAATGATTAAGGGACAGATCATAACACAGGCCAATGATGATGATTATGTTTCGAAGGATACTGATCTTCCTACTCACAAAGGAATGTCTTTCAAAATACTTATCATAGTGGACAGAAGGAAATTTGAGCTCATTTCCCCAAAAGGCAATACAACTAAACACAGAGGTTCATAAATGCAAGAAGGAATTTGGCATGTTTTTCAGATTCTGGAGAAAATTTCAAAGCAAATACAGGCTTTCACCCACAGTTAGAAGAGGAAACTTCAAGGACACCTAACAGTCAAATCATTTTCACAGTAGGGCATAATTTCCTCCAAAGCAACTAGAGAAAACTCTTTATTTTAAAGTCAAAAAGGGTAGATCCACCTCCTTGCAAAATGGCAAGGTACTTTATAAATCATTGGTATATTTTTGAGCGGATTCTCCATTTTGAAAAGGTCACCAAAGGGACAGCAATGGCAGAAGTCATTTTTCGAATGTATAACACACAATAAATAGAGTTGACCCTTGGAAAGAGTCATAACCATTGCCACTATTCGAATAAATACACAGACCTTTACACCAACATGTTTCAAAATGTGGGCCCTTCTTGACACATTCAAAAATATTTTTGTGCCCTTTCAAATGACAAGGCAATGGTTTAAAAGGAGAAAGCCGTCCAAACCCTTTCAAGTCACACTCAAAGATATTTTTTCTTTTTTCGCTTTCAAAGGAGTTAAAGACCATTGAAAATTCATTGTGCAAACTCTAAAGCACGAGCAAACCTTCCCCTTGTTGATCACTGGACCGGAGAAAAAGGTTTTAACGAAGTTCACAGAGTTTTTGGGCTTGAAAAAAACAAGTGGCATGCATGTACAACTGCGCGGCGCGCTCGGGCGGAAAAACTACATAAGGTTACAAGGCCGCGCAGCGCACCTGTAGGTGTTGGTCCTATCGGCCCGACAAGTGACCCGACACCCTTTCCTGCGCGGCGCTCTTCCATACAAACGTGCCGTGAATCTTTTAAAGGTTCAAACACCTCTGACATGTGTTGAAAACGGCCCAAAGCCTTCGACCAACACCATCATCAAGTCTCAAGGTATTTCTATGTGCCTCCCTTAGTTTTTTCAAAACTGTTAAGTGGTGGAGAAGGGTTAAAGATCACAGTCTAAAACACAGTTTTGAGTTTTGTGTGAAAACGAAATTTGCTGTGGTTCTGTTGGCTTGAGGTGAAACATTAAAGGGTGTTGAATTTGCATTGATATGAAAAGCCATTATATTTGCCCTCAAAACTATGATGAAAGATAGGAGCACAGGGCTTTAAAGGGTGAAACAGTAGGTCAATTTTCAAACACAGTGATCATTAGATGAGCATTTTTGGACTTCCAAAAGTCTCCTTTGTATGTTAAAAAGACAAAAAACAGTGTTTGTCCTTTCAGTTCCATAAAGCAGAGTCAGTAAGGAAGCTGCCACTACAATTCGAAGGTGTTTTTGTCAAACTTTGTGTAAATAATAGTGAAGTATAAGCATGGCAGTGTTTTGATTGAAAGGAGTTTATTATTATTTGACTACTACAGGACTGGTTGTGACCACCTCAAAAACAAAATAAGCTCTGTTGCCTTACCCTATTACACAGTGACCTTTGACTGTGTATATACTTTGATTGACTGTGTTTATGTTATTGAATATATTTGTTGAGCTGCATACAAAGGGAGCAGTGTTTTGGTCAAAGAAGAGTTTTGATTGTTTAAACTCCTACAGGTCTTTGAGCTCACACCAGACAAAATAAGCTCTGTCACCTTACCACAAAACATAGGAAAATCACTTTGACTGTGTATCTTTATTGACTGTGTTTTTGTTCTTAAGTCTACTTGTTGAGTGACATACCAAGTGAAAAGCATTGTTTTGGAAAGGGCAGAGAGTTGTGTGTTAAAATTTCATTTCACACTACATTTGAAACCATTGTTGCTTGATCAAACAGCAAGCACTACATTTTAAACCATTGTTGCTTGATCAAACAGCAAGTTGACGGGCTGAGACAGAGTTTTGTTTGAAGAAGGCATTTCAAAAACTTTGAAGCATTTTGGTATTTCAAAAGCACATCTAGAACAAGATGCCTCCCGGACAGGATAGCAGGAGTGGGTTTCACAAGAGGTATGAGCCTATCTCCACCGAAGAGGTCAATGCACACCCATCAATCTTATTCAATTTCCATGAGGTGGGGTGCTTGGATTTTTGCCAAAGGGTACAAGAAGTCAAAATTTTCTCTCCTTTAACACATATGTGCACTTTGAGGTTCAGAGACAAACATTTTCAATTGGCAAGCCTTGATTTCAAGTTCTCCCCGAGATTCATATCCAAGGCTACTAAGATTCCCTATATTGGCGAGAAATGGTTCAAGCAAAGCTATTGGGACTTAGATGACTACAAACCCTTCCTCAAGCCTGAACACTGAGAATCATGCCCTGCTATTTTCCCTTTCTCATATCTTTTAGCCAGCTATGCCCCCCTCATGAAGATTATCATGAAGTATTTCACTTGTGAGGGGAGATTCTCCCGAGTTTATGCATATCACATCCGACTGTTGATGCATTTCACAAGGACCAAGCAGCTGAATATTCCTTTCTTCTTGTATAAAAGCATTGAGAAAATGGCCTCCTCTGTCCAAAAGAAGCCTCCGTCACAGAAAATAGCCTCTCTATTCCATCACTCTCTCATCAAAATTATCATCCTTCACCAGCTTGAAAAGAGAGAGGTCTCTTGGGATGTTTTCATCAGTCACCTGGATTTCTCCACTGTCCCTCCAGTCCATACATCCCCTACATCTCCTACTCATCGCCCCTCGCCTTCCTCTAGCATACCTACTCCTAGAAAGCTCAAATTCACTACATAACAGGCAAAAGAGCATGGAGAAGGAGAGGGAAGTGGCCAGCAAGACGAGGAAGGACATGAGCATGAAGAAAAAGATGAAGAGCAACAAACTGAGGATGAGGGGCAACAGCATGACAGTGGTGAAGGTGAGCAGCAGCAGGAACAAGATGAGGAGAGTGCTGAATAGCAGCAACTCAGTGGTGATGAACAGCAGCAAGAACAGGAAGGACATCATTTTGAGCAGCAGCATAAGGATGATGATCAAGGGCAGCAGCTTGAACAACAGAATGAGCAGGAAATTGAGACAGAGCAGCAGCATGATCTTGATGACCAAGGGTAGCAGGAAAGTGAGGTAGGGCAACAGCATGATATTGAGGATTAGGGGCAGCCTAAAGAATACACACAGCAACCTCCTCAAAATACACAGCAACCTCAAGAAGAAAATCAAATTCAAGAGGATGACAAGCAAGATGAAAAAGGTAAAGTAATCATTCCTTCCTCTCCTGAAAAGGCCAAGCCTAGGACAGCAAGAAAGAGAATGCCTAAGGTTGTCACTACAAATGTGACAAGAGCTCTCCATAGCAAAGGAAAGTTTCCAAAGAAGCCTATCATCGACTTGCCTAGGAGGAAGAGCATAAGAATAGCCTCCCAAAGCAAAGAGAAAGGCAAGGTAGAAGAAGGTCATGAGCATGAGAGCGCATTTGATGTCATCCCAATCCAAAGCAACGACAGTGATAACAAGGCCCGGATTCGAGAAAACCTTTTAATCCATAGAGAGGGCCAAATTGATGCATTGAAGGATGACCTTCATCGGGCAAGGAATTTCAATCAATTCTTGCAGATCCAAAATAGGAAAATGAGTGTCCATATGGCTGTCTATGAGACACGAGCGACCAAGTACAAGAAAGAGGCCGCTAAATCCCAAGCAAGGATAGATGAGCTCATAGGCGATTCTGATGAAAGTGAAGAAGAAGACCAGCCTAGGCGAAAAATGCCTAGAACCATAGGGCTTAAAAGAGCCCTTGAGAAACAAAAGGAGGAGGAAAATTCCCTTCTCCAATCCACCCCTCTCACAGCATTGTTTGAACAAGAGATAGAAAACAATAAGGAGGCGTGGCTTGAAAGATTCAATGACCATTTGGAGAAGAAGTTGGAGAGGGAAAACAGGAATTTAGAGCTGCAAAGAAGAATGACGAAACATTACCAAAATTTAAATCAGTTTGCCCGGCGCAAGTTCAAGGTTGCCCAAGAAAAGCTAAAGGAAGCTAAAGGGAAGCGACCGGCATGGAAAGTGAAGAAAGACACATCAGGACTTGAGATTTTGGCCACTGCTTCAGAGCATGTTTCTAAGGACCCTTGAGGGTCATACACACAGATTTTGGGCAAATTTTGACATACTTTGGTTTTTTGGCATTTTTGAGTTTTTCGTCAAAACTCATGAAATTCGCCATTTCAGTTTGGGGGATTTTCAAAGGAGGAGAATGGTATCATTGGATGCCATAATTTCAGGAGCACACACTCAGCGATTTTCAGGACATTTGGAGATCATTTTCTCCCCCGAAATGGTGAAAAATGCTCGTTATTTGCACACTCTGCCCGGTCTATCGGCAGACTGTAATCTTTGGTTTTTTACACACAGGTTCAGTTTCTGGGGACTTCTAGGCATTATATTTGGAAAATTTCAGTTTTTCCAGAAATTAGACACTCAGATATTTCCAACGAGCTATCATGAGCCTCATTTGGACATCGGGAAAGCTGCCAAATGTTGCCAGCAAGTCGGGGAACCTTTTGCTGATGTAAATTTTGAATATTTTTGTAAATTTTGAACCTTTAAAAACTTATATTTCCTCATGTGCGTTTAGCTATTTTTTCACATGAGAAATTATGAAAAGTCAATTTAATTCCCTTTTTTAGCATTTTTTAGATATTTTATGAGATATTTTGTGCCTTGGGCTTTTCAAAGCCTCAAGGACAAGTTTAGATATTTTGATTAGGCCAATGGGATGGCAAGTTGAACCATGAGGTTTTCCTCACTTTGGCCTATATATTCCAAAGGCTTTCATTCTAAACAAGGCTAAATTGATGATAGAAGCAATATATAGTCATATAAGCTTTGGAAGAAATACTTGTCTCATGCTCTTGGATAGTCTCTTGGATGTTCTTGGATGATGAATAGAGGATTGTTTTTGGATTCCATGACTTTGTAGAATGGTATAGTGTCTCTTTCTTTGTTTGGTCTTCTAGTTTCCATTCATGAATACATGTTTCTTGCTTTCTATAGATCAGTAGAGAACAAATTTGAGACATGCCCATGGAGGCACCTCAAATTTCCTATTTCTTCATAGCTTCTTTGTTTTCTTCTTCCTAAGTAACATTAAAGAATTCTTAACTGCTCTTTAATAATTTAGGATATTGTTGCTTGTTTCATTCATGGTTTTATACATGCTAAGAATGATTTACGGTATGCCTTGCTTACCTATGGCTAGTTATAGCTCCATCCATGAAATTTCTCTTTGACTGATTAGATTATCATTTTGTTGAACCAAGGAGGCCTAGTTCCGATCTAGCCCTTTGTCTAAAGCTATGCCAATCTTGTTTTCAAAGTTCCCAATAACTTGAAGTACTGTGTTTAGGCATTCCGGCATAGTAATTTAAGTCGTTTGTCTTCCTTAAGTGTTTTCCCCAAAGTCTGATAGCCATTTCCCGAAGTTAGAGAGTTATACTCCTCTATGCATGGCTTGAATGTTTATTTCTATGTATTGATTAGCTTATAGTTACATTTATCATGATTAATGGTTTTCCCTACCATGTTTATGTATGTTATTAAACTAGTTATGCTTGAAATCCTTTGTTGTTCACAAACTTGATGTCCATTTACTCCATTTTGCCCAAAGATCCTTTCTACCTTGAATCAAATCGGCCCTTCAACAGCCTTGTATCACTGTCTGATAGCTTTCTTGACCTTTTCGACCCCATGGCCCAGTTGATCTGACATATTTTTACCTATCTTATATCTTTGATCAGTTTCATCCCTCACAACCTAAAAAAACCAAAACCAAAAAACCTACTTCATAACTAGCCTAAAATCAGAACACAATAAGCAAACACACAGATATCCCTTACACATATAGAGAGAGCCCTCTCTGAGTCCAGGAAGCCTAGGTCCTTGGGCTCCAAAGCTTTGTTTGATGTTACACTATCATTTGGCTTGCCAATCAACTAAAATCACGGGACCCTAACACCTAGTACATGCATTACATATTTTAAATGAAATATTTTACCTGACGCCCTCTGAAAGATAATGGTACCAATTCCAATCGCACTGTATTGTCCATTGTCACCAAACTCAATATGCATCTAAAGATCTTTCTCCTCCAAGTCACTGAAAATTTTCTTATCTCCTCTCATGTGAAAGGAAGCACCACTATCCAAGTACCACCCAGATCCCAATGGACTTGACACCATGCATGAGATCAATGAGAAATCAAGCTAAAATTGCAAGGCAAGAGCCTCAGCAGCTGCAACTCCAGCAGCCATCTTGTTCTTATTCTTTTGTGGACAATTTGTGGCAATATGTCCATACTCGTGACACTGAAAAAACTTCACTTTGGACATGTTGTGCTCCTTTCCATCTTCACCGGCCTCAAATTTAGAATGGAATTTCTTCCCCTTCCACTTCATTTCCTTGGAGCCAATTCAAAATCATTTTCATCATCATGCTTTGATGAAGAGCCATCTCTGGTGTTCCACCTGAACTCCTCCTGCACCAAATCCGACCACAATCGTTCCAAATCCAGAAATTTTTCCCATCCGTTGACAGAGTCTTCATAACTATGCCAACTCTTAGGAAGTCCCAAGAGAGATAAGGTCACCAAATCATCATCAGCAACATTTATTCCTACACTCCCAATTTCATCCTAACATTGGAAAAACTTTCTTAAGTATATTTTAATAGTGTCATTCTTTTCCATCTTGATCTTCCTAATTTTATCTTTGAGTGCCAATTTTCTATGGTCGCTACTGCTTTGGAATATATCCATCAACGCCCTCCACATAGGATATGGTTTGGCTTTCCCATGGAGGCTTAAGAAAATGTGGTCTCGTACTCCCTCCAAGAGAATCCTCCTCGCTTTTGCCACTTTCTTTTGCCATGCATCAAGATTTGGAGCATCTACAACATGTGGATTAGGAACATATTTTCAATGAATTTCTTCAAGCCATTGTCTTCGAGTACTGCCTCCATCCTGTCCTTCCAAGAAATGTAGTTCGAGCTACCCTCGAGTGCATACTCTAACCTCAAGCCATTGAAATCCATTTCGATCTTGAATCAAATGTAGCGCCAAGAAATCCTTTCTGCAAATTCAAACTATTTCCACCAACAAACTCAGCTCCTGCTTCACAATTGCAATCTCCTGTGCTCTGATACCATGTATAAATTTAGTAAAAAATATGTATTGCCTGGATTCTCCTAATCTAAAAATTATATGCCACTTTTAAATACGAAATCACTTCTACAAAATCTTTGCAGAATTTAAAACGCAATCGCCAATCACAATATCATGAAGAAAGATCAATCACACATAACTCAGATAATTTACGGGAAATCATAAAGCTAAAAACCCCACTATCTTCTATTATTTATTATATCATGGATCATGAAACAATTACATACAAATCTATACTCCAAGATCTCTTAGTACAATAGCTAACTGTCTCACACTGTCATAAAAAATTGGCAAGTTCCTTAGCCAATTTACTGTCTCCAGACAGCCTGCCTCCACTGCAAAATCCCTAATGGTAAAGAACCCCTGAATGAATGATCCTTGCCTGCCTTGACTGTGCAATCATCATAGGCACATCCAATGTGTGTTTGGTTGCATGTGTGAAACCGATAATGTCACAACTAATAGTCAATCTATCCCTTTCACCTACATCTCAATTGGGTCTCCACTGCATCTGACATGCATGTAGTTAATATTTGTAAATCTTCAATTGCATGTGAGGCCACTGATTGTGAATTAATTAATAATTAATTCACTTGATCTCTTGCTAGTGTATATTCAGTTACAACTAGCACAACTGATTTTAACTCACTTAACTGAGTTAAAATACTTTACAACTTTCATAACTACACTTCCAACTCTGTTACAACTTTGAATCACTCAGTTACAACTAAGTCAACCTGCAGGTCCCACCAACCAACCTCTTAACTCGAAATTCCTATAGCTAACGGATTCACCACTTCAGTTAACTATTTCCAACTCCTCATTGAGAATAGATTATTGTTTATTGTCCAACTAATATTAAGGGATAATAATAGTCGACATGCATCTATAAATAGACATGCAATCTATAAATAGAACTTTCACATACATGTATAAATATACCTCATCTATAAATAGAATTTTCTCATGCATCTATAAATAGACATCCACCTAAAAATAGCCTATGTGGGCCTGGCCACCTAGTGTAGGTGCTTAATTTTCACTAGGATAAGGGATGTTGTTTCTGAATGCCAATTTCACTATTTCTTGTTGCAAAATTCAACATCGGCCTCACCTCCCACACCAACCTAATACACATTTCGATTAACTCCTCCTCCTATGGTCCCTTGACATCACGCTCTAACCTCCATATACCTTGCAACTTCCCCATATACACAATTGTTCATAGACAGTGCTTCACTACATACACAGCACGTTGATTGATCTCCACTCATAAGCAGACTCCCTCCGCGCGCAGTCTCAGCCCCGAGTGTTGGTCTTAGCTCCATAAAGTTGGCCCTCCTCCTATGAATTAATGACTCCTATGTGGCCTCCACGCTACCACTCATAGCACCCCTCTCCTCCTCTGGACTGCACTTCTCCTCTAAGAAAACCACTCATTGATTCAACTCTCTGTAACCAAAGTTAATCCATTAATTCAAATGCCATCATTCAAATTTCACATACATAAGAAAGAGTGATCTCCTCATTGGCTTTCATATACCTTGTTGCAATCAAGAACATGGACTTCCCAACATAGAATCTTGATGCAGCTGTAATGCAAGAGTGGTTAATGAACCCTAGAAGAATATAAAGTCCACATAAAATGTCGGCCTCTGAAGATTCATTTTTTTGTGGGCCAATAAAAATGTATATTAGGGGAAGAACTTGGAGCTATGAAAAGAGTTTGGATTCATTTTTGTAAAACTTGGGACCAATTCACTGGCAGCTATTCTGCCAGAGTTTTTGGCTCTTTTGTCATTGTGCTGGAAATAGACTCTTAGAAATGGCATATATGTAGCCTTATGTCTTTTATTTAATATTGATGATCTCCTTCCTCTTTCACTACAGGGATAATACTATTTTCTGGCCTAAATTTGAACCATACTAACATGTTTAGGTTTTAGCGATGCTAAACATTCATTTTTCCTATTAGTCGCATCTCGAGGAGACAATATATTTTGTTTCCATTCATGTTGTTTTGGTGGGAATAATCATTGTTTCTTGTTATAAATTCTTTGATATTGAAAAATCAAAAGTTTATAATGAGGATTTTGTGACACAAAAGCACCATTAAAGCTCCATTTTTTAGAATTGTACTTCCTAAAGTTTAGAAATCCCTCCAGCCAATTTTGGCTTCGTTTGACCTCCAAATTTGTGTTGTTTTTGGTCCTTCATCATGAGCTCCAGAAGGCTAATTAAAAATCCAAATAATTCCTTATGACTACAAATAAATCCACTGCGCACAACAGTTTAAGTTTTCTCACCCTAGATTTAAAGGAAGAGAAATTTTTATTTACATTTGATGGTCGGTGAATTGGTAATTATCCAAAGATTTCAATTAATGATATTGGGAGAACACCCAATGTAAATAATTTTGTGTCAATTTAGTATGGTGATGTTTAGATTGTGCATTATAATAGTGAATAACAATTTTTGGGAAAGAAAGAATTATAGTGGTGAAGGAATACTCAAATTGTTCCCTGGTCTGGTCCAAGGATCTTTTTTACTCTTTCCACACATTTCTTGAAAAAATGACTCTCCTCATTTGTTTCCTTGAGGCTTTTATTTTTCTAACATAATGGCCAAAATTGATGATGTATTATAATTACCTAATACTCCAATATATTCCAACGGTAATGAGATAGTAAACATCAACAAGGAAACTCTCTTTAACATTCAGACATATCTACAAAATACACAAGAGAAGAATGATTTTTTACAGCTCAAATCTCAGCTTCAATAAGAATAATTACAGTAGTGGAGTCATCTTTCTGAACCTATTTTTTTCAGAACAATGAGACATACTCCCATTAGCAGCAAGAATATAAAGTTTAGGTTGATTCTCATTCAGTGTCTAGTTCAAGAGCATAGTTGCATGCAGGTGTCGAAATTTAGCCTGCACTTCCCAAGCCAATCATCAAACCTTGGGAAGAGATTGTCAACAACAGAAACAGAATAGGTCTTGGATATGACAAGGATTTTTCCTTTCATATCCCAGACTATTCAAAGCCCATCTAGTTTTAGAGCATTGAATTTCTTCATGGCATCTCACCTTAATATGTTCTAGATTCTTCTCCTCTTCCACAGCAGCAACAACATAATATTAAATGCCAACACTGTGATTGAGTTGGCCATGTGAAAGATCATTTTTTTATCTTCATACATGAAAGCACTGTCATAAAACCACTCATTATTCAAAAAAATGCTTCAAAAATAATCCTCCTGCAAGAACAAAAATTCATCTTGGATGGATTTCTTCATGGCAATGGGCTTCAACAGCCAAGAAGATATTTCATTCATATGTCAAAACTTGTTCCAAAGTATTAAAAAGTCTTGCAGTTAATTTTTCTCCATATTCTCACCTTGTATCTGGCAGGGGGGAAATGATGTTCATATACAAGCTTCAAATCAACATCAAGTGAGCCTAAGCCACAACCTGTAATATCAGATTCAGAGTTGTAGCCAGAGACACAGAATTTCAAGCGAGCCTGAGCCATAACCTGCCATATCAGATTCAAAGTTGTGGCCATAGACACAAAAGTTCAAGTGAGTCTGAGCCACAACTTGCCATACTAGATTCAGAGTCGTAGCCAGAGACAGATATGCCCATGATCATGACATTGGTTGGTGGTCAACCTTAAACCATCTATGTGAGGTTGAGCTTCTCCCTCTTCAAATAATTGGGGACACTTCCTCTAGCATAAGACATCATCTTCTTGCCAATTTTGGAAGATTTCCAGTAATTACATTAAGAATTCCAGAGATGGTGGTCATCCTTAAACCACCACAGGATGAGACCTCCATTTTCAGGTTGAGGTTATCCCTTTTTATGCAGGTTGCATACCTCCCTTTCTAGGTTTAAGGTCTCCCTCTTCAAAGCATTAAGGATCACTTCCTCTTGCAAAATACCTCAACTTCTTACCAGATTTGGAAGAGTTCTAGGAACTTCACTAAGCATTCCATCATTGGTGGTCATCCTTAAACCACCCCCTTATGCCAAAATTTCAGAGTGCACATTCATCCTAGTGCTGCCATGAATTTTTGCACATTTTTTATTATAGCTCTCTTCTTGGACTCATAAATAACCCTTCGGATTAAGGGGGGTAATGTTGGACACGTAATCCTCTAAGGGTTGGTGTAGAAGTCGAACAGTCAAAGGGAGTCCAAGATACCTTTTAATATGGAATCCAACGGTCACTCCAATGTATTATAAATGTACATCATGTGAATAATATAGGTACACATAATTATCTTTCTCTTCATCTTCTGTTCATTCCATGTGTGTCTAACAGAGGTGAATGGTATACCTACATCAACACATCTAAATTTCCTTCCATTGGATTCATATAGTATGTTTTTGGGCATGGATTGGTTGTTTACTTACAAGACCAAGGTAGACTGGCATGAGAAGTATATTGAGTGACTGGATGATGATGGAAAGGAGAATATTTAAGGGAAATAAGAATCCTACATCGGTGAATATGGTCACACTTATGCAAGTTAAGCATGGTTTGTTGAGATTTGTAGCTTGGGAGGTACTAAACCCTAGGCTTGAGGGTTGTGGAGGAATGGGCACATAAGTATGTCTTGTGGGCTTAAAACCCAAGCTTATGGGATTTTCACCTAAGAATATGGATGTGAATCCATGAGGATATTTCTACATGTGACTATTGGAGCTGATATAGGACTCCAAGAGTGATCAAATGCAACATAAATCACTCGATTTTGAGTTGTAGAAGTGGAGTTATGAATTTTTGAAGTTGTATTGTGGGCGTGTGGCACAAATTTAAAGTCATCCTAGATGTTAGGAGTCCATATGACAAGTTTTCAAGTAGACAAAGGGATTTTTTTTGGATCCCTCAATAAAATTAGTAAAAGAGGTGAAGTGTGAAGTTATTCCTCACATCCAAAGTGCATCAAAGGCATAGAAATACACCTCTGTGAAAATCGAAGAAAGGAGAGGACAAGGATGTGGGAGAAGAGAATTGTTTGAGGTATGTTTAGCCTCCACTGCCGATCTGAGTTTTAGTTGTGGGAGGTTGCATGTCCTAGGAACATTTATGGGTTTATTTTAGGGCATATTTTTTGTGTGGAAATCCTCTCTCTTGAAGGCAATAGGGTTCCGGTTTTGTACAGGAGGGGGCAAGGATGTGTGGGTATCTTTGAAGGGATACGAATTCTTGTACAATTCTTGGAAGGAGGGTCGAGCCCTATATCTCTTCCTAGAAGGGTGTCGCAAGGGTGCCTAGAGAGGGTTGGTAACTCTCCTAGGAAGCAATTTTTAGGAGCAAAGACAAGAGTGGGCTGAAGTTGTAGAAGAGGTTTTGGAGGAGGAATAAGGAGCTAGAGAAGAGTTTTATTAGCCCTAAATAGAGCCAATACCTAGAGAAGTTGGATAGACTTAGATTAGAGGTAATAATTGGTGTATTTAATGTTGTATTTTATGCTAGTGGATGGGTGTCCAAGGGTTAGACAGTTGGTGAATTCTGTCAGCAGCTAAGAGGAAGGATGATCCTAGGTTTGAATACCCTAACCAGAGTTTAGATGCTACAGTAAGGACTGGTCGCTTGTGGTATGTTGGATGGTAGCGTGAGAGTGGGCCAAGTGTGGACAGTGATTTTGGAATTTATGATCTATTGGAGGACAGCCTGAGAGTGCCCAAGTTAGACCTCAGTGTGTATCACTTTGATGAAAAAATTTAGCTACTAGAGTGGAAATTGTTGAGCTCAAGGTTTGATCAGCTAGAGGAGCAATTGTGCAACCCTATACCTTCCTTGTGGAGAAGGAAATCTACAGCAGAAGAAGGGAAATCCTCCAAGACCATGTTCATTGTGAGAGATGGGAATCTTGTGGTCATAGGTGGTAGCCCTCCATGCCATATGTTAGTCTTCATTGGAGCAGCGCAGGAATACTATAGTGGGTTTAAGTCCCTAAGTAGTTGAGGAGCATCATTAGGAAGATGAGAGTTGTTCACAAACGAGTTGTGAACAACACGACATGAGTCTCAATGTTTTGTGCCCTTGATGAAATAAGGCACAACTAGTGAGAATATTGGATAGTAGAGGTTCAGTGTCCAAATGGACTTGGATTATTGATAGAGGCAGTGTTGCAGATCAGGAGCTGAAGGACTGGGCAGGTATAAGGTACGACTAAGAGGAGTTTTGATTGCATTCTATATCATCCATATGGTCAGAGTATCTTGTTAAGGGTAGATTTATTGTTGATGGATTGACACCAAGTGTTGGAGAAGGGTCCCTTAGGACTTTAATTTTGATAAAAATATAATATTTTTTTAGTTTTGAGTCGTGTGCGCTAAGTAATGCACATGTCAAGGGGATTTTGGGTGGGTTAAAGCCCCTTCATGAGTTGTAATGGGCAAAAGGTTAGATCAAGGAGTCTCAAACTATGATTTTCGAACCTTAAATGAGCGCAGGATAAAGATATAAATAGAAGTCTAGATCGAGTTGGATAAAAAAGTTCTAAGTTTTTGATGAAGTTGGATGAATGATAGATCGCTGAGATAAGTCTGTGTTTTTTGTCTGGGTATAGAAGGCTCCTACTGGATGTGTGCGCGGAGACCTTAGTCCTGCTATGTGTGGACCCCAGTGGCTATTTTATATGAATGTCAATTGCATGGATTGATTGTTGTAAGGGAGGAATAATGTATCATTAAGATAGTTAAAGTGATTACAGATTTACTGTCTACGCACATACACTGAATCAACCTATGATAATTAACTTAGGGTTTTTGGTTAGGGTTTCTGTTGTGATGGCTAGTCCACTATTTTATAGATATGAAGACACCCACATCATTTAATTCTCTCTCAGGGTGTGGAAACATGGTTCCAGCACTCCCCCCCATACTGCTTCAGGTGAGACTTTAAGTTGCGCAAGTAGGTCATTTCCGAAAGGGCCAGTAGTAAGAGGGTTTTTTTGGTTAAGCTTAACTCTAAACTTGGGTCAAGACCCCTCAAGCCAACAAATGGTTGTGTTTTTGGGACCTCAACCCGGGTTTCTTGGGTGAGAGCTGAGTATCCTGCGTGTGCAGCTGGAGGCCTTAGTCAAATAAGCTTCAGCAAGTATTTCCTCCACAATCGACAAGGGAACTACACTACTAGAAATAGTTACAGGCATGTGGACATCTGTGTAGATGGATCCCCTTGTCTGAAAGATTTCGTAGGAACTGTGCGCCAAGGAGCAGGAATTTGATGATCTTTAGGAGGCATTGCCTACGTTTTTACCTGCTCAACAGATGGCCCAACTGCAGACAAGTCAGATCTTGTTCGATGAAGTTGAAGACCTGCAAAGAAAGAAACACATTGTGACAGATCATATGACGCTATGGGCAGGTGAAGCGATGAAGTTGTCACAAGATTTGGATGTTGCCGTGAAGAACATGAACCAGACCTATCAAAGCATCAATCTCGCCACAGAAGGTTTGACTTCTCAAAAATTAGTGGATACAGCGCAGAGTGTAGCCGACCAAATCATGGGTGTCCTTGTACCCTTCATTATTTCCATCGCATAATTGAAGACAAAGATGAATACCCCAGTACCTCTGTGACTCAGGACGAGTCAAAAGATTGTGTTGGGGGTCTGTTAGAGTGGGGTCCCTCAGGACCGTAATTTTAATAAAAATATAGTATTTTGTAGTTTTGTTTCGTGCGCACTAAGCAATGCACAGGTTAAGGGGCTTTGGGGCGGTTCAAAGCCCCATCATGAGTTGTAATGGGAAAAAGGGTAGTTCTAGGAGTCTCAAACCACAGCTTTACGGACCTTAGATGAGTGCAGGCTAAAGATATAAATATAAGTATAGATCGAGTCAGATAAAATAGTTCTAAGCAATTTTTTAATGAAGTTGGATGAATGATAGATCTCTGAGATAAGTGTGTGATTTCTATATAAGTATATAAGGCTCCTGTTGGCTGTGTGCGCAGAGATCTTAGTCCTGTTGTGGGTGGACCCTGCTGGCTATGTGCGCGGGTAGAACTGAAGTATTATAAGGATGTTATGAATTGTGGATGAATAAAAGAGTGTTTTGGACAATTCTGAGTATCAAATGCATCTGTTTTTTTCTTTATTTTCGTTTACTGCATCAATTATATTATCTATGTTTATATCGGGTGTGAACCTATTTACTGTTTTATATGAATGTCAATTGCATGGATCAATTGTTGTAAGGGTTGAATATTGTATCGTTAATATAGTTAAAAATATTACAGATTTATTTTCTGCGCACACTCACAAAAACAACCTGTGATAATTAACTTAGGGTTTCTGGTTAGGGTTTCTATTGCAACGGTCAGTCCATTATTTTATAGATATGAAGACACCCACATCATTTAATTCTTTTTCAGGGTGTGGAAACCTGGTTCCAGCACCCCCCCATATTTCTTCGGGTGAGACTTTGACCTGCGCAAGTAGGTCACTGCCAAAAGGGCCAATAGTAAGAGGGTTTTGTTGGTTAAGCCTAACTCTAAAGCTAGGTCAAGACCCCTCAAGCCAACACCAAGCCCCAATTTTGTATCTTTGTATTAGTGGATGTATGAGGGACATTATACCTAGTACAGAAGCCCTAAACTATTTTATTATTCAGTTGGACTAATATAAAAAAGTTGGGTTATTGTACATAATTTGTAAAATTTTAAAAATTTGTGTATATTTTGTGCACTAGTAGATTTACTGTTGTTTATATTCCTCCATGAAAATTAGACTTGTTGTGATACATGGTTTGGTATCATTAGTGATTTAAGATTATATCCCGGACACTAGTATTGTGGAAAAACAACTTGGTATCAAAGCTACTTTCAAGGGCCAGTGAATCAAAGTGTGCATAACGAAGCATCTTAGAGGAAGTTTTTATTGTCTAGATCATGGAGCAGTGAGTTTGGCTGAATACATGGATATGTGGTCTTGATTGGCTTGGAAGAGAGATTGGCTGGGAGTTTTGGTGGATTGGTGGTGAGCCTAGTGAATAAATATTTGTTGTAGGGAATATTTTTTATCACGGACTTCCTATGATTTTCCATGGATTGTTGATATGGATCAAGGATTTGTTTGGAATGGATGAGATCAGGATGATCGAGAATGATTCATTTGATGGACTATAGATTGGAAGGCTAGAGTCTTCATTGGATCATGATGTTGCATATCTGAGATTGGATATATTTGCATGAGTAGTGTTTGATCCAGGAGGATGAGTACTTGCAATACTGAGCCAATGGAGATTGTGCAGGATTAGAGGGAGTCTAGACTCATAGGGAGCAGCCCTATGGAGGTTTGGAATCTTTAGGTTCAAATGAGATGAGGTTGAGGCACTACCAAGATTATAGGGTTCTTTCTACGAAGTATGTTGCAGTGATGGACGCCAAATGGGCTAGTGTTGTCGAATGATGATGGATAATTCATAATGTTGGAAGTACCTCCCTTGATAAGAGGGAGTGTTGAGATTTGTAGCTTGGGAGGTACTCCAAACCCTAGGCTTGAGGGTTGTGGATGAATGGGCAGACGAGTATGGCTTGTGGGCTTAGAATTCAAGCCTATGGGCTTTTCACCCAAGCATATGGGTGTGAAACCATGAGAATATTTCTACATGTGACGATTTGAGTTGATAGAATACTCTAAGAGTGATTGGACGCAAAAAAAATCACTTGAATCTGAGTTGTATAAGAGGAGTTATGAATTTTAGAAGTTGTGGTGTGGCCTTATGGCACAAATTTTAGGTCAGCCCTGATGTTAAGAGTCCTTATGACATGTTTTCAATCCAAAAAATGGAAGTTTTTTGGATCCCTTAGAAAAATTATAAAAAAAGGTGAAGTGTGAGGCTATTCCTCACATCCAAAATGCATCAAAGGCATAGAAATACACCTATGTGACAGCCACAGCAAGGAGTATACAAGGGTGTGGGAGAAAAGAATTTTTTGAAGTATGTTTAGCCTCCATTGCAGGTCCAAGTTGTAGCTATGGGAGGTCACATGTCTTAAGTACATTTTTGGGTCTATTTTAGGGCATGTTTTGGTGTGGAAAACCTCTATCTTGAAGGTCATATGGTTTTGGTTCTACACAAGAGGTCACATGGATGTGTGGGAATCTCATAAGAGAGATGTAATCCTATCTAGTGCTTGGAATGATGGCCAAGCCCTATATATCTACCTGGAATGGTGTCACAAGGCCTAGAAAGGGTTGGTAACTCTCTTAGGAAGCAATTTGTAGGAGAAAAGACAAGAGAAAGATGGGTTGCATATGTAGAATATGTTTTGGAGGAGGAATAAGGAGCTAGAGCATTGTGTTATTAGCCCTAACTAGAGCCAAGACCTACAAAATTTGTACAAACTTATATTAGAGGTATAAATTAGTATTTAATGTATTTTAGATGCTAGTGGATGGGTTTCCAAGGGTTGGATAGTTTATGAAGTATGACAGCAGCCAAGAGGAAGGGTGATCCTAGGTTTGTATGCCCTAACCAGAGTGAAAATTATACAACAAGGATTGGTCACTCATGTTCTGGTGGAGGGAAGCATGAGAGTGGGCCAAGTGTGGACAATGGATTGGGAATTTATGGTTTTTTGGAGGATAGTGTGATAGTACCCAAGTTGGAGCACAGTGTTCGGTACTTTGATGGAAAAAAGTATTTTCTAGAGTGGTATTTGTTGAGATCAAGGTTTGATCATCCAAAGCAGCATTTGTGTAGCCCTAGACCTGCTCTGTGGAGAAGAAAATCTATAGCAACAGAAGGGCAGTCCTCCTAACCCGTGTTCATTGTGAAATATGGGAAGCTTGTAGTGATAGGTTTTGGCCCTCTGTGCCCTATGTTAGTCTTCATTGGAGCATCACAAGAATACTATAGTGGGTTTTAGTCCCTAAGTAGTTAAGGAGCAGCAATAGAAAGCTAAGATTTATTCACAAATGGAGTTGTGAATAACTTGACATGAGTCTCGATGTGTTTTTCCGTTGATGGAATAAGGCACAACTACTGAGAAGATTGGATATTCAAGGATAAATGGACATATGGACTTAGATCATTGAAAGAGTAAGTGTTGAAAATCGGAAGCCGAAGGACCGAGAAGGTACAAGGTACGACCAAAAGGAGTTGTGATTGCATTCTACATCAACCAGATGGTTAGAGTATCTTATTGAGAGTATATTGGTTGTCAATGGACTGACAATAAGCCCCAACTTTGTATCTCTATATCAGTGGATCTATGAGGTCCATTATCCCTATTACGAGAGCCCTAGATTGTTGTATTATTCAGTTTGATTAATATAATGAAGTTGGGTTGTTGTACATAATTTGTAAAATTGTAAAAGTTGTGTATATTTTGTGCACTAGTATATTTACTATTGTTTATATTCCATTATGAAAAGTAGACATCATGTGATACTTAGCTTGGAAGCATCATTTATTTAATATTCTATCATATACACCAGTATCATGATAAAAGAACACGGTTGTAGGAAAAGGTATGTATTATTTGCAATGTATATTTTCAGTGACAAAGGAAAGGATGTTGAGGATGATGAATTCTTGAAGATGTATCATTATTTGCATCAGTTTTTGGATGTGTTTCCTGAAGACATTTTAGAGTTACTATCTCATAAGGAAGTGGATTTCTCTATTGAGTTATTACCAGGAGCAGCACCAACATCAACGGCACCTTACAAGATGAGCACTCCAAAGTTGGTGGAATTGAAGTTGTAGCTTAAAGAAATGATTGATAAAGGATATATTATTGAGATTCAACAATATGATGTGCTTAGTGAAAAGAGTCGCCTTCACTAAATGGGCCCGCAGGCTATTTTTGGCGCAAAGTCTATTTTTAGACATGTCGATCATATTCTATGAGTTGCAGGATGCTATTTGTGGATGGTTGGTCAAGATGGAAAAACAGATGGACTTCTATTTTTAGACATATTGGGCGGAATCTATATTTAGATTTCCAGTCTAAAAATAGATATGTCGAATATTAGTAGCTCTTAATAATATTTGGACTCTAAAAATTATCTTATTCTCTTGGAGCACTTCAGTTAAGTGCACATATGTAGCACAGGAGATGATAGAAGGAATTACGCTATTCCTAAGGGTTTACTGGAGCTATTGCATGGAGGACTTCAATTAAAACTCATGTGACAGAGTTTGGTGGAGTTGTAGAAGTAGTTGGTGAAGTTGTGTTCAGTTTAACTCAAAAAGACACAGTTGAGCTGGTTGTATCTAGTCTAACTGAATGATACACTAGTGAGAGTGGTGTGAATTAATTAATAATTAATTCACTAAATATTAACTCATTAATCAATTGAAGAATACATCAGTTAACTACAGTGCATGGATAGTTTCAGTGGAGACCAGTGGAGAGATAGGTGAAAGGGAAAGATGACTATCAGTTGTGACTGTAGTGATGCATTGATTGCATCCAACACTCAGTGGAGATGCCAATGAGGATTTCACAGTGCAAGCCAAGTGGATTCGAGTTCATTCAAAGCCATTCTTCAACAGGGATTGCGCAGTAGAGGTAGGCTAGCAGGTGGTAGAGATCGGTGCATGGATTTTCAAGATCGGACCTGATTAGTGTGTAGCGATTGTATTGTACTGAGAGCTTGAAATGTTCAGCTTTGTATGAGGATTGTTACATGATATCTATGACATATATTATATACAGGTAGTTGGGGTTTTCAGCTTCAGGCTTTCTCGTTAAATCATTGTGTTAATGTGTGTGAATTTTTATGGTTTCATGTGTGCATTTCAATTGATTTAATTTCCACATGTGATGATCAATGGTGGAATAGATTCTGTATTGTGCATGAAGTTAAAATAGTGTGTGATCAAGAGAATCTTGGATATATAACACATCATTTATATAATTTCTACATATATAATGCCAAGTGTGTCTCCTTGAGGTAAACTATTGTTGTTTGTAAAGAATAAGGATGGCGCTCTCAGGTTTTGAATTGATTACAGAAATTTGAACAAGGTGACTATCAAGAATAGGTATCCATTGTAGAGGATTAATGACTTGATTGATTAGTTGAAGGGAGCAGAAATGTTCTCAAATATTGATCTAAGATCCGGATATCATCAAGTTCACATCAAAGAAGAATATATCTACAAGAGTGCATTTTGTACTAGGTATGGGAATTATGAGTTTGTAGTGGTTCATCTTGGTCTTATAATGCTCCAGCCACTTTCATGTGCTTGATGAGCAATGTGTTCTGTCCTTATCTGGACAAATTTGTGATATTTTTCATTGATGATATATTGATATATTCTAATAATGAGGAAGAGCATATAGATCACCTAGCAGCTGTATTGAGATTGTCGTGAGAGCATCAGTTGTATGCCAAACTTAGCAAGTACAATTTCTTTCATACTCAGGTTCATTACTGAGGGCATGTTGTTTCCAAGGAGGGGATAGAAGTGGACCCAAAAAAAATTAAATCCATCATGGAGTGGCCAACTCCTAGGAATGTGGATGAGATCAGGATATGGATTCTTCCTCATGTAAATTATTTTAGGAGCTATAATTTTTTAGTGGAATCACCATGATTACTTGAGACACTAGAATCGCTAGAGTAAATTGGATAGCTAATCTCTATGTTTAAAATTATGTTTACCCTCATAAATGAGATCTATAAATTATTAAATGCTTATACCGAAAATAAGTCTCTCGCTCCCCAGTATGGTCACCAAAATGTTAGCTCTCAACAATTTCCTTTGTTGAAACGGAAAATTGTTGGAATAACCTTAAACCAATCTTTTACATTGGAAGCTAGCCCTTCCAACCCAGGCAGGGCTCTCTTTGCAGATATATTGACCAATGTTACTACGATAATAGTCTGTAATTTAAATTAATGGCTAGATCTTTTGTATGTGATATAATTTTGAAGATTGTGGTTAGGCTGAGCAAAAATCTATTGGGCATGGAGTCATGTGATTTGAAATTTTATCAAAAATCTGTTGGATACCTCGTAAAATGAACAAAGGCTAATTAGAGGCAGGGTAGAAATGTTTTCTTAGATATAAAAGCATACTAGCTTAAGGTTGAAAGGAGGAACATTCCACTATAGTAGAGCACCTCGCAAAGGGTGAAATTTTCTAAAGTAACTTAGAAGGAAAAACTTGAATACTTGATTCATATGTATTCATAGCATCTAACTTGGATGAGTTGTAAAACATTTTCCTTTAATAAAATATTGAAGATAAGCATTATATGAGTTGCAAAATGAAGGAAACAATCACATAAGTAGAAGACACATACTAGAAATCATAACCACGAGAATTCTTGAGGCCAAAGTCCTAGTACTTCTAATCCATACAATTTCAATTGATCTCAAAAATATTGCAACTTTATGCAATATTTTTTTTATCTGAAAACTGAACCCTTGTTTCATATAAAAAATAGTTTATATAGATCCATAAAGTCAACAAACTATCTATGATTTCAATCCACATACTAAAAAAAATTGAAAACGATTGCTAGATGTCTCGACTTGGTGGAGTTGGAAGCAATCCTTGGAATTTGGAATGATCCACTTGGTTGATCTTCTGCCATTTGTACTTAATAATTGATAATTCACTACTAATTTTCTATCTTTCAAACCTCTGCAAATACTTTCCATAACCCTTGTACCCTTGGTCATTCAAAATCCTAAGTTTGAATAAATCTTTGGCTAGGGCGCTCTCTATGTCAGCATTTGGCATTATTATTCGACAGAGAGGCACTTGAAACTTTAAATTTTCTTTTCATGACATCGCTGACAATTGTTTTCATAGTTTGACACCGTTACATAAATTGGTATTCAATTTGTACCTTTGAACATTGTCTTGGATTTAGAAATTTATGCCTCAATCACAATATGGTATCCTTTCATTTGTGCTCCTTGTAGGCACCAATATAGACTCCTTTCCAACGCTTAGTGTTGGGAAAAATACTGAGAGGGGGGGTGAATCAGTATTTAGTGCAGACAATCAAAATTTTACTTTTTCCTTTCTAAAAACCCATACGCTACTTTACTGAAGGCAACTAGCGTATATACGCGAATATTCTTTACAGAACTCGCGTATGTCCAGAGATCTAATTATGTGTTTGAATCTTAACTCAGATCATTGCATTATTCATTCATCAAATGTTTCAGAAATAGTAAACAGGTGCAGACAGAACAGAATAATCATCACACATATGCAACACATATAAACACCGGGATTTTAGGTGGAAACCCAATTTGGGAGAAAACCACCACTGCCGTCGTTTCAGCCTTCAAAATTTATTATTAAGAAAACTTCTTACAATCATGTACTGGTGCAGACTCAAACCAGCACGCAGGCACCCACCTGTAGAAGGCTACAACCTTCTCTCATTTACCAGCCTATCCTGGAAGGGACCTACAACCCCCTGCTCTCGTTTACCAACCTCTCCTGGAAGGGAGCTACAACCCCCTACTCTCGTTTACTAGCCTCTCCTGGAAGGGAGCTACAACCCCCTGACTGAAGGCTTCGACCCTCAGCACCACTGCAGACCATGTTTCATCAATTTTCAAACTGGATCAAACAGCTTCAACAGAACCCTTCACTTATCAACAATCATACCTTGCTCATTGCTTCAAACAGAACAGTGAGACCATTGTAACCAGAATATCAGATATAACCCAAACTTCAAAATAGATATGCAGAAACACATTCAGCCTTCAGCAACCATTAGATCAGAAATCATACGCACTTTTATTTAATTAGACCCGCGTATATACGTGCTTTCTAGAAGACGAACCCGCGTATACTTCAGTGCATTTTCCAGGGAAAAACCCTAACTGGGCATACGCGCTTTTCCTTCCACAGAACCGCGTATACATGCGCTTTTCATGAGATGAACCTGCGTATAGATCTATAAAAGATAAAATTTGCAGTACAGACCAGATCTATAAACTTACCCAGATTTCTTTAATCTCTTCAACAGGATTGCACCAGGTCTTCTTCACTTCTTTTTAGATCATCCTTGACATTCACCATTTCTAGATCTAGAGATATTGAGCCTTCATCATGTTAATAGGTGCATCATAGATTCAGATCTATCAATTAGGAACAGGGTTCAACCATACAGATATACTTCAGAGTGAAGTATTCATCAAAGCCTAGACACATGCACACACTTTGCACAATGATTTTCTTCTCCTTATATAGGGTTACCTTTCATCAATACCATGAGTCAAAACCACATAACTTCCAATGGTATTCCTGGACGGGATCACATAGGCAAACCATCATTCAATACAAACGGTCAATACTATGGTAGTTACCCCTAGTTTTACAAATTTAGAGCGCTTTTTCCCATACGCGACTTGGCATGTTATTTCCCGCGTGCATACGCTACTTTGTCTAGACAAATCCACGTATGCCTTGAGACATACTCTTTTCATCATGTTCTGGCACATACTGACATTCCTTCCATCATTACCTTCTGTACTCATTGTAGATACATCAGATTTACATCATTTAACAAGTTCATCAAGTCAAGAACAACTTCGTCCAGTAGGTTGCCATCATCTTCATCAAGTGGGATGCCATCAAGGACAACACTCTGCATCATATTGCCAACAATATCCCCCTTTGGACTTGATGGAAACCACGATGGTGTTTGATCACCATAACATATAGATACATTAAGCACAACCATTATTCATGATATTCAAACACCATGTCACTCTCCCCCTTTGACATCAAGGGCAAAGGGCGGATCAAAACCAAAACAAGGTTTTTCCCTTCATGTATACATAAGAGCTCTGCAGATCTGATGTGCACTGAAGTTACCATGCTCCCCCTGAGATCATGCTGAATCTTCAAACATATTTTTTAATGAAGTACATGATTCTATGACCTTCCTATCACCAAGACTCATACTTACATCAAAGATCCAACCAAGTGGATTTACATATGCGACTCTAATACCCAACCAAGTGGGTTTACACATTTTGACTCAACTACCCAACCAAGTGGGTTTAAAATTTTGAATAAGTCCTTACATGACTGAATATTACAATTTACATCATGGGTCTCAACATGACCTTTTCATCAAATTACAAGTATGACTTTTCACAACCAAAACCAAAAAGACCTCAAGAAAGAGATCAAGTTTCAGAACCATCATAATGCCAACAATGCATTATTCTCAGCCAGGCTAATGCTCCCCCTGAAACTGGGCATCCTTTCCATATGACCAAAACTCCTCCTTAGCTTGAGTAACCTGAACACTTTCAACAGCCAATCATCAAGGCATCTTCACCCAATATCAGAGAATGAAACAGAAATATAAGAGCTGAAACATCACCAGAGAAGCCATACAGCATCAGAGATGCCAATCAACACCATAGCTTGTGCTGAAGAATGCTGACCCAGAAACTTTGTCAGCAACCATCCATACGCGGTTTTCTGTATATGAACTCGCGTATATACGCGACTGTCTTTCAGGAAACCCGCATATCCAATTTAATCTTCTGAAATTAAGCAGATATGATCTTCTGAGAGGCAGAGACCATTCCCAGCTTCTGTCTGATATATTCGAATGCTTCCCTGGGCAGAGGTTTGGTAAATATATCAGCAACTTTTTCTTTGGAGGGAACATACTCCAACTTCACCTTTTGTTCAAGCACTTGTTCACGTAAGAAGTGATACTTGATGGGAATGTGCTTGGTCTTGGAATGCATAAAAATATTCTTTGAGATACTGATGGCACTTGTATTATCACACATAATGGAGATAGGAGGTGAACATTTGATTTGAATGTCTTGTAAGGTTTGCATCATCCAAAGAAGTTGAGTGCAACATGATGCGGCAGCCACATATTTTTCTTCTGTTGTAGATAAGACAATAGAGCTTTGCTTCTTGCTGAACCAAGATACTAACTGGGGCCCCATATAGAATGCACCACCACTAGTGCTTTTCCGATCATCAACATTTCCAGCCCAATCTGCATCAGTGTAAGCATGAAGAGTGAGATCACCATTCTTTGGATACCATAGTCCAAAGTCTTGAGTTCCTTGTAGATATTTGAATATTATTTTGACAGCCTGAAGGTGAGACTCTTTTGGATTAGCTTGGAATCGTCCAACAATCCCAACTGCATGCATAATGTCTGGTCTAGTCCCAGTGAGATAGAGTAGACTTCCTATCATAGATCTGTATTCTGGTTGATTCACCGTGGGAGAATCATCATGAGAACTGAGATTACATCCGGTTATCATTGGTGTACTTCAGGTTTGCACTCTTCCATCCCATACTTCTTCAGAATTTTCTTAAGGTATTTTGCTTGAGATAAGAATATACCTTCTGTAGTTTGATGCACTTGTAAGCCAAGAAATAATGTTAGTTCCCCAAGTAAAGACATTTCAAATTCTTGATGCATGACAGAAGCAAATTTCTAACTCATAGATTCTTCATTACTTCCAAAAATGATATCATCAACATATACAACCACAATCAATAGTTTATCATTTTCAATTTTTGTGTATAAGTTACTATCAGCAGACCCCTTTGAAAATCCTTGTTGATGAAGATATTTGTCAAGACGATAATACCATGCCCTTGGAGCTTGTTTGAGACCATATAGAGCCTTTTAAGTCTACAAACAAGATTTTCATCATTTCCCAAAATGAATCCTTCTGGTTGTTCTATATAAACTTCTTCTTCTAGATCACCATTGAGAAATGCAGATTTAACATCCATTTGATAAACTTTGATTTGTTGAAAACTTGAAAAAGCAAGAAACATTCTTATGGCTTCAAGTCTAGCTATAGGAGCAAAAGTTTCTTCAAAGTCTATACCTTCTTGTTGAGTATACCCTTTGCAAACTAGTCTAGCTTTGTTTCTTATAACGTCCCCATTCTCATTTAGCTTGTTCTTGAATATCCATTTGGTTCCAATGACATTTTTATCATGTGGTCTTGGTACCAATTCCCAAGTGTGGTTTTTTTCAATTTGATCAAGTTCTTCATTCATGGCCTGAATCCAACATTCATCTTTGCTAGCTTGATTGACATTGTGTGGTTCAATCGTGGATAGAAATGCCAAATAGCTAGGAGATCCCACAAGAGTCCTCCTTTTTTGTACACCTGATTCCTTGTCTCCCAAAATTTGAGATTCAGGATGATTCTTTTGAACATATCCGGATGGAGCCTTTCCAGATAAATCATCTTCAGGTTCTTCATTGGATCCACTGTCTATATCATTTCTATTTGATGTAGAGGGACAAAAGTCACCATCATCTTCTTCTGTTGTTTGTCTTTCTTCTTTAGGGACTGCATGAGACTCATCAATAACAACATCAATACATTCAACAATCTTTCGAAGCCTTTTATTGTAACATTTGTATGCCCTACTTATAGATGAGTAACCAAGAAGTATTCCTTCATCTGATCTAGGTTCAAACTTGCCAAGATTTTCATCATTATTTTTTATAAAGCATTTACTTCCAAAAACTCTAAAATGTTTCACAGAGGGAGAATTACCATACCAGAGTTCATATGGAGTTTTGTCACTATTTACCCGAACATGTGCCTTGTTAAGAATATTTGTTGCTATGTGAGCTGCTTCTCCCCAAAAAATATCAGGTGTTCCAGAATCATCAAGCATAGCTATAGCCATTTGTTGAATTGTTCTATTCATTCTTTCTGCTACGCCATTTTTTTGTGGAGTGCATGCTACAGAAAACTGTCTTTTTATGCCATGTTGTTCACAAAATTCAAAGAATTCATTTGATGTATATTCTCCTCCTCGATCAGATCTAAGACACTTGATTTTTAGATCTAATTCATTTTCAACCAACGCTTTGAAGATCTGAAATTTTTCAAATGCTTCATCTTTGTGTTTGATCAACCCAATCCAACACATTCTAGAGAAATCATCAATGAATAATATATAGTATTCTTCACCACGTGGTGACTTTTTCCTCATAGGTCCACATATGTCAGTATGAATGAGTTCAAGAGGCTTACTTGACGATCCTTCCTTGGCATTGAATTGCACTCTAGTTTGCTTACCGAATTGACAGGATTTGCATATGATAATTTCAGGTAGAGAAATATTGGGAAGACCACAAACAGCATTAAGTTTGCTTGATTTGTTGATTTGAGAGAAGCTTAGATGCCCCAACCTTCTATGCCATAGCCAGTTTTCTGAAGATTTACTCAAGTAACATTGTTCTTTGCAATTCTTCAATACATATAGGTTGCTTGGAGTTCTTTTTCCTTTTATAATTGTTTTACTTGTATCAAGATCACGAACCACACATTCTTTTGAACTAAAGACAACTTTAGTTCCTTGATCACACATTTGACTTACACTTAACAGATTATGCCTTAATCCATCCACATACATGACATCATTAGCCTTCACCTTTTCTTTTAGAAACACAGACCCTTTTCCTTTAATTACAGCAGGAGTATCATTTCCAAAAGTAACTTTCGTTTCCTTTTCTAGAGCACTATATGCACAAAGTTTGTGTTTATCACCTGTCATATGTCTCGAGCATCCACTATCAATGTACCATTGATTTTCTTCACCTTCCGCAAATAATGCTATGCCACAATTTTCAACCTATGATTCCTTCTTTTTCCATATTTTGGATTTTGAAGGAAGATGCTCTTTTGGCTGAACCTTGCTCCTGCATTCAGATTCTTCATGCCCATAGTTATTGCAATAAGCACATTCAACTTCATTTAGAAGAGGAGAAAAGTTGTTATAGGTATTCTTCTTTGTTTCAATATCAACCCTTTTCTTTCTTTCTTCTCTTGTCATGATGGTTTTATATGCAACACATTGAGCAGCTTTATGGCCAAAATTGTGACATGAAAAACATTGTCCATTGAAGAAGAAATTTCTGTGATCATGACATCTTCTACTTGAATTTACCTGTTGATTGGGGCTTCTTTGAAAGATATTCCTGTTAGTGTTCCTTGCATTAAGATGATCATGCTTTACCTGTAAAGATTCTTTATTTCCTTGATGAGTAGCAGAATTTTGTAAACCAGCTGTAGCTGCTTTTAGATAATTTGGTGCTGAAGCTTGAGAAGATTCTCCAATATATCCAAGACCTATCTTTATAAGAGGAGAACTTTTTACCTTGATAATCTCATCTAAGGTTTCAGATCCTTTAGCAAATCTGAAATTCAGAGTCTTTGCTTTCTCAAATTATTTTCTTACACTTACCACTTCACATTCTAATTTCTCATTGTGTTTCTTTGCCTCTTCAACTTGCTTTTCCAAAGTCTCGATGGTTATTTTCCTTTCTTCTAAGAGAATTTTATATTCTTCTAAGAGAATTCTGCTTTGTTCTAAGCGTATTTTGAGTTGATTGTTCTCTTCAAGAAAATCATTATCCTCTAGAGCATCCGCAAAAGTATCATTTTCTTCTTTAGATTCAAAAGCCATGAGAAGTCTAAGATCTTGTTCACATTCTTCCTCACTATCAGATACCCCATCACTGTCATCATGAGTATAGTAACTTCTTCTAGTGCTAGACCTGTTCTTATTTCTAGCTACTTCCTTTCCTTTTGCAGGTGTTTCTTTGTGAGGACACTTAGCAGCATAATGCCCAACTCTTCCACAATTAAAACATTTGAAAGGAAGCTTACCTCTAAACCGTCCTGTACCAAGTTGAAGTTTCTTTACAAAATTTGCCTCATCTTCTTCCGAAATATATCATGATCCTTCTGCTTCTTGTACTTCTTTCCCCTTTGTAGAAGCTCTAAAAACAGCTTCTTTGACTTCAGATGGTCCTCCTCTTCTCATTTCATATGCAGTCAGTATGCCATGAAGTTGCACCACAGTAAGATTTTGAAGATCCTGTTTTTCTTCAAGAGCAGAGACTTTTGACTCAAATTTTGCCGTTAGTGATCTCAAAATTTTCTCAACCAAAGTAGTTTCGGTTATTGTTTCTCCCAGATTTTTCATACGATTTACAACATCATCAAGACGTAAAAATAAACTGGCAATACTCTCATCACTATGCATCTTTAAATTTTCATATTCAATTCTGAGAGTTTGGAGTTTTTCACTTTTTACCTTTGCATCACCTTCATAACTCAGAATGATTTTGTCCCATATTTCTTTTGTTGTATTCAACTGCATGAATTTGACAAATTCTGATTCTGTTAGACTTCTTGTTATAGCATTGACCGCTTTTGCATTTGATTCATAATTCTTCCTTTCAGTTGGATCTGTTGGTGTAGCAGCTGGATATTGATATCCTTGTTCAACAATGGCCCATACATCTGCTCCCATAGACTGAAGAAAGGATCTCATCCTCATTTTCCAGAAGATTAAATTGCTTCCATTGAGGAGCGGAGGCTTGATAGATGCTGTTCCTTCTTGATAGCTCATCTTGCTTGATCTTCCTTCTAGCGGCTAAGCTTTTTCAGAAGGACCTACTTTGATACAAATTATTGGGAAAAATACTGAGAGGGGGGGGGTGAATCAGTATTTAGTGCAGACAATCAAACTTTTACTTTTTCCTTTCTAAAAACCCATACGCTACTTTACTGAAGGAAACTAGCGTATATACACAGATATTCTTTACAGAACTCGCGTATGTCCAGAGATCTAATTATGTGTTTGAATCTTAACTCATATCATTGCATTATTCATTCATCAGATGTTTCAGAAACAGTAAACAGGTGCAGACATAACATAATAATCATCACACATATGCAACACACATAAACACCAGGATTTTAGGTGGAAACCCAATTCGGGAGAAAACCACCGCTGTCGTCGTTTCAGCCTTCAAAATTTATTATTAAGAAAACTTCTTACAATCATGTACTGGTGTAGACTCAAATCAGCACGCAGGCACCCACCTACAAAAGGCTACAACCTTCTCTCGTTTACCAACCTATCCTGGAAGGGAGCTACAACCCCCTGCTCTCATTTACTAGCCTCTCCTAGAAGGGAGCTACAACCCCCTACTCTCGTTTACCAGCCTCTCCTGGAAGAGAGATACAACCCCCTGACTGAAGGCTTCGACCCTCAGCACCACTGCAGACCATGTTTCATCAATTTTCAAACTGGATCAAACAGCTTCAACACAACCCTTCATTTATCAACAATCATACCTTGCTCATTGCTTCAAACAGAACAGTGAGACCACTGTAACCAGAATATCAGATATAACCCAAACTTCAGAATAGATATGCAGAAACACATTCAGCCCTCAGCAACCATTAGATCAGAAATCATACGCGCTTTTATTTAATCAGACCCGCGTATATACGCGCTTTCTAGAAGACGAACCCATGTATACTTCAGTGCATTTTCCAGGGAAAAACCCTAACTGCGCATACGCGCTTTTCCTTCCACAGACCCGTGTATACATGCGCTTTTCATGAGACGAACCTGCGTATAGATCTATAAAAGATAAACTTTGCAGTACAGACCAGATCTATAAACTTACCCAGATTTCTTTAATCTCTTCAATAGGATTGCGCCAGGTCTTCTTCACTTCTTTTCAGATCATCCTTGACATTCACCAATTTCTAGATCTAGAGATCTTGAGCCTTCATCATGTTAATAGGTGCATCATAGATTCAGATCTATCAATTAGGAACAGGGTTCAACCATACAGATATACTTCAGAGTGAAGTATTCATCAAAGCCCAGACACATGCACACACTTTGCACAATGATTTTCTTCTCCTTATATAGGGTTACCCTTCATCAATACCATGAGTCAAAACCACATAACTTCCAATGGTATTCCTGGACGGGATCACATAGGCAAACCATCATTCAATACAAAGAGTCAATACTATGGTAGTTACCCCTGGTTTTACAAATTTAGAGCGCTTTTTCCCATACGCGACTTGGCACATTATTTCTCACGTGCATACGCTACTTTGTCTAGACAAATCCGCGTATGCCTTGAGACATACTCTTTTCATCATGTTCTGGCACATACTGACATTCCTTCCATCATTACCTTCTGTACTCATTGTAGATACATCAGATTTACATCATTTAACAAGTTCATCAAGTCAAGAACAACTTCGTCCAGTAGGTTGCCATCATCTTCATCAAGTGGGTTGCCATCAAGGACAACACTCTGCATCATATTGCCAACAGCTAGCTCAACACCAAAATTCTATCATTTCAACAAATATTACTAAGTATTAGTTGAAAACAAAAAGCGACAATACCTTGAAATTTAGACACTTCAATCAATGATGATTAAATTGATTGCGGCTACCAAACAAAACATTGGAACTTCACATTTTGACATTTAGATTTATTTTTTTAACTGTAGAAATAGTATCTCTATTTTCCTATGCATGTGTTATATATTAACATTCAATTGCATTTTCGTGATTGCATGCTCAACATCCTAGATCTATAACACGTCTTGTGACTCACAAAATTTAGTCTCAAGAGCAGATTGATCCTTGTTGGCATACTAACTAACAGGTTATAATTATTTCAGCACGTGGTCATTTAATATGAAAATGCCCCCTACTTGAGATGATATGTGTTAATCTTTGTATTTTGAATTGGAAGCACCTATGTTTATATCATTATAATGAGCGCTTCCAATTAAAAGTCAGCACTCATAGTAGAATTTAGAATTTAGGATCCCAGATTGAAATTTAAAACTGAGGAGAGTATGTGATAACAAGAGGAAGAAGAAGAAATTATTGATCAAGGGAAGATTTATTCTTTAGCCAAATCAAAGAAATTGTAGTCAATGAAATAAATACCTTCATCTAGAATAAAATACAAGAAACATCTCAACAGAAAGAAGAATTTTGATAATAGAAATTGATACATAGAAAAACCTCAGTGGGAGTAGACCATCAATTAGACACAATTGAGAAAATAGAAGTACTTGTGGCCAAAGAGAAACTTTTCAAAATCAAAGGGACAAGTTGCAATTAAAAGAATGTTTTTTCATGAAGAGAAGCATAGGTAAAAGGAAGCATAAGCATAGGGGGGCCTAGATGCACTCAAAGGAGAAGAAGGAAATCAAAGGAAGTAAATGTCATGTCTTTCTCAGTTAAATAGAGTGCAACAAAAAGTACAATCCATATTTTCTCACTATTTTCAAAAGAAACTGACACAATGAGAATCATATTCTATAAGCAACCCTAGGGAGAAACTGAGTTGCGAGAGAAGAATGATTAAAGGGAAAGTTTCCAAGATGTACACAATTGGTATAAAATACCACATCAATAATTGGTGTCAACATATCCATTTGTTTAAAACCATCAGTAGTCACATCAGTTATTTGGTATTAAAACAAGGGGAGAATTGTCAATAACTAGTAGCATAGAATCGAGGGGAGTTCAGCATCCAAGGTATAATTGCGAAATGTTCCAACATCAAAAGGAATTGGTTTTAGCCTGAGTTGGAGTTAAAAATTAGCATCAAGTGAGGTCATGAGTATCTGATAATGACCCATAGTTATAGGCATGGACCTTTGTCATTGATGTCAAAGGGGGAGATATTAGAACTTGGTATTGGTCGTTGCAATTGGAGAAATTCGTGATTGATCAGAGAGATTGGGAATTGGTGTTGAGAGGTGTAGATATTAGCAGTTGGTTGAGCACTTGGAGAAATATTAGGTTGGAATTAGTGCTCCGTTTACGAGGGATGTCAGGGGATTCCATTTCCCAATGTTAAGGGTTTCCATCAATGGAAAATGGGAAAAATTTACGTAGTGTCTATTTTCATTGATGTCAACTCTAATGTCATTGATGTCAAAGGAAGTTTTGAGCAGGTTTTGTTATGTTCCTATATTACTAGTATAGTCCCTTATTGTTGTTAGTGTAACCCCCTTATTGTTATTATTGTACCCTTGTAACCCTCATTTTTTTATTATTGTGCCCTTAAATTATTATTGTTAGGTCGGCTAGGATTACATTGTGGGCCACTAGGATTACATTATGGCCCCATGGACTCCTATATATAGAAAGGAGGTTTTGTAAATTGTATCATCCAAGAATTGTTCATTTATGTAATGTATTGGAGGTTCACCCCTCGAAGTGGTTCATTTCTAAGGCGTTGATATCTCTTTTCTTCTCTTTTTGGAGCTGGTTACACAACATTTGGTATCAGAGCTTTGGATTCTAGGGTTTCGCTGCTCCAAACAGGTCATCGTGGAATTTTCGCTATAAATTTTTTTCTACGACGTTTCTGAAGCTGAAATTTTTAGGGTGCGAAGCCAAAATCCTGAGGAATATTTCTCTAAAAAATTCAGAGCTTGTTTCGCATTCGGAGATATGATCTGTGGAAGTTAGGTCTTTTTTCAGGCTCCTAAACAGGTCATCGTGAAATTTGCACTATAAATTTCTTTCTATGAAGGTTCAGAATCTGAAATTCCTATGGTACGAATTTGAAATCCTGAAGAAATTCTTCAAAAAAATTTAGAGCTTGGTTCACAATATTTTTGGAGATATGATCTGTGGAAGGTAGTGCTTTTTCAAGCTCCTAAATTTCATCTCAAAGAGGTGATCGTGGGAAAAGTTCAGTAACTCTCTCTCTGGGCATCAGATTGGAGTGTCGTAAAAATTGGTCACAAGTACACGGACTTTAGTTTCTTGGCTATCAATTTCAGAGACGAAGGATGAAATAGTGACACGTGGCAAGTCATACAATTTCTCTCTACTAAACCAGTCCATAATTAGGTCATTGTGGGAGATTGGACACAAATTTGTCTTGCAGAATCCAAACCAGGTCAGAACTGTGGCATTCGAAAGATAATTCAGAGGGCTACGTTGGTACCGAAAATCAGATATTGAAGTGCTGCAATCACAAATATAATCCAATTTCAATATCGAGCTCCTCAAAAGCGAGAAAAAGGTGTGTATTTTTTTCCGAATTGCATAAGTCTTGTTTGAAGAATCAATTTGAATTGATTCCAAGGGCATATTGTAGAATAGATATCAATATTGGGTTATAAAATATGCCTCATAAAAATAATTCAACACCCATTAAGCCTTCACAAGGTTCTACTATGACTCATGAAGATGAAGAATTGCAACATGATCTATCAAAATTACAAGAGCAAGTGCAACAAATTTCACTCTCGCAAAGAGCAACAAAAAATGAAATGGAAGTTTTGAAGAAAGACATGGAAGCTAAGATGGATAGCGTGGAAGCTAAGATGGATGGCATGGAAGCTGGCATGGAGGCTAAGATGGAAAACATGAAGAATGATCTAAAAATAGACATCGAAGGTTTGACAAAGTTGATACAAGAAATGTTTCCTAATGGTGAAAAGATAGTAGAAGAACCTCATGATGAGAAAAAAATCAATGTTAATCGTGCTTTCATAAACTCTAATGTTAGCGTGAAGAACCACCATATTCAAAAAATGGATATGAGGAAGTTTAATGGAAAGGATCCTGTAACATGGATACTACAGATGGAGCAATATTTTGATCTCCATAACATGCAAAAAACACAAAAGTTATGCATTGCAACTTTACATTTAGAACAAAATACATTTGTATGGTATCGATGGCTTTTCTCCCGTAAAAAAATTGTCACTTGGTCTATTTTTATGGAAGAAATGATAGCACACTATGAGAATACAAAGAGCAACACCTTCTTTAGCCAATTGATAAATCTCAAACAAAAGGGTTTAGTGGGGCAGCACATTGAGGAATTCCAAAAATTGAATATAAGGGTAACTGATATTCCAAAGGAACATAGGATCGATCTCTTCATAGGCACTTTAAAGGATAATATCCAACATGAAGTTCGCGTTTTGGAACCAGATTCATTGGAGAAGGCGTTCGGGTTGGCAAGAAAATTTGAATGTAAAATAATGGCGACAAGGAAGCCTACCACTCAATTCTATAAAGAAGGAAGTGTTGCTACGCCTAGATTTCCACAACCTACAAGGTTGACAGCACAACAATTGGAAGAAAAAATTTCAAAAGGGCTTTGCTACAGTTGTGATAGCAAATACACTAAAGGTCATAAGTGTGCTGAGAAGAAATTATTTTACATAGATTGTGAAGAGGAAGAAGAAAATGAACAAGAAGAGGATATACACCAGGAACCAGCCCTAGAAGAGGAAGAAATGAATCCGACCATATCGTGTAATGCACTGGAAAGAATTACCACTCCTCAAACTCTCAAGATAGAAGGAAAAATCAAGAAGAAAAAGGTAATAGGATTGATTGATTCAAGTAGCACCCATAATTTTATTCATTGTAAGGTAGCCAAGGAATTGAATTGTTTCCTATACTCAGCACCAGAATGTCAAGTGATGGTTGCAAATGGAGGAACTATAAATTGCTCTGGAAAATGCCATAATATCAAGCTAACCATGGGGGAATATGTATTGACTAGTCCAATGCTTTCCATTCCTATGGGAGGTGCTGATGTTGTACTAGGAGTACAATGGTTACAATCTTTGGGGACGGTAACTTTTAATTTTCAAGAACTTTTCTTGAAATTTTTTTCAGAAGGAAAGGAAGTCGAATTACGGGGTATTGAAGGGAAGCCGGGAAGGATAATAAGCTCTAATTTCATGACAAATATTCTAAAGAAAGAACAACGAGGCGTAATTGCACAATTATGCTCACTAGAAGTTCCGACATCAAAATCATCTATTTCTGCAGATCTCTAACAAGTCTTGGACAATCATTCCAAGGTGTTTGAAACTCCCAAAGGACTCCCAAATTTTTCGTGATCATGATCATGCTATTCATTTGATTCCAGGAAGTGTTCCTCCAAACATCGGGCCTTATAGATATCCTTACTTCCAAAAGAGCGAAATTGAACGTATGATTGCAGAAATGTTAGAGGCGGGTATAATTCAACCTGGTCAAATTTCTTTCTCTGCTCCCGTAGTATTGGTACACAAGAAGGATGGATCATGGCGAATGTGTCCAGATTATAGGGAGCTCAATAAGCTCACCATTAAAGACAAATTTCCCATTCCTGTGATTGATGAATTATTGGATGAATTACATGGAGCAATTTATGTTACCAAGTTGGATCTTCGTTCAGGATATCATCAAATTAGAATGAAGACTGAAGATATTCCAAAAATAGCATTTCAAACTCATGAGGGTCATTATGAATTTTGGGTCATGCCTTTTGGCCTTACCAATGCACCTTCTACATTTCAAGGGTTGATGAATTCCATTTTCAAACCCTTCCTTAGAAAATTTGTGCTAGTTTTTTTTGATGATATACTAATATACAGCAGGTCTTGGAAGGATCATGTTGAACATGTTGACAGGGTACTCAAACTATTGTAGGAGAAACAATTATATGCAAAAACATCCAAATGTTTCTTTGGAGTACAAGAGGTGGAATATCTGGGTCATCTTATATCTCACGAGGGTGTTAAAGTATACCCTAACAAAAGTAAATCCATTAAGGAATGGAAAGTCCCAACGACCATAAAGCAGTTGCGAGGATTTCTCAGGTTAACAGGGTATTATCGCAAGTTTGTTAAGAATTATGGAAGAATAGCAGCACCTCTAACAACATTATTGAAGAAAGATGCATTTTCATGGACTCCTGAAGCAACTAAGGCCTTTGAACATCTTAAAGAGGCAATGTGCCTAGCACCGGTCTTAGCTACGCCGGACTTCACAAAAACCTTTATTGTGGAATGTGATGCCTCAGGAAATGGAATTGGTGCAGTTTTAATGCAGGAAGGAAGACCCATTGCTTTTGAAAATCGTCCAATCAAAGGAAAGTATTTACAAAAACCTATTTATGAGAAGGAAATGTTAGCAATACTGCATGCACTAAAGAAATGGCGAACTTACCTAATGGGAAGACACTTCAAGGTAAAAGCTAATCATGATAGTCTTAAACACTTTTTGGAACAAAGTCTATCTTTAGAAGAGCAGCAAAAATGGGTCACAAAGATGTTGGGTTATGACTTTGAAATAATCTACAAAAAGGGAAAGCTTAATGTTGTTGCAGATGCACTCTCAAGAAAGAATGAAGAGGTGGAAGCATTGCTTTGTGCCATTTCTATTATCCAACCAGATTGGATAACTGAAGCAAAAGATGAATGGAAGAAGGACAAAGATGTATGGACACTCATTCAAAAGTTGCAGCAAGATCCTAGTACATCTGATACATTTAGTTGGAAAAATGATTCCTTATGGTACAAAGATCGCTTATATCTTTGTAATAATTCCCAACTGAAACAAAAGATTCTTCTGGAATTGCACACTTCTCCTTTAGGAGGACACTCAGGATTTTTAAAAACTTACCACAGGGTGAAGAAAGAATTTTTTTGGGATGGCCTTAAATCTGATATTCAAAATTTTGTGGCGGAATGTTTGGTTTGCCAGCAAAATAAAGTGGATACAATTAAGACCCCGGGACTTCTACAACCTTTATCCATTCCAAGTCAACGTTGGGAGGAGATTTCAATGGATTTTATCACAGGTTTACCTAAGTCTGAAGGGAAGAATGTCATCATGGTGGTAGTTGATAGACTTACCAAGTATGAACACTTTTGTGCATTATCTCATCCATTTAAAGCAAGTACAGTTGCTACTACATTTATGGATAGAATTCAAAAGCTACATGGAAGCCCAAGGGTTATTGTGAGCGACAGAGATCCCATTTTTACTGGAAATTTTTAGACGGAGTTATTTTCTTGTTTGGGTACTCAATTAGCTCATAGCTCATCTTATCATCCTCAATCTGATGGTCAAACTGAGATAGTAAATAAATGTTTGGAAGGATATCTTCCTTGTTTTGTATCTGATAAACAAACATAATGGGTCAAGTGGTTACCTCTCGCTGAATGGTGGTATAACACTTCCTTCCATACTGCAGCAAAAATGACCCCATTTATGGCACTTTATGGATATCATCCACCATCAATCACATCATCTTTAAGGGAAAATTCGAAGGTTCAAGCAGTGGAAGATCACATCGAGCATCAGCAAGAAGTTCTCCAACTCTTAAAGGATAACCTAAATTTGGCACAAAATCGAATGAAACAACAGGCAAATCAACATCGCAGCGAGAAAAGTTTTGATGTAGGAGATTGGGTCTTTTTATGACTACAACCATACAAACAAATGTCCCTCAAGCAAGCTAAGAAGGATAATAAATTATCGCCAAAGTACTATGGTCCTTACAAGGTGTTGCAAAATATTGGTACTATGGCATACAAATTGGAGCTTCTTGCTTCTTCATGAGTACATCCAGTTTTCCATGTTTCATGCTTAAAGAAGGTTATAGGTGAAAATCTTCCAGTTCAAACAATATTGCCAGAACTTGATGAGGAAGGAAAAATCATATTGGAACCTGAAGCGGTCACGGAAACAAGAACTCGACAACTACGGAATCAATCAATTTTAGAGTATCTCATCAAGTGGAAGAACTTACCCACTGAAGATTCTACATGGGAGGATGAGAATTTTATACAGAAGCACCTAGAGCTACTCAAGCGTTGAGGACAACACTTTTTGAAGGAGAGGGGCATGTTAGGTCCCTATATTACTAGTATAGTCCCTTATTGTTGTTAGTGTAACCCCCTTATTGTTATTATTGTACCCTTGTAACCCCCATTTTGTTATTATTGTGCCCTTAAATTATTATTGTTAGGTGTCTAGGATTACATTGTGGGCCACTAGGATTACATTATGGCCCCATGGACTCCTATATATAGAAAGGAGGTTTTGTAAATTGTATCATCCAAGAATTATTCATTTATGTAATGTATTGGAGGTTGCCCCCTCGAAGTGGCTCATTTCTAAGGTGTTGATATCTCTTTTCTTCTCTTTTTGGAGCTGGTTACACAACATTAGTGCTCCATTTACGAGGGATGTCAGGGGTTTTCATTTCCCAATGTTAAGGGTTTCCATCAATGGAAAATGGGAAAAATTTACGTAGTGTCTATTTTCATTGATGTCAACTCTAATGTCATTGATGTCAAAGGAAGTTTTGAGCAGGTTTATACTATCATTAATGATAAAATAAGTACACAAGGAGGCTCAAGTGATTGTAGTGCCATTGATGTCAAAGGAAGTGTTAAGAGGGTTTGTAGTGTCATTAATGTTAAAGGAAGTACACAAGCAAGCTTAGGTGGAGTGAAACGAATATCAAGTAGTGGAAGGAAATAATGAGGGAATAGAAATTATATGGAACAGAATTCAGTGCATGGACCAAAATTTGGCATTTCCATAACACACCCACACAAATAAATTTGTACATAGAACAAAGGTGAGGTCTAGCATACAGTATAAACCCTAAAGTAATGGGTTTAGTATGAGCTAAAGATGTGGTTCCAATTTAATACTCCACATGGTGTTGAAAATATAAAAGCTTGGAGAAACACTAATATCACAAATCAAGAATTTTTTTTCCATAAAATCACCCAACCTAAATCACAGCCACTAATTTTTCATTAACAATGATTAAACCATGTTTATGTGGCCATCGGCTAGCATTAGCAATGCTTAAGTATAATGCAGCACTGAAGAACTAGGCATTGTGTTGGGTATGTATTATATTCTTTCTGTTAGTGTCCCGTAATTTGGCAGATTGGTAAACCAAATGGCAGGGTAACATCAGACCAATCTTTGGAGTCCTAGGACCTAGCCTTCTTGGACTCAGAGAGGGCTCTCTCTATTATGTGAAGGATGTGAACTTGTTCGCTTTGTATGTTTGATTTTAGGCTAGTTGTTAAGTATATTTTGGTTTGTTTTGGTTTTGAGGTAAAATTAATCAATTAAGACAAATGGAAAGATATTTCATCAAATCAACAGGGCTATGGGGTCAAATAAAGTTAAGTATGTCTAAATGATGGACAAGGTGTACTACAGGTCCGATTTAGCAAGGTCGATGGATCCTTTGGGTGAGGTATGAGGTGAAATGAACATTAAGTTTGTGAAAAATGAAGAAGTCTTAAACATATATAGTTTGAAAGAAAATACTCATGAGGTAGGGCAAACCATCAATCTCTATGAACAATACTCAAACTAATAAACATGAAAGATAAACATTCAGGTGAGACATAGAAGCATAAGAACTCCTAACTTTAGAAATTCACCTTCAGCTGTTGTGAAAACATATAAGATAAACAAATAACTTAATATATGAAGAGGGAACTCCTAAACAACATATATCAAACTATCGGGAACTCTAAAACAAGTTGGTAAGCATGGACAAAGAGCAAGATCGAACGAGACCTCTTTGACTTAACCTAAGCAATCAGTATTTCATATAAAGGTTTCAGAAATAGAGTTTTGAGAACTTTAAATAAGAAGGGCGTACCTTGAATTAAATTTGATAGCTAACATACTAACCATTAAAGAAAAAAATGACAATTTCTTGGTGGACCTAAGGAGCAGTTAAGAATTCCTTATAATCACCAAGAAGAAGAAAACATCAAAGCTTTAATAAACAGGAGGTTTGAGGTGCTTCCATGAGCATATCTAAACCTATACTTTTCTGATCTACAAAAAATAAGAAGCATGAAACATTAATTAAAAAAAGAAGGCATAAACAAATTATGGAAACATCACCATTCACCAAGCTATGGAATCCTGCACACAATGCTCCTCCACCATCAAGCCAAGCAAGACATTCATCCACTTCATAAGACCAATATTTTCTCCAAGCTCATAAAACTATGTATTTCTCTTAACATGTCAAGTTATTTTGTTTTTTACAATTAATCCTCATGGTTTATATAAGCCAAGAGGATAAAAATCTCACTAGAGCACTAGAAGGCCATTGGCCAAAGAAAAATATCTAAAACTGTCCTTGAGGCCTTACAAGGTCCAAGGCACAAAATATCTCTTCAAAATATCCCTTTCGGACCAAAATAGAAAAAATATTGACTTTTAGGCTCTGACATACATGATAGAACTTGCCTAATGCACATTTTCCTTGTCCTCACACAGGAATGCGGAAATTTGTCTCTATTTTTGCAAAATTTCCACGCGCGCAGCACCAAAAAAGGCCTTTTTGCAGCAAGGTTTTGGAGGCCTTCCCAGTGTCAAAAAAGGCCCCGTGATGGCTCATTGGAAAGCTATGGATGTCTAATTTCCAAATATACTTGTTTTTTCTCAATATTATCTCTTTAAGTTTCCAAAAAATTAGAAAATGTGCATATTCCCAGGGGCGCAGCACCTGTTCAGAAAAAGTGGCAGAAAGATGAAAAATGGTTGTTTTTGGACCTTTTGAGGGACCAGAACAACTCCAAATGAGCTGAAAATTTGTGAGAATGCTCCTCTAGTGCCAATTAATCCAAAAATATAAAATTTTCCTGCTAAATATGCTCTGATAAAAAGCGCAGCGTCCAGGGTGCTGCGCTCCTAGGCTTAAAAATTCACAAAAAACGAAAAAGTGACCAATTTTGCTCAAAATTGATGTGTGAATCCCTCAAGGGTCCCTAGAGACCTGTAATGAAGCCTGAGCCAAGATTCCAAGCCTAGCTTGGTATTTTCCATCTTTTGGCGTCGGGCACCTCCTTTGGGCAGTTTTAAGCTTTTTCCTGGCAAACTGATTTATCTTTTTATAATGCTCATTCATCTTTCTCTGTAAGCCCAGATTCTTGTTTGCCTTGTCCAACTTAGCCTCCAAATGCAGGTTTTCCCTTTCAAGCCATGATTCTTTGTCATGTTCAATTTCCAAGGCTAGGAACTCAGTGAGAGGGAATTGTTGTGCTCGGGCTGATTCTTCCTCCCTTTGTTTTTCTAATGCTCTCCTAAGACCCATAGTCTTAGACCTCTTCCTAGCTTGCCCTTCTTCTTCAATATCTTCTTCATAGTCGCCCATTTACTCCTCTAGTTGTACTTGTGATTTCTGAGCTTCTATTTTGTATCTGAGTGCCTGGGCTTCATAAATGGCAATTTTTCCACTCATTTGCGTGTTTTGTGTTTGTAGGAAATGAATGATATATTTTGATCTTTCCAACTCAACCTTTAAATCTTTGATTTGTGCATTTCAGTCCTACAGGAGAGAATTGAGTATCCTGGTTTCATTGTCCTCATCACTATCAATGTTGATGAGTTCAAATTCCCTCTCTTTTTCATGGTTGCTTTCTTGTTCTTCCATTGCCTTCTTGTCTTTGTCCTTCATGGGCTTCTTACCCTTGTCTTTCTTTGGCAGTTTACCCCTGCTCCTCAATGCCCTAGTGACATTGCTTTTCACTGTTTGAGTGACTTTACCTCTCACTGTTTTGGTGATTTTACCTTTCACTGGTTTTGAAGAGGAGTGCATGGCCCCTTGCCTTTTGGAGGCAGCAAACACATTCCTCCTACCATTCTGATAAGGGATGATGAGAGGTGTCCCAACCTGGGCTTGCATAATTTGATCATGTACAGCCCTAGGACTATATTTTTCTTCAAGATTGTTTTCTGTGTGTATCTCTTTGTCACTTTACTGTTTGCAGACCCTCTGATTATCAATTTCAACATTTTTTATGCTCTTATCACCAGGAGTACCTTCAAAAATGTCATATTATGTTTCCGCATTGTGGGAGGCACCTAGGTATGATACTTTTTCATCTTCAGGACTGTCCACTTCTTTTCCCTTTTCACTGTTGTTTTGATTGTCAACATTTCTTGAATCTTTGCCATCACTTCCTTGTTTATTCAAAACAACTCTAAAAAACTATTTGTTGACCATCTTCATTAATCTGGTCATTTTTATGAATGTTTTCCTCTTGTTTGGCATTGTCTGCTGTGAAGTTGTTAGTGTATTTTTCTTCACTATGAGTCTCAGCATCTTATCCTCCTTCCTCACCATGGGTATCACTGCTTGAATCTTTGTTCTCTTCATGATTTGTACTTTTATCTCTGTTGTTGTTTTGACTATCTCCTTTTTTGCTATCTTTCTCTTTGCTACTGTCTTTAATGCCTTCCCCTTTGCCTTCTTCATTTTCTATATTGTTTTTTCTATCTTCCCCTTGGCTATCTTCATCTTCTCCATCACTGTTTGTATCATGATCTGCACTGTTTTCCTCAAGGCCTTCATCATCTTTTCCCTCATGTTCCTCATCTTCCTCACACTATTCCTCACTTTGATCATCATTGCTTTCTTCCTTATCATCACTACTTTCTTCCGGGCCAACATTGCTCTTTTCAGGGCCACTACTATTTTCTTCATGACCACCTTTTTTTTCTTCAGGATCACTTTTATCAGGGGAAGTTGTTTGAAGAATGTTTGTTTGGGAGAGTGATTCATGGGAGGAAAGTGAATCATGGTCAGTGGAGGGTGATGAAGGAGTATGAGAAAGGTTTTGAGAAGAGGATGGCACACTTTGCAGTGGGATGGAGGATGAAGTGGTGAAGTCATCATGGGAAATAAAGGCTTCCCAAGGAATGCCTTGGTGCTGAAGTTGGTGAGTTACAATGATTTTGACAAGAGAGTGATGAAATAGGCTTGCCATCTACTAGGCTGGGGGTTTCTTTTTTAGAATGGTAGACATTTTATCAATGCTTTTGTAGAGGAAATAAGGCATGTTCAGTAACTTGGTCCTAGTGAAGTGCATGAGGAGTCTAATATGATAGGAGTAGATTCAGGAGAACCTACCCTCACAGGTAAAGTATTTCATGACAATCTTCATGAGGAGGGCATATCTATCTAGTAGATGTGAAAAAGGAAAAATGGCTTTACATGCAGCTTGACAACTAGGTTTTAGAAAAGGATGATAATGGATCAAGTGAAGATGTTTCTGTTTAAACCATCTCTCTCCTATGCAAGGCATACCAGTAGCTTTAGAGATAGCTTTAGGGGTCAATTCAAACCTTACTCCTGCTAGATGAACTTTATGTCTGTAAAGCTTTAGGGAAAATAACTTTGTTAACTGAGGATGCCTCTTGACTTCTTGTACCTTGTTGCAAAAATAAAAACACCCTAACTCTTGGAAATCAGATAAGACAGAAGGGGAGGCTATCAGCTCTTTCGTGTCTGTAGGTTCAAACCTATTGGGCTTCCCTCCTTTCTTAGAATGTCTCCTTGGTCTTTGAGGCTCATCACTATCTTCTTGAGACATGGTGATTACTTTGCCCCTTCTTCCAATTTTTTAAACAAAAGGCTCTTTTATTGATGAAGTGATGAGGAGAGAGGTTTTTAGGAGATTTTGGACCTCTAAACAGGCTTATAATATTAACAGAGAAACAGGTTGCATTTCTATCCAATTTTTTCTCAAGTTGTCTTGACATAAGCTTAGCCCTAATTGGTTCTTTTACAACTTCAAAACATGAGGAGAAGATGCTATTTTATGTAGAATACCTCTAGAAACGCTCTCTTATGGAAAAATGCAGCTTCTAGGAAAAAATTATCAAATTTTGGCCCTTTTTGTAATTTTTTGTGCGGTGTTGTGCTTTTCCTCTAGGCGCGTAGCGTTGGCTCGAGCACTGTCTGCACGAGGCTGTGTGCGACGGGCATAGTGGTGGGCACGCAACGTCTACCCGGGTGTTGTCCACACAAGACTGTGTTGCGGTAGGCGCCGTGGTGGGCGGGTGGTGCATTTTGGCCCGGGCAACAAACACAATGGTAGGCGCGCAGCACTGGCAGGCACGGGTGTTGTCTGCACCCGGAGTTGGGATGCTATCAGGCGAAAGTTCCTGCACATCGAGCAGGAAAGAGAACACGCAGCGTCATTCTTCAAGCGCACAGTGTCTAGTTAAAATTTTCACTGGGCGCACTTACAAGCGCGCAGCGTCTTCTTACAAGTGCGTAGCATCTGCAAAAAATCGCCTGAGGATGGTCTACGAGACTTCAAACACACTTCTTCTCTTGCCAAAGGTGGAATGAGAAGGAAAAAGGCCATTGGGGCTATTTATACTCCTCTTTTTGAAATAATTTTGAACAAAAAGCCCACTTTTGTAGAGTTTTAACTCCACCTTTCCGTTGTTTTCTTTTGACTGTCTTTTCAGTGCAAAAAGCATTTTTGGAGCCAATCTTCTTTTTTGCTTCTAAACCATTGATTTATGGTCTGGGAAATTAATTGATTTGTGATGGCATTTGTTTTTCTTTGCAAGGCGAATTTAAAAGCTGTTGTGCCTCCATACTCCTTAAAACAAGGTTGTGATTGTCTTTTGTGTGACAGTTTAACTAACAAACCCTGATTGTTACTTTTTTAGTGCAAATGGCACCTAGATCCTTTAAAATCAGATTTTCTCACCTTTTGGATTTCAAAATCACATATTTGATTTTAGTGGGGTTTTCTACTCTTTCACTTATCTTTAGGAGATAACTCAAAAAAAACTTTTACACCCTCTGTTGTTGATGAAGGAGGTGTTGTATTTTTACCTCATCATGCCTATTTGCATTTTATCCAAATTTCTGAAACTATCTCCAAAAAACCTTTCCACTGTGGTTCAATAATCAGATATTTGTATTTTCAAACAAATCATACCATGTTGTTTTTCTTCTTCAGTGTGACTATACTCTTCATAGTGGTCTTAGTCTGTCTTTCATCTGATGGTGCATCTGAAAACCTTTGTCTTGTTTGCAGGGGCGCGGGAAAAGGCAGCTGTCCCTTTCCCAGTTATGCTTTGAGGCCCAAACTATCCTAATGATCTTTTGCCAAAAATCACCATGTCTTTTCATATATTAACGACCTTTTGAGATTCACACAGAGGTTTTTATAAGCAGTAATTTACCTCTTATAATGACATCAAGACCTTTGTAGTAGTCTCCAGCTCACTGTTGTGCCTTATAATCACTATAGATGACCTCTTGAGACATTTTAGGTATCCCTGAATTATTTATGTAGAGAAACTCTTGATTTTCCTTGTGACTTCCAGCTCACTGTACCTTTTATTCAATCTGTCAATGACTTAACTGAAAATCCCTTTGGTGCCTCTCTTTGGCTCTGTTTTGCTTTATCAAGACATCCCTGCAGAGATGCATTTGATATGATGGCTTATTCTTGGAATATTTCACTGTTGGACCAGGAGGGCCACCTTGGAGGTTGCTTGAGTGCCTTCTTTAGAAATATGACAATCTCAGCTCTGCTTCTCATGAGTTTACCCTTGATTCTCTGTGAAACAGTAGTGCATAAAAATGATGGTGCATGACCTACGGAAACCTAATTGACTTGTCTGCAAGGTTTTTTAGGAAAGGGATTTTTACTGATGTTTCAAAAATAGAGTTTTTGAACAAGACACGGGGTTTTTAGATATCCTCATATACACCATCCCCTATAAACCTAGACATTTTTATGGTACTTTGAAGGGTTTTCTAGACAGACCTTTGATATCAACAATGATATGGGCAGTTTGGAGAGTAAGAGGGGAAACTTGTCTTAACTTGGCCAGAAAAATTTGTGAAGTAAGAAGGCTTATGCATCATATGTAGAATGCTATAGACAGAAGTAACAATCATGGATAGAGTAAGGCTTATTAGTCCAGGATGGGGTCTTGACAGGATGACCAAGCTAATCATAGTAGACAAGAGAGGAGGGAGAGTGAAAAATTTTCTCTGAGGGGATTTCTAGAAGACATGAAGATTCTTTGAATTTGGTTTCTATAAAACCTGGATAAAGCATATAGTCATCTAAACAATTGAAAATTACTGATGACTAACACTATCCATGAATAGAATCAGGCGTTGTAATTTTATTGGGCACAACAGGGGGGTCACAAGGGGGGTGGAAACCCCCCCTATTAGGGGGTTTGCAAGGGGGAGGTAGCCCCCTGCACTAGGTCTGGGGCAGCAACCTAGGGAAAAAAAAAATTATGTGTATCTAATAATAGTTGGGTGGACCCAAGGATGGGGAGCAGACCCAAAGATGGTCAGTGCACATACTCGTGGTTTTGTGCATGGGTTTTACACATGGTTCTGGGCATGATGGTTTTCTACCCATGGTATTTTGTAGATTTAGTTAAGGGAACTATAGTTATGTTCTAATCTAGGGTTAATTTATTGGGGTTTATGAATGCTTCAGCATGTATATATATGTACTGTAACATTGAAAGGAATATAATGAAAAATAAATCTGGTAGTCCTGGTTTTGGGATCCAAGGGAAAATATTTGTGTACATTTGTTTTATTTTCTCACCATTGTTTATTTTATGTTTGAAGAATTCATTTGCAGGTAATTTTTGTATAGGTTTAAAGCCTACACACTAGATGGAATAGAACAAAACTTTATGCTAGTATGACATGGTACTTCCACATGGATGATAGGTGGTAGACTCGATGACATGGTAGCAGCATGGAGTGACACGTGGGAGGAAAAAATGGCATTCTTGGCCAACTAATTAGGTGATTGGTCAGTCACATGTGGAAATTACATGTCAACACTCAGACAAGTGGTAGGATCTTATTAGTTGAAGCAGATGACTTGGAAGGTGACATAGTAATTTGTGTCCCATACCGAAGCTCCAGCCATTAGAGTTAAATTTGTTTATAAATTCCAACACCGGTATTAATTATGACATGGATGAAGTGATGTGGAAAATATGACGGAAAAATGGATCATGTGGTAGGTTGTGATTGGTCCACCATGGATTAACGTGGTAGTCCAAGAGGTCTCAAGACTTGCACCAAGATCATGTTTGGAGAGGATTTACTTTGTATTCTAATTAAGATAAAATATTTGAAAACAATTTTTTTGTGCCAAAGTTAACATATCTAAGGGATATATTAGTGTGTCCTCTATATTAGTACCAGGGCAGCAATATGGAGATAAGACCAAAGTCACAGCTACAAGTTACGAGGATTCAAATTCCAATACCTAAGGGTTGAGATCCTTGGAACAGATACAATATAATGAATCCTGGTACGTAAAGGATACGGTCATGAACCTTGGACATAAGGCATTAAAGAATACCCTTTGAGGGTTGACCATCACTGCACCGAAATATATAAAGAAAGAAATATTACAATATATATTTCTCCTAGTATGATGCACTTTTGGTTACAAACATGGACATATTAGGATTATGTAAAGAGTGTGAATGCCTCTAGTATTCAATACAGTTAGTCATGTTTTTTCCAAAGGACTTGGTCATGGAAACTGTCATCATGTAGTGTTAAAGGGTTAAATTTCCTATCTCTTGGTTGGTTGGATGGAAGGGAGCCATAACAAACAAAGAGCACTATATGGGTAATAATAAATCACTAAAATTTAAAAGGTGCTAAGTAAGTACAAAATTGAATTAAAGGTTGGTATCATATTTAAAACATGATGTGTACTGCTAAAGATGACACAGGTGAACTTGATGTGAACATGAAGAGAGACTTGTGTAGGAACTTGGCCCAAACAAGGGAATATTATGTGTGAATAGAGTGTAGCATGTTGAAGTGGTCAAAGGATCCAAAATACCATGGGTCAATAATATGGATTGACTCCCATGGTAAATAAATACCATAAACTATAAAAGAAAAGAAATATGATTTAAATCGTGCTTGAACCCGTGAATATGTTAGGAATAGAAAAAATATAGGAGATTGAGAAAATATAAATATATCAATTGAAGAAGGGTAAGCCAACTAAATCAAAGTAATTTTAAATGGATTAAATTGTAGAGTGAAGTGCAGTGATAGGGCCAAGTGTTCATAATCATATAATAGAACATATCAAGTTGCAAATTTGAGATGCAGTTGAATATCTAGTAGAGCTAATAGCTAAAGAGAGTGTGAGTAGAGAATGAGGAGTGCGAGATATGGGCAAGTAAATATAATACCATATGTCAAAGAAGTTTTTATGTGTAACAATTAAAGAAAGCTCCTCTGGATCCGGTTTGAAAATGTAAATTAGGGGATAGGTGTCACCTTCAGGTTGGTGCCTGTAAATGAGAGGGGATAGGATTCTCCTTCAGTTTTAAGATTGTAAATCATGGGATCAATGTCTCCTTCATATTGGTTCCAATAAATCAGAGGATATAGGAGTCTCCTTCACGTTGGTTCTTATAGATTAAGGGATTGGTGTCTCCTTCAAGTTGGTTCTTTTAAATCAGAGGGAATAAGAGTCTCCTTCAAGTTGCTTCTTGTAAATCAGGGGATTAGTGTCTCCTTGAGGTTGGTAACTACAAATTAGAGGAGATATAAGTCTTCTTTAGCTTGGTGCTCATAAATTATGGGATCAATGTCTCCTTCAAGTTGGTGCGTATAAATATTAGGGGATGGGTGTCTTCTTTTGGTTGGTGTTATTAAACTAATGTAATAGTATTCTGGTGCATGTAATGGTATTCAAAAAAGGAAGTTTGGTGGTTTCTCCTTTTAATGATTTCCATGTACATCTAGTGTTCTTATTTTTTTCTTATGTGATGGATGTGTTGAATGGTTTTAATTGTATTAAATTGTTAAAATTGTAAAATATTCCATTATACTAAATCATCCCCGCAATAACTGTAATCATATTTCCAACAAATAGTGTTTTCAAAGGGTTATATAACCCTAGGGTTAGTATGTAACTAGGATGAATTCCATTCCCTAGAGGCCCAACTGCCTTTGGTGGGGCCAAATTATCTAAGGGAGATGTCTCTTCTAGTACCACTTTTCCCACAAATGTTCCTACATATGGGAGTTCTTTAACTCTAGGAAGTCTTCCTTCCAAAATTGGATATAGTCCCATCAACAGTCATGATTTTGCGAGTTCCTTTATCCCTTGCAATAGCCCACTTAGGATAAATAATATTTTTCCACCTTGTTTGCTCTAAATCTAAGAGAGAACCCAATGATGCACATAACCACCTATCACTTGTGGTGTTCATCCAATTTTTTGGTGGATGACAATATTCGATTGCATCTCTTCCAGCATACCTTAACTACTGACACTACTAAATTTCATATTAAAATTTTCCAATGGCATCCTATCACAATTATTCCACCTTGGAGCGAACTTTTTTGAACCATTTCTCATTACCTTCCCAACAACGGATCAATATTGATATCCTCTCTACATTTGGTTAGGATAATTCCACTGGAATTTTTTAGTATTTTCATGAGTGGAGGTGACATAAGTGATTGACTAGGACCAATATTCCTTGTCGACTACTGAAATATTGGTTTACTCGACACTTATTCTCCGAATCTCCAAGGATATTGTGATGGATAGGAATTTTACTAAGGATTGGGATATTCTTTGTTCACGTCATCTTTAATTTATTTATTCATAGTTAGGCACATTTTATGATATACCTAATGCACATTTACCATCGAATGATCCACCTCTTCATTATTGAGACCACATGTTGATGGCATAGTCAATTTTATTTCCATAGACGTTATGAGATAGTTAGTTATTAAATTGGGCCAAATGACTGTAACATTGTAAGCCCTCACTACTACACCTAATTCTCAACAATATATTATTCCTAAGAATAGTACCAAGGTGCATTTAGTGTAGTCCATGCAACCAAAGAATACTCAACAACTTGGTGGCAAAAATAAGAAAAATAAACAAAACAATACTTCTAAAAATAATCAAGAGACTCAACAAACCCAAACCAAAATGGGTTGGGGCATGAAAAAACGTCAAATTCCTTTGAAAAAATTGTCAGGGAGACTATATTACTCATGAATTCCCACATTTGAATGAAATTCAACATTTGTGTACGTAGGAACTCACTGGTCAACAACCTATTATTTTGAAAAATCTATTCTCCACTTATAAACAAAAAAAAATGGTTTCATATTACCTTCATACTCTTCTTAGGGTTTTGGAATGGTAAAATATAGAAGAAGGCTCATCACATGTTCGAATGAAAATTGAGGCAGTGAAGTTGGAAACAAGAGAAAAAAAAATATGAGACACTTGAAAGTAGTTCTTTGTCCAAGAACTTGGTCATCCCTATTTATTCCAATGGAATGCTCTCAATATATAAGCCTTTGGATACTATTATATTCCCCCATAAGAGTGTTTTCTAATGGTCGACACACACTCTTAATGCTAGGGCTTCCAAAATTTATATTATTGTCAAAGAATTAGCCTACGCACCATGTGCCATGTCTATTTTGGAGGTTTTGCAAAGATATCCTACACAACATAGAATTATTGAATATTATCAAAGGAGTTGATCCCTCATAGTCTAATCATATTACAATTGACACATATGCAAGTTGGTATTTATTATCCCATTAGATTGCATTCCAAATCTCAGTTGAAATTCTTAATAAGGATATTTATCACACTTTTATGGATGAAGGATCCTCCACTTGTATCATGACTTCATCATGCTGGTGAGATTTTATTTCTCTAACACTCATTCATTTAATGACTACACTATGTTCCTTTGACAACCACACTTTTTCACCCAAGGGATTCATCCTAACATTTTCCATCTAGCTTAGGGGGGAAACTATCATTTTCGATGTTGAGGTTGTTGATGACCCACTCAATTACAACCTACTCCTTGGACATATTTGGTTTTATGTTATGAATATTATCATGTTTATATTCATGTTTCCATGAATACTATCATGTTTTTAGTCTTTCAAGTTCTTTGGGTTTCCCCGTGAAGGAAATATAGTTGAAATCAATCAACTTGCATTTTGCATGATGACTAAGACAAAAATTGTGGGTAATACTATGCCATTTGCTGGTGATACACCTTCCACCTATTCAAATGGTAGTGTGGGTATGTTTAATAAATCACCATTGGTTGGAATTTTTCTAATGCCACTTACCAAAACGTTTTCCTCCGTTGCTCCCATATACATCATTTTTTCTATCACAAGTGGATCTCATTGGTCCATTGACTCTTAGGTGGTGCCATCTTCTTTGGATGTGACTCATATTGTGAGAAAATACTGCTTCTAGTGGAATATATTACCTCATTGGTGGTCCCATTGGCCCCTCTTGATGTGGATCGAAAACTCCAACTGCCATGTGGCACAGCCATGTTGTTTCTTTCCTTTTTCAGAACAAATGAAATACATTGGAAAACTCTGCCAAATCATTCTATATTGTGAATCCCAATACCTCAAAATTTTCCATGTGGATGCTCCATGGACCAATCAGAACGTTCCATGTGTTCCTCATTTCCAATTCATCTCTTCTATATCATCTGTGAAGTCAACACACTACTACATGTCACTTACCACTTGTCCAATTGGCCTCCCAAAAATGTCAAAAATGGGTGTCACGTGTCATCACCACCAACTTCCACATTGACTATCTCTTCCCCCTAGCGCAATCTCATAGACAACCTGTATTGGGATCAACCTATTGTTTGAAGCTAGGAAGTCAAGATCTTGCCCATTTCTTAAGGGTTTCCTTGTTTCACTCCCAGAGGCTCGAATGCCTAGATGCCTTGGTGCATCCTAGATGGGTTCAAATTCCCAGCTGCCTTAGTGAAACATGGATGAGTCCAAATTCTTGAATGGAATGGATTGTTGAAAATGTAACTAGTGTCCGTCTTCATAATGTAATAAAATGTAATTTTTAACATTGACATATTTATTATATTCATTATTATTTTATTTTTTATTCAAATCATGTTCTTAATGCTTATAGAGTCAAAAGAGTCAGAAATAGTTTATTATGAGTCAAAAATAAAATATATTTGAGTCAAATCCCACCTGGACTTTTGTAAAGAAAAAAAAAATTATAATGAGTCAAAGTCCACCAAAAATTTTCATGTCGTCCCTCCTTGGGAACAAGTTGACTTGGGCCTCCAAGAGCCACCTATTCGACCTCCTACAAACTACATATTAGAGGAAAATTTGAAAATATTTAATATTATCATTTTTTACCATCAAGAATACATTTGAAACTAATGAAGAACAGAAATCAAGCCTAATCTATTCTACACTTGGTTTCTCAACATGGTATCAGAGCTATGGTAAAGGTACGAGCACTATCGTATAAATATATTTATATGCAAGAATAAAGGACCAATCCTTCTTAAGCATACTTATGAATCAAGGAAACAAGTTTGAAGTTGAATCACTATGACAAATCCAAGTAACAAGTATATCTTTGTGAAATCATGTGGAGTGGCCTCTAAAATTTGTGAATAATGATTTGAAGAATACCATATGTATTCTCATCCTTCAATAAGAGAAAGAAACACATATCATCCTAAGTTTTATATACAAAGTATGAAGGAGGTCAAAGACCACAAAAGGAAAGATCCAAATATCATCACTCAAGCAAAAGGAGCAGTTCAAGTCTTTGCAATAAATTTGTATGGAATTTGAATTGTATGACGCACTATAATTATAACCACAAGAAGTATCTTATATTAGTGATTATGTGAGCTACAGGAAGGAAATTTTTTGTATTAAATTCAAGCTACACAAGGAAAAAAATTCTATGGCATTCAATCTTATTGTGGAAATATTTATCTGTGATATCTGAACTCACTATGGAAACATACCTTTGAGATATCCAAGTTCTCCATAATCAATACTGTTACTATGGATTGTTAGCTATATAAGGAATTTTATTTCAGTGAATGTAACATCCAATTATATAAGCAAGGCATCCATTATCTTATGAAGAAATAACATCTATAATACACTCACATCTCTCAATTAAATCTCATCAACCCACATAACAAAATTAGACAAGAAAAATTGAAAGGCTAATTAAAAGGTCTGAAAGACATGAAATTTGTAGTTGAAGAAAGAAGGTGAAATATGAAGCTATATTGAATCCCTTAGACATAAAAAAAGTTTGAAGTAATAAGTAATTATAAAGCAAGTAAAGAAACAAGTTTTATATGTGACCTATATCTCAAAAGGTTAGGCTTCTCTATGACATATTACATGTGCAAAAGAGATATGAATTTGTGGATAAAAGTGCTAGAAGGGTTGAAAGTTTGTGCTATACATTCTATGATAGGAAGTTGAAACCCTATGAATCATATATGTGAATGGAGGGCGAAAATATGTGTATAATATTTGTAGTAAAGAGGTCGAATTACTGAAGCTTATTTCCATTCGTAAATACCGCATCCTCAGTGATACATCAAGGTATATAGTGGAAGGGACCGGAACTTTGTGAACTCTATTATCAGAAGCATTTTTATTTCTTCTTGTAGAAAATACTATGATGAGTATGAAATATGAAGCTCTTCCATGTGGCACGAGAATGAGAAGAAGATATTCCAGCGATACTTAAATTCATAAGAAGGACAATTTATATCAATGAATTTGAACTATTTATGAAGTTTGAAAGAAACCAAGACAAAGCAAGCATATTGGACCCGAAAATTACTAAACAAGAAAGAAATGTATAAAATTGAATGGAAACCGAAACACACACATACACAAGTAAACACAACAAAGTTATATGGGAAAACCTTTACAGTGTGTCAAGGAAACCTCCATGGGGCAATATATTGGAAATCTATTATTCAAATATGATTATCCTTAGTTACAAGCCTCTCGGGCCATCCTAATTAACATGGGCTACTTCGTTACATAACTCCTCATTATAAAACTAATTGACCAGTAAATAACCAATTTTACCCATAATTACAATAATTAACTATTTTTTTGTCACATTTCAACAAACTCCACCTTGAAAACAATTTCTTCTAATCCCTTTCCCATGACCATTCATCATCTCTTCTTCAAGCCAAGAGAAGCCAAATACCATCACAACTTCTTTACTGTAACTGGCTTTGTGAATATTTCTGCGCAATTATCCTGCGTATGGACCTTCTTCAGAGCTACTTTGTCTCCATCGATCACATGTCTCACAAAGTGATACCTTACATCAATGTTCTTGGTCTTGCTTTGATAAGATGGATTTGTAGCCAAATAAATAGAATTTTGACTGTCACAGAACACATTCACTTTCTCTTGCATCCTTCCAATCTCATCAAGTAGACCTTTTAACCAGATTTCCTCTTTATAGGCATTTGAAGCAGCTATATACTCTGCTTCAGTAGTGGAAAAAAAAACTCTCTTGAAGCTTTGACATCTATCTAATTTCTCCACCTGCGAGAGTAAATACATAACATGTAGTAGATCTATTTTTTTCCAAATCACCTACATAATCAGCATCCACATATCCGCATACTGGTCCTTCACTACCATTAAAGATGATTCAATGGTCACTTGTGCCTCTCAAATACCGAAGCACCCATTTCGCTACTCACCAATGTTCTTCCCCTGGATTTTCCATGAACCTGCTGACAACCCCAACTACATGTGAAATGTCAGGTACTGTATATACCATCGCATACATTAATTTTTCAACCGCATTTGCATATGGTACACGAGACATATTCTTCTTTTATTCATCGTTTCTAGGACTCAAAACCGAAGAAATTTTAACGTGGGAAGATAATGGGACATTAAAATGTTCACATTGTTTATACTAAAATTTTCAAGTATTTTCTCCACATACTTCTATTGTGATAACCAAAGTTTACCATTCTTCATGTCTCTATGTGTCTCCATGCCCAAGATATGTTTTGCCGCTCCAAGATCCTTCATATCAAAATTCCTATAGAGTTGGGCCTTTAACCTATTGATTTCTTCCATGATTTTGCTTGCAATAAGCATATCGTAAACATAAAAAACCAAGATAATGAATATGTCATTATAACTTTTGGAGTATACATAATGATCATACTCACTTATGATAAACTTCTGGCTCACCATGAAGGTGTCAAACTTCTTGTACCATTTCCTGGGTGACTGCCTCGGCCCATACAATGTTTTCCTGAGCTTGCAAACTAATCTTTTGTTGCAACCTTATACAAAACCTTCTGGTTGTTCCATATATATCTTCATCCAAATCACCATGAAGAAAAAAAAAATTTAACATCTAATTGTTCTAACTCAAGGTCAAGTAATGCAATTAATGCTAACACAGTACGAATAGAAACAAGTTTTACGACTGGTGAAAAGATCTCATGTAAATCAATACCTTCAACCCAAGAATACCCTTTTTCAACCAGCCTCGCCTTATACCTTTCGATACTTCCATCAATTTTCTGTTTCAATTTTAAGACCCATTTGTATCCAACAACACTTCTCCCCTCAGGAATTTCTACAAGATCCCAGGTATTGTTCTTGGCTAAGGAATCCATTTCTTCTTCCATATCCTTTTTCCATTTTTCGTTGTCCTCATCATCCACTGCTTCCTGGGAACAAGAAGGTTCCCCATATTTAGTAATCAATGCAAAAGATGAATTGGAATCTTCCTATCTTTTGGGTGTTCATATTTCCCTTGTAGACCTTCTTAGAGTGACGGGTTGATGAATTGGTTTTGGAACTTCTACAGTTTCCTTTGATTCTTCTTTTTCACCTTTTTCTTCATAATTTTCTCCTTCCTTTCGACTTTCTAGAAAATGCTTAGCCTCCAACTGAATTTGTTGATTTAGCTGTACATGTTCCTATTGAAATTTTCCAACATCTGATTTAAGAAGAGAAGATTCATCAAATGTTACATATCGACTAATTATTATCTTCTGTGAATAAGGATCCTACAATATGTATCCTTTCACATCATAATCATACCCAAGAAATACATAACATTTCGATTTTGGATCTAACTTTGAGCGTTGATTCCTAAGAATAAGAGCATAGCCATCACAACCAAAAATATTTAAATTTGAATAATCGCAAGACTGACCCAACCAAACTTCTTCTGGAATTTTTCAATTTAAGGCAGTATAAGGTGATCTATTAAGTAAATAACAAGCAGTATATACTTCTTTTGCCCACAACTTGTTTTGCAGGTTAGAATTGTTGATCATGCTTCTGGCTCTTTCCATAAGAGTCTGATTCATACGTTCAACAGTGCCATTTTTTTTAGGAGTATAAACAACAGTTTTATGTCTAAAAATCCCTTCATCCTTATAGTATTTTTCAAATTATAAAGAAGTAAATTCACTTCCATTGTTAGTTCTTAAACATTTAATTGATTTGCATTTTTTATTTTCCGCCATAGCTTTAAATTGTTTAAAAACATTAAATATGTCATCTTTCTTTTTCAACATATAGACCCAAAATTTCTGGGATAAATCATCAATAAATGTTATGAAATATAATGCACCTCCATAAGACATAGTAGGAGATGGTCCCCAAAGATAAAAATAGATACAGTTCAAAATTTATTTACTACTATGACTTCTAGTTTTAAATCTCTATTTACATTTTCTTCCATACACACAATGTTTTACAAAATCCCAACTTCAAAGATTTAAAATCAGGAAGCAACTTGCAGTTCATCATATTCTGAAGACCTTTCTCGCTCATGTGACCTAGCCGCTGATGCCATAGGTGAGTACCTTCTTCTTCTTTTTCTAACACAATCACTCCCTCACTAACCTAAGTACTTCCTTTGAGTTTGTAAATATTTCTGACCTTTTCTACTTTCATAACAACCAGGGCGCCTTTTGACACTTTCAGGACTCCATTCTGACCTGTGAAATTATAACTATCTGAGTCCAATACTCCCAAAGAAATTAAAAAAAAATCTCAATTTGGGTACATTCATAACATCAGTTCATATTCTAACTGTATCATCATACATCTTAATTTTTACATTTCCCATCCCAACATTCTGACAAGATACATTATTTCCCATAAACAGGGAACTATCATTCACATCTTCATATGAAGTAAACCAATTTCTGTGCGGACTCATGTGATGAGAAGCACCAGATTCTAACGGCCAATTTTCAACATTCTGGGAGACATTACAAACATGTAAAGCTTCATCTACTATTCCTACTTCAACAGATTAAACTTCATCAACCATACCTGAATCAACTTGATTTTCTTCCTTCTACTGGTTTTCGAACTCCTTATGTTTCCAACTGTCTTTTTTGAGGTGTCCAATTTTGTTGCAGTATCAACATTTGGCTTTACACATTTTCCCTTTGAATTTAATCTGGAAGAACCACTTACTTTCTCCCCTCTTTCGTTTGACAGGCCTCTGGCTACCATGGCTTATGGTGCATATGTTTCAATACTGGATCTCCTCCGTACTTCTTCACATAACAGAGCTCCCACAACTTATTCAAGTTTCAAAGAATCAGCAGTGCTAAAACTGATTGAAGTTACGAAGTGGTCCCATGACTCGGGTAGAGAACACAACAAGGTTATAGATTTGTCTTCTTCCTAAATTTTAACTTCCATATCTGAAAATTGGAAAATAAGCGTATTAAAAACATTTAAATGTTCTACAATTTTAGTACCCTCCATTCGAAGACTGTACAATTTTCTTTTCAAATAAATTATGTTGGTTAACAATTTGGTCATATACAATGTTTCCATTTTTTCCTACAAACCTACAGTTGTACTCTCTTCAAATATATTGAAGAGAAATTCATCTACCAGGCATAACCTGATGGTACGGAGAGCTCAGGAATCCAAGTCCTCCCAGTCTTAATATTCCATGCTTGCACATTTTATTTTATTTTTTCTGAATCACCCCGTCTAATGCTTTGTGCAACCCTTGTTGCCCCAAAAAATCCCTAACTTTCAGTTTCCATAAGGAAAAATTGTTCGTGTTAGTGAGCTTCTCCACCTCGAACTTTGAATTCGTCATTTTGGCCATTTCTTCCTACAAATATTCCTACTATGGATTCCTAGTTTTCCTTTCTTTCTTAAATTTATAACTAGTGTTTCAAAAAAAAATGATTTCCCTTCTTTAGTTTCTTTAAAAAACTAGGGTTTCCTTCTACTTCCAATTTTTACTCCTTAATAATAATAAAATCTTGCAAATTTATAAAAAAATTAATATATATATATATATATATATATATATATATATATATATATATATATATATATATATATATATATATATATTCTGAAGTTTCCCAAAAAAATTCCATAATTTTCAAAGAGCTTTAGACCCTATTCCAAAATCAGTAGAAGTCCACATTTCTTATGGTAAAAAAAAAATCAGAATTTCAATTTCACTTTCACCCAGAAAACAGAAAATTTTGATTAAAAAAAATACCAAGGTGTCAACGACGATCTCCTCTTCACTTTAGAATGGCTCCTTTATCTCTACCGACCTCCTCCTCGCTTTAGAATGGCTCCTTTGTGGCTTTGTGAATTGACAATCAATGGTGGTCGTTCTCTTTTCTCTGCATGAAGGGTTGCAGTAACAGAACGTGCCTCCTCTTTTTCGAACAAACCCAAATTGACAATTAATGGTGGTTAGTCTCGTTTATTTGCAACAACACTAGGGTCGTTGGATTTTTTCACAACATAACCGTGGTTCTTCCTTAACTGAATTCCACTTGGGGATTCAAAGCAGCTTTTCCTTAAGTGGATGGGGACCCACTTATTAGACCCACATTCAACTAGCGATTGGAGAGGTCTTCCTTAAATAGATGGGGTTTCGACACCCCACATTCAACCGGCAACGGTGGACAGGGTAGGGGGTTTTTTTTCCCTCCAACGATAGGCTCTTCCCTTCTAAAACAACAGCAGAATGGGAATTCCCTTCTTCAACAATTTCGACTGGCGACAGAGCAGCCCCTTCCCTCTGGCGATGGCAGAAATCTACTCGTCCTCTCTCATGATGGCAGAGTCAATTTGATGGAAAAAAATGTGGCTTGGTTCCGTTTTTGGCATCTCGATCTCATATGTGGACTTGTTTCCTTCTCAAATAGAACAGAACTCCTCGGTAGTCAACACTTCTTGTGTTCAGCTCTGACAGCCGGCCTCAAGTCCACAATTACAGACTAGACCACGATGACAGACTTGACCAACACTTTCAACGACCCAACCTCTCTCTTTTTCCAGCTCTAAAATCGGACCCAGTAATTATTAAATAAGAAATAAATGTATAAATTGAATGGAAACCGAAACACACACATACACAATTAAAAACAACAAAGTTACGTGATAAAACCTTGACAGTATGTCAAAGAAACCTCCACATGGAAAGGGATTGGAAATCTATTATTCAAAGATGATTCTCCATAATTACAAGCCTCTCGGGACATCCCAATTAATATGGGCTACTTTGTTACATAACTCCTTACCGTTATAAAACTGACTGACCGGTAAATTGAACCAATTTTACCCATAATTATTGTTATCATTAATAACAATTACATTGGTTAGGAGTGTCATTTTGAGTTAGTTCAAGTTGTTTTGGTCAAATAAATTCATCAAAATTGATCAAATTTCATGTTTGGTGTATAGTCCTAAAGGGTTTAAGCGGTTATCAGTCATGTGACTAAGGCCTTGTCATGGGTAAATTTCAAAAATCTGAATGCATGAGGTTAATTAAGTCATTTTTGACACTTGGCACATTTTACCTGAGTCCGCAGCGTTTTCTGTGCAAAACAGGTTGTTTTCGCTACAAACTCACCTGACAGTTTCGTAGCGAATTCGTCATCCCACTAACTGAATTCGCTACGAACTTGTGTTTTTCTGCAAGCGGTAAGGGGATCGATGAAATGTCATATTTTCATTGGTTATAGGTTAGTTTGTCATCATGTGCATATCTGATATGAATCATTATTCGATGTATTGCATGCTTGGAAATCATCACACCACCATCATTTTGTTTTTCCCCCACTTTCCTTTCCTAATTTAGCCTTCATCCATTCGAGCAACATCACTTACCTTTAGATCCTTGTGAGCTACTTGATCTATTGCCAGCATTTTTCTCTTTAGTTTTTGTCTAGCTGTTGTCTTAGGTTAGTTTCCACCTTTGTCAACAAGCAGCTTTTTGTCATTTACATTTTTTGCAGGTATCAAGAGTTCAAGCAAGCCAGCGCTGTTTTGGAGGACATGGCTTCACATAAGAAGACCAAAAAAGGAGGTTCAATAGATAGATATGAGCCTATGGACCTTAAACTAGTTATGGAGGATCCACGTTTTGCACAAGCCTTCACCAATGATGGTTGCATGATATTCTGTCAAAATCTGCAGGGGTACCATGCTCAAGTCTCCAAATATTTTTTTGTCAATTTTGTTGGCACAACTTCAAAGGTTGGTATATTGAGTTTTACAGTTTCCCCTGAGACTATTTCTCGAGAAATAGAAATTTAGAGGTCAAGAGAAGAATGGTTTAAGTCCACTAATTTCAAACTGAACAATTGTGATAAATTTTTGAAGCAAGAGCATGTAGGAGTTGATATGACCTCAGGTATACCTGGGAGTTGTCTTAAAGAGAATTACTCAAAGATGTTGATAGTAATCCAAAATTATTTCACATGTGAGGGTAGATTTCACATGATCTATGAGTATCATTTCAGGCTCTTACTCCACTTCACAGGTAAACAGCTCCTATATCTTCCATTTTTCCTTTTCAGAAGCTTAGATAATATGTTTGATAAAGTGAAAGTGATATCTGAGAGTATTGATACATCCATATTTGATCAAGGCTTAATTAAGTTTTTGGTAATGGAATAATTGAAGAAATTGAATAGGGATTGGGCTACCTTTTAGTTTTTAAGTGGTTATGATGTGGATGTGATTACTCCAAAGAAGACACCCAAATAAAATACAAGCACTCCCAAGAACGATAAAGAGCCCATAGTTGAATCAAAGGTTGGACCTGAAGAATAAGTGCAGTCTATAGAAAAACCCGTGGAGGTAGAGATTGAAAATTTATAGGAAACGGTGGCACCTCAGCCAACACCTACAAGCAGCAAGCTCAAATCTGACACAAGAGCTCATAGGAAAATTATCACGAGTTAGACAAAAGGAAAGGGTAAACTTGAAGACATTCTGCAGATTATTAACATTGAAGAGACCCCTGTGGTAAAACCCATGGAGATTAAAGGAACCAAAATGAATAAGAAGGGTCTCACTGTGAAAAAAATTGATTTCTCCAGTGAGAATTCAGGTTTTATCTTCAAGCCTATAAAACTTTTCACCAGGTCACAACTCACAAAGGAAGGTAAGTCAGATAAAAATCATAAGGAGACAAAAAAGAGGAAGTAGCCCATGGTGGAATAGATTATTGAGTTATCCCCAGTTGAAGCAGAAATCTCCAAGTCACAGAAAGGCAAAGAGAAATATGAAGTAGACCTTATTAAAGAGAAACTTAAAGAAGCAAGAGATGAGGTATTAGAAACCAAGCTGGAGTTGGAGGACTTTAAACAAGAAAGAAAGGCGCTGTCATATTTCAAAAAAGAAGTCGGCAAGAAAATCAATTTTTATGATGAAGTGGCACAAAGGTCTAATAAAATGCTTAAAATAACACTGCCCTTGCATAATATGATGAAGCACACCATGAGGAGAAACATGTGCTTGCAGGCAGAGAGGAGAAAGCTGCAAAATCAAGTCGAAGAGCTAGAAATTCAAATGGAAATGGTGCAGACAAAGCTAAAGAAAAAAGGCTTGAAAATGATAGTGGTGGATGAACCTGCTGCCTCTTGAGGAGGGTAAGACAAGTTTTGAGCCAATTTTTCCTTATTATGCTCCCTCTCATCATTTCACATAGCTATGGATAGTTTTTGGAGGTAAGAAGTGGACATTTCAAAATCTGGAAAATATCAGGCAAGTTCTTAGCGTACTCTAGGCTTAAAGCCGAGTTTTCACTACGAATTCGATAAAGATTACTTTATGTTTTAATTTCCAAACTTTTTCATAAGAGGAATGGGTAAAGGCATGTATTTAAGTCTTTTGGCCTAATGAAGACCCTCCAATGAGAAAATAATTCAAAATGGTTGCAGAAATCTCTAAGTGGAGAACGCTACAAACTCTTCTCTATGGACTTGCCTAAGGAGTTATGTTTTTGCAGCGAGGGAAAAATTTGATGTTTTTGAAGCATTAAATGTCTTTTGGGAGCACATAAGTCATCTGGATATGTTAAAGTGTATTAGTGGAGACTCTAGTTGGTAAGAACACTCAGCAAGGAAGGTGATTGGGCTGCTAACTCATCATTCTTGACACATCATCAAGCACAACAGCACATCCCTAAAATCCGAGAAGCATGCCCTAGATTCCAGTGTGGTTGTTTATTACTTAGTCATGCTCATTTCCACCTCAGATAAAGTTGTCTTGTTCAATAAATATCATCATGTATGGGTCATTTAAAAGTTGTTAGTGAAGTAAATGGTGTTAGAGTCCTATTGGATTTTAAACTCTTTGTAAACATAAATATATCTATATTCTCTCCTTGTAATCAGTTCCTTTTTGGATAAGGTGTCTTTAGCAGCTTCGAGGGTCTAGCCTAGATGGTAGACTTCTTTTAAAGGTGTCTAATTCTATCAATATGGAGATGAGATAATTAGAGAGGGTTGATCGATGTTATGTCATATGCTACTTTGGTAATATTTTTCAGTTAGTAATATACAGTTGCAGAAAACTTATCTCAGACCTGAGATCCTTCATGTACTCTTATGTGTGTTTTTCTTATCTACCTTTTTTAGTGTCCATTCGGTTTAATTTATGTGCAATCACTTGGAATTCATTGTTAAACATGCTCCAACTTCCTTTATGCATCTAGTTTACTGTTCAAGTTATGTTTTTTATGAGATTAAATATGCCTCAACTTCCATGAAATATGTTTTCTATGTAATTGAGTTTCACTTTGACTCCACGCCCAATGGTAGCCATTGATTCACATCCTTCACTTGCTAAAAACCATTCATAACACACTCAAGATTTAGCCATATTTGTTCTAATCATTGTTTATTGAATATTATACATTTTCTTGAGAGAGCCCTCTCAGGTTGGAAAGGCTTATGGTTGGAACGGTTACACTGAAATGACTATTGAGTAGCCCATCAGCCTCAGTTTGGTGATAACAATTACAATAATTAACTAGTTTGTTGTCACATTTCAACAAAGCAGCCCAAAGTTATTTATGTGGTCATATCCTAGTATAATGGTTGAAGGATTGAAGCAACTTTGTTGGAGAAACTTGATACATGACAACTGAAGAAAGTTCAAAGGATCTGGTCTCTGCAAGGATGAATAAGGTAAAATTGAATAGGTATGTATAAATTTTGTTCACTTGCATCAAATAATCTATGGAAATCATATTGCACATGATACCAAGTCTTCTAGGTCATGTTGAAGTCACATCTAAGAATTGAGATATAGAATAAGCTAATGATATTTTGAAAGACAGTGATGTACCATAAAAGGGTTTGCATAAATACATTATAAATCGTGACTTAATTGATATGATAGTATTCAGATTCTTTCCCTGCATCTGAAGACATGGTTTTTGTGATAAATAAATGAAATGATATCAATCTCATAGAAATATTTACAATAACATCTCTATGGTTTTGCAACTAACTCTCTAGTATGCTTGTAGAATTTGCAATTCTTAAATGGTAGATCTTGAAGATTTTGGAGAATCTACGGTCTGTAAACCCTAGAAAACGATTGAGTTAGAAAACCCTAGGAACAAAACCCTAACTAATTGTTTCCACTGTAAATCGAAAACCTAACTCTTGATAATGACAGGAATGACATCATACTGTTGTGAAGACAAGGTTGATGAAAATTTCCAATATTAAGAGAGAGTTGAATCTCCTCAAAGAAATAAGTATGATACACCTCCTTTCTTTGTTTACTACTATTTTTATTTTATCCATGCACTTTGCCTTTTGTTCTTTCATAGTCTTCTAATAAAGGTTGCAAGTCAAGAAAAGATCTATCTAAGCTTGAATAACATATGGAAGAATTGGAAGAACATAGCAAAGCATGAAGACAAGAAGAAAGCAATTTGAAGTATGCATCAAAGAATTCAATTAGATGGTAGCATGAAAAAAAATGGCTTAATAAAAGAAAAAGGTCACCTACCTCAGTTGGAAAGAGGGAGCTTTGATTGGTTCGATTCAGGAACACATTGATTGGGTTGACAGTATTGACGCTAATAGAGATAATATTGATGATTGGGAATTTATATGATTTCTTGGAAGAGCGTGAAGCAGAATTTTGTTGCAATACGAAGAAAGAAGATGTGAAGGCTTTTTCAATCAGTTGTGAAAAATTTTGGCTCCAGAAGGTATTTGATGAACTATTTTATGCCACGTTAGATTCGATATGAATATTTTCAAAAAACCAGGAAGTTCTAAAGATCGCTAATTTTATGATGCAGATAGGAGTCGATAAGCTACAACATTCTCCATGGAAGAATAGGTATTCGATGATAAGATGAAGTTCCTTTTTTTAAAAGGATGAATATTTTTTAGAAAAGCTTAGGTTTATTGTTATCTCCTCCCTAGTTGAGAGGGAGAGAGGGTCAAAATTGTATTATCCATGTGTCATGTACTATGGTCAGGATTAAGAGCCGTAAGCCCAGTGCATGAACACTAGTAGAAAGAATGGTGGATTGGATAAGCATATAGGACCGATATTCTTTGAATATTTGTACTAAGACCAAGACTAACCTCTTTAATTCAAGTACATTGACCTAAGATAAGAATAGTCGTGAGGAGTGACATTTCCTAGTGTCAAGTATTGTGAAAATGGACTAGGAAATGGTCATCTGAGGACATACCTAGTGAACACCTGGGTGGGGTAATGTGCCTTGAGAGGTGGTGGTGTCCAAATTTATGTCTCCCGGTAGTGTGCTCTTATCTAAGTGGAGAGATAGAGTGTATTTTCTTGGGCCTTGATTTTTTGACAATGTTGGCTATGATGATGTAAACCATCATAGATGCTTATCAATATGGATCTTTTATTATATGAATATTTCAACTTGAGAGTATCATGTCGTGTCATTATGAATACCTCCCTAGTTAAAAGGGAGTGTTGAAAATGTATCTAGTGTTGATATTCAAAATGTAATAAAATGTATTTTTTATCATTGATATATTTATTATATTCATTATATTCATTATTATTTTATTTTTTTGGTCAAAGCATGTTTTTCATGCTTATAGAGTCAATAGAGTCAAAAAAATATATTATGAGTCAAAACGAAAATGTATTTGAATCAAGTCTTGTTTGGACTTTGTAAAGAAAAGAAAATTATTTTTACATTGAGTCAAAGCCCTTCAAAATGGTCAAGTCGTCCCTCCTTGAGAACAAGTCGACCTCGGCCTCCGAGAGCCACCTATTCGACCTCCTGGATAGCTATATATTAGAGGCAAGTTTGACCCTATTAAAGCTTATCATTTTCGACCATCAAGAATACATATGAAACCAGCGAAGAGAAATCAAGCATATTATATTCTAAACTTGGTTTCTCAATACGAATAAGTGCGCAAATCCCAGATTTTTCAAAGGAGGCTTAGGTTTCTAAACGTTGTTGGACTACTTCACTTCAAACTCAAATTTATATTCATTACTAGGGAGTTAGAAAAAGTTCCATATACTGCTGGAAATCTCTCTAAAATGAATATTTAACCATACACTTGTCATGCTCTTTTGAAGGGTATATATTCTTTTATGAAGTGCGGGTGGTCGTCCAATTCCCCCTCACTTCACTTCTGGAACCAAAAGTAAATATCGTAGTGGAGAGCCTATAAAAACCTCTTGGAACAAGGAAACTGAAAGAAAAATCCCTACAAATATAGACTACTCAAGCGACACTTCTAACACGCATCAAACAAGCTAGACTTCCAACACTCCAAAATCAAAAACAACTTCAAGTTTACAACAATGAAATCAATGATAATGGAAACTTAAGAAGTTCCCCTTGAACTTTACATATGAATACTTAACAAGCTCCCCTTGAACTTGACATCAATGACAACAAATTGCCAACAAACTCAACAAATCCAAACACATTAAATTTTGGTACAGTTGGATGTGGGATTCAAGTTATATGCTCAAGCATCATCCTCCAGCTTTCAAATCTAACGAGGAACCAAGTTTCAACACTTAATTTGAGTTTGCATTCAATTGTAGTGGTTGATTTGAGAGATCATAATATATTAGAAGTTGTTTGTGGTTTGAAATGGCGGAATTTGGAAGGTAGTGGTTGCCATGGACAAAACTCACCCATCAACTTCAAAGATAAAAGGAAAATAACCCTTGTCTCATGAAAAAAGTCTTTGGTTTTCCATCATTTTTATGTGTGTTGCTAGAGTAATAGTGATATTGGATTTAATGAGCATGCATTCAAACCTTATTAAATCTCTCCATAGATTATGATCCAATTTTTATTTCCTCCTACAATTAAATTTGTATTCATTTCCCTCTCAATTTAGTTTTCATTTAATTGGGTGGCCACAATTTAGGGATTTAGAGATCTCATTTCTTGACCCATTATTTTGATTTTCCCTGTTATTATTTTTTGAGGTAGACTATGGTCAAAATTCCCTATTTTATTTGTTTTGGAAATAGTTGAGGAACATCCTAGCTCAATTCTATTTTGAGCTTCCCTTTGATAGGTTAGCCTAGGCATCAAGTTGAATTTCTTAGTATACATTCACAACGTTCATATGACAAGAATTTAAGAAGTTTCTTAATTTCGATGAGGGTTTTTCTTAGTTTTTACTTGGAATTGTATGGATAGTTATAATGTTTACTAATCATGGTAGATGTTTCCCTCTAGAATTTGAAGTGCAAGCCATGATGACTTTTGTTTCCCACTTGTGACAATTTGGCATCAAAGATGATAGCCTATTTCTTGTAGAGTTATAGTGGCAGCCTATTGATATATGATGGTAGCCTATTAACACACAAAAAAAATTATGCTACCATGATATCTTCAAAGCATCATCCATGTCAACATGTAGCACTAAAACACATAAAACTAGAGCTAGAACAAAGTGCAAAGCACATGTGCCTCCATCCATCATAACTAAAGCATATCAATCAATCATAATGTGGAACAATCAACCATGAATGTGAAATAAAATAATGTTGTGCTTAGTAAAATACGATATGTGCATAATTACCACTAGATAGCACATAAGAATTGTAATCAGTAGAACAAAGAATTAAATATTGTCCATAACATTGCTCCATTACAAATCTCAATGTTAATTCCATCATCCTTCTTATGAATCTCGATGTCGTTAATGGATGGGCATCCTTTCTCATATTCCTATTTATCGATGATTTTGTAGGAAAAAGTCCTAATTGGAAAATTTTGAGAGGAAAATGACAATTCAACAAGAATCGCAACACCTTGCAATTGGATTACATTACCTGAATATTGGAACAATTACAACTACATTGTAAATCCATTTTAATGTTGTATGTGTTAAGCACCCAAAGTGGTCATAAAGAAATCGAAATGTTTAAAAAAACTCAAGTTAAGTGGACCTATGTTGGTGGGGGTGGGGGTGAGGGTGGGGATGGGGGTGTGTGAAATACTTTACATTCTTTCTTAAATATTATTTTTTACATTGTTCATATTTTTATAAATATTTTGACATAGAATTTACACATCTCGTTCACAATGCCCTATGCTTCTTTAAAATAACATATTGGATGTGATTATGTCACATCAACATTAGTGCATGGGCATTGCGCTTCTTCATGAGTAGTAAAATGCACCACACTTCTTTTAATGTGACGGTTTAAAAAAATTAATTTAACTATAAAATTGACAAATTGCTAATAGCATGCCAATCACAGTATTTAACTTCCAAACTTTCTTACATTTAATCATTCAAGCAATAAAAAATATGGCAAATGATTAACTAATAATGGCTTTTAAGTTTTCACCTTTCTTGCATTTATTATTCTAGAGATAAAATTGACTAATTCCAAATAATATATATTTAGATGAATAAATTAAAAATATATATAATTATAAGTGACTGATTTATTCATGATAAATCATTGCGTCAAGAGGAATTTTATAGCCCAGTATAGGGGAGATGAGTAGGCATTAAACATCAAACGTAATGTAAGTATGTCAACATTTTTTAAATGTTGGCTCTATTACACAATTAATATATAGAGGAGATGTGTAGACTTAATGTAATGTAATGTATGTCAACATTTTTTGGAATTCAACTCTAGTCAAGACCTACCAACATAGATATAAATAGGGTGAGTGTTTCTTATGAATTCATATTATTTTTTTCTAGAGTCTGCGACTCACTGAATTTGTGCATTGCATTCCCTAATTGTTGGTTGTAGCCCTGTAAATTTATTGATTAAATCTCATTTAAAGCTAATTCATGCCACATAATGATTTTACGTTTTGTATGCCCTCTTAAGTCAAAGTTTCCTACTTAGAGATATCTTCTACAGTTTTAACTAATTTTCTCTTCCCTTGGTGTTTTACTCCCTTAAATTTTACATCTATGAGAAGAAAAAAAAATTATTTCCCCTTAGATCTATTGGGTGCTTCTATGGAAACTCAAATTGATGGATTTCTTCAACGTTAAAGAAGCGAGTTATCTCAGGACGACTAAGGTCGGCCACAACTAGGGGCCAGTTAACAAGGGTGCCTTATGATTTGTAGAAGTCCAAGACTTCGCTTGGGTCCCTAGGAAGTTCAGCACATCCACTAGGTTTTGGGTTCCCATGGGAAGTTACACGTGTATGTCAACCACTAACTCTCAAGTTTCTCCAACTCTCATAAACATTAGAAACTTATGGCAACTTGACCTAAGCTCTTCCATGTCACTAGGAAAATTTACTTGAACATTGAAAGATAGAAATATCTTCATGGTGTATGTGGTTATGTACTTGATGTTAGAGATCGACATAATTAACATTTTATAATTACTATAATCTTTTCATTTTTTTATTTTAGCGATTTCAATTTGAGAACAACAAAAGTGAAAGAGTCTATAGATTAGTGTTGTGTTTCTACTATTCAGAGCTTATGCCTGTTGCAGATTCACGAATATTTGGAAGATTGAACAGTCATGGAGTTACTCATGTCCCTTAAATATCCATAATATTGATGAATTTGAAATGATATCTTATTTCTTGGGTTAAAATTGAAGTTTTCAACAATTTAGTGTTGCATCATAAAGACAAACAAATATGTTAATGGTAATTATAAATTCCACTTAAAAGGCTTGGACGAACACATAAATGTGGAACATCTGCACACATACAGATAGCATCGACATCACTCCATCTGATTTTGTTAATGTTAAACTATCAATAAATTCTAAAAATAAATTATGACCATAGGAGTTTGAAATTATTTTTATCAAATTTATAAAATTAACTTAAATTCACACAAACATTGATAAAAAAAATTTACATCTCTATATAAATTCAATATGAAAAATGAATATTCTACTTGTAGAATAATTTGTCTCATTAAAATATACAACAAGACAATGGTTGTACATTGATGATTGCTCTAACCAAAGCCAAATGGCTAGGGTATCCATCCAATATTCTTTGTCGTTTAAATTAGATGATCTAGACAGAAGATGGCTTTATGTATTTGCCACCTTTCTTTTGTTTCTAACTGTTGGGTTGCTTTCCTACGTATTCAAATTCAATACATAGAATATAATAAAATACCATGTTGATTGATGAATAAATTGGCATCACGTAAAGTCCATATCAAATATTGATATATGTTACATTTTCTATAGGGTTTACAATTTTGAATCTCAACCTGCTATTATGAAATTATTTAGTAAAAACTTTTGCATCTTACACTTTATTATATAGCCCATAACCAGTATGGAAAGATGTTTTATAATTCCTCGTACTGTCATTAAATTTTTTAGTAAACATAAATTAATGTTAGAACTTTTGCATTAGATACCTTATTTAACAACCCATAACCAATATGGAAGAGATGTTTTATAATTCCTCATAACCAAACCCATAACCATATGGAAGAGATGTTTTATAATTCCTCATATTGTTAAGTGACTCTTGAAATAACAAACTCGATCTATTAAATTAAATTGGATACCTTATTTAACAACCCATAACCAATATGGAGGACATGTTTTATAATTCCTCATATTGCTAGGTGACTCCTTGAAATAACAAACTCAACCTATTAAATTAAATTAGGTTCTAATACTAAATTGTATTACGTTTAATGTTAACTTATATATAATTTTAGGTTATAATATATTAACATTTTAGGTTTGAGATTTAATATTAATATATTATTATATTAATGTTATTAAATTAAGTATATTATAATATTATATATTAATTAATTATATAGAAGTGTTTACATTATATAATATTATAATATTAATGTTTAAAAATAAAATATATAATATTGAACATAATACTATATAATATTATAATCCCTAGGGTAGCTTAATTAGTATTGGTCATGAAAATGAAGTGTTATGTGCGATGAGGTTTGAAGTTCAAATCTCTCGATTCACATGTGCCTGCAGAAAGGGCATATGTAGGCACCTAGAGGTTATAGTGGTAGCGGTTCGAATCAACCTCATGGCATGCAAGTAAAGATCAACCCAGTTGTCGATTCCTTAGATACCAAAAAAAAATGTATAGTATTATTTTTAATATGGTATAGAATTATGTAATATTGAAAATTATTAAGCACCAACCTAGAACCATCTTAACTATGGATCTATCTAGGGCCAAGAAGGATCAAATCTCTCAAGGTGAAAACTGTAGGTTTTAACTCTGTACAGAAATTGTCTGCAAACCATTTTTTTTAAAAAGGAAAATATGCAATGGAGAGAACATAAAAATATACTCACGGATTTTCTCTTGGAACCCAAAACCGTAAAAACTAGATTAATCTTATATTCTATTCATTTTAATGTTACAATACATTATATACATGTCGAAGCATTCATAAACATCAATCCATTAACCCTGGATTACAACATAATTGTAGTTCCCTTCACTAGATTTACAAAATACCATGGGCAAAACCATCATGCCCAAAACCATGGGTGGATTCACCCCCCATCCTTGGGCGAAAAGAATATAACACATACCCAACACAAACCTATTTTTTAGTGAAAAACTTGAAGAAATGTTTGCACCTTGAAATATTTGATCTCTTTCGACGCTTGATAGTTCCTGAGTTAAGATGAATCTAGGCTAGGCATAAAATAACTTGACATTATTCTTTTAACTTAATGATGTTGAAAAATACACAAAAGTCCACAAAATAAAATAATCAACTATACCTCAATATTGAAACCAATAATTATATTTTATTACATATAATGCATGCTCATCCTATTTTATATATTTTTTTTGTAAATTGCATCTTTATATAACTCAAAATTCAGAAGTCAATCATAATCGTACATTGATTTTCTTTTTCTCCCTGAGGATTTGAATTTCCTCATCATGCAACCCACACCAAAACCAGGATTGAGCCTCCCTTTTAAAAAAATATTTGGAGGTCATACAAAGCAGAAAGTTAAACCCATTGTTTCCCCTTGGATTCAAGGAAGTACAAGCACGCAAGCCTAGCAAGCAAAATACCCCAAACAACACAGCCAAAGCAAATACGACTGGGACCATATTTCCAAAAATATTAACCAGCTAACCACACAACAAAATAGGCACGCATGCCTAGTTTGCAAAAGACCCAATACATTATAGCCATAACAAAGGCGACCGAGACTATACATTTAATAACCAGCCGCACAACATATCACGGATACAGGGTTGTTTAGTGAAATACCTCTTACGACATCAAAAACAAAGGAGAGCGAGACAATAAATCAATTATCCAACCGAACATTAAAAACAAATTTGAACCAACAAAGCCACCATTGACAAAGCCTGCGACCAACCACATATACAACAAACAAAGTTGTTTAATCTTTATAACTCTATTCATTCTCGAAGGAGGAAATTGTGGTTGACACTCTCACGCTTGAACCTGTTAGGGTCCTATAAGTATAGGATTCATAATTTGGAATTAAGTTATGACAGTCTTGTAAAATATGTACATACCTTGCTTTCTGCAAGTTGTTTTCCCATATTTTGTAAAAAAAATATTAAAAAATCAAAAATAAAAAAGAGGGTAAAAAGTCTTAAAAGAAAGATCAAAGGACTTAAAAAATACATAGACCCCAAAAGAAAAAGGATGAAAATAAAACATGAAAGTGTGAAAATTCAAATGCCGCTACTTTTTACTTTTTGCAAATGATTATGGCAGAGTGTCAATAAATGTCATAATCCATGATAAGTTAAATTGTTTAAACTTGACTTGTCATGTTTTCAATTTACATGTTTTAGATAGTGAATAAAGATTGGTCAGACAATTTAATCCTAACTAATCAATAGATAGGTAGAGAATAATGAGGAGCTCATCAGTTTAATCTGAGCCCTCAGATGAAATAAGGTAGAATTAGACAGTTTTTATGCTTTCAAAAGAATAAAATGTTCCAAGGTAGCAAGCTCAAATGCACCTGCAAAAAGGAAGAAAAAATGTTAGATTAATGTTGAGTAGGTAGAAAGAAGTGGGAAAAAATCATGTAATATTCATCACCGGGTAGAAAATCACTAATTTCCTTTCCCCAGTAAGTTTTCAATATTCTATACTTCCGGTCAAAGAGGCTCAGAGCATTTCTCTGACTTCTATTGGGACCAGACCCAAGGCTTGATGACTGGATAGTGGAAAATGTTGAATTCTTATGATAAACTCTCCTTCACCATTATTCATTCATCATTCATACATTTAATTAATTTTCATAAGTAAAAAACTCATTTTTTAACTCAATGATACATAAAAGCCCATTTAATTAACTCCCTTCATTCATAAAACATACAAACCCTCAAAAATCACTCTATCCTGTAAAAGTGGTGAATTTATGAAATAATAAGCATTGCTTTAAAATTTTCACTTTACTTAGTCATATAAGTGTATTTTTGTGTATTCCTTTCCCCTTGTCATATTAATTTCTAACTTAAGTTATTAAATCCCTAAAATTACCTTATCCTACTTATATAATTCCATTATTGTAAATATCCCCCTAAAACCCACTATTATATAGTTTTTAGACCAAAGTTAATATGCACGTGCTGAATTAAAATCCCAAGTTATACCCCTTTGGTCTAAAACTAACATTAATCAAATACCCCGCCCCCTATGGTTATAGACCCCTCCAAAAGTCTAAAACTATATAATAAAACTAAAATTTCAAATCGGATTTTTATACATATCCGATGTATTTTAAACATGCGAAAGCATTACACTATCCATTACATTATATCCTAAGTATTGGAATGCACCGCGCCTTTGTAAATGCATTTTCTATCATTTCCAGCACTAACTTAACCCGTTTCCCTTTTTCCTATTATATAAGACCTCAAGTCTTATATAAAATTAACCCAAGGTTAAACCTTATAGTCCCGCTCCATGCGCCCCCGCTCATATACTTTTAAACCTTTTTTTTTTCTACACATAAGCCCCACTTATATATAACCCCTTTTTTGATATAAAACTTTGATTATAACGCATATAATACAAAGGTTTTATTATATTTTAAAAAGCCGACAACACATAATTAAACCCTGGTCCCACATCTATTCGACCGCACCTTCCCATCAAATCTCAGTCTTTCGCTCCCTTCCTTATGATATGACGGTGCAAGATCCATATCGCGCCCGTAAACCAAACGTCCACCCAAACCCAAAATGGACGCGAAATGGGTGGTTTTCCCATTTCCGCCTCCTTCAACGTGGCGCAAAACTATTCGATCGCGTTCGTTTTGGCAAATACATCTTACCACCCTGAGCCAATGTGAAAACCACTGCTGGTTTCGCATTTCGAAATCTAAACTGCCTCCCGCCTTTGGATTTGACCCGCATTTAATACATTTTTAAATATTCATATCAAAATTAAAACCTTTGTTATGTTATTTATTAATGTTATTTCTGCATTTCGACTGTAAAAAAAAAAAAAAAAAAAAAAAAAGCCCGACTGTATTGAAGCCCCTACTGATAAATTTCCAAATTAAAAGCCAAATTGACCATAGATTTGCCTGTTTGAAGACCAGAAAAGACATTTTCTCCTCCAGCAAGTTGGACCAGAGCTCAAAATGCAAGTTGGATCTCTTGGAACCCTTCCAACAGTCAAATACCTACCATTTGAGGTATTTTTTGATACATAGACTTGCAAATTTAAAGTTAAACCATTGATAAGTAAGCCAAGCTGTCAAATTAAGAGAATTCATAGAAGAGAAATTGCCTAAAAACACCCAAAACAAGCCAAACCCTCAAAATTTTCCCTAGAAATTGTTGTGTCCATAAAAACCCCTGTAAAAACTAAATTTCCTCAGCTTACGACCTCTGAAGATCAATTCTTACACCAAAAAAGGGTTTCAGGCCTACAGATCTCTTGAAAATGCCTTTTTACAGTCCAAATTATTCAGAAAACCCTCGTTTTCTATCTTAAACCAGTTTTGCATATCCCAGATACCTGATTGAGCAATAATAACCCACCAAGACTCTCCTTGGACTATAAATTGTTAAATTTATCATCTTTTTAAAGAAATACAACTTTTGCAAACAGTTTAAGCTTGCATTAGTTATTCAAAAATGACTAAGAAGCAGATGAGAGCCAAAGCTGGGGGTTCTAAGCCTATTAAACCTGGTGGATCCAAGCCTCCCAAATCTGAAGCATCAAAATCCATCAAATCTACTCCTGCACTTACTGCTAAAACCACTAATTTTGTAAATCCATTTCAGCCATTAGTACCTACTATAGAAACCCTTCCATTAACTGATATGGATTACAAAATTGTTGACCCTGTGGTAGAATTTAACCTTTTGGAAATACGCAATTGGTGTTATAATAAATACCTTGATAAAGATGAAATACCTATTTGGGAAACTCACTTGCCCCAATATGTAGTTTCTTTGACTCATCCTGGACACGATCTTGTTAGATTGTGTCAACAGCATTATGTACCAGACCAAAGAGCTATTGTAAATGCATACAAAGAGGTCATTTTTACAATCACAGCAGAATCCATAAATCAAATGTTTCAATTACCATCTATTCCTCATTTAGTCCCCCTTTCTATTGAATATTTAACCTAGTTGTACTTAAGCTTGGATTTCCCAAGAAAGTTTATGATATTTCAGGACTTCATGCCTTCTCATGTTGACATCCCTAAGTTGAACCCTCCTTATTCAACAGCCAAATTTCCAGAAGGGTCAAAGCATATCATTTCCATGTTATATTTTATACTGGGATATTTCACAAATGGATTCATTGATGAATCCATTCTTTGTTTTTTATCCACATTATCTCCAGGTCAACCCCCTACACTCATTTTTTATTATGCCAGTTTTATAGCTGATAGCATTCATCACCAATTGACCAGACTACCCACTAAAGGGGTGTTTAGGTACCCATCATACTTATTTCATTTGTTTATGTTCTTCCAAGCTGACAATTTTCCAATTTCATTGCAAAAAATGGACTTAGAGGGCCAGCCTCTGTCCATTATCTTATAGACTTCCTTGCTGAGGAAAGAAAGCAGTGAATTCACTTATACAGACTTCTCAGACCTTTTCCATCCATAAAGCAATGAATATATTATATAAAGTAGAGCAGCCTAGAGTAAATGAAGACATGAAAATAATATTGCAGTTATTAGAAAAAAATAAGATGGGAGACTGGTATCTTTATGAAAAACACACAAAGATAAGAATTTTTGGCTCAAACTTATTACCTTATAAGTTGCCAAAATACATGTGCATGAGATTTTTTGCATTGGAATGCTTAAGGCAAATTCTAAATTCTAACTCCATCAACTTCTTAGCTGCCATGAAAAAGACCCAATTCAAGCTTAAAAATCAAGTTGGGCCTTTTATCATAAATAACAGACAAGCAGAAAAGGAAATCACCAAGATACTAGCAAGATTCAAATTTCAGGAGAGCTTTCCATGGAACTATGATCCTCAAGGGATCTTGAGTGATTTAAGGGTTAAATGCAAACTTACACCATTTATACATGACCCTAAGCCAGAAATTGAGAAGTTTGCAAATCAGACAGAATGGGTGGAAAACACATTGACAGATACAGTCATCAATGCAGAGCCAGAGGATAGATGGATACTACACAAGCTATGGTAGTTGCAAAATACTCTGAAACTTCAACAAAAAGAGGCAGAGATGAAGGAACCTATATAGCTTATACCACCACAAATACTAAATTCAAGTTGATTTACAATAAAAGGCTCAAATTCAGTTCCATAGGGAAAGAAAAGTTAATTGATGTTGAGGATACAAATGAGCCTGAGGTAAAAAATGATGAAGCCACAGTGATAATCAATGAGACTCTTGCAGAGATTGGAAAAGATCAAACAACAGGTAAATATGATACCCAGATGATTGAAAAACAAAATATGGATGCTTCTTCCTCACAAACAGCTGAGGAAAAAGACTTAGATATCAAATAAAAGTACAAGCAAATCAAGCAAAAGAATGAAGAAATCAAGTCTAAGATTTATTCTCAGTTTCTTAAGCAAAAACCAGGGAATCAAAACAGGTTATTGACAGCCTTTGACTATTCCACAAATAAAATGATTATGTCATATCTTCAACCAACTACTTCAACACCTAAGACAGTGGCAAACTATAAAAAGGTTGAGTTTGAAGTAGATACTAAAAATGGGCATGAGCTAGATCAAATTGAATTCCACAGACATAGCTCAAAAATGTTATATTCAACCGTGGTGACAAAGGCTATGAGTGCTACTAAGTTATAGAATACCAATATCAACATGCAGGATCAAATGAAGCTGGACAAAGGCTCTTTGTATGCTAAATACCTAAGGATTAAAACCGTAGAAGATTTGATCATACAGGTGGGATATGATCCCTCGAATGTGCAGGCGGCTGAATTATTGATTAAGAAAAAGAATAAGATATTGCAGCTTTGAGGAAACAGTTGAAGCTTCCTCAAAGTGAACACCCACAGAACAAATAAATACTTCAAGATCAAACAGAGAAGAATAAATGATGCAGTTGATCCTCAAATTGACTGCTCGGATTAAAGATATGGAGACCCAAATGGATCAACTTATTAAGGAGAAAGAGATTGTGAATGAAACTAGTGCTCCTATTATTCCTACAGTGATACCAGTTATTACTACAGTTGTGGCTTCCACTCTGGGAGAAAAATTAGCGCCTAATGAGCCATTAGCAACTGCAGTGCCAGTGCATTCAGCTACTACATCAGCCACAGATTCTTCAACAACACAGGTATAGAAAACAGATGGAGCGAGTCAAATAGTGAAAGCTATGGAAGAATTGTCCTTGAAAACTAATGAGATAAATTACTTTAAAGAGATGATTAAAAGTGTTGAATCCACCAACAAAATAGCCTTGATAACTGCTAAAAACCATGAGCAGAAAACTATCAGACTTGAAGAACAAATGAAGAATTTACAAAAGGAGTTAACATTTACTGAATAGATTTCCTACATTAAGAATCATCTTTGGAAAAATATTATTGAGGCCATACATTCTCAATGGCCTTCAATTCAGGTCATCTATGAGCAGAGAGACTTACTGTTAGCAGCCCAAACTGAGATTCAGAGAACCAAGGATGAGTTAGCTGATAAGCCATCACAGGCTTTAAAACTCATCACTTTCTTGAACAGTAAGAACAGAGCAAAGTTGGAAGAGTTACAGGTACAGGACAAAACTGAAACAATATTACAAATCAAGAAGGTTGTGACCAAGAGAAATTTAATGAACAACCTAGAGGAAAAATGTGATGCTATGAACATTTCCATTACTAAGTTTTTGGCAAAATACACTATTTTGAGGTAGAAAGGTCTGCCAGATATTCATGTCTTCAATGACAAACTAATGGCCCAAAAAGAGTATGATAAGAAGATAAGGGATTTTTCAAAAGAACAAGTCAACAAACCACTGCCACTAGGCACTCCTACAGGAAAGGTCATCCTTCAATATTTTGAAGACTTGTTTTTTCTACAGCATGAGATTAGGCATCTTTTTATTTTCAAACCTACCTTTGCCAAGTACGCAAATGCTGATGAAAACTTTAGAAAGCTAAAAAGTGTGAAAATTCCAGATGCAGAGCAATGGCAAGCATTCACAGATTTAATGTAACAGTGAAAAGGTAAAACAGTGAAGAAAAATGCACTAAAAATAGTCAAACAGAAACAGTGAGATAAAGAGACAGTCAGCTGATTTTTTACTATAGTAAGACATATTTTTCAGCAGTAAAGACTGAAATATCAGTCAAAGTATATCAATGTTTAAAGAAGCAGCGTTAAAGTGTATCAGAGGAAAGTGTGTCAGCCAAGGCAACTCAAACAAAGCTATTTCCTAAACTGCCAGCAAGCAGGACAGCTTTTAATAAAAATCTCCTTGTTAGATAAAGTTGTTCTATATATTTTGGATAAGAGGACAGCTTGCTGATTTGTTAAGCAGTTTTCCCTCTTATTTTGTAAAGATATTTTATATTTCCTAAAGATATTCCTACATTTCTCTAGGATATTTGTAAACAACATTTTGTATAAATACTTTTGTATTAGAAGGGTTAAGGGTGGAATAAAATTGCTAAGATTACTATAGACTTTTGTTGATACATTGGAGGCTTTCATGTGTTGAATTCAAAGTAGCAGACTCGACAAAGCTAAAAGTGGCATCATAATTCAGGATTCTTGCAATAATTTAAAGAGTGAAGTACATCTCTTCTTTTCATTGTTTCTTTTCTGAGTTTCATGCAATTCATTATGTGTTTGATCTATCTTAATGTGTAACTAGGAATACTACTATAGGACTAGCCTTTTTCTCCCTATTTTTAACTAAGTTTCCATTTAAATGTTTTCTGCTGATTTCTGGTGTTAGGAATTCTTCATTGCTCCTACTCCCGTTTGACCCTTGCCTCCTTCTTCCATTTTCCGAATCAAAGGATTCTTCATTGCCCTTTATCCTGATCATACCATTTCATCAAAAACGTTTCCCCAAATATCTGAGGGTTATCTACCTTGCCCTGAATACATTTGTACCATTTTGGCCTTGCCTTCTAGTACTGCTATCTAGACTTAGACTCCATAGCCCAATGGACAAGTAGATATCTCTCTAGTTTAATCCTAAGTGATTTTTACCCACAAAAACCTTTAAAACAAAACCAATTGTTCTATCATAACTAGCCTAAAAAGATAAATCAAAACAAAAATAAATCTTAAAGAGAGAACCCTCTCTGAATTCTAGGAAGGCAAGATCCTAGGATTTAAAGTAATTTTGTGGTTACCCCTAGTGTTATTTGACTAAAACCTCAAATCCCACAACCTAAGAAATTACTAGGGTGATAACAGAACCCAAAGGGTCCATGAGATCTCCACTTTCATACTTGCATGCAATGTGGCCCTCCATGTGAGCCAGGTAGGAATTGATCATGTCCAAACAAAACCTATGGTTTCTGAGCATTCATTTGATGTCTTCCAAGGAGGAGAAGACATTGTATTTCTCCACCTCCTTATTTTTAAGAACCAAACCTAGCAAATTTTTCATTTCCAGTGCAGAGAAATTGAACTCAAATATTGCTTCTTCACAATTGAACTAAGATATTACTTCTTCCTGACCCTGGTTTAAAATATCCTCCATAAGCTCTGAATCAGAATGGGATTGGCATTTGATTACAACTCAGTCTCAAGCTTTCAGATTTCCTTTCTCGTCTCTAGTGGAACAACATTGAAGTAGATGGCCATTGAATCATGGGTAAAAGATCTGGCCCTTCATTGCCTCTGAGGGGCATAGCCCCTCCCCCCATCTGCGACATGTTATCACCCTAGTAATTCTCAGGTTGTGGGATGAGGATTTATAGTTGAAGAAAAACAAAGGTAACCAAGAAACTCTTTTTAAATTCAGGATCTAGCCTTCCCAACTTCCGGAGAGGGATCTCTCCTCAAGATTTAGCTTGATTTTGTTATAAGATTTTAGACTATGTATGATTGGACAATTGTTTTGGTTTGAATGTTTGGTGGGAATAAAAGGTACTTCAAGGTAAACCACAGAGGGATCTACCAGACCATTGGGCTATGGAGTCAACTTTTTGGCAAGCAGAGCTAGGAAATAAGGTCAAAAGAGAAAATATACTAAGGGCAGGGTAGATGACCTTCAAAGGGTTTGGAAATAGGTTTTTTCATGAAATGATAAGATCTAGAAAAAAGGGCAATGAAGGATCCTTAAGTTACAGAAAAGAAGATGAAAGAAAGGGATCAAAATGGACTATGAGCAATTAAGGATTCTTAAGTCTGCATATCAGCAGAAATCATATCAATGAATAACTAGTAAAAAACAGAGAGCTTTTGACACTAATCATGTATAAAACTTCCTAGTCAATCATTTAAGACAGAAAACATGTAAATGTATGTATGGAACTTAGAAAGATAAACAGTGAAAACAGAAAAATACTTGACTTATCTGATCAGCACAAGAATCCTGAGTTATGATGTTTGTTTGACTTAGTTCCAATCTACTACTTTACAAATCGACTCACACAAACTCCCAATGTATTCAACAAAAATTTCTATAGTAGTCTTGACAAATTTTATTCCACCCTAAATACTTCAAAGAGAGAAGTATTTACACAAAATTATTACAAAATATTTGAGAGACATGTAGGAATATATCTAGAAGAAAATAAAGATTATGACATAAAAAGGAGGGACAGCTGCAAAACAAACTGGCAAGTTGTCCTCTTATTAAAGAAAAAATAGAACTGATTTACCTTATCAAAATTGATTTGTTGCTCGGTTGTAGATGCTTGCTGGCACTTGGAAACAATATCTTGTTAGAAGATGGCTTGGAAGACAATCTTTCCAATTTACATCCTTTAACCTATGCTTCACCTCTGATACTCTTTCACGTTGCCACTTTTATTACTTTACCGCTATAAAATGAAGAATTACAACAGTAAATATTGTTTTAATTGTTTCATTCCCGGATACTCTTTGACTCTGCTCTTTCATCTGATACACTTTTACTGCAAAATTTTACCCTTTGATAACTGTAAAAATGAAAAATATGACTGCATTTGTTCTGCTCTATTTGCATGTTGTTATAACCAATTAGTAAATACCTGCCATTGCTCAGCATTGGGTATTATCATACCTTTCAACTTCCTATAATTCTCATCAGCATCAGTGTATTTTGCAAAGTTTGGTTTTATAACAAACAGGTGTTTGATCTCATTCTGTAGAAAGAACAAATTTTCAAAATATTGCAAAACCACTTTACCACTTGGGGAACCTTGTGGTAAAGGCTTGCTGACTTGTTCCTTGGCATGAGCCCTGATTTTCTTGTCATAATCAGTCTGGACCATCAATTTTTCATGGAAACCATGTATATCTGAAAGACCTGCTTCTTGTAAAGTTGTATATTTTGCAAGGAACTTTGTGATTGATAAGTTCATGGTTTCACATTTCTCCTCTAAAATATTCATGATATTTCTCTTGGTTATGACTTTCCTGATTGATGCAGGGCTAGCCTGCAATACCCAGGATCTCCATCACTCATGCATATAAAAACATGCGCCTCAAACAATTGCCCAATTCAACTTCAATACACGGCAATTTTCACCCACTGGCAATCTCAACTAATATGCGGAAGCTTATCTTTCAATTCCTGGCAAATTCAACAACTTAAATTCCCTTTTCAACTCAATACAATCTCAATTTCTAATTTGATGCAAAAGTGTATCAAACACTACTCAATCCAATAATTCCATTCACATATGGTTGGATTTTAATTCAAATAAAAGAATGTGCTTATGTTTTTCAACCGGCAAATTCACACCACTGCCCAATCGATTTCATGCATTCTGATATGAAATCTCATACAGCTACCATCATTTCAAATAACAATTGACACCACATTAATTTTGGACCAAAGTATTTGGATTTCCCAATCGGACTCTCACCTTACTGTCGCTGGATTTTAAAGTGACCAATATGAATATTTGTAACAATAATTTCACGTTCCATTTATTATGTGCGCCCTTGCAAGCTTACCCAAACATGGACATTTGTTTATAATCAAATTCTAGTGTTTCTCTCAGTGTTGAATTCTCAGTTATAACTTACCATTTTCTCGTGCATTCATTCCAGCGATGCACCATCTGCGATTCTGCAATTAAACAATTAGACATCTATCTGCCTTAAACACAGAACCAAACCGATCACACATTCATTTACACTTCGACTAATGCAGATTAGCCGCATACAAAACTTCATTCATGATTCGATCCATAATTTTACTGCGCCCTCTTGGAATCGACCTTTAAAATTACACCACCTCTAATATGGTGGATTTCTTCTACGATTTTATTTACAGATAGACTGATCTAACAACATTAACCACACGCAGCTTCTTCTTTCTGCGTTCCCCTTTGAAATTGATGCTACAGATCAAAACCTTCACGCATTTGCAATCTTCTGGCAAACCCAATTTACTTACAGGTTGACTTAGTGCGAATGCATAGTTTTTTTAACGATGATACGCACGGTACTCCTACCAGCTATTCGATTTTAAAGATCTGTGTTCATATATATCCAATGCAACAGTAAACCTTCTCATCGCTTGCCAATTCTGCTCTTCAGATTACTTACACTCCATCGATTTTTCCAGCATAACTCAGAATAAGTTGAATAGCATTCCTTCCCTGCAATTTCAAATGTCAATTCACAAGTTTAAACCACGCATTCCCTTTACCATTCAACGCTGCTCAGTCTTCCCAACCTGTTCTTCGAAATGAAACGCAGCCTTTTAATTCCTAACGCTAGGTTTGACATTGCCATGATTCAGTTTTTATATAAAATCGATATTGATTTACTAAGAGCCAACGTCCAATTAATTTCGTCCATAGTTTTGTCCAGAACGCGCTTCAACCAATAGTAATTTCAGCAATCGATTACACCTGTGGCTTCAACGCACTAAACGAATAGCAATTACTACCATCGATTACATTCAATAGAACTGGTTCAGCAATTTAACACATCCCATAATCGAAAATCATTAATTTGTGTCTTGAAATCTTCATACCAGTGCTATGCGTATTCAAATAACAGCGTTTCAATTACAACATAAACCCAGCATTCACAACTGTCCAATTAATTTTCACCAAAATGTGTGCGCCTCCATGAATTCGACTTTCCAACTCGATATGCTGAAGCCACTCATTTGCCACGCTATTCAAACTATGTCACTGCTATTGAAACATAACAATTTTTTAATTGAATTCCAACAGAATTTTAAAACATAGCTCTGCGCCCTCCTACATTCAATTCCCAATTTCCACTGTGCTACATATCAACCAATCCGATTTTAAAATCGAGTTCCTTATTTGACACAAATAAGCTCATGCATGGATTTATTCAACACAGTTAACAATTGTTATATTAATATCCATCTTTTCAGCTTGGGCGCATAAATCGGTCTTAAAATTTCTTTTATTGCACACTTCCTTTGGTCGATCTTTCCAACGATCGATACCTCAATCATATATATACATTTAACCAGAAATACATATAACTTTCACAACCAATCAACCAATGTTTATATAATCTGAAACCAAAACAAATTACTTACAAACTCTTGTTGGCCAGATATTCCAGATTTGTGGCCCTTCACAATCGCCCGAAGGCTCCCAAGGAGAAACCCTTGCTTACTTCTCACACTCTTCAACTATTCAAGTGTATATTCCTCTCAAAAACCCACTCATATTTATACAAAAAAATGCATTTAATTCACTCCAAAAATCACTCCACGTAATCCTCAACAAAGTCCCATACATAGAAATCCTAATCCCAAATTTTTCTCCTAAACTGTTTCTCTCATATCCTTTTATTTAATAAAAGAATATTTACAAAATCCTCACTTCTCATAATTATCTCCTATTTTATTAAAAATAACAAATTAATTAATAAAATATTAAAATTGTCACACCCCCCTTTTATCACATATTTACAAATGAAAAAATGGTCTTGATGCTCCTTGCGTCACTGATTTGCAGAATAGTTTTAGTCCTATCATGAATGTTTATTTCCTCCAATTCAGTTCTATTTTTGTTGTTCAAGAATCCAATAAGCCTTACAGCTTGTGAAGGTTTATCTGCCAGTTTTGCTTTAGTTTTCTGAATTTTTGTAAGTGCTGCTTGCAATAAATCTCTTTTCTCATAGATAATATGTATTGAGGGCCACTGTAAATGAATAGCTTGAATTATGTTATCCCATAGGTAGTTTTTGATGTATGCTACCTGCTCACTAAAGTTTACCTCTTTCTTCAAAGTCTTCACCTGTTCTTCTAAGGCCTTTACTCTCCGTTCATGTCCTTTAGAAGTTATCAAAGCATTCTTGTAGGAAGATTCAAGACTTTGATTAGTCTTTTTCAAAGTGATGATTTCTTTGTCTTTCAGTGACATTTCTTCCATAGATCTCACTATATCAGTTGTACCTGTTGCTTGTTGTACCTGTGATGAAGATGATCCAGTGGCAGAGGTATCTATAGATGTTATTGACACTACAGTTGCCAATACTCCTTTTGGTGCCAAATGCTCTGCTAGTGTAGAAGAAACAACAGTATTGACAGTTGGAATCACTGTAGGAATGGAGACCTTATTTGCTTTCAATGTTTGATTTTCCTTCATGAGAGTTTCTGTCTGATTCTCCATTTATTTGATTTGAGCAATCATCTTTAGTACTAGTTGCATAGTCTCATCCTTTTCTTTTTGTTGTTGAAGAATCTCCTTTTCCTGTGGATGCTCACTCTGTGGAAGTTTAAGTTGCTTTCTTAAGGTAGCAATATCTTCATTATTTTGCCTTATGAGTGTTTTAGCAACTTCAATATTGGAGGGGTTTGCTCCAATTTCTATCACCAAATCTTCTAAGGAATTGATCCTCAAATGGACCTTAGCATGTAGAGATGTTTTATCTAATTTCATTTGAGTTTGTAAATTAGATACAGTCTTTTGAAGCATAGTAGCACTCATGGTTTTGTTAACTACCTTTGAATACAGCATTTCAGCGGTACTTCTGTGGAATTCAATCTGATCTAATTCAGATATGATATCAGTGTCCATCTCTACATATGTTTTAGTATAACCAGCAATTGACTTTGGATCTGCAATGGTGGGTTTCAGAAATAACATGATCATATTATTGGTGGAGTAATCAAAAGTAGTAAGCACTCTGTCTTTGTTTCCTGGCTTTTCTTTAAGGAATTTAGAATAAACCTCATTCTTAATTTCCTCATTTTTTTCTCTGATCTGTTTGAATTTTTTTCTGGATGTCTGAATTTGTCTCTTCTGTTGCTTTGGAAGAGGAGGGAGCTTTTGAATTTACCTGCATTTCGACCATTTCTTTGCCCTTTTCCTGTGTTAGTATCTGCTCTTTCTGAATTTCTTTAAGTGTCTCATTGACAATTAATGTGGCTTCATCATCTGTTTGTTGATCATTGTTATTTGCTTGATCTTCATTGTCATCTATCTCTATGACCTTTTCTTCTTCTAAAGTAGTCATTCTGGCCTTCTTGTTGTGAATAATCTTGAATTTATTTTCTGCAATGGTCTCTGCTGTGTAGCCTTCTTCATTTCTAGTCCTTTTGTTTGAAGTTTATGTCTGTTGGGTGACTGTTATTGCCTATGAATTATTCGTCTATCTCCCCTTCTCAGTATGGTCAGTAGGATAAATCAATGTATTTTCTATCCATTCCATTTGATTTGCATATTTTTCAATTTCTAGTCTGGACTCATGAAAGAATGGTGTTAACTTGCATTTGACCCTTATGTTACTCAAAATGCCTTGAGGATCATAGTTCCAATAAAAGCTTTATTGGAACTTGAATTCTGATAATTCGTTGACTATTTCTTTCAAGCCATCCCTGTTATTTACTATGAAGGGACCTATCTGATTCTTCAGCTTAAACTATGTCTTTTTCTTGGCAGCCATGAAATTCACTGCATCTGCATTCAAAATTTGTCTCAGGTACTCCAAAGCAAAAACCCTGATAGTTAGAAATTTGGGCAATTTATAAGGGGCAAGGTTTGCTCCAAATATCCTTAGTTCTATGTGATTTTCATATAGGTACTAGTGACCTACTTTGCAGTTTTCAGACAATTGTAGAATTCTCTTTATTTCCTCATTAACCCTTGGTTGCTTTGTCTTGTTCAATAAACTCATGGTTGGTCTAATAAACAAATTTGTGAAGTCCTTATAGCTGAATTCATTTCCATCTTTTCTAAGTAATGAAGTCCAAACTACCACTGAAAGAGGCTTACCTTCAACATCCATCTTCTGCAATGCAATTGAGAACTGTTCTGCTTGGAAAAATAGGAAGAGGTGAAATAGATAGGATGAATATCTAAACACTCCTTCCTCAGAGAATTTGGTCAACTGATAATGTATATTATCAGCAATGAATCTGACAAAATTGAATACCATTGCAGGAGGTTGCCCTGGGGATAAAGTAGAAAGGAAGGAAACCTAGAATTGATGCATCAGTGAACTCATCATTAGAATAACCTAGAATGAAGGAAAGCAGAGATGATTTGTCTAGAAGATTCAGGAAAATCAGAGGTGGAATAGGGTGGATTTACTTTTGGGAAATCAACATCAGTAGGCATGAAGTTTTGCAGAATCATAAACTTCTTAGGGAAATCCAAGTCTAAGTATAACTGAGTTAAATCTTCAATGGATAATGACACTACTCTTGGATCATGGTTTAGCCGGAGCATTTCATTAATGGATTCTGCAGTTATAAAAAACAAGACCTCCCTATCTTTTTTTACGATACATCTCTAGTCTGGGACATAGTGTAATTGGCATAGCCTAATCAAGTCTTGAGCTGGATGAGTGATTGGGACCACATATTTAGACAAATTTGATTCCTATATAGGTAAATCATTTTCAATTTTCTTCACAAATTTCTCATGACACCAGTTATGCACTTCAAATAGATCAAATTCTAATGTAGCATCAGTGATTCTATAGTCTAAATCAATCAAGGAACTGCTCTCTTCAGAAGTAACAGGTGGCTGCAAAGGTCTGACCACTTCAGTAGAATCGGCTGTTAGGGTTGGGTTAGGCTTATTTATTTTAGAATATTCTGGCCTTGGAAGCTTGCTTGAGGCAGATTTTTGGGTTTTTGGACCTTGAGTCGTAGGAGTGACCTGTTTTCTTGTCATTTTAGGGAACACTAAGCAAGATTAGACTGTTTTCTTAGTTAATTTTGAAAATATGGGCTAATTGAGTGGATCTGGGAGAAATTTGGGAATCTGGGCAAGGGTTTTGGGATGAAAACACAGGTTTTCAAGGTGCAGAAAATTGAAACAGGGGTTCAATGGCTCTTGGTGTAATTTAAATCAAATTGAACAGTGGAAATTTCCTTCAGCTAGCCGAAAATGGCTTTAAAATAGAGTTAGGATAAATGGCAAATTCTAGAAAAAAATTTCCAGGATTTACCCTCTTTTTCAAGGTTTGGGTATTTCTCAGATTGGAAATTATCTTCTTTTCTTCAATAAAACAAATACACAGTTTTAATCTTGATCTTTGAATGTATAAATCGGCGAGTTTTGAACACAGAGAAATACCTTTTGCAGGTATTCTGGTGGTCTAAGAGGGTTTGCAGGTTGGTATCGGTCTTCAAACTGGTCGCAGTGGTTTCTATGGCGAAGTTCTGTGGTGAAATCTGCTTCGGGGGCGGGGGCAATTGGACAGCAAATGTTTCGAACTGAAGTCTAAGCGTGATTTCTCAATGGGCAGAGGTGCAAGGGATAAGCAAACGGTGAAAAATTAAGGTTAAAACCTTAGATTTTATTAATTTTCAATGCATTGATGGCAGGGCATAGTAAATGGCAGGAGCTATTTTTCTTTGAATGTGAAAACCATTCAGCGTTATCGCGTGGCTTTTAGGCTGTAAGTTGTATTTCACTTTTGGAACGCGATCAAATGGAATTGAGACATGTAACAGTGGGTGGTTTGGGAAAATAGCTTTTATCGCGCAACTTTTATCAAACGTTGAACGATTACTTTTGTCGTGCGATATGCAATCTGCGTCGTTGGATCTAAAAATGCGATGCAAACGGTCAAGATGACTAGAGAAGTTGTGAGGAAACAAGGTGGGACCGGGCTTTTTGATATGCGTCGTTGATTTGGTAAGTGATGATCAACGGTTTAAAATCAATGCAATGAGAAATGGTGAGGCTAGAGGCCGATTGATCGCACTCAATGCAGATCGTTGATTTAGGATTATAAAAATGATCGGAGGGTTGATGATGAGCACGAGGGCACTGGGTTATTTGATGAAGCTTATGTATAAAAGGAGTTTATACATAAAATAAAGTGAATGGGGCGGGTTAATAAAGGGTTTAACCAAGATTTAAACTTTGATATAGGGGTATATAGCGGGCAATGAGGGGTAAGTTTAAAACTGTAACCTTAGGTAAAGGTAATGCGGGAACAGGAGTAATGGTGTAAGTATTCTTTTTTCCACGCTATTTTATTTACACATTATGTAAACAAAATGTGCATTTTGCAATTTTTTATAACTTTATTATATAGTTTTAGATTTTTTAAAGGTCTAAAACCATAGGGGAGCGGGGATATTTTATTATGGGTAATTTTATATCAAAGAGATAATTTCGGAATGTAATTTCAACGTGTGAGTAATATCTTTGATATAAAAGGATATAATAAGGGGTTTTTGGGGATATTAAATTAAAAGGAGTTATATTAATAGGACTAAGATATTTTATAAGGAGTTAATAAAGTAAGTTAAATGTTAATATGAAAAGGGACGATGAATACTCAAAAATTCATAAATAAAACTAAGAAAAATGAAAATTAGAATAAAGTTTCGTTTTCATAACTCATTCACTTTTACTTAGTATATCATATTTTTTGAGGGTTTTTATGCTTTAAGTAAGAAAAGAGTTCTCACTTATGAAGTTAAATGGTGATGAGCGCATGAAGGGTAAATGATGCGATGTCCAGGATTAATGTAGAAACTTAACATTTTCAACTAATCAGTCATTGAGCCTTGGGTCTGGTCCAAACAGAAGTCAAGGAAATGCCTTGAGCCTCTTTGACTGATAATCTAGAATATCAAATTGCTATGGGGAGGGGAAATTGGTTATTTATAGTCTGGTGAAAGATATTTACAATGATGTTTCCCACCTTCTTCTACCTACCCAGTCATATCTTCTAACATTTTTTCTTCTATTTTAATCAGGTGCATTTGAACTAGCAACCTTACAACATTTAATTCTTTTTTAAAGCAGTAAACTATCTAATTCTATACTTATTTCATCCAAGAATCCAAATTAAACTGTTGGAGTCTTTGTATTTTTTACCTAACTACTGAATTGTCATGATTAAACTGTATGCAATTGTTTATTCACTATCTACAACATTTGAAATTGAAAGATGACAAGTCAAGATTTAATTGTTCAACTCATCACAGATTATGGCATTTATTGACACTCTACCATAATCAACTGCTAAAAGTAACAGTGACATTTAAACTTGCACACTTTTATGTTTTATTCATCTTTTTTCTTTTGGGGTATATTATTTTTTCTAAGTCCTTTGATTTTTCTTTTAGGACTTTTTACCCTTTTTTTGATTTATTTAATTTTTTTTTTTATTTTACAAAATATGGGAAAATAACTTGCAAAAAGCAAAGTTTGTACATATTTACAAGACTACCATCAGTGAAGTCAAAATTATGAATCCTATATTTATAGGTTACTAACATGACACATTCTCTGTCTTGGAGACATCGATGCAACACCATTCGTAACAAGAAAGTAACAAAATCCACTGAAAATCCCACGACTTGCAAAGTAACAAGAAAGGAAATTAGATGAGCCAACTTGGCAACCAAACCTTATTCCAACTATGTCATCCCCATATCTCCATACAAATTTTTCAGGGTCTACTGAAATTCCAAAACATAAAATTGGAGACTCACCACCCTCGACAGACGTCCCACAACCCAGAACCATGAAACATCACAATATGTGCAAATATAACACAAGACATGTTAACTAATCCTTCGAAATTGTTATTGTACAATATGTAGTTAGTTTCAAATTTCGTTTTTACAATTAATAAGTTACTGAGACACAGTTGTCTTGTACCTAGATTGCACATGTATATCATTAACACAATTGTTCTTTCATTGTGGAGATTATTTGGGCTTGTATAGTGTTACCAGAGCCCAGTTGGGTTGTTTCTAAACTCCATGTATTTGTGTGAAGTTTGTGGCATAAAGGAGACGTGGAGCATGAAGACCGTGAGGATAGCATGTGATTTACCAAGAGACAGCAAAGAATTTTATTGAAGAATTCATTGTTCCCTTCACGAAGAAAGTTGTAATCTTGTTTTGGCTGGTGCCTTGAATCCAGGAAGATGGATTTCGCTCCTGGGAACAATTCAGATGTGGAGGAACTGTGAATGAGACAGAAGTCATAAGGGATGTGTTGAATGGGCAAAGAATAGTGAAAGAATATTCAGGCAGTCATATCCAGTAGAAGCATAGAGTGCAGCAAAACGGTTAGCTCGGTGGAGCGGTGTAGAGTGCAGTGGAACACCCAAACTATTTGACTGTTTGTATAAGTGCAGCAGAGAAATTTAGTGGTATAAGATTTTTTTGACATATTGTTGTAAGTTAGAATACATGTTGGAGTTTTGAGTGCTGGTTGTTCTCAATAAAAACTACCAAAACTGAGTTGAATGCCAATAATCATTGCACTGTTTGCTAAAAGTCTTAGTTTCGTCTAGGAAGCGGCCCTTGGATGCATGGAATTGGGAAGAATTTCATTTTTATTTTAATTTTGGGAGGCTTTATTTTCATTTACTGTAGCAAACGGGAGTTTACTTACAGTAAAATTTCTTAAGAATATTATTTGCATCTAATACAACAAATTGGAGTTTACTTACAGTGAAATTTTTTAAGGATAATGGATTTAAAATGAAGGATATATTTTTTATGTGGTTTGAATTAAATTTTTAATTGAAGAGTGGTCAATTTTTTGGTGATTTGAAATACGCTTTTTTTAAGATACCATATTGTTGCTAAAACTTTATTATTGTTGGTAAGATAAAATATTTGGAGGCTAACAAGATTTCAACCTAGCTCTCTGCTAGGCTATTTTGAAACCTACCATTAAATCGCTAAGCCAACTTTGTTTAAAACAAGAGGAGAAAGGAATTTATATTTTTTCAAAAGTATTGCATATATTTTGAATTTGAAAGGATTTGAAGAATATTTCGCTGCATACCAATTAGGACTTCAATAGTTTCCATAGTTGGAATTGTGCTTGGTGGAAAGGAGAATTATCAAGAGTAGTTTAGAAATCTTAAAAGTGCCCTTGTTTTTAGCGATTTGTGGGAAGTTTTTCAAGGCAAAAAGGATAGTGACGAAAAAGAAATTGCACCGGAGTTCCCTGATAACGAGAAGCAACATGCAATTTGGAAAACAAAAGGCAAGGCATATGCATTAATAATTGCATCAGTGACAGAAGAAGTAACCCAATATATCATTTCTTGTGATATTGCATTCGAAGCATTAAAGAAGTTAAAAAGAATTGTATGATTCGCACTCGAAACTTGAAATTATTCAGTTGTTGAGGTTGTTTAATTTGGAGATAACGGATAATGATCCTTTGAAGAGTGCTCTGAAATAAGTCATTTTTCATGATATAGAAGCCACTGGAATTGAAGTAGATTTATAGCTTACATCTTTTATAAAATTCCTTCACCCTATCTATTCACACTACTTGGAATCTCTCCAAGCTAGTGGGTTGTTAAAAGACATTACATTTGATAAACTTGTAAACAAAATCACTGAGAGAGAAAAGGCTTTTGGGAAGAAAGTGGTCTCACTGTTGAGAAATTAGGGCTTTTATTAAAATTTCTTTCATGATAACTACTTTTGTTTTCGTTATGCTTCTTTCACTTAGATTTTATCTCCGTTAGATTATTACGTTATTCATCAAGTCAATTATCAAATGCACAAGAGACACAAATATTTAGGCTTTCAAGCCAGGACCAAAACTTCTCCCTTTTGGAGAGGAAAACCTGATAACAATTCTTCTTATAGATCTTCAATTGACGAGTACCACGACCGTGGCACAGACCATTGACATCAGTAAACCTCTAAGACCCTTGTCACTGTTCTTCTTGGCTCCTTATGATAGCCTTCTTTCTGCACTGCACTACACTTGCACTAGGGAAGCCCGGTTCCTAGCCCTACACAGTGAGCTCCTTTTCTGCCATTCCTTGAACTAGCCTCAGCCTCCTAGAGACTTCTCCTCGACCCGTCTTCCTGTATCCTTGTTGCCCTAGTCCGAGACTTCTTTCCTTATTGTGATTCCTTCTCCTTCACGTTGTGTATATCACTGAGTCTATGCGAGAGAATGAGATCAAAGACAGGCTGGCATTGCCTCTCCTCCGCATTGATCTCAATCTTCTTAGCACTCCTTGTAATATCCTTTTTTCACTGATTCTATGCGAGAGAGTGAGATCAAAGACAAAGGCTAGCATTGCCTCTCCTTCGCATTGATCTCAGTCTTCTTAGCACTCCTTGTAATATCCTTTTTTTCATTGTCAAGACACCTTCTTTACGGACTGTATTCCTTACTGAATTGCGCACTAGTCCAAGACCTGGTACTCTTCTTTGCATTGTTTTCTTCACTGCAATTTGGATGTATGGTACAGACCTGGACTGAGATCTTTAGACCCAAACGGAGAGTTCATATTCCAGTGATATGCTCCCTTTGATCTTCGTTGAAATGCCTCTTCTATTCGCACCAAAACCCAAACCCTAACCTCGCACTTGATTACAGACAGGTTCGAACTGATGGTGAGCTAACAAGGCCGCAGTTCATCCTACATATAGGGATTGTTCCATAGCCCTAAGCCGACATGACTAGGAGATATTTCCATCATATTTGAGCCGACTTTGTGGAGCATATTGACAAGGTCTTGGAGTATACTTTTACATCAATAATTTGTCCCTTTACAAGTGTAACATCACTTCATATACATGACTCTAAATTATATTTATGACAAGATGACAAACTCCCAAAGACATCAAGAAGTCGTTGACCTATAATAAAAACTCCTTGCTCATGAAACCTGAAACCCATGAGGCAAGCATTACAGAATACATTTTATTACCTTTGTTGTTTACATTACATAAATTCATAATTACAAGTCATTATGAAGACCGAACCTAGTTACACTTTTCAACACCCACCTAACTCTAATGTAAAAACTTTGTGCCTTGCATAAAAGGATTAGAAGTCTGATGTTGAAACTTATAGAGGTGATAAAAGTAGTAGAGGTCGTGGTAAGAGAAATTATAGAGGCAGGGGGGCAAAAACAATCAAGGAGACAAAGAAAAAAATGATAGACAACAAAGAAATTTTAATGATAAACCAGCTATCAAATGTTTTGGATGTGGTAAAATTGGCCATACTGCTGCTAACTGTAAAATCTCTTGGGAGAAAGTCAATGAAAGGAGAGAACAGTGGAATAAAAAGAAAGATCAAGCACCACCAGATAAGGGAAAATCAACAATCTGCACATTACATTGTTGCTCACTGTAATTTTAATATTAATGATGTTTTCAACACTGCATTTTATTCATGGCAAGATAGTTAGATTTTCGATTCAGGGGTCACTTGTCATATGACATTTAGGCAAGATTTTTTTGAAACATTCAGTGATAAAAATGATAGTGTTATTTACTTCGCTAACAAGTCTCAAATTAAATCCTCTGGCATAAGGTCTATTCATTTGAAGATATTGAATCTTGCAAATTATGTTCTATTCATTTTTTCAGCGAAATTTGATGTCTTTTATCCATATTCGACAGCAGGGGCATTCTATTCATATATTTGATGGCATCGTTGAGATAAGAAGAGCATTTGATCATGCAGTGATTATGACCGGTGTGGAAGAAGGTACATTTTTAAAGTTAAATGGCACTTCATCTACTAATTCTCGTGAAAGCTCTATTTTTTTGGCACATCAAAGTGATATTTCGTCTCCAAACTTGTTGTGGCATTCTCGATCTGGTCACATCAATTATGGCAACATCATAATTATTGAAAAACAAGGTATTAAAGATATTCCTACAGTTCCAAGAAAGATTACACATTATGATGCTTGTTTTCTAGGAAAGCATTGTAAGGAGTTTTTTCATAGTTCTTCTTCCATATCTTCAATGAAATTAAGTCTCATACATTCAGATTTATGTGGACCTATGTCTATTGCAACTGCCAATGGAAATAAATATGTGCTGACATTTATTGATAATTACTTGAGAATGTGTTGGGTGTATTTGTTGAAAGATAAGTCACAAGTGTTTGAAGTTTTTAAAACTTTTCATTTGATGATTAAAAATTGAACTCAACAGAATATAGGCATTCTCAGAACTGATAACGATGGTGAATATATTTCTCATGCATTTGAACAATATTTGGAGGACAATGGAATCAAACATCAAACTACCATACCTTGTAATTCACAACAGAATGACGTTGCAAAACGAATGAATAGAACTTTGCTTAATATGATTAGATCTATGATGTTTTTTAAGAATGCGAAGTTGATGTTTTGGGGGCAAAGCAATTCTTTGTGCAGCTTATATTAGAAATCGTTGTCATTCTTATGTTATTAACAACAAAACTCTTTGTGAACTTTGTTATGATAGACTCCCAATTGTTCATGATTTCAGTGCTTTTGATTCAAGATGTTATGCTTTGATTCCTAAGCAACATTGAAATAAATTAGGGGAAGGAGCAAAAAGTCAAAAATGTATGTTCTTGGGTTATTCTAATAATCCCAAAGCATACAGGCTTTATGATGAAAAAAATAAAAACTTCATTCTTTCCAAAGATGTATTTTTCTTGAATCAGATAAAATAATTCCACTGTTGATAGGCAACTAACTCATTTGGAGAAATTTGCATCTAAAAAGTTTTATTTTGAATCTGATAATGATGTTCCACACACTGAAGGGGGGTTCCCATTCTGGATCAGTTTGTGTTTTTTCCATCTTTGACTCATGAGAATGTTTTTGTTGAAGAAAACTTGGAGGATAGTGTTGTTTCTGCAGGGTCGAAAAGTGTTCTTGAAGAACATGTACTTCAAGATGAACCATCACAACCACTTCAGCAACCTTTATGAATATCTACACGTGCTAAAAAAGTTCCAAGAAAGTATGATGGTTTTGAAACAAGAAAGTATTTTAAAGATGATTCAGGTAATGTTTCTCATGACTGTGAAATCAATCACTGTACAATTAGCGAACCCAGTTATTTTGAAGAAGTTGCTAATTGTAATGAATGGAAGGATGCAATGAAAAAAGAGTACAATGCACTTATTAAGAATGGAACTTGGAGGTTAGTGGATCCTTCTGTAGGTGTCAAACCTATTGGTTGCAAATGGGTGTATAAGATCAAGTACAATACAGATGGTTCACTTGATAAATACAAGGCAAGGCTTGTAGCAAAAGGCTATGCTCAAAAGGAAGGTATTGACTACACAGAGGCATTTTCTCCTACAGCAAAATGGGGCACAATTAGAACTTTGTTTTCTCTTGCAACTCAGAATAGCTAGAGGAAACACCATATGGATGTTAAAACAACTTTTTTGAATGGCGATTTGAAGGAGGATGTTTATATGTTTCAGCCAAAAGGTTTTGTTGTCGAAGGCAAAAAGAAAAATGTATGTAAGTTGGTGAAAACTTTGTATGGACTGAAACAAACATCTCATGCATGGTATGAAAAGTTAACTAAACACCTTCTCAAGTTGAATTATAATTTATTTGATCTAGATGATGCAACTCTTTTTGTTAAAAAGATTGGAAAGTCAATTGTATATCTAGTTGTGTATGTAGATGATTTAATGATTATAGGATATAATTATGAATTTTTTTGACATGACAAATTTAGGTTTACTACATTATTATTTAGGAATTGAAGTTGATCATAAACCCAAATACATTTTCATTTCTCATAAAAAGTATGTTGGATAGCTATTGGACAGATTTGGGATGCAGGATTGTAATCATATCGCTACTCCTATGGAGCAGAACTTGAAGCTTACTTCCACTGAAAGAAGTATGTTTGACGATGCAACAAAATACAAGCAACTTGTTGGAATTTTGAATTTTCTAACTACTACTCGACTTGACATAGCTTTTGTTGTAGGGATACTTTCCAAGATCATGCATCAGCCATGTGAAGGTCATTGGAATGCAACAAAGTGAGTGCTCAAGTATTTGAAAGGCACTCGAACACATGGCATCAAATATTCCAAAGTTGTAGATTTCCATCTCCGGCTATTCAGATTCTAGTTTTGATGGAGATAAGGAAAATGGAGTCTCTACCTCCGGTTATTTGATGAGTCTTAGATTAGTATCCATCAGTTGGAGATCACGCAAGCCATCTGTTCCTATTGATTCTACCACCGAAGCCGAATATGTTGCAGCAACTCAAGCTACAAAAGAAATCATTTGACTTCACAAAATACTTGAAGACTTGCAGGAGAAACAAAAAGGCTTTCAACTCCACTATTCATTGGCAACTCTCCTAAAATTCAGTTGGACAAGAATCCCAAGTTTTATGATTGAAGCAAGCATATTAACGCCGAATATCACTGGATTCAACACTATGTAGAGGTCAATGTTATTCATCTGACACATTGCCCTACTTCATAGCAGATCACAAACGTATTTACAAAGGCATTGGGACGTGAAAAGTTTGAAAAATTCAGAATATTACTCGGCATGTCAGAGGTCCCTTCGGATTAGGGGGAGAATGTTAACTACTCCTTTGGGATTGTTATTGTACAATGTGTAATTAGTTTCATATTTTGTTTTTACATTTAATAAGTTAACGAGACACAACTGTTTGTCTCGTACCTAGATTGCACAAGACCTTGGACCCTAAACACAAACAAGGTGACGCAGCAGCCTGTTATCAAGCAACCCAACACAGCAATAATAGAATTCGCATAAAATCCCTCAAATTTTCATAACAGTTAACACTTCATACCTCAAGGCACCCCAAAGACAGAAACCCTGTAAACGATTATACCAGTTGACACAGATGGTCCTTTGGCCTCTGCCCTCTACTGAGAACTCAGCTACACCAAACAGCCGCACTAACCCAAACAAACAAAATAGACCTGCGCTGCAGCTCTTTGAAAGACCAACAAAATAAATAACACAGGAGACGATGGCATTTTCGAATGTGTTGTTTTATATATAGAGAGAGAATGCCTTGACATCGAATGTGGTGTATGCCTTAACATCGAATATACTGTTAATGTCGAATGTGCTGTCATGAGCCAACAGAAATGGTTCCCTAATGTCGGATGTGCTGTCATGCGCCGGCAGAATTGGTTCCAGCCAGGTCTGGGCAGAAGTGGTTCGGGATATCTGTGTTACATTGTATGATCCGTTCTAATTTTCTAGATTGTATGATGTTGATTTATCTATAATAAGCATTAGAATTATAAGTTGGCAAAATTGGTTGGACTTATTCATGTAAGTGAAAAAAATTATATCGTTGGAAAAATTGGTTGGAGTTGGACTTATTTGTATAAATGTAAACTTTTCTGTCAATTTTACTAATTTTTAATATAAAATATATTTACCATATTTTGATAAAAATATTCAAATGTTTTTATATTTTTTATAAAATTTTGACAGTTAAAATATTAAATTAACAATTTTAACATTTTGAAAAACGTAGAAAATTAACCAATTTACGAAATTCAGCCCCCAACCTCTCTGACAATCGCATAATCTTGATTTATATTCCTACCCATATGAGTTTTAACTTTTAAGTCATGTGCTGACAGAATTAGTTGGCCTATTCCTGTGTTTCGCATAATTTTTGAGTTCTAATCCTACATGCAGCTGAATAAACCCTACCGAGAGTGGTGGGTCTACTTTGAGTCGCAGGTCAAACCGGGACTTTTAGAGTCATGCGCTGGTGGAATTGGTCAGGCCTGTACGTTTGCATTGCTAGTCTTGAGCGTGGACTTTCAGAGAAATGGTGGAATTGGTCGGGCTTGTTTTGTTTTGTTTACATTGCATGGGCTAGACACCTGGTTATATTTAAATTATTAAAAGGTGCGTCATATTGGCATTTGAACTGGAAGTCAATGGATTCAAATTCACTGCACTGTCGAACAGCACACATACTTAACAGCAAATGTCATTATTGTTTATCTGGAAGTACAATTGCATTTATTTTTCTGCTCAATGCCTCGATACCAAACTAATCATTTACCTGGACAGTCTAATTCTATTACATAAGTGAGTTGATCTTTCTTCTCGGTCATTAGTCTTATAAACCAAAATAATCAATGATCTTGTATCTACATTTATAACAAAAACAGGCTATAATCAAATTCAAAGTCTAGTCAATGTATTCAAAGTCTGGGGTGATACAGCAGAATAATATTTTTTTTCCATTAAATGGGTTCTTGTGGAGAATATTGTACAATGTACAAGTGACTGAATCGAATTGAAATGGTTCATAGAAATCAAAAAGTTACATTTGTGTGCAATGATACTGAAGACAAAGCAATTATATACTATCACTATTTTTCTATACTATAATTCAGTAACAATTATACCTTCAAATAAACCTTTTCAATCATACACTGTTTACTCTTCCAATGAAAGACTCTGGTCATCTTTCACGGAGCTGGTAGGTACTTAGATCAACAATTTCTTCAAGCAGGTTAACAACAGATTGCCTTACGTCATCTGGAATGGGTACCTCATTTTTCTCAGCATCCAAACCATAGGCACAGAGCAATCTAACAACATCGGTCAATCTAAGCTGTTTCACAGACGGAGTATTGCGAGTGTCCTCCAGATCACTAAGGGCACAATACTAAGCATATTCAAATAGAGAATCAGAATCGTAGATTAAAAAAATAAAAATTAATGAGACAAAGTACTTGTGTAATCAAATACCTAAACAAAAAATTCAAGCAAATGAAAATTTAATGATATAAAATACCAACAAAGACCAGATTTAATTTGAGGCAGAAGTACTGAGGAAAATATGCTCCAAAATTGAACTTACAATATCCTCCTCGCTACTGATGAAAGAGCGCAACCTTCTTAAAGCAGCAATAACGCTGGTCTCAAGACTTGGGCAGTAAAAAAGTGCAACTTTTCTTAGATCACTCCTAGACAACAACCTGCAAAAATACAATACGCTTAAATCTATACAGAAATAAATTAAACTCACAGCACAATTCACTAGAAACAAAGCAACCAAACATTTATGTCAGGATCTGTTGTACTAAACACATCTTAGGCTTCCTACAAATAACTCCTTTATGAAAATCCTTTTGCCTTAGTTTTTCTCAAAATTATGATCAGAAATGCATAGGCCATAGCATTTCTGGGGATGTTTACAAGTTAAGATGCAAGAGATCATAAAGACAAACAACCATTAGTCAGCACTTTAGATCGTTAGTGATGTTTCTCAAGCCAAAGGGTCATCTAGGATAAAGTAAGCCACAATAGATTTGCTGGATATATTTATTAGACACTATAACATGCCTTTGATGCAAAGCTCAAGATTCTGAAAAAACCAAAAAACCAAAGGACATTAAATATTATAGGTAATATCTCTCTCTCGTATGTTTACGAGGACAAGTTTGAAAGGATAGTATACTTTAACAGATGTATTGAAACAAAATAATAAAGTATGGATTACGGTGGTATTTTGTAATAGATAGGTTGAAATGTATCAAACAAGTAGAAAATTTTAAGTATTTGTGCCTACACAACTTCTGATGTTTGCATTGCAGCATAATTCTCTTTGAAATACATGGCAAATACCATATATGATATGGTCAGAAGCCGGAACATCAAATACCATCAATAGTTCACACATCTGCTTGATGCTTAAGCAAGGAATTGCTTTAAAACCAACGCTTGGCCCCCAGCACCATAAACATGTTCTTATTTGAGATTCACAAGCTATTCTGTGAAATTAATAAATTTGTGGTCAGAGATTCCTTATCTAGACTACCCACTTCACCGTAGAATAACAAACTTTAATACTATTATACTGAAGTATTAGTGGACATGACTTTCAGGCTCGCATTGGACGTACCTTACACATACAACTATTGCCAATATAGGCATGCATGAATATAACAATTTATGACACAAATGCATTTGCCTTTCCTGGTGTGTACTATCCAGAAATAGGAAGTTGAGAAGCATAAGAAAATTTCATCTTTTGCTTATTTGTCAACTTAGAATAAAAGGCCATTCCTTGATATGCGTACCATCCAAAAAATAAGAATGGTGAGGCCATAATGACCCTGTAGAAATAAAGTAAATTGCTATTTGCAAAAGGTTGCAGTGTCAGATGTTATATATTCCATTTGTAAGAGACAGAATGAGGTGTGTGAAGATTCATTTAGGATTTATGTTCATACCCCAATTATGGTGTAGTAACAAAATTCTTGTGTATAATTCTCACTGGCACAAACTCAGTGCTAAGATATTGTTCTGTTTTTTATGTTACCCTAACAATTTGCAACACCTTAAACATTGTACTTGCAAACGAAAAACCACACATTAAAGTACCAAACCAGGGTCTTTAGCAAAGCACTTACATTCCAATAAATTGGCATACGTCCCCCATGGAGAAGTAAGCTTGCAACGCAACAGTAAAATAAATGGCAGTTAGAATGGTATTAATGCAACCTTAGGGTTTATGAGGTTTCAAAATGTAAGTTTACGAAGAAGTAAATACCTAAAGGAAAACTAAGCCACAAATGCAAGAAGAAATAAATGGAATAAAAAATCTGAACAAGGCACCAGAAAATCTGCAAGATCACTGAAGATGGAAGGATGCAAAATTATGGAATGCATGAACCTAGTACAAGAAAGTATGAGCATTCTTATTGTTATCTCTTAGAGAAACCCTGGCAGTTAGGGAAAAACTCTAAGGTAACCTCGAACCTCTTTGAGGTTGAAAGTTGGCCCTTCAACCTGGAGAGGGATTTCTCCCTAAAACACAACTACTCTAAGTCACTGTAGTAGTAGGTTTACACTTTAAGCTCTATGGCCGGATTTTAGTTTGTAGGATGAAATTTGGTTGCCCTGTATAGAAAATACATCATTGGGCATGGAGCCCATCCTTATCAAATGATGCTAAAAATCTAATGAACAAGACACAAAAAGCAAGGTAGTAATAACTCGGGAACTACAGCACAAGAATTTTCTGCAAATGCTCAATAAAAACTGCAATATATTTAAAATCTGTTCAAATACACCAGAATGCTATGTTTTTCAGTGAAAACCAACCCTGTTTTATTTTACAGAACTTGTCTTTACAGAAAAGACAAACTAACTAAAAACAAGTTTCTAGCAAAGCTTTAATTACATAGTCTGAAAATCACGCATATAAAACTTTCCAATCCTATCTGCATCTAAAGATCATGTTGTCGTTGGAGTCATGGCTAGAGATGAGGACCACCAAGTCAAATTTGATGAGGTGGCATCCAAGTCAACAACTGCCCATAAGATTTTCCCTCACGAATTCCTGAAAAATAGGCTCTAGAAATCCCTTCGAAACTCCAAAACCGTGATAGTTGTTAGAAAACCGTGATAGCTGTTAGAAAACCGAGAGAGGTTTTTGAGTCTGTTGTCAACAAAAACCTCTTTGGGTTTTCAAAAATTCATCTTCAGTTGTCCAGAAACGGATTTTTAAAACAGTGGCTAAAAAAGGAAAAGATTAAATTGCAAATCCTGAAAACTAGGCCTCAAAGATTCCTTTGAATCTCTAAAACCATTACCCCTGTGTAAAAACTGAAAGAGGCTTTTTTAAACGAGCCTGTTAGCAACAAAAACCTCCTTTGGTTTTTAAAATTTCGTTTCCAACTGTTCATTATATGCGCCCGAAGTAACTGCCTTTTACAGGAAAAAGGGAGAAAAACTGAGTTTTTTGGTGACATCTGCTTAGTCAACCCTCATTTTATAGATGATTGTTCATTCGCTGACGGGTGCTTCATCAGCGCATTTTTTTGGACATAAAACATTTGAATTTTTCCTTTTGGCGCTGATACCCTAAATGTAAGTGCATTTTTTAAATTTTCAAAAATAAAATAATGTTGATACTCCCATTGTCAGCGTTTTAAACCTGTTTATTACAAATTCGTGCTGACATACCCATTGTCAGCGCTATAAAAAATTATAGACTAAAAAATGTTATAACACTTATATGTAAAGAACAAGTGATGATGCCTCCAACCAGAAAATGTACTAGATCAAACCGCAAAAGTGATGATTCTCCAAGGGTTGGACTTTGGGTATCTGAGAATGATAATAGATACCCAAGTAGAGAACAACAATATGAAAGCACAACAGGTCATGGAGATGGCTGAATGTATGGTGATGTACTGCTGACATGCACAACTTCCATGGCAATGAATCACCATGGACATGAACATGCCACCTATATTGCCAAGGTTCATGGATTAGGTATGAGAACACCATTTTTTAAATCGACATTCATGAGGGTGCAAGATGCATCACATAAATATAAATATGTAGTATATAAAATTTTAACAAACAAAATTGAGAAATTGTAAAACTTAAAACAAAGAATAGCACTATGTCAGTTGTATTCTGAGTTTTGAGCTTTCTTTAGTTTGCATGCAAAAATAGAGGGTGCAGTTCCCTAGGTAGAATAGGGTGGTCTTGCATTAGCTGGAAATAAAGGGTGCAGAACTCTAGGAGGTGCTCCTTGACTTGGCACAGTTATCCATGCATGAGTGCAATAGGAGTTAGGATTTAGACTGCCAGTAGGAGAATTTTGACTTCTGAGCTGTAGTTTTCATATTCTATCTTCAGAGTTAATAAAATCAAAGATGCAGTTTTGCGTCCGTAAGAATCAGTTTGCTGGTTTGTTTTACAGCAGCATGTGTTTGTAGGTTAGAGTCCTCTCTGCCACAAATTTTGATAGGTGTTTTTCCACATTAACACTCCATAGGCTGTAGGCTACTTTTAGAGTACTTCTACTCTATGACATGGTATCAGAGTGTGTTTTCTGAAACCTTCAGAGAATCTGTATATCAATATAGAGAGTTCAATTCTAAGCTGTAGTGTTTTTTACCTTCTATCTTCAGAGTTAATAAAAGTACAGATGTTCCATAAGAATCACTCTGCTGGTTTATTTTACAACCGCAAGTGTTTGTAGGTTAGAGTACAAAATTTTGATAGTTGATTTTCAGCATTAATGATCTATAGGCTGTAACTCAATTTTCGAAAACAAAATCTGCTCACCATAATCTGAATTTTGACATGGCACCAGAGTGTTGCTTAACCCTTCTAGGAACCCATGTATGTACTATGAATAGGAGGTTTCAGGGGTGAGATACCTATGATCTGTGCTAAGAAAAGCTTGACTGACCTATGATAGGTTTCTTTTATGGTTGCTGAACTGTTTTGTCGAACAATGTATTTGTAGATGACAATAATTATTGCAATGTGTATAAATTAATGTATTTAAAATAACGATTGAATAAATGAGATGAGATACATTGAGATGGCCAGCTATAAATATGGCCTAAGGTGTCTTTTCACAAGGAGTCATGATCTTTTAGTCATGAGTTATTATTAATACTATTTTATTATTATATTTTAATCATAGTAACACGGGTACCGCTCCCAGCCATTGGGGAGCAAGTACCCCACGCTCCGGCGCTCCTGGGAGCTTGGGAGCTTGTAGGAAACTTTCCAAAATCGCTGGGAGCTTTAAAAGGTACTTTGGAGCTTTTTGGGAGCTTCACTAAAACAAATTTTGATGTTTCCGGTACCTATTTTGAGCAAATTTTCAGCATTCTCGTACCTAGTTTGAGTAGAGAAGGTAGCATTTGTTTATTTTCTAAGTGATACATGATAGGTCACGGGGTTGGACTCCATGGGCTCTGTAAAGCGATAGAGATGTGGGGATATAGCAAAGGTTTCAACAAAATATAGACAGTAGCCAGTCATTCCTTGGCAGCTTTTGTTGCAAATATTGAAGTTCAACAGTTGCAAATAAGTCTAATTTCTTGAAGTCTATCTTGAAGCTTTAATGATAAGATTCAACAAATTACAATGATGATCAGAAAGAGAAAGGGTACCGTGTTAGTAAGTTTCATTTTATAAATTTCCAAACTTGAATTTCGAAATTGAATATAATATAGTGTTGCGTGATATCACATAATAATCAAGTAATAATAGCCTTTTTTTTGGTTTAAGAGTTCAGCATGTTTCTTTGCTGGAAAGGAATTTCATTGCAAGTTGTTGATGGATTAATATTCGGGTTTTTTCTGGTAGTGTTTCAAAGTTCAATATTTTACATATTTCATTGCAAGATGGAATTTGCAGGATTGAATTTAATTGGCAAGATTTGGATGGAAATAAATTAAGTATTTTATTTTTATTTTTAATATATATTAAATTTTAATATATTATATTATTGCCACTCCCAACTTGACGTTTCCTGTAAATTTGGGCAAAGCTTCTAATCGTACCGAATACTCGTTCCCCCATGCCCGAAGTACCCCCGTACCAGAAACTCATGCAACATAGATTTTAATTTAGTATTTTTACAGTGTTCTACCATTGGTGGTTTATGTGCCCATGGCTTTGGTAACCCATGGTATTTTCCCATGATATTAAATGAAACCAATTTCAACTTTACATATCATTATAATTTATGTAACATTGCCTCCCTCCCTATAGATGCTTTGTCCTCAAAGCAAGGGTAACATAGCATGTTGACGAAAATTCTGTGTCTCCCAGAAAGCATCCGCTTCTGATAGATTCTTCCATTTAAATCTGCCCATGGTATTGAATGAAACCCATTTCAACCTTCCGTATTATTATGATTTCTATAACATTGCCACCCTCCCTAGAGATGCTTTGTCCCCAAAGCAAAGGCAACATAGGATGTTGACGAAAATTCTGTTTCCCAGGAGGCATCTTCTTTTGATAGATTCTTCCATTTAATGAGATATTCCTTAATTACTCTAGCACGTAATTTCTTCTCTCTGGTGGCAGTGATAGCCTCTGGTTCATTTGTTAACCATTGCTTATATTTGACAACACCTACATCACCTAGCCTCTGGTTCATTTGTTAACCATTGCTTATATTTGACAACACCTACATCACCTATTGCCCTGAATACTTCAAATGTTCCAACTCAAAAAACTCCTTGCCGATTGAATACAAATCCACCCAATTTCTCTATGCATTTTGGCTTGTCCTTCCTTCCAGCTTTATGATCAAATGTAAGAGCTCTGGCTTCACCACCATCTCCATCTCTACTTCTACTGATAACTACTCAAGAATCTCAAGCATTGGAAACCAATAATTCGCCATTGATGATGAGAGCAATTATACAAGTAGTACCGCTAGGAACACCCTGCTTCAAAAACTCTATCTGTTCTCAAGTACCTAACTTTAACTGCCTCTTCAAGATTCTTAGTTTTAAGAAGAATACTTTTATTAGCAAATTCAACATTCGAGCTCCTCTTGATTAATATTGATCGTCATTGTCATAGTCTTGTGGGCATCCACCATAGATTTTCCTAACCATCCACCCTCTTTACATGAAACTGCATAATAAAATCCCTACTAGGCATGTAAGCATAGGTGGAATCAACATGCCATAGCATAATCCATATTTTTCATGAGATTCCCGGATGCGGGTGAACAATAAAGGCAGGTAGACGGCGAGCCCAGCATGTGACACGTGGCTCAACCACATGGTCACACATAGGCTCAAGGCGTGGGTATTTATATCTGCCAACTTCTCTCAACGCTGCCACATTAACTCGCCCGAACGTCGATGCGGCCACCGCCCTTTCAAAATGCCTCCGCACTGCAGCATTTTGCCTTCGCCTTCCTGCAGCATTTTGCCTTCGCCTTCCAGCAGCATCTGCCCCTCTGTGGTCTCAGAGCCGAGCTCTAGAACGCCCACAGGGAGGCGGTGCACCCACTACTATTGCATTGTTCTCGCGCCTGATCACCACTTCTCTCATAGCCTCCATTGCAGCCTCAATTCTACTCCAATGCCTTCGATTCCTCAGCCATCTGCTCCCACTGCTCAGCCCTCTACGCCCATCTGCATCTCCAACGCCTCCAACAGCTCCATTATACCCAGGAAACACTGAATGCGCTGCCGCCGAGGCAGTGGGCGTCGGCGGGTGACTCGTCCGTTGCAGTCCATCTGCTCTGAGTCTTCTTCTCCGTCTCCTGATGAAGTTTTTGGCCACTACCCTACAACTCGCAGTGGCAAAGGCCGAGGTCATGGTTCATGACGGGCTCGCTATGTCTCTCCAGTTGGCATTTCGGCGTTGCGCCACCCTACCAGTCGCCCATCCCCGCCTTTGCCTCTTTTGGAGATGCGGCCCTCTCCGTCTACTGCGAGCGCTGCTCAATTCCACTATACCCGCGCTTTGGACCGCCCTCGCATCACAGCCACCATTTCCATCAGCTTCAAGGAGGAAGCTTCCCTTGATACAAGCCACAGCCCCAGAAAAAAGCTCAAAAAATCCACCATTGACTCAACTCCTCTTCCGCCCTCACGTAAGTCTGAAGCCCATCCAGTCATTCACGGTGCCCCCTCCTCCAGTAGCAACAGCAAGGGCAGCAGCAACAGCGACAGCAGTGGCAGCGGTAGCTCAGATTGGTCTAGAGAAGAGGGAAGCAAGGGAAATGCACGCACCGCCATAACTCCTGAACCAGTAGCACCACAAATGAAGAACGCAGACGACTCCTCCGATGAGTACAAGTGCCTCATTGTGGAGAAACCACCGCCTTTGCACAATGACACCTAGTTTGAACAGGTTTTTTTACTCAGTTCTGTTAATTTTCTGGGTCACTATGTCTCTCTTGAATATTTTCATAAAACTCAACTATTTTTTGCATGACGCTGGTTTCCCCTATGTGAGCAGCTACAGTAAGACTAGCTTGACTGGTTTCCTGGGCAGCTACAGTAAGACTGGCTTGACTGGTTTCCCCATCTGGGGCAGTCACTATTTTGATTTTTTGACTTATAATGCCTCTAGAATTGGCTAGTTCAGCGATTCCAGAGGCCAGACTCTCCTTGTACCATATGTTATATTAATAGAATTTAGTCTTACTTAGAAAAATAAAAATAAATAATTAAAAAAAAATTAAAAAAAAAAAATTCATGAGATATATTAAGACGAATCGTATGTAACTTGAAAACAGCAACAGGAGTTACAACATCATTAGTACTCTCCTTTGTGTTGTTACTCTTGCGAGTGTGAAGTATTGTTTATTCATGATAATGCTAATCATGATTAAGTGAAGACATGGTTCTTTGTCCCTAAAATATTTCTCAAGTCTCTCTATCCCAAGAGCTAATTGGTCTTGGATTTCTCCTTTCATCTCTATTCTCATTTTATCCATGCTTTGAGTCATTTCATTTTTTATATCTGTAGTGATCTCATACTTGAGAATCGAGATTGAGAATTAACTAATTTTTAAGATCTTCCTCTTTCCTTAACTAGCTCTTCCTGATTTTTATCAATTTTTCTTCAAGCTTGTTGTAATTTTGTTTGAACACCTTCAATTTCTCAATCCTTGCATTAATTTCAGTCATTTTTCTCATTACTGGAGGAGTGTTTTTCTGGTCCAATTTTAAATCTTAATTAAGTCAAATTATTGCCATCCTCTTTGAATTTTTTGAAATTACATACTCTACAGGTGTAGAGACTGTACAAATTGTATACACTGTAAGTGCGGCTGGACTGTTCAGCTCTAATACCAATATGGCAGATAATAATTATTGAAACAATGTCATGACATTAATTATTACAATGTATATAAATTAATATATTTAATAATGATTGAATCAATAAGATGAGATACATTGAGATGGGCCCAGGTATAAATATGGCCTGAGGTGCCTTTTAACAAAGAGACGTGACTTTTTAGTCATGAGTTATTATATTACTCTATTATTATTTTTACAATGTTTTACCATTGGTGGTTTATGAGCCCATAGTTTTGGTAACCCATGATATTTGCCCATAGTATTTAATGAAACCCATTTCAATTACATATTATAATGATTTATATACCAGTATTCCAATGCAGCAATAGAAAATGGCCAAGACAAAAAGAGTCATCCTTGCGTCTGTGGAGAACAGTTTGTTCTCTGACATCTTTAGGAAGACCACAAGAAAGGAGATATCCGATGCTCTAGTAACCCTATATAATAGTGAAAACATCAATTAGAAGATGATATTGCAGAATAAGCTTAGAGCCACGTATGTGAGGAGCCAAATACCGTAGCGTCCTACTTGATAAAAAAATATTGAACTCCGTGACCAGCTTGCAGCAATTGGAGAGGAGGTTAAGGGTAAAGAGTTAGCACCCATAGCGTTAAATGGGTTCCAATCCTCTTGGCAAGCTTTTGTCCATAGGGTCTGTGCCCGGGAAAAGCTTCCCACCTTTGAGAAGCTATGGGAGGACTTCATCCAGCAGGAGACAAGACTAGAGAGTGTTGTAGGTATGGAAGAGTAGAATATTTCCCTCATTAGCAAGATGAAGAGGGGCAGCAAGAGAAAAGGACTTGGGATGTATCGGAAAGAAAAGAAAGAAAAATGTATGTTTGGAGCATATCTTGGTGTTCATTGTGATTGTTGTGTGTTTGTTTTTCAATGTTCTCTATTTTCCACCTTCTATCTATTGCATGCATAAACAACAAAAATTGTAATAACAGATCTTGAATCTAAAGGAATTAACCCTTCATTGTATAGATTTCAGTTTACTTTAATAGAACTGTTGTGACGAACTATCCAGTGGAATATCCACGCCAATTTACAAATCAAAAATAGTGTGTAAAGGCTATGCACTCAACAAGCATGTGAATGCATCTTTCCCTAGCAGCAATCTTAGCTTAACAAAGATTCTTGACCTTATCCACTCAAAGGAATGTAGACCCATGTCTTCAGCTTCCATATCAGGTAACATCTATTGTGTGTCTTTTATCAGTGATTGTCCAGGACTTCATAAAGACGAAGAAATTTATGTGTAGATGTTCCCTGTGCTTGATGTAACTTTACTTTTCACTACAGCAATCACATAAACAATCAAGTAAAATGCTGATAGAACATACCAGAGGATCTATAGAAGACAAGTCAGAAACAAATAAAAGTGATGGTGCATTACGATGGTCAATAGGATGCTTCAACCAGCAAAGACTCCTTGGTCAGCCAACCCAGCATGTGTCACAACAGCCCTCAAAATAGCGACACGGTCAACTCAAAGTCAACCCATGAAAAGTCAACGTTGTCCAGAAAAGTCAACGCAAGACAACAACAAGAAAGTCAACGCAGCTCGGTCTTCGGTCAACCTTTTGACCTCGATTTTTGTGCCAATGTGTATGGCCTTCCAAGATCGAAGTCTCCACCAAAATTCAGCCTCTTTGGACCATGCGTTGACCAAAGTAAACTCTGGTCAAACTTGTGTGGAAACCCTAGCTGCAGTGAATTTCGTTCAAACCCTCGCTGCAACAAATTCGTCCTTCTTCCCACGTGTGAACCGAAATTGCCTCCAAGGAGCTCGTACTAAATCAGAAGAGGAGATGTTGTGTGAGGATGAGATGAGTGAGAAAGTCCTCCAACGTTGACTCTATTTATACCACTCACTGAGGTGCGTGACACATTTGCTGGGGGTGTAAAACCTTAAAGGTGACTTGCACATATTTGAAATTATTAAAAATAAATTCAAAATAAATGTTCTGCTCATCAGATTAAGATCACTTTTAGATCGATCTTACACCTCTTCGAAAGAGGAACCCAATAAAAATATTGGTATCTTCATCTGAGCATCACAACATGGAGTTTGGACCTAGTTGTCCAATTTTAACACTCCCTCTCAACTAGGGAGAACTCCATCCACCTGTGCAATCAAACATCGTGCGTCATCCCGCCGTAACTTGCTTTGCTAGCCTCTTTATTTCAGAACAGAAGTGGGTCAGTCACAAAGACATCATCCCCCGACTGACATAATCAGTCCAGAGGTTCAAAACCTCTATCAAACTCATGAAGAGTATCCAACCAACCCAAAGTTGGTTCATCTGACCCGAAGTCAGGCAGAGGTCCCAGACCTCACTAAACTTGATCCCAAATCAAGTGGTTGGACCGTGCCATCCTAGATAGAGAGTACGGCAATCTCTGATGCGTCCATCAGTCTTTGCTATTAGTCTCTAGCTTTTCCCACCTCATTGGCCAAATGAGAGGTACTTCCCATGAGCCCCGAACTCAATGGGTAGGATGCATACGGGGCACAGATAATGAGAGGTGAACCAACTCAATAATCACAATGGTGGGGTCCAAGCACACCAACAAGGTTTGGCAAGCCTAGCCTTGTGGTTGCTCATAGCTCCGAGAAGCTGTCCCCAAAGCCCCCTAGAGCTCCTCGAGCTCATCGTCCAACAGGACCCACATCATAGGGTTGTTCCACGATACCAAGTCTCTCACGGAAGGTTAGGAACTTGACCTTCCCCAGGGGCTTAGTGAGAATATCCGCGACCTGCTCATCAGTTCCTATATGATCGAGCCTTACGGCTCCTCGCTGTACCATATCCCGGATAAAGTGGTACCTGATATCAATATGCTTGGATCGGTCGTGGAACACAGGATTCTCAGTCATACGAATCCCACTCTGATTATCACAGAGTATCACAGTGGTATCTAGCACATGTCCAAACAACTCACTAAAGAGCTTCCGCAACCAAACTACTTCACAACAGGCCATACTAGCAGCAATGTATTCGGCCTCCGCGGTGCTCAAAGCCACCGACTTCTGCTTCCTGCTCATCCATGAGATCGAAGCAGAACCAAGATTGAAGCAGCATCCCGATGTGCTCTTATGATCCACCACACTGCTAGCCCAATCGGCATCAGTATATCCAAGGAGTGTCACGCTCCCGGCAGTGTATCTCAGCCCATGGTTTATCGTGCCCCGAAGGTATCTCAGAAGATTCCTGGCACCAACCCAGTGAAAGTGATGAGGCTCAACCATTTGTTGACTCAAAGTGTTCACTGCAAAACATATATCTGGACGGGTGTTCACTAAGAACATCAGGGCCCCTACGAGTTGACGATACTCAGTAGGATTAGACAATACGGGCCCAGCAGCGCTGCCACTCAACTTCTTGAAGTTGAGCTCCATTGGTGTTGACACGGACTTGCAGTCCACCATACCAAATCTTTCCAGAAGCTTCACAATGTATTTTCCTTGAGAAAGGAAAATCTCGCCAGGTCTCTGTCAGACCTTCAGGCCTAGGAAGTAGTGCATTAGTCCTAGGTCCTTCATCTCGAACTCAGCAGCGAGCTCCCTCTTGCACTGATGAATGAGAGGGTCAACACTTGTCAGGAAGAGGTCATCCACATACAACACCAGAATGAGAGGATTTCCTTTGACAACCTTGAAGTAAAGGTTCGGATCAGCATTACTTCGAGTGAAGCCCAGCTTCATCAAGTAGCTATCTATCCTCTCGTACCAAGCTCTGGGTGCTTGCTTCAGCCCATATAGGGCTCAACCTGCGTACATGGGTGTCCCGATCCCGAACTTCGAACCCCGCAGGTTGCTCCACATATATCTCTCCTTTATCGCACCATGCGTAAATGCGTGTCTTTACATCCATCCGATGAAGACTCCATCCTTGCGTAGCAAGAAGGGCGCACAGATCGACTCTGTGGTATATCGCTGTGTGCAAATATGTCATCATAATATATGCCTTCCTTTTGAGAGAAGCCATGGGCAATGAATCTTGCCTTGAATTTTTTAGCACTTCCATCAGATCCATGCTTGATCTTGTAGAGCCATTTTGAGGTGACAACTGCTTTGTCCTTTGGTCTTGGAACCACATCCCAGATATCATTCTTCATAATGGACTCATACTCTTTGTGCATAGCATCCTTCCAGACTTGATGCTTTACGGCTTCCTCAAAGGATCCAGGCTCGGATTGTACAATAGTACTCATGGTTGCTAGATACCCTTGGTATCTATTCGGCTTCTTGCTTTCACGGAATGTCCCCCTTGGGGCAGCATGTCCCTCAGCATCCTTGAGAGTGTCCCTGAGCCATGATGGTCTCTTTCCTAGTGAAGGAGGTGGATCAATCGGGTCCATCGGTCCTTCAATATCAGGCATTGTTTCATCCTTCAGTTCCTCTTAATTTCCACGCCTTGCTTCATTATCTTCCTCAGATCTCAAAAGATTGACTACTTTCCCTAGGGAAGTATCTTCGTCAAAGGTGACGTCATGGCATATCTCCACTTCCTTTTGACCAGGCACATAGACTCTATAGGCCTTCGAAGTTTCATTATAGCCCACAAACATTCCTTTCTTCCCAAAAGCATCCAACTTGCTCCTCTTTTCTTTCGGCACATGAAAGTAGACGATACATCCAAAAACTCTAAAATGTGAGACATCAAGTTTCTTACCAAAGAAAACCTCTTCGGGAGTTTTGGATTTTAGAGCGGAATGCGGGCATCGATTTTGTATGTACACGGCAGTGTTCGCAGCTTCTCCCCATAGAAACTTCGGCAGACCTTGGTCACATAGCATGGCACGGGCAGCTTCAATAATGGTCCTATTCTTTCGTTCAGCAACACCATTTTGCTCAGGAGTATAGACAGTTGTGGTCTCCCTCTCAATGCCAGCTTCTCTGCAAAAGTCCTTGAACTCATTTGTCTCATATTCAGTGCCATTATCAGTTCTCAAAGTCTTGATCTTTTTCCCTGTCATATTTTCCACCAAGGCTTTGAATGTACGGAACCACATGAAAGCCTCATCCTTCTTCTTTAAGAAGTATATCCAGGTTTTGCAAGAGAAGTCATCTATGAACGTCATATAATATGAACATCCTCCCAAGGATGTCACGGGCAGCATACCAGATAGATCAGAATGGATCAATTGCAAGACATCAAATGTCTTTGTGACACTAGAGGGGAAAGGTCCCCTTGTATGCTTTCCTTCGGCACAACCCTTACATACACCTTCATGATTATTTGGAAACTCGGGCATCCCTGTCACCACATTCCTTGCTTCGGGAAGGGCTTTGTAGTGAAGGTGTCCAAACCTTCGGTGCCATAGTTCAGTCTGTCGAATAGTATCACATGTCATTGCTCCCAGCGGACTTCCTCCAACCTGGTAGAGTGTATCAACTCTAAACCCAATCAAGATAGCTTCCTTGAAGCTCTTCTTCCACATGAGCACCTTTCCATCAGTGAATGCCACATTGAAACCTTTGTCTTCCATGGCCGATATAGACACAAGGTTCTTCTTCAAATTTGGTACATAGAGTACATCCTGCAAGTGAAGGACTTGTCCTTGAGACAAGTGGAGGGTCACAGTCCCTGTCCCTTTCACGGGATATGTGGAATTATCTCCAAGGATAATTTCCAGATTAGTATCCTCCTTCTCAATCATATCAGAAAGTGCTTCCTTGAACCCAGTGATATGCCTTGAGGAACCACTATCTATCAACCAGACATCCATAGTGTCGGGTGGGGATGTAACAGAGAGGGCAGATACAAGAATGTATTCATTTCTTTTATCAACAACATGTGATTCCTCATGCCTGGAGTTTCTTGACCTTTTGAAAGGTTGATCATTTCCGCCGGAGGAAGCCTTCCTTTTTCCCTTGAACCTATTGTTCCTTTGATTGCCATTCCTTCGGTTGTTGTTGTTGTCATCACTATCGGGAGAATCCTTCTTGAAAGGACATTCTCTAGCATAGTGACCAAGCCTATGACAAGTGAAACACTTGCCCTTCTTTCCTTGGGCCCCTGCTTTTCCTTTATTCTTCGGACCACCAGAGTTCTTCTTTCTAGAATGAGCAGCGTATGCAACATTTCCTCCATTTCCATATTCCTTCATTCTTGATTCTTCTTGAATGCATCTTGACAATACTTCGTCAAAGTCAAGTATCACATTATTGTTTAGAATGGTAGTGTTGAACACTTGCCATTCAGATGGGAGCCCTCCAAGTGCGGTGAGCACCATCTCTTGATCAGCTATTGTCTCCCCAATAGCCAGCAGATTGTTCTCGATTTCAATTAGCTTCAGAAAGTATGATTGAACAGACTCATCCCTGCCTTTCTTTAGATTCTTCAATTGATTCTTGAAGAATAGTACTTGATTCGCATTGTTGGCCTTGAACATGAGGATCAATTTATCATACATCTCTTTGGATGTGCCCAACTCAGAGATGTAGGCCACCAGACTTTTATAAATGGATTCCCTGATCATCAGCTTTGCTTTGATCTCCCCCTTCTTGTACTTTGTTTTGGCAGCAGCAGTAGCAGTGGATGGAGGTTCTTGGATTTTACCCTGCACATAGTCCATGACATCTTGGTCTTCCAATTTGAGATCCAATATCATCTTCCAAGCATGGACATCATCCTTACCAGTCAATTTGTCATCCTCCTTGAAGCCATAGTTTGTGGAACCCATTTTCCTCTTCGGTGATTGCAACAAATAGGGCTTGTCTTCACCTCAGCTCTGATACCATGTAAATTTATGTAGATGTTCTATGCTTGATGCAACTTTACTTTTCACCACAACAATCACATAAACAATCAAGTAAAATGCTAATAGAACATACCAGTGGATCTATAGAAGACAAACCAGAAACAGAAAAATGTGGTGGTGCGTTACGGCGGTCAACAGGATGCTTCAACCAGCAAAGTCTCCTTGGTCAGCCAACCCAGCATGTGTCACAACAGCCCTCAAAACAACCACACGATCAACTCAAAGTCAACCCCAGAAAAGTCAACGTTACTGGAAGCCAACTAAGACAAGAAGAAAATAACGCAACTTGGTCTTCTACAACCTGACCCTCGATTTTGCCAAGATCACATGTCTCCACTGTACCCACCTCTTTGGACCATGTGTTGACCAAAGTCAATGCTGGTCAAACTTGCGTGGAAACCCTAGCTGCAGTGAATTTCGTCCAAACCCTAGCTGCAGCAAATTCGTCCTTCTTCCCACGTGTGAACCGAAATTGCCTCCAAGGAGCTCATACTAAATCAGAAGGGGAGATGTTGTGTGAGGATGAGATGAGTGAGAAAGTCCTCCAACATTGACTCTATTTATACCAATCACTGAGTTGTGTGACACATATGCTAGGGGTGTAAAACCTTAAGGCCGACCTGCAAATATTTGAAATTATTAAAAATAAATTAAAAATAAATGTTCTCATTTCATCGCATTAAGATCAATTTTAGATCGATCTTACCTTCCTCCAAAAGAGGAAATCATGTTATTGGTATCTTCATCTAAGCATCACAACATGGAGTTTAACTAGTTGGCTAATCTTACCAATAAGGTCTTCAAAAAGTTTCAAAAGTTAAGGCTCTTGTAGAAAATTCGACTAGAAATAAGGTTAAGCCTAAAGGTATTAAGATCTAACAATGGAGCATAGAGTACCTCTAAGGAGTTTGACACATTTTGCAAGGAAGCAAGAATCAAGTTGGGGGTTGTAGAGTGGAAGAATAAGTCAATCATAGAGACAACATCCATGATCTAGATCTACTCGTGTGTCTACTCATGTATCTCTAGGCAAAAGCATGTCTTCCAACTATCTATATTATAAGCAGATGTCCTCTTAGAGTTTTGAAGGACAAGACACCAAAGGAGGCATTCACAATGAGAAGCCTCAAGCGGCATATTTTCATGTTTTTGGTTCTCTTGTTTATATTCATATTCCTAATGAGAAAAGCACCAAGTTCAAACCTTCTAGTTTAAAGAGTATCTTTGTGGGTTATAATGAGACCTCAAAAGCTCAGAAAGTCAACATTCCACTCAATGAAAAGCTGTTGTGAGCAAAGATATCAAGTTTGACAAGAATTTATGGTCCTCCAAGTCTCCAAAACCTTCATCAATGACCAATAAAGGAGAGGATCTTGCTGCCCCAAAGGTTAATCCACATATTTAAACAAATTCAAATTCAAATCAATAGGCTTCCAAAGGTGTAAGGGATGCCCTTTTACCTTCCGGTTCAACTAGAAATTAGGTGGCTCACCTAGACATTACAAGTAAGGCAATAGAAAGTTGAAACTCCTATGACTTCATTTCAGGTAAGTCATCCTCTCAAGAAATTTGCAAATTATGTGGCATCAATGTCTTCCATCCTTGATGTAGAACCTTCTAGTTTTAAGGAGGTAGCAGGGCAACAGCCTTGGCAGGATGCCATGGTGAAGGAGTACAACTCCATCCTAAAGAATGACATGTGAGAGATTGTGCATACACCAACAAGGAAGTCAATAGTTGACTCTGGGTGGTTGTACAAGGTTAAGCATGTAACAGATGGCAACTTTGAAAAATTCAAAGCTCAATTTGTAGCTAGAGGGTTCTTTTAGAAGGAAACTTGTGTCTATATTAACTCTCATATATGATTACATAATGCAAAATCCAAAACTAGCCCCTATAGATGACGCTATACATCCAAAACCAATCTTTATTTATGATGCAACATGCACTGAAATAAAACATGAGCTAAAGACAAATACAATTACATATCCATCTCACCTTCATCATCAACAACAAAAATAGAACAAGCTGCCTATTCAGCAGATCCAAAGCATGGATAGGAACAAGAGGAAGGTCCACTTCCACTTGCATCACCACCAATATCAAGAGCATCAAGAGAGAATGTTATTAAAGTGTTTTCTTATGGGAGAAGTGAGGCTGTTAGGGTTTGTAGAGATTTCTATATGTTATCAGATGAATCTAAAAATTAAATAGGTTCATAAACTAATTAGATGTCTTCATTGATCATTGATTAAGTGAACCTAATAAAATGTCTTCATTAATCATTGATTAAGTGCTTTTAGGATGCCTGTGAGTCCCACACCCCTCATTAGCACTTGGTTGGACCATAAACATCCAAAAGTACCCAAAATGCCACTAGAAATAGCTAAAACGCATTGGAAGCACTGCTGGCTGTACTGTACAGCATTTACAAATTGTGCAATGCCATACAATATATCAGGTGATGTTTCCAAATCGTGAAACACCGTATGGTACAGTGTGTGCCATTTCCAAGACATTTCATACCCGTTTCAGAATTTCTAAATTTTGAGTGAATGCTACTTTGGTAGGCCTTTCCTGAAACAGAACTGAAATATGATACGATATGAACAATAAAATATAATGTGATATGGACGAATACGCCCAACCTACAAATGAAATATGACTAAAATATGATCAACAATGCATTGAATGTATTTTTCATATATATGAGTATTCATGTTTGGTTGTATGTTCATATCTAAAGACCAAAAATGGGCATATGTTGGTAGCCATAATTAGAATTCATCTATTAAACCCTATTACAGTTGTACTATGGTAAATCAGTTTGACATTAATCTAGTGTGTCATACCTCTTCCAGAGGGAAACCAACATTAATAATTAAGAGAAAAATCAATTATAGCATTAAAAAAGGATCACCACACCATGATAGTGATTTACTCTCAAGGTACACATGTAAAAGCCACACTTACATTACTTACTATTCCTGTGTGCTTCATAAATTGAATATAGATGCTTGTAGTAAATGCATCATCATAAGCCTTAAATTCAAGCATTTGCTTGAGAATTGGTGACCATCTTTTGCTTTAAAAAAAGATTGACAACCATCAACATGGATAGCCTTCTCCTCCAACTAATGTAAAGATGCTTAACAGAATCATATGAGTAACCGACATTATTGGGCCATGTGAGAGATTGATATAAATAGCATCATGTGAGTAACTAATGTAACTAAATCATATGAATGAACTAATTAAACTATGCTAAACTAGGTTGCATGGGTAACCAATAGAAATGCCATCGTACAAGGATCTACTACAATTGAAACATACAAGTTACCAAAATATTCACCATAAGTGATGATAGACTTCTAAATCAACTTGTGAAGTAAACTACTCACTATGAGTAATGATAGACATGTGAAGAAAAATAATCACTATGAGTCATGATAGACATGTGAAGTTAGTGAAACCATTGATTAGTGCACAAGGACCATGTAAGTTTCAAGTTTCAAGTTTCAACAATAATAGGAATGGTAAGGAATTTCAAATGGTGTTGAGCAGCACATACAAATTCTAGTTACATGATGAATGGCCATGTGAGTTTCCGGCACACAGAAACTCTATTGTTGAACATGCTTTATACTCTCACTCAAGATATCTCAAAATGTACAAAATGTATAAACAACCTACCTTGGAATTTAAGTAGCCATATTGCACGCTGCCATGTTAGCCGTATAGAGAAAGATGTAACACCTTTCATGTGCATTCAAAATCCCTCATTATATCAAAATATAATAAACAACGATGGTGGTGTTGATTGACTTCTGATGCTTATTATTGAAAGATTTCCCAAAGCTTTCATTAACTGCTTAATCTGTGTACTGATTTAGCAAAGATAATTTAGTTTAATAGCTTTTTAAAAAACAACTTCAAAAAAATTAACCAAAATATTTATTTCGGAAAATATACATCAAAATAAATGTTGAAAACATAAATTCTAGTAATTTAGCAAATTCACAGACATGAACAACAATCCAAGTCAAAAAATATGAAAGAAAAAATATAAAATCATCGAGATCTTTGATCAGCGATAAATCAGGAGTGGCGATATTCCCATTAAGATTCAGTTCCCAGGGGCACGTTTTCCCTATCATGGGCCATCTCACTTGTGCGTGCATTCCTTTTAAGTTTTAATGTAGTTGAGGCCAGTTGTAAACCCTGAGCAACTTTGGTAGGATAGATATCCCCACCTTGGGGAAGATCATTCTATAGTGTTGTAAGTCATCCACATTTCATCGCAATACTTCCATATTGAGAAAGGGCAATTATTGGCACAAACAGTTATAATAAGAAGCATTTTATCTAAAAGACAATAATGATGATGATGATAAGAAGCACCTTGTCCAAAAGTCTATAATGATGATGATGGACCCGCCTATTCAGAATTTGTACGGATGATTAAGAAACATTGGTATTACTGAGATTTCATATATTAGTAATGAATGAAAAAGTAAGCAGAATGCATCATGGAAATTAGAATTCCCTATCAAGTACCTCCAAAATGATGAATAGGCTATCCTAAATAGAAATGCCTACAAACAAGCCAAACATTTTAAAACAAAACTGTAGGTGAAACGGCATACTTACTCTGACATTCCAGCATTGTCCTTGGCAAAACTGATAGCTGCAAGCCTGATAAACCCATAGAGTTCCGTCGTGGTGTGACCTTGAAGATATACCGGTGCATCTTCAAAATCCACTGCCTTGCTTAGATATCCTCTTTCATTCAAATGCTCCACAAACTGAACCCACTCTGGCCATAGATGCTCCAAAGAACCCAAATCTCCTTCGGCCTTCTTCTTCATAATCGGCATGTTCTTCTCATTTTTCACACATTCCTTATTTTTTACGCTTTTCTTCTTCTGCTCAGATTTCACACTTTCCTTCGGGATGGACAATTCCTCAGTAACACTATCAATTTTCCCGCTTACGCTTCTTTTGAACTGGAGTAAAATCTGCGCTATCTGATTCTTAGCGTTCTCCGGGAGTGCATTCTTGTTATTGAATTCCGTCAACGTATTGTCCAAATCATCTATATTATCCTTCACTATATTGAACAATCTCCTCTGAGATTCCAGCATACTCTTCAATTTTATGACCTGTTCTTCTGCCGGAAGATCGCTTAGGCCTTTAATTTTTAACTCCAATGTTTTATCCTCCAACATTTTATCAAGGCCAATAGTTTCTTCGAAGAGTAAAGGAACAGTCTTGCTCTGCGAGCTTTCAGGCTCTGCCCGATATGAAATTCCGGCCTCGTAACCGTCTCTGAAATCCTTGCCTTCCTTTGTTCCCTTTCCATCGAGCTTAGAAAAATCTTCATCGTGAGACTCGGACGGCAGTTGACGATCGGCGGAAAGGTACCTGAATCCCGTCAGTAAATGCAAAGGAACAACTACCCTGGGAAGAATGTCATTGCCTCTGAAACCCAAAGCGTTTTCTGACGAAAATGCTGGAGATATCAGCATATTGAGTGAGAAAAAGGAGCCGATTTTTCCATAGCTTATGCTTGTATTCAGACGCCGAAGAAGCAACAGGCTTTGCTCAGCTCTGCGTGCAGGCGAGCTGCTTTGAGCGAACATTTTGAATAAAATTTGAGAGAAACCATTAAAAAAATCGGAGGGTTTTCAGTGATTTGGAGCGTTCGTACCTTAGGGATTAAAATGCTGCCTCTAACAGTCTCATGCAGTTCCATGCCTGGCGTTTAATGGATGCCTGTAAGTCCGCAGAAGGCATATAATGAGGTTGGGTTTAAGGCTGGACGTAAAAAGGATTCGGGTTTAAAGTAGCCAAACAGTATTGAGGGTTTATAGCCTAATCGCATTAGGCATAAAAGTGGTGCTAACCTTCGAAATTTGTGCAGCTGTGCGCATGTGGTGATTACACGACAAAAAAGAGTTTTGGGGTAAGGTTGGGAGCTATAAACTAGCAATTGTTTTTAAGGGGGTAAAGATTTGTATTTGAAGGTGCAAAGATACATAGAAAGTACGAAATATTTTGGAAAATTACCTTTATAAGATTTGAGAAGATTTGTATTTTATTGTTGTGCTTGAAATAGCAAATTTGTCTTGTAGTTATGCATAAAACATCATGAATGAATTATCACCAAAATATGTGAATTGTGTATGCAATTACAACAATTATCCCAAATTTAAGGATTGGGAGTGTGGTACCCCAAAAATCTGCTACTGCACATTTTAACTGCGGCCATGTAGCGCCTGCAAATAATCCTTGTAATGCAATATCCACACCAGAGTAGAAGGTTGAAATCCATTTAAATCATGTAATTATTGGAAATCGACTAGAACAAGCATGTCATTGTAAGGACATGAGTAGGTCTGTCTACCATGACTTGGTTCAATGTGGTGATTCCCCTGAAATGGTCCCTGTAGAGAGTGTTGCTACCCTGTCATCCTCCGAGTCAAGTTAAAATTGTCTTCAGTTTTCCATGTAATTTGTAGTAGTCAATTTATCTAAGTTATGCCATGAATTTGAAAATATTTTAAGTAAATATTTCCAGGCTAAGAAAAGTCCAAAAGTTGATACTTACAATTTTCTTCATATAAACATAATAGTGAAAGTTTACTAGTTATCCTTGAACCCGTGGTTCCAAGGCTTGCAATCTGTGGGGTCTATTTATACTTATTGTTTGGCTTTCAATTGTGAGGTCTATTTCTACTTATTTTCTTGCTTGCAATTTTTGGGGAAATAATGCAGTTTCTGGTGTGGTTTCTTGTGCCATTTGGCAATTCCATGTTGCTAGTTTGGATTAGAAATGGTTTTATGGTTGTACTAGTGATTATTAAGTCTCTCACATTTTTTTCCTGTGTTTCTTTTGATTTTTAGGGGCTCCATTAGAACTATTCTTGCGTAGACTAAGAAGAGGCAAATCGTAATCATATGCAATCTCTATTATGTATGCTTTCTCATGTGTGTTTGAAAATCAAAACAACCCATTACAAAAAAAGAAGGTTGTTGTCTTTATATTCATATGGTTTTCTTGTCTTTGATGTCTAATTGAAAAATGTATTCAATCTATGCATGTAAAACATCCTAAAATCATATATAAAGATGAAGCCAATGTAAATGTGCACTGATATTTTGCATCATATAGCTTTACATTGATGGTACTCTCATCACCATATCTAGTAAAAGACATAGAGGTAGAGTTTAAGGGCGTCCCTTAAGGAGTAATCAAGCTTCATTTCGATGTTTTAGATCCAGAGTGGGTGACTTTGCTACCAAATACATATGCCATCATTCTATCATCTGGCCAATGGTTTCTAATATAAGGTGTCTACATTATGAAATATGAGGTAGTGGGTTGTCACAAGTGTCAAGAAATTAAAGCCAGTTAGTTGGGCTTCTATTTTTCCTTCGGACATGTTATTCAAGATGCACTCAATGGGACCCGCTTACTATTAGATTTCAAAGGCATTGCCTTCCTGCAATATTTCACAGTAGACCATTTTGAAAATGGTCACTAGGACTCAAGAGGCACATGCAATAGGAAAATTACCTAAAAAAATGGATGAGGTAAATCTCAACGATGTTGAGAAAGAGATGCACAAGATAGTTTTGGATGAGTTCAAGTATGCAACAAAGGAAGAGGCTCCCGATGGCCCAATTGCAAAGATGGTTAATACATACTACAGTCTACTTAATCCAAATGGGCAACCGAGAAAATATAGGGACTTTGGTTTTATATCAAAGTGAAGCAGTAATCAATGTGTTCCATTTGAATGACTGCATTGGTGATTGCCTTGCCCAATCAATACATAGAATGAAATTTTATTGCAAATGAACATGAATATTTAACGATTTCCTTTCATAAATGGTATCCATGCTTCCTTGTCTTTATTCTACCTCAAATGGTTTTTACCTTAACATTAATGCATCATTTATTTTTTCCATAAATAGCAATAGGAGTTAAACTCCAAAGAGCCCATTATTTCATTAAGTTCACGGAAATATGCATCTAAGGTTATCTTGTTCCTATGATATGTGTTAAATTTCCTATTTAGAAGGTTCAAAGAATTGATTAATGCTATATTGTCGTTCTAATAGGCTATCAAAATATGTTTATGGTGGAATATAAGTAGTGAAAAAAAATTTCAATGATTTATTTTCACAATGTTTTTTCTAGAAACTCAACTTTGGAGGCTCTCTTGGTATTGCAATGTCAATTTGTAATTGTGTAGTGTTACATATAGCATTTTTCTAAATACATATATTGAACTCTACACAATCAAATGCTTAATTCATATATGAAGTGAGGGTGTATTTTTAAGGTGTATAGGATAATGTGACCTTAAGCATATGCAGGGATTCTACCTTTGTTACTATAGTGAGCTATGGTGATTCAAACTTTGCAAATGACAAAGCAAGCTGTTTTTTTAATGCTAAAGGCCTCGAACATCAACCTGTCTCACAAAGAAATGGGACCGTACTTGCACCAGCGCCTTCAACATCAATATCTTCTAGTCCAAGCCTCAGACTGGATCCAGAAAATGTATGAAAGCACTCATAATATGGATCTTCTGGACTGCGTGGAGCTGATGAGTGCAACTATAGAGAAATTGAATTGCTCTAACACAATTGTACAGAGTTTCGATCTTGCATTGCTACAAGACGAGATGGGCGACGTGCAGACGTGGCTCAGTGCCTCCCAAAAAAATCTTGGCACATGTTTGGACGGACTTCCAGCCATGGCGCCAAACGATCAAGTGAAAGCTCAAATCAAAATCATGTTGAAAATTTTGACAGAGATTGCAAGTAATGCTCTCACCATTGTTAAGGGCATTTATGTTGTGGTCAGTTCACTCAAGATCCTTCGTTTTCCTACGCGATGCCTATTGTTTGATCCTGAGGATAAGTTGAAATCTTTGGATGACGGTTCTCCCAAATGGTTGTCTACCTGCAATCGAAGGCTTCTTCAAAAATTGAATGTAATGTTGAATGTGATTGTGGCCAACGAAGGTACCAGACAATACAGGAAATTTCAAGCAACGATAGAGGTCATGATAATAATCCAAGCACGTTACACGGAAGCAGTCATTCAACCAGCGCAATACCAGGCTCACCTTAGAGAGATCACCAGATAGGATGTGATCTAACGGCTTAGAGGCATTGCTCGGATGTATGATGTGCACAACTTAACATGTCCGGAGGGAAATTAATGAACACGGAGCAGAGGGAAATTAATGAACACAGAGCATGGTCAACGAGTAGTGTGCGGCAGCGTGCTGGACAAATCCAATGGTGGAAAATAAAAGTCGAATCAACGGTGGAAGACAAAAAGGTTGATGATTGTGAGCAGTGAACTGATTCCTTCACAAGTTATTTGACTTCGGGCTACAGGTTCCACATGTACATGTCAAATTCTAGTTGGAAGGGACGACGAATCTTTTCCCAACCAAACCCAACAAAGAGAACACCTTCGGTGTAATTAGTTACACACCGAGGGAAATGCTCTAGTATGGAATTCTATGGTAAAAGTGTGGAGCCATCAATTACATATGAGGGATAATGTTGTCATGTGTATTCAAAACGATAAGTGTAAGAGTTTTTGGTCCATAAATTTATCTAATATATACTGTAATTATTATGTTATATAAATATTTTGAATTTTTCAAATTATACAAAAATAAAAATAAAATAATTTGGATTTTTTTTGGAAGTTTTGAATAAAGATATTTTCATTGAAGTTGTCATTTTTTTAAATCTTGGTCAGATCATTGGCTTATTAGGGTAGAAATTAACCTTAAAGAAGCACCCTGGAACAGGTCCTTCACCGTTGAAAGCTTTTAGTTGTAAGGGTAAAATTTTATTGGATAAAACAAAAGGTTGGTGGGAGGAGATTTATGTGAAAGGTAAGAAGAGTGGCTAAATTCACAAGGGGGTGACGGTATCCATTTGGGCAATTTCATTATAAGGCTTATTTTGTACATAGATGACCTTATACTGATTGCTAAATCGGCTCTTGGTTTGCAAGAGAACTTATGTTCCCTTGAGCATTTTTGTAGAAGGGTGGGGATGCAAGTCAATATTTGCAAAACGAAAGTAGTGGTTTTCTCTAACAAAAGAAAGCATAACCAGCATGAGTTCTACTTTGAAGGCAACATTCTAGAAGAAGTTGCAGACTACAAATACCTTGGAATTGACTTCAACAAAAAATTAAGTTGGGATGGTTGTAGAAAGAAAAGAACTTTGGGGGGTTGGAAAGCATTTTATTCTCTTCAAAAAAGGTGTAGAGAGGCAGAGTTGTGTGACTAGAAAACCACTCTAACTCTTTTTGGGCTTATAATGATTCTGGTGATTCTCTACGGTTGTGAACAGTGGGCCAACGGCACAACCGAGATGCAGTGGAAACAAATTGAGAAAATTCAGAAGCATTTGATTACAAACAAATTTAAAATTAAAAGTGCAGTTCCTTATGCTATCTTTTTAAGTGAAACAGGGGTTGCTCCTATTGCAGTAATTGCTATGGTACGAGTCATAAGGTATTTGAAAAAAATTAAGCAAATGGAAGAGGGTAGATGACCTAAGGTTGTGTTTAATGATAGGTTGTGCAAAAGAAAGAAGACTTGGATGTGGAAAAATAACAAATGGTTTAGTAAATGGGGTATTTGCTTGAGCATGTGTCCTACAAATAGTAAAGAGATAAAAAAAATTGTTATGGATAAGTTCCACAAACGTACTTGGGAGAAAGAGCTAGGGAGAAAGAAGAAGTACTACATTGAAGAGTTTAACCCCACTCATAATCATCAACAAAAAGCGTACATAGGGGCCAATATTTCGTGGAGATCTAAAATTCTTATTGCTCAATTAAGAACTAATTCTCATCAACTTCGTTGTGAAACTAGGCATTGGAAAAGGCCAAAAGGAATGTGGGAGGAAAGAGTATGTATTTTTTTCTCTTCCAAAAAGGTGGAAAAAAAAAATCATTTTAGAATGTGAGGCCTTCAAAGACAACAGGGAAAATTATGCAGGTATTATGGCAACTAGCTCTTGGGATAATCTATTCAGCGAAGAGTTTGTCGAGAAGTTGGGAGCATTTATTGTAAAACTCCACAAGAAAAGGGCCAAATACAAGAGCGAGATGGAGAAGAAATATGTCCCATATTAGGTTATTTTTAGCCTCGTGGACGTTAAAAATACTTTCTTTATTTCTTTCTTTCTTTCAATTAAAACTCAATGAGTTGAAACTAAAATAAAATTACGGAATAAAAAAGAATTTGGTAAATTTTTGAAGAAGAATTAAAATTAGAAGGTCAAAAGCAAGAGTTACAACAACGTATGATTCTCGAAGGGAGAACTTTTGAGCTAGTGTTGGAGGAAGGAATTACTGTAAATAAAATTGAAATGTGAAGACAACAAGAAGAAATAATTTTGAGGCAAAAATTGTGAGTTCAGTGGTTGAAGGAAGGTGAGAGAAAAAAAAAAAAAGAAGCATAAATCCATGTTGCAACGACGTCACTCAAACAAGATTTTTTCAATTACTAGAAGGGATGGATTATAGAAGCTACAACACTCGGAAATTGAAGACAAATTGGTTGATTATAATAGGAGCATTTTAACGAAGCCTTCTTATAATAAAAAATCGAAGATAAATAAGATTTTGGCATGTATTCCCAAACTTATCATCAAGGAGCATAATGTGGCTTTGATGCATCTTATGTCCTTTCAAGAGGTAGAGGTTGTGTTGATGGAGATGCCAACAAAATTCATGTGGTGGTGGAGGAGTCCTGACAATCTCAATCACTATGGGGGGGTCTAAATGAAAATTTTATCTCTCTGATCCCTAAAGCTATCAAATCAGAGGACCCTAGTGGATTTTTTTTCTTATAGTGTTATGTAATGTTATCTACAAAGTGATATCTATAGTGATTGTCAATCGTCTAAAACCATTATTATCTAATCTTATTTCACTATAACATATTGGTTTTGTTGAGGGGCGACATATCTTTGATGGTATTATTATAGTTCAGAAAATTATTCATTCGTCGAAGACTTCGAAGAAACAAGGTATGATGATAAAATTAGATATGTATAAGGACTATGATTGAATCCACTGGGACCATTTGTTGCAGGTTCTGGATGCATTTGGTTTTTCTTGGTACTGGATCTCATGGATTTGTTCTCTTATCTCCTCCCCTTTTTCCTCAAATTTAATCAATGGGTCTCCCTCTAACACTTTCACGTCGTTGCATGGCCTGAGGCAAGGTGATCCCCTATCTCCCTTATTTATATTAGTTATGGAAGGACTTGGTCGATTCTTTTCAAGTTCCTGTTCATAGGGTAACATCAAGGGCTTACGACTTTTTGGTGAAGATCTTCGAGTGACTCATCAACAATTTGTTGATGATGTTTGTTCATTTGGCCCTCCAAACCTCAGAGAAGTCAAATACATTCACTCTATGTTGCAGACTTTCATGGCAGTGTAATGTCCCCTAACCCATGAGATGAAGCCTTATCCCAACTTGCCTAGTTATCTCCTAATAGGCTAGCAAGGAGGGAAATTTATTAATAGATCTATGGAAATTTTACCCAATTTTGTTATTATTACATAATAAGAGTAAATAATAAATAATAGAGAGACAAAAAGTATTTTATTTTAAAAAGGGCCAAAAACCACTTACGAGGGAAAATTGACTTCTTCAATAAAATAATATTTAAAGAAAATCCAGAAGCTTGGAGAAATCTCAATGAGATTATAAAAAAAGGAAGCTCAATAATTAAGAATTATATTCCATCCTATCATTTGTTAAGTGAGTTTAATTTTGAGATTTCATAATGAGACCTTCACACTTGTTTCCTTGATATCTTGCCACCCTAGTTAGATTTCTTCAACATCACTGGCCACCCTAGTGGAAATTCTTCCTATATTATTTTGGAGATCTGATCATAATTTTTTGCTATTTTGGAGATTTGATCATAATTTTTGTAGGAGGTTGTGAGCATCAAAATTTGTATTTGCAAGTTTAATTCTCCAACACCAAGGACTTAATGCAATTATCCTTCCAAGAGGTCGAGCATAAAGAGCGAAATTCTGAAGTGGTCTCCTTGTGATTACATAGATCAATTCCCAAGGTCGTGAGCTACTTCCAATCAAGATCGATTTGCATAGGGTTTGGAGGTGAAGTTCTCATTCTAAAGAGGACGAATGTAGTGAGATCAAGCATCAATCCACAAGGTTGTGATTCATCTTCAAAGAGGATCTATTTTCAAAAGGATTGAAGACCAAATTTAGTCTCAGAGGTCGAGTTCCCACTAGCAATTGCGACCAAATCGATTAGCTATTATGGAGATTAGAACTCATGTTTGAGGCCAAGTTTCATCTTCAAGAAGGGTTTCAGGGATCCAAGGTTATACCTCCACATGATTCCCATAATATCTAGTCAAGCGGTCGAACTATATACAGAGAGGAGTGCATGAATTAATTTGGCACCAACAACAATTTTATATGGCCAACATATTGAATAATGCAATAGGGCCAAATTATGGTAGTGCTAATAATTAGTTCCAAAACTAATTTATCAATAGGTTAAATTATAGTTTTTGTGGTAGATTTGACTTTGTTTTGGGAAGAAGCCTCACAACAACTGCCTTGTTTAAGTGAGAAAGATAATCTCTGAAATTTACATTTATTTACAATTATTTTGGGAGAAGTGAGGTTTTGTCATTACTAGAAGCCAATAACAGACTTTATGTTTTGGAGGAGATGGAAGGGTAAGGAGGATTGTCCAAGTTATTCACAATATTTTCCATGGGAAGTTTTTCAACGATAATTGTGGGATTGGAGGATTAGATTCTCTCAAAATTGTGATATACTGAGATAGGGTATGCTTCCAATCGATTCTTTTACCCTAAAAGAAGCTTATTCAAGAATTGTGAATCATTTGAACATGGAGAGATGGTATTTGGAATAAGATATGGTTTGGAGAACATTGGCCAAAAATTACTATTTTCCTCTAGTTGATTGCAAGGTGTAGGATTCTTACTTGGGACCACATCATAAGGAAAGGTTATGAAGGATTGTCACTTTGTTTTCTTTGTTTCCACGTTGAAGAGACTTTGAATCATCTTTTTCTTTCGTGTATATTTGCAATGGACGTATGGATTGTTCTTAATTGATTTTTTGGAATTGATATGCATGAACAAGAGAGTCTAATCACTTTGTTGGAACAATGGAATTATTCAAAGTTTAAGAATCCTATAGTAAATCAGGGTTGGACTCTAGTGATAGGTTTTATCCTCTAGAATTTGTGGAAAAAGTGTAATAGTAGGATTTTTTTAGAGAAGAAAAGAATAGATGTGATTAGAGATTTGGTTCTTTCCAATATAAGAGAAACCCCCTTGGTTGTATCGTGGTCAACTAAAGACTAGAAGGTTGATGGTGTAGAAGCACAAATTTTTCAGAACTTAAATATGGATTAAAGGATGATCACTCTAAAAGAAAATCCAATCTTGGAATCAAACATCTCTTTAAAAGACTCTTTCACTACTCCTCCAAGAAATTTTATTAAATCGAACTTTGATGGGGCATCTAAGAGTAATCCTAGATTAGTAGGTTTTGGAGGGTTTTTCATGATGATAACACTTCTCCTTTGATAGTATTTGCGGTGAATTGTAGGGTAGTGAGTAACAATCTGACAAAATTCATGGCCTTGGAGAAAGACATTCAAATTGTTATTTGTGAGGGGTTTCAATTGTTACATGTTGATGGAGATTCACAAATTGCAATACAGTGTGTTCATAAACTTTTAAATGGTCAACCTACTAGGAATAATGAAGAGTTGGAGATTGGAAGGGATCGTGGCTAGTAAAAATGCTTTGCTTGGTAATCTGGACTATGTAATTGTTAAACATACTAGAAGAGCAGATAACAAGGTCGTTGATTCTTTGCCCAATATGGGATGCCATTACAAATATTTGGATTTGGATGTACCATGGCCTCTAACATCATGGGAAGATAAAATTTAGGTTATCCATAGTTTGACAGAGGCAGATAAAACAATCCTTGATGGGAGTGTCCATATGTTGGTTACAGATGCTTTGGGGAGGGAACCATCGTAACACTTGTATTATGCATAGGTGGAATTGGCAGGAAGTGGTTAATGCATTAATGTTAATATGTATGTCGCTTGGTGTTTTAAATGTTGGTGTAGGATGGATGAAAGACAACTCGGGAATTATGTGCGAGGAGGAAAAGTTTACACCTCGACCTCCATCTTTGGTTTCTTCTTGTTGATAATTTTCATATGGTGGTTGTTTCTCAAGCTTGCATTTCTGTTATTATGCCCTAGGCTTCACTTTGTAGTGCCTCAGGAGTGTTATGTTTGTGTTTGGTGGTGGCCTTGGTTGCTCGAACCCCTCAAGCTTCCTTCTGCCAGTGTGAGTTCTACTTTGTTAGTCAATGGTCCCAATTTGTTGTTCTTTGGGTGGTTATTCTAACAATTTCTCTATTATAGTTTATTGTGGGTGACTTATGTTCAGTTGTGGTGGATAATCCAGGTTATTTGGGCTACTAGATATGGGTTTCTTATTAGGGTCGTGTTGGAGTATGTAATTCATGCGTTTCAATTCCAGAGTCAATTGTAATTGGAAAGATGTGTGGGGTTTTCTCTATTTTCTGAGTCGTTTCGGGGGTCTACGTATTTTTTCCAAGGCTTTGTTTTCTTGGTGTCTAGTACTATTTGCGAAGAGTATTCAAGGTTGGTCTCTTTGGTTATGAAATTGAAGTGTGGTGAGCTTGATAACATTTTAGGTTTTGGGCCTGTGGAGTGGTATTTTTAGGATGACCTTATTGTTTATAGATCTGGAATTCAGGGCCTTGTTCATTGTCCTTTGTCTTCGTTTATTAGCAAAGGTATTTATAGTGGTTGTCCTCATAATTTATATGTATTTATCCTCATGGCTCCAAGGGAGAGAATGAGTAGTCAACGAGGTGGCGTAGGAAACATTGGGCACAAAAGGGTGAACCATTTCTCTTATGCTTTAGTGACCACTACTTTCGATTATGTTCCTCTTGAGATGTGGAAGAAGATCTTGGCTCTGGAATGTATGGAGGCAGGGAATCACCCCTATTGTTCTGACTCTGAATTGGTGGGAGAGGAAGCTAAATGGCTTCCAAATCTTGGTAGATTTTTTGGAACCCTTAGTTAAATTGAGATGGGGGTGAATAAGTTTCATGCATTCATGGTCTTGTAAAATTTTATTTTACACTTATTTACACCTTCATTTCATGATCAAATTAATGTATAATGGAACAACAATCTTAATAAGTGAGCAACAGGTATTAAGAAGATTAAATATAGAATATCAACACATAATCATCATGCACATAGACAACAGATATAAGTGGAAATCCATAAGGGAGAAAACCACATCTTATTATTGTTGTGATGCAAAGGCAAGCTCCACCTCCCTCTCACCATTGATTTTTTGTAGGCTCCAACCTACAGGAGGCTACTACCTCAATTCTGCAAGCTACAACTTGCAAGGAAGCTCCAAATTCCATCTATTTTCTGCAGGCTACAACCCACAGGAGGCTCCTACCTCAGCCAGCTACAAATGGACATCTATCAAGCTACAACTTGAAATGGAAGCACCAAATCCCATGTATTTTCTGTAGGTTACAACCCACAGGAGGATCATACCTCAACCAACTACAACTAGACATATATCAAGCTACATCTTGATATGGAAGCATCAACTTCCTCACTCTACAATAAAATCATATGCTGATTTACCTAGATATCAGCTCTGTTTTTCTCCTTTTTCATTGTTGTCCTTCACAGCTTCTCTATCTGCTCCTTCTTTTTCTTCTTCCACTCTCTAACATCTTTATGCATATGATAGCAACATTATTTATAGAGATCACCTCATAACTGTTTGCATTCCATATGGGAATATGAAATGAACAGGTATGACTCTTTGCCTTCCACCTTCTCATTTTCTTGCCCAGCACATTCAGAATAATATAACAATATGTACACATTTCAGTGTTATAGTGGAGTTTTTCTTTGCATCACAAACAATATAAAAATAAATAATACATTTGCAGTTACAATCACATATTTACTCAGCCCTTTTAGCTTCTTCTCTTTGTTGTGCATTTGTCCTTTTCTGCTTGTTGTCCTGTGTCTTTTCTGTTTCTGTCGTTATATTCCACCTTTGTTGTATAACTGCCCTTTTCTTTTATTACTTGTGACTTTTCTTTTACGTTCAGCCTTTTCATCTACCCATGCTGCCGCACCACTGTTATGCCCGTGTTCCTCATCCTTTGAATTGCGTTAAGATTATTCCTTTGTGACCTATGGGATATGGCCCACATACAACTCCCTTTATACCCATGACAAATTACAAATCCGAGCTTTAATCAACATACATACATTTAAACGATCAACAAGACATATATATTTAAACATACATACAATTAGCATTCAACAACATAAACTTTACACTATGGCGCATATAACATACACGGAACAAAGGCTATTGGGTCCCACAGCGCTTGACCAATCATATCTCATCGCAAATCCTTGCCTGTAGGTTTCCCACTCTACTATTAGCGATAAACCTTAAACCTTGCGATTCGCGATCTGCACTCGTGTGCGGTGCTGCCACGTGGATTCCCTTCATTACATCGCATTGCATAAACCTTACCGCATCACAACCAACATAACATTCCTTGCGATATCTTTGAAGTTACCTCCTATTTCTTGCGGTATGAGATGTTGCGCAGGGTCGACACGTGTACCTCCATTTCACATCGTAGAATATTTAACTTAACTTACGGTCGCCTTATTGCTATCCCTTAAGCGCTGCGATGTGTGATGTGCAAATCGCCGTCCGCGCATTGATCTGCCTCCAGATCTAACGGTCCTCATCTGATCGCACTTCGCACTTTACAATATTTACTTTGTGGTTATACTCTATTTATTGCGATGTGCGATATTGCATTATGTCGCCGCGTGTCCCTTCTTCACTTCGCATCACAACTTATTTAAGTTACCTTGCGACACCTTAACACTTACCTGCTATACTTTGTGATTTGCGCTTTTGGTCTCCGTCGATGTGATCATCATCGTTGATCTGCCCAGATCTACGGTCCTCGTTGTTGCTTGCAATTCGATTGTATTTATGCCCCGCTTATCTTACGATGAATCATATCCGTCCATTTCTTGCCTTTGTTTTTGCGATCTAATCCTGACCGTTTGCTCGCCTTCACGCGGCTCTTCTTCGCCTCTTCTGCCTGCTTTGATCTCAGCCGTCCAACTCTTGCCTTTGCTATTGCGATCTAATCGTGACCGTCCATTCACCTCACTTGGAATCCTTCAAAGACTTTTCTCCCTTAGTCTATTTTCCGTTTTTTTACATTGTCCCGCTCTGTAACTTCGGCTCTTGCTGCTCTCACCGCTCTCGCCTCTTCCTCTCATATGTCGCCTCTTCTTGCTTCTGCTATGTGCAGGATCTCTGGTCCTCATTGTGTCTAGCAAATCCGATTGCCTTCATCGGTATCTGCCTCTTTGTTGTCTTTGCTCCATTCGTTGCCTATGCTGCATTCGATGCCTCTGCTGTCTTTGCCTCTTTGTTGTCTCTACTCCATTCATTGTCTGTGTTGCATTCGTTGCCTCTTATATCTTTGCCTCTTTGTTGTCTCTGCTCCATTCGCTGCCTTTGGTGCCATCTTAGCTGCATTCGCTGCCTTAACTGCCTTTGTTCTTTTGTTGCTTCTTTGCCTTAAGTAATCATGCTAAAGCTTCTCCATGTTGCTCCTTTGCCTCTTTGCTGGTTCTCTATGCTTTAGGTTATATTTCTATGGTTGCTCTTTTGCCTCTCTGTTGCCCATTGCTGCACATTTCCTGATCTACTCCTTTGTCTAATAACCTCTACTTCTCTTCTCCTTTGCCATCAATGATAATTCTGGTGTAACTCCTTTCTGATCCTTTGACATCAATGGCAATATTTCCAATAGATTTTGGAAAAGAAGGTTACAATTTATGAGTTCATTGGCTTTAAACCAACAAACCACAACTTTTTTGTATCTCCTCTTCAAGGAAAAATAGGTGGAAAATTATAATGTTTTATCGTCATTGGAGGACATCAAAAGGATGTTTCGCAATCTGTGTTTCTGTCTCGACAATGTTGACTCTTGTTTGGCGCAGGTGGAGAGCTTCTTTGTTAGTGATTTTTCATCGAGAGATATCACTAATCCTCTAGTTGATAACGTTCAAACCCATGCATTGATCTCTTCAGATAATGGTTAGCATGGTGATGAAAGGTGCATTTGCTTTTCATTTTGTCAATGATACTTTGTTCTAGGATTTTATAGATGACATATTGTGGTATTGGTGCGTTATATGCATTCTCAGCCAATGGAAAATGATGGCTATAGTTTTGTTTTTGGGATATCACGGTGTTGTCTTCGTGCTAGTTGTGTTTTTGGCGTGTGTATGGTGTGTAATACTTCAATGGATTTTTGAATTGTTGAAGCATTGTTGAATTTCCACGACCTTGGTGCTAGGATAGAACCTTAAATCTCCGACACTACCAAACCAATAATCTCAACAAAGCTACTTAGCACAGTGGGACAATATAATGTAGTAAACCAATCATGTGCACAATAAGAACAATAAAAACAATATATGTAACCCAACTTCGTTATATTATCAACATATAATACAACTGTTTAGGGCTCTCGTACAAGGGGTATTGGCCCTCTAATATCCACATACAAGAATATAAGATACAATGACAATCTCGGTGCTCTAGTGCACATTCACAACCTATATGTCATATCTCCTCTTGTCGGTCTTTTGATTATGATGTGCTCTCTAGTTGTCCCTTAGTCCATCAAGAAACAATACATAGAGACTCTAGGAGGGTTGCCACCTATCATTGTTGCAAGTCACTTTTGCTACAGTGAACACAGGCTCATCAATCTTCTCCTCTAGGCTGGTCCATACTTGAGCACCAATTTGTCTTCTTAGTAGCTTATTTCATTCATCAAAGAGCTATACATAGGTTCCAATAACTTCACCCAAACTTTAGCTATCAAACTCCCTTTATGAATGCTTGTCAAGGGCCACTTGGGCATTTTCATGTTGCCTTCCAAAAACTCTTCAAATGCCCAATCCAACAATTGAATCACTGTGGAATCTTCTCCTTGGAAAGGGCTTCTAACCACCAAGTTAGCCCTCTTCCTCTTAGCTTCCACAGGCTGCAAATAAATCATCCACTTCAACAAACAATTCAACATAAAATCAACTTCATCATACCTCAAGTATGATGTCACTCTGTTGTAGGATGCGTTGACTAGTTAGGGCATGACAACAGTCACATCAACCTTCTCTAACTCCTCAAAATGACCTCCTAAAAGTTGTGGATGCCTCTTCCTTGATTTTTGTCCTCTTGTGCTTGATTTATGGATTGTTCTAGCCCTCCAAATAGGCTTGTGACACCTTCACTACAATGATCTAGGGTTGTGGCTACCTCTATTCTCAGGACTAGACCTGTGACATCTTCAATTGGAGACAACCTACCTAAAACACACTCAAAAAATGATCCAGACTTGCTCCTTAACACTGATGCCTCCTCTGCTCCTACTCGGCCTCAGGAAAACACAAGAACATACCCAAACTTTCTCCTCTTTTCCAACTTCAACCTCCCTTCTTGAGTTGCGGCTATCTCAGATTTATTTACTATGAAATGTTGCTCTTTCCATGATCTTCAAATGACCTTCACCTCATCTCTCTTTATATCAAATGTGAGGGCTCCGTGAATTCTTAAAAATACATGTCTATTGGACATTTTTACTTCAAGCCTACATGACTTGCATGTCCAAAAACCCATCATTTTCTTCAAAAAATCATAACTCATCATAAACAACTTGGAATTTGACGATTTTCATTGTGTTAGATTCCCCTCAACGTCCTTTATCATCTCCATCCATCATATGTCTAAAATGCCTCATGGCATGGGTGTTGTTATCACAAAATTGCTTCTGATAGGCTACTAATCAGAGAATCTCATGTAGCTATTTCAAACCAATCTTGTGACTGAGGCTTAGCCTCCTCAGTTTGAGAGGGCTCTCTCAAGGGTTAATGATATTGAATAAAGATGTAGATGGTTAACTCTATTTATGAAATAACTTGCTTATGATGAGTGTAGTTTGAATATCATATCAGTATGTAAACATTGGGCTTATGGAGTCAACATATTTAGTGATTCAGTGATTTTAATTAACATGGAAGCTAAGGCAGGTCAAATTTTTTAGTAGTAGGACATACACACATGAAACATGAAACTACATAGTCAATTCATCTATAAAGGAAGTCAGAGCATTGCAATAATGAATTCTGAGTATTATAAATGAAAACCACTGCAAATGAGATACATAAAAGGTATAGATAAGATAAGAAAGCACTAAAAACTCATTCAGAATCTCAGGTTGGTCAAGTAACAAATCTATGTATTGCTGAAACAATCAATTTACAATAAGCTGCAATTTTGCCAAAAATCTCCAACACTTGACAAATTCGACTCGATGGCCTTTAATAGACTTGTTACATCATGTGATGATCTTCCTCTTGGCTAGATTCATCAAATTTTTGCCTAATGACACCTTGCATAACCATCAAACATCAACTTAATGACAAACATACACCTATCCTACTTGACAGTCCTTTTCATAATAGGACTCAAACTTCTCATTATTGCCTTTAACAACCTTATCTACTAAAGAAATTACATTCTTTGACAAGTATGCTTTTACATGTTCGAATTGAGATGATGGGATTCATCACTTTATGACCACTTGACTGACCTCCTCAAAACTAGGAAACAAAACCCTGATTTTTAAGCAAATAGTCTTCTTCTTCCACAAATACTTTGGTTGTCAATTTATCTTCAGTTCGTGGTCCTTGATTTCTGAATAATTGCTTGTCACGGTCATTAACCCTTCAATAATCTCCAGATGTCCAAAGATGCTTCAAAACCTGCTAAAAAGGTTGAAATACAGTATGCTACGAAAGTAAGGCAGTTTCGTAGCATACTTTCGCAGCGCTGCAAAACATGCCATTTAACCTCAAAATTTTTGATTCTCTCCTTTGGAATAGTGTTAATAATCATTAAACACATATCCCACACCAATTACAACTCTTGATAGCATCCAGAACTGGTTCAAAAAGTAAAAAGAGCAGCTACAGTAGTTTCGTAGCGTTTTGCTGCCCTTCAAGCCCAGGCACACCACGAAACTGTTGAAAAGTGCTGAAAATGCATATTTTTGTGTAATTTTTGAAAAATGAACTTTGTAAGTGCCAAAATATTTCCTCTAACATATCATTAGCCTTAAACAACCATAAATCAACTCACCTTATGATCCTTGAGGCATTTCTTCCTCATTTACAATTGGTTGAGCTAATGGCTCTTCAAGCACTGTCATTTTGAGATATTTTTTCTCTAACCCTTCATGAATTAGTTCAAGTTGATCTTGAAGGTCTTTAACTTGGTCTTTCAATCTTCTATTGGTGGCTTTCAACTGTGTGTTCATCTTTCTGACATGTTTGGCCTCTTTCCTTGTTGGAATGGACCATTTGATGAGATGTTGTGTGTTATCCAAAGTCTTGGAGACAGTGTCAACCTATTCTTCCAAAAGCGCCTTCATTTTTTCAAATTGAGTCTTCTTTACACTGTGTTTCCTTGCTTCCCTTTTGATAACAACAATTTCATGATTAGCCACTTTCAATTTTTCTTCAAGGAGTTGTAACTCTGTTTTTTCCATCACCTTCTCTTTTCCCTTCTTTGATTTGTTGATTGTATCTTTCTCTAGAGGTGATGATAGGTCAATAACCTCTTGAGGTGGCTAAGCTGTGTTAGTGGGTGGTTGAACTTATTTACTGATCTCTAATAGCTTCCTAGCATGCCTTGTCATAGGATTTCTTTCTTGGAACATGAAACCTGCATCTTCTCCCTCAAATTCTAATTTCTTTGCAGATTTAGCTTTCTTTAACTTTTGCCCACCTTCCTCTATAAACTCAACTTGGACAATAGGAGTTTCCTCTATATCAATGGCATGTAAAATATCCTCTAGATTTTCCTTAGGTTCTGCTCTGTCTTCTACAACCACTATCTTCTCTTCCAAAACCACTGTTTGACTCCTAGTCATCCTTTTAGTTCCTTGTTTACTAACAGTTTGTTTTTGTTTTGCAGGTTTGACCACTTTTGACTTTTGTTTTGTAGGTGGGACACTTGGTGTATCAAGACTCTGCATTTGCTCTGGCTCCTTCATAATTTTTTTACTTTTTTCTGCTCTTGCAGGTTCACTTGGCTCTGCTACCAATGATTCCCTCTGTTCTGCTGCTAATGGTGATGGAATTCTCCTAGACTTAGGAGTTCTTGAAGGAGTAAGAGCATCTAGCTCAAAACCACTAACAAACAAGAATGAGGACCAATCTCTGCCTAACCTTTGAAGTTCATCTAAGACCAATAATTTCATTAAACCATGATGAAATAAATATTTCTCACTCCCCTCAGACTTTGCTTAGACCTTATTTTCCATCTTTGACAAAATTCTATGCAAATAAAAAGGCAGATTAAGGGAAATCTTACCAGTGAAGTGCAGAAGTAATTTGAAATGACATGAGTACACTTTGTGGTATCTCCCTTCACAGGTAAATTACTTTTGGATGATGAGCAACAATTTTGAATAGTTGTATTTTATATAACTTCTTGGAATGGCATTGGTGAGATCCATTTGAGTATGCTCAGGCTTCATGAACTCTTTGCATTGCTCCATGCTAAAATTGAAACCTTTGAACCAATTCTCCTGACCTCTTGGAATCTCTGTAGCGGCAGCAATAACCTCTGGTGTGATGGATAAATTGAGCATTCCCACTTTAGTGGTTGTCCCACTGAAATTCATAGCAAACTCCTTGGACACTTGTGTATGACAGCCCTGTAATTTCTCACAAAACTGTAGGCAACCCGCTCTTCTGAAGGCTTCTACTATTGTTGGGTCTTCATTTATCAAATTCATGTCTGCAGGTTCATATCTCAAGCACTGGCCGCCCTTTTTAGTCCTTCTTTTCTTTGCCATGGTTTCTCTAATATTTGCACAACCTCGCTTGAAGATGTTCAACTTCGCTTGATGATGTTAAAAGTAAACCTTTGAAAAGAACCAACCACAGCTTTGGCTTAATATAATAGCTCTCGAGAGCTCAAATATTACACAAGGAGGAATGAGAAATGAGAATGACTAAATTAGGAAAGGATTTGAAGTTTTGATGTCTTCTCATGACTCAATGATGACTCATACATTACCTAAACTGATCATGATGACTGCAAACCTGAGCATGTACCTTTGGATTTATCCCTCCATGACTCGAAAGGCATCTAACCTACTCATTCCCAACGATTTTCTGACACCTAATAGCTAGAATGACAATACATACAGAAAACCGTGCTTTCATAGCGTTTTCAGTGTTAATTTGGTTGTTTTCGCTACGAAACTATCAGCAGTTTCATAGCGAAAAGTGACTTTTCACAGTGTATTTCGCTACGAAACTGTGGTTTCTTGGCTAATTTGACACTTTCGGTACAAAAACTTTGGAAATTGAAATCAGTTAGAAAAGGATTAATGATGTGACATGAAGGAGTTTGAAAATGAGTGGGTTTAGACCTTAGGGTAATCTAAAACAAGAAAATTTTAATATTTCCCTTGACCAAGCATAAAAAGTGAATCCTACAACCTAATTTTTTGACACATGAATCTATCTAACCTTGTCAAATGATGCTTCAATTTTTTTTGGGTGATAACAGGTGCAAAACCCCAACCTTGGGTTCCAAGCCCACAAATGACTTTTGTGGCGCTCCAACCTCCAAACCCCAAACCCTAGGGCTTGGAGTACCTCCCAAGCTATAAAAAATAAACACTCCCTCTTAGTTAGGGAGGTATTTCCAATACCAGGAAGCCCTCGCCCAACTCCTGGCGCTCATAACTATAGCAATCCTTGTAGTGTGCACTAAGCCTCTCTCAGAAGTGTTGTTGTTACTAGAAACATCCTGCTTCTTCTTCTTCTCCTGGAATGTCTTCCACTCTCTCCATGATTCCTTCTTGGTAGTTGTAGGAGCACCCTTGCTCCCCACTGACCACACGCTCTTCTTGGGCTGCAAAGTCTCCCTCTGAACCTGCAAACTCCCTCTAGAACTCGACTCCCCCTGATTCTTTGGAACCGGGAATTTCTTCTTTAGAACATGTACCTTCTCCTTTGAAGCCTGCACCTCCACCTGCTTCTCTGGAACCTACACCTAATCTTCTTACTTCTTCTTCCCATGATCCATAGGCTTTCCAGTCAGCTTGTACATACCATGTTCTCTAACTTGAGCACAATATCTATGAAGTTAGAGTCTCTGGGCCTGAATCTTGCCTTTTCATACTGGAATAAGACCTCAACCCCCTTATTCTCGATCACTGAGACGAATATCAAACTATATCTGGGTTCTGATACAAATAGTACAACATGGACCCGCATCACTCATCCTAACTCCATCCTGAATGACACAAATCCCGATCCTTGAATCTGCTTCTGACTCTTGTCACCCAACACCTTGTGCAACTTTGAGTCCCACTCAACTAGAGTCTCGAATACCTCCTGTGACCTGGTCATATGTTTCAACGCACCGCTATCCATGTTGGTGTCCCGTGTTTTGATAGTTTGGCAAATCAAAAGACAAGGCAACATCAAAACCAATCTTTAGAGTTACAGGATCTAGTCCTCCTGCTCTCAGAGAGGGATCTCTCAAATTATTTGTTTTGCAAAGGTTTATCTTGTGTGCTTTGAGTATAGGTTTTAGACTAGTTATTAAGTGCAAGGGTTTGTTTGATTGTTTGGTTGGAATTGATACAACAGAACCTGAAAGGTCTAGGAAAGATAGATAGAAAGGGGAAATGTCAGCTTCATTGGGCAATGGAGTCAAAATAAGGTCATGAAAAACTTATCAATGGATATGGGATATCAAAGGGCAAATCTAACTTGGCCGCAGGATCCTTTGGTTTTGCAATGAGATGGACATCAATGATTTGCAAAGAGAAGTTTAATTCTCAACAAAGGGAATTTGAAAACACAACTTGAACAATAAAGATCTATTTGATAGACAGGGCTAACCATGAATTCTACAAATAACACTTTTAAGCAAATAAATGACTTCAAAATAACATTTAAAATGAAATCTAAGATTCGGGGAACACCCTATTTCCTCAAAGATTTTATTTCAAATGACTTAGAAAACATACAAGGGTCACTGATAATTACGGTCATAGAAGAGGGAACACCTAAATACATCTATGATCACAACTATAAAGACCTTTAAGCCAACTGTTCAAGCAAGGACAAGGGGCAAGATCAAAACATACCTCCTTGGCTCACTGTAAACAAAGGAACTTCAAAGGGAGACTTCAATAACAACCTTTAAGTGGCAGCAGACAAGCAGGGAGAACCATAAATCATACTGAAACCAACTATTTCGAACTATTAAGGAAATAAACAAGCATGAAGACTAAAGAGAGAGATTAAAGACTCTAAAATACTCCAGCAGAAGAAAACTTAAAACAGTGAAGGATAAACAGGTCTAAGGTGCTTCCAAGAGTCGTTTCTTAGCCTAAAACTTTCATCCTAATGTAGTAAGAATTTATGGAACAAAATGAAAACAGGGGAAAAAATTAAACGGTTCATAATACTTCACCAACGTCCAAGCTCATGGATCCAATGATAGAGCCTTCTCAAGAACAAGCATGCAACGACATCATTAGGGCTTCCAAGACTTCAATTTCTTCTTTAACTTCAACAGACTATGTATTTATTTTAGAGAGTTTCAGTATTACAACTCGTGATCAAACAACCAACCAACAACTACAATGGATTCCTCAACAAGTTTTTATAGAAGAATGAGGAGGTCAAAAGAGAGAAAAGATCTTCTTATTTCAATTAATACAGTTAATGCTTCTCGGCCTTTGAGGGGCTCAAGGGAGAAGTTTACAAATATTTCTTGTATTAATTGGTTTACATTAACTATTTAAGCTTTGCTGGAAGCTTATGTTGACTTTAAGGCTCTGTGTCATCTTTTGCAATAACTCTGCTGATAGTTTATATTAGCTTCTTTGATTTGAAATAACTATTCAGTTGTAAGGGGAAGATATGCTCTGTTCTGGTCATTACTCAACCTTTGTTTGAATGCTGTGAAGGCACAGGTGGACATCTGGTAGCTGAGAGGAATCAATTTGCCTTTGACGAGGCAGTGGAGGCATCCTTTGTCTGATAAATATTCTTGATTTGTTTTTAACCATGTTTAATTCGATGGCTAGGTCTTTGATAATTGATTTTTAGCCATAATCCATTAAACTTTATAATTAATGTTTAATCCTTCATTTCTGTTGTGTCTGGGTCTTCGACACTGATACTCTTTGTTTTGTTTTTAATTCACTGTGTCTTTTTGATGTGCAGGTGTCGCAAAGGGCTCATATGGCATCAATGTCCATGAAGCATTGACGAAACGTGACTTTGAACCCTTTGGAATGATCCTTCTGTGTGTACAAAGGCATGGGGGAATCGTCATCCCTTAGCCTTTGGTTTTCCTTTAATATAATGGAAAAACCATAGATACCTGCATAGAACAATAAACATTTAATAAATCCTGCATTTATGTGGTGAAAATGCTTAGGAGGCTATGGGGATAAGCGTGGTCATTGGATGGCAACATCCAACGATGGAGATCTGTTAGTGGAGGTTTAAAAAGGAGTGCGGTGGGAAGAAATAAGTCAGATCCGTCGATGCAGAGATCGACGGTCAGGATTGATCGAGAGGAATATAATGCAAAAGGTCAGTTTTCAGTGGAACAACAGAAATATAAGAAAAAAAGGTTAAAAAACCTTTGTTTCATAGGAAATATGGTTAAAAATAGAGTTGGGAGTTCGGTATGATCGTGGGTCGTCGGATGAGATCGACCCACGCGATCAACGGTGGAGATCACGCATTAAAATCCTTTGGCGAGGGTGGAGGGCAATAGTGTAAGGCCAGATTAAATCTGGGCCGTTGATTTGCAGAGATAAACGGTGGGAGGTGCACGCGATGAGACATAATGGGAAAGAGGAAAAGTGGTTTCGGGGATGGAAACCACGGGTTTCGCGCTGAGAAAAGGCAGGTAGGCAGTTTTTCCTTTTGGAATGCGATATGCATCCCCGCCCGACACGTGGCATCAGAAAACCACCTATATCGTGTGAATTTTAGAAATTATCCTTTGTGCTAAAAGTTACGCGAAAATGCGTTTCGACTGTTAGATCTGGGCCCTTAGATCGAACGATGGAGAATGAGCACGAAATTGGTTAGACGCGCGGGCGGTAGGAAGATGGGTGGTTTCAATCTGGGCCGTCGGATCTAAGATTTAAACGACAGAGATTAGTTCTGGAGGGAGGCAGGACCCACAGGGGTCGGGCTCGGCGGGGTTAATATGAGCCGTTGGATAGAGAAAATCAATGGCGGAGATTGTATTTGAGGATCGAATGAAATAATAACAAAGCGGAGACAGGGTTAATAATGACCATTGATCTGCAGAGATCAACGGCTGTAATGGGCCGAAAAAACATTATGAGCAAGGCTACATAAAATTTCACCAAAGTCGGGAAAGGCATCCTGGACCGTCCGATCTGGACACGTGGACGGTCCAGATGCAATCGGAGGCAGAGGCATCAGCGGGGCAAAGAACTTGGAGTGCGATGGAGCGATTGAGCGCTGGCCGTTGATCTGAGGATCAGATCAACGGTGGGGAGTGAATCAGAGGGGTTAAAAGGCGGAGGAAAGGTTAATGATCGGGGTGAATATGGACCATTTGATCTGGGAAGGTGGGGAGGAGATCAACGGCTCTCGATTGATCGGGGGATGACCAATCGGGGAGAGAAATAAAATGCGCCCGATGCAAACTTTGAGATGCGATGCTGCGCGGGCCGCTTGATCAGTTTTTAGATCAACGACGGAGATTATCTTAAGACATGCACCAGCGTAAAACCTTTAATACATATGAAAAACCCAAAGTTTTAATAAATAAAAAGGTTTTGGTTGTTGGGGCAGGTTATATTATAAAGTGGCGTGGCTCCGGTATGTGGGGCCTTTGATTATATGGAATGCGAAGGCCTGGGGCTTTATGAATAAGGGCCAATCACATCGGAATTTTTGGTGCGGTCTTTCAATCTAACCATTTTGAATTTTGCGATGCGATCAGCGCTTCGAGACTTAAAATCTTGGTCCTGGGCGCAAGTTATATCGAGTAAAAGCGGAGGGGGCAGAGTTTATACAAAGGGGCTTCAATCACATCGGAACTTTTGATGCGGGCTTTTTAATCTACCCATTTACATTTAAAAACATTGTATGGGCGCGTTTAGACCAAACTTAGAAAAAAGGTAAGTTTATGAACTTTACAAAGGAAAATATTAATCGGGAATGGATTTTTACAATGTTTTAGCACCCAATTGCTAGCATAAGGGTTATATGAGGCGATAATAGGATCGGGGGTATAAACACAGGGCTTAATCGCATCAGAGTTTTTAAATATGGCAAATATACCTGCGCATCCCGATTTCTTCGATGCGATAAGCGCCGAAAGGCTTAGCGCTTGGTTCTAGCACCAAGGCGTATGGTGGGGAAGTGGTTAGGACTTAGGCCAAAGGGGCTTAAGTCCATAGTCAGAAATACTTATTTTTTATGAAACTTTTCAAGGTTTTTTGATGGATTTGGGGGTTTCGGTAAAGTCTAAAAATGAGTTTTAGACTTTGTAAAAGGGATTTTCATGAAGGGAAGAAGGGAAATCATGAAAAATAGAGGACTTTCATGGGGAATAAAGGGGTAAAAATGAAGGTTAGTTATGAATGAAGGAGGGGAAAAATGGGATTTTGTAGCAGTTTTTCTTCATGGAATGACAACAGAATTTCTGAGTTCAAAAAGGGGAACAACAGTGATGATTATCCAAAGGATAGGATATTATCAAAAGACTTTAAGCACCAATGATTTTAGCAATAAAATTGTTTCTTGAAGGCTATCCAAAAATGATTTAGCCACCACTTGACATGTCAAAATTTTATAGGTGGCTAACAATGGCTCCACTTGGGGATGGTGCCTTCTTGAAGGCATCAAGAATTTCAGACTTGCATTCTCTGGAGGCTGATCAGTGCCTAATCCATTGGGCTATCTTTCTTCATTAGGGTGGTCTTCTTTTGCTCTGAAAAATATAAGCAGCCATGAAAATTAATGGATTTTCATCAACACAAGCTTTCTACCTACCCAATCCTACTGATCTAACATTTTTTCTTCTTAGAGTGCACTTGGATTGGCAAACTCTCTCTCAACATTTTATTCTTTTGAAAGCATAAAATCTAATCTATTTCTATCCTTATTTTTCCATGAACTCAGATTAAACAGTTGAGTTCATATGCTTCTCTACCTAATCTACTAATCTGTTAGGATTAAACAGTCTGACAAATTTTTATTCACTAATTTCTAAAACAGAAATTTAAAAGCATACAAGTCAGGATTGGACAGTCTAACTTGTTGCTGATCTATGGCATAAAATAACAAGCTGCACATAGACATTATTTTGCAAAAAATAAATCAAAATGGAAGGCTAAAGATCTGAAAGTTAAAGCACTTCCTTCATCCTTTTTCAGCTCTGTGTTTACTTCTGTCTGAGCTGTTCTTTGCTTGTTTTCTGATTCAGATTTTGAGCTGATTAGAACCAGTTTTACTTATGTTTTGACTCAGAATTTGAAACATATTGGAGTCATTCTTTTCTTTGAGATCTAAGGTTCAAATTTTGAGCATGTTTGAACCTTTAATTTCTAACCTAATCTAACTACTGATAAGCCAAGATTAAGCTGTTTGGCAAATCGATTTCACTAACATATCAACAATCAATTTAAAACTAATTAGCCATGATTAGTCTGTATGGCTAACTAGAAGTGTGTTTCAGTAGTGGCATTTTGAGCTTGCACACTTTCAGTTTTGCTTATCTTTTTGGTATGGGGCTTTACCTTTATTGCTTTTACAATCTTCCCTCTTTTCTTTCTTTTACTGTTTTTGTATTTTTTATTTTTCTAACTTTGAATGCAATGTTCAGATTATGATATTTACAATGAAAAGCTAAAATGCTTTGAAACTCATGATTCCTGGCAGAAGTAATGCTTTAGCATCCTGCCATTCAAGACCTCCATACATATCTTCTCCATTCAATTCTTTCAAGAAAAATGCATTGTGACACCTCTCAGCATGAACAATATAGGGACCTTTCCACAAGTTCTCAAACTTGCCATGTTTTCCCTTCTCTTCTCTCCTTGAATCCCATTTAAGAACAACATTTCCAACCTGGAAATTGTTTTCCTTAGTCCTCTTATCAAATAGTTTCTTCACACTTTCTTGGACTAACTGCATCCTTTCATAGAATTCTTCTCTGGTCTGCTATAAATGGATGGTTTGATTGATTCTCCTCTACATATCATTCTCTTCAACCTGCACTTCTTGAAGGAGTTTCATGATCGGAACTCCTAATGAGGTGGGAAAGACTGCATCCATGCCATAGACTAGCTGATAAGGGGACATATTTATTGACTTCTTTGTGGTTAACCTATCAGCCCATAAGGCATGACCCAGCTTACTGTGCCATGATTTCTGATTCTGTTCCAATAGTTTTTTGATGATATTGACGAGGCTCTTGTTGGAAGATTCAGCTAATCCATTTCCTTGGGGATAGTAAGCAGTGGAATGGCCCAAGTTTATATGGTATTTGTAACAGAAATCAACCATCTTCTTGGATTTAAAAGTAGTAGCATTATCTGTTATGATTTTTCTGGGACAACCAAATCTAGATAGGATATTTGTTTCAAGGAACTTGATAATGATAGATTCATTAACATTCCCGGAGGGTATAGCTTCTATCCACTTGGTAAAGAAGTCAGTGGCTGTGAGGATCCACTTATGTTGAGCTAAGGAGGATGGGTGAATTTCCCCAATGAAGTCTAAACCCCATTGTTGAAAAGGTGCCTCAACTCCGATAGGATGTAAGGGTAAGGGAAGAAGTTTTCTTTTGCCATAAAAAAATTGACACTTATGGCAAGACATGACCAAATTCTGAGTGTTTGGGAAAAGGGTAGGCCAATAGTAACCAGATATAAGAATTTTGTTTGTTGTGGCCTTCCAGTAGAGGTGTCCTCCACGTTCTCCGTCATGCAACTCATGCATGATTTTCCTTGCATCATCTTCAAGTAAACATTTAAGCAAAATTCCAACAACATTTTTCCAATATAATACGCCATCTAAGATGCAAAAACTCAAAGCTTTTTGTTTAAAAAATCTAGCTTTAGTCTTGGAAAAAGAAGGAGGGGCATTCAAATATAAAAGCACATAAATAATGTTGAAAATGCAACAATATGATGGAGCTTAGTGAAATGAAGTCGCCTTCACTAAGTGGGCCCGCAGGCTATTTTTGGCGCAAAGTCTATTTTTAGACTATGTCTATTTTTAGACATATGGAGCATGGTCTAGGAGTTGCAGTATGCTATTCTTGGATGATTGGTCGAGTTGGCAAAAATAGATGGACCTCTATTTTTAGACATACAGGTCGAAGTCTATTTTTAGACTGCCTGTCTAAAAATAGGTCAGTCAAATATTATTAGCCCTTAATAATATTTGGACTCTAAACTTTAGTTTATTCTCTTACAGCACTTCAGTTGGAGCTACGGATGTGGCCCATGCACCTGACAGAAGGAATTACGCTATTCCCAGGGGTTTGGTGAGCTCATGCATGGTTGACTTCAGTTAGAACTCAAGTGGCGGAGTTTGGTGGAGTTGATGAGACAGTTGGTGGAGTTGTGTTCGGTTTAACTTAGTTGAACTAGTTGTATTTAGTTTAACTGGCTAATACACTAATGATGAGTGGAGTGAATTAAATATTATTTAATTCACTAATTATTAACTCATTATTCAACTCAAGAACACATTAGTTTACTACAGTGCATGGACAGTTCAGTGAAGACCAGTGGAAGAGGTAGATGAAAGGGTGAGTTTGCTATTAGGTTGCGACTGCTTGTGCAGAGATTTGCACAAGCATTGGAGGAGATTGCTCATGAGGGATTGGCATTTGAAGCCAAGGAGATTCGAACTTGGATTCTATTGAACCAGAATCAAGGGATTGCTAGTGAGAGTAAGACTAATGGATGAGTTTTGAACCCGTGACTTATTCAAAACTGAGCTAGTTTGTGTGTAACTTTTGGAGATAGTACTGAGTACTTGTGAGGAGTATTGTACTGAGATTGTTACATGTTCTCTTCTATTATAATATACAAAATAGCTGGGGGTTTTCAGCTATAAGCTTTCCCCATTACATATTGTGTTTATGTGTGCATGCGACTGTTTCTATTTCCGCAAATTGATGATCAATTGTAGAAGAGGTTATGTGTTATGCATGAATTCGAATTAATGTGTGACCAGGATAATATCAGTGGATAAATCTTCCTTATTCAGCAAATTTCTACATGGTATCAGAGCGAATTGATCATCGGGATCTATTACAGTGATTACAATTTTATTTCAGTAGACAGAGTCTGTAACGGGCCAGGTAGCCTCTGGATCCATCCTTTCTCTGAAAGGTGATATATCCGCAAATGTGCGTCGACACTATCTCCGTGCTGTGTCACTTGTTTCGCTGCATCCGGTACAGCTTGAGTACCAGCTTGGAATTCAACTTTATGTACAGATGTTTTCTGTGCTCTGAGTTGAAAATGTCTTTCAACGGTTTGCGACTCGAATATGCTCTTGAAGGCAGTTCGAATTATGTTGCATGGAAAGATCGCATGGAGGCAGTATTAGAAGATAAGGGACTGAAGGAGTTCGTAGATACGGATGTCCAAAATCCCACTGATCCTGCTGAAGTCGAGGCTTGGCAAAAGAAGATGGTGAAATGTCGAAGGATTCTATTGGAGGGCGTGAAGGATCACATTGTATCCATCTTGCATGGAAAAGCTTCTCCATATTTGATGTGGAAAGCATTGACAGATCTATTCCAGAGTAAGAGCAACCAAAGGAAGCTGGCACTCAAGGATAAGCTCAGAAACATTAAGATGGAGAAAGGCGACAGTATCGCCAAGTACCTCACGAAGTTCACTCAGTGCAGAGATGAGCTGGGAAGTGTGGGGGTGACTGTCGAAGATGAGGACATGGTCGACCTGGCTCTCCTTGGTCTTCCGAAGGCTTGGCACTCATACCAAGATAGTGTCAATGGTCGGGAGAAGCTGCCGGGATGGGAGCGCCTCTGGGCGGATCTCATGCAGGAGGAGACAAGGAGGACTACTCGAGATGGATCTTCATCAAAGGGAACTGATGAAGAAAACTGTGCTTTGGTGGCCAAAGAAAAGAAGGGGAAGAGCAAGAAAGCTTCGGGCCTGGGTGCGAAAGGCAGCTAAGTATATGTCCAAGGTGAAGTGTTTTCACCGTCATCAAAGACGCGACACTATGCCACAAATTGTCCCTGCAAGAATAGTAATGGTGAAGGTCGTTAGATTCGCGCGGGAGAGGCATTGGCCTCCCGCCCGGGAATCGGATTTTCACCTGATCGTATGCTTTGTCTCAAGTGTGATGGGATCAAGAGTGGTTCTTGGACAAAGGTGTCATTTCAACATGATAGGAGATCGGATCTGTTTTTATCTAGAGAAAAAGATCTTATGCACACTTAGGATGGCGATGATGGCGCGTGCTGGTGACCTGTGACGTACTCCATTTTCGTTGAAGTCTGCAAACCCTTCTAGAAAGGTAAGCATTGTGATGTTCAAGATTTGACAATAACCGATCTCTCCGTGGGCGATGTTGAAGATTAAGTAAAGATGTGGTCTTTAGCAAAGGAAAGGCTTTCCTGTGCAGTAAGACAACTGGAGAGACCCGGAAGATAGGGGTTCGAGTCAAGAACCTTTATCAGTTGCAAGTAGATGGCTGCGCAACAATGGCATGCAAGGCGAAAGTAGTGGTGAGCCGGGATGATGATGGCGAGCTGTGGCACAGGAGATTCACCATGGAGCTTTGAAGATACTGCAGCAGATTTCTACTGGGCTTCCTAAGGGCACTCTTGCGCAGTCAGATCAGTGCAAGGGGTGTACCTTGGGAAAATTTGTGAAAGCCACCTTTCACGAGAAGGATAGTCGCGCCACGACGATCCTTGAGAGAGTTCACACAGACGTGTGTGGACCTTTCTCAGTAGCTTCGACAGCAAAGCACAAGTACTATGTGATCTTTGTTGATGATTTCTCTCGGAAGTGCTGGATCTTCTTCATGCAGAAGAAGAGCGAGACATACTCTAAGTTCTGTGAGTTCAAAGCACTGGTCGAGAAGGAATCGGGGAAGAAGGTGAAGGCTCTCAAGAGCGACAATGGTGGTGAATTCATCTCGGCTGAATTCAAAGACTTTTGCAGCGCAGAAGGGATTCGGAGAGAGCTCATCGCACCCCATAACCCACAGCAGAACGGGGTGGCTGAGCGGAAGAACAGAACGATCGTGGGTGCTGCACGGGCGATGTTGCATGATCATGGCCTACCCCTTCACTTGTGGGCTGAGGCATGCAATACAGCAGTGTATGTGCAGAACCGTTGTCCTCACAAGGTTCTTGGCATGAGTGAACAACGGGAGGCGTTCGGAAAGAGGGGCCTGACATCTCTCATCCGAGGATTTTTGCCCACCCGTTCTTACATGCATGTGACGAAGGACGCCGTAAAGAAGTCGGATCCGACCGCAAAGGTTGGAATATTTGTGGGGTACACCCCATACACCTCTCAACTATCGGGTGTATTTTCCAGACAGTCGCAAGACTGTTGTGCGACGGGATATCAAATTTTAGGAGGAGAAAGCCATGAAGTGTTCGCTTGAAAGGGAGCCACACTTGCATGCAGATGAGGAGATATTAGTTCCTAAGGAGGAGCTTCTGGATGTGGATCAGCCACAGAGGAAGTTCATGGAGTGGAAGAGACCACTCATGCAACGCCAACCATCAGAGGGCGCAAGCGCACTACAGAAGTTGAGCGACTGGCTCAAGATGCAGAGCAGGTTGTAGGACCACCTATGCTGGACAACAAGACAAGAGAGTGCGCTCACCTGGGACTTCCAAGACATCGGATACACATGTTCTTGTAGATAAATGTGTCGTGACAGAGCCATCCTCTTTCGAGGAAGCCGCGGAGGAACCCGCATGTGCGGGTAGATGCCATGGTGTTATATGATTTCCTACTGCTGCGAAACAATGCATGGGAGATTGTCCCGACCGCAGGGGAAATCGCGGGTGGGTTCGCGATGGATCTACAAAGTGGCTGGTGCGGGCCGACTCGGGAGTGTGAGAAGTACGAGCCGAGAGGCTGCCGTGCTTCCCTCATAGACTCCAGGGATCGATTATGAGAGACCTTTGCACCGTCGCAAAGGCATTTCTTCCATACCATTTCCATCCTAACTCTTTCGATATAAGACAGATGGCAGCATCCATCGTACGGATGTGAAGACCCATGCCCTCGGTCCGAGTCATAGCTGAGGAGCAGAGGTGTGTATAGAGCACTTCCGATGTTTCAAGATCTTTGGCGAGTCGCATGTTTGCCGACCGCAGTAGAACGACGGGGGCCGGGCGCGTCCGTGCTTGGTACACTCGGATAGACAGCTACTTCACCGGGCTTGGATTCTCCAAGAGTGAGGCGCATCCTAACCTGTACCAGATTGTGGTGGAGGGGAAGCTGTTGATCATCGTACTGTATGTAGATGATCTGATTTTGACTGGCGATGAGCAGTTGATACTTTCATGCAAGGAGGATCTTGCACGAGAGTTTGAGATGAAGGACTTGGGCATCCTTCATTATTTCTTGGGATTGGAGATTTGGCAGTGCAGCGGAGGACTGTTTGTTTCTCAGGGCAAGTATGCCCGGGAGATTCTGGAGAGGTTCAACATGCAAGGCTGCAAGCCTGTTGACACTCCTCTTCCTGGTGGTTCGAGGAAGGAGGATGCTACTTCAGCGGAGGTAGTGGATGCCACTGTCTATCGACAGTTGGTGGGGTCGCTTATGTATCTGGTCAATACACGACCCGATATATGCTATGTAGTTAACCAGCTTTCGCAAGCTATGGTTAAGCCTACCAAGCTCTTCTGGAAGGCAGGCAAGCATGTATTGCGTTATCTTAGTGGCACATCGGGATATGGCCGCGCATGACAGAGGTTGGAGCGAAGCTACGCCACCGATGTGTATTTGGGTAGGAGCCCAATCCGACCAAAGAGCACATTCGAAGAGTTTTCGTGATTTTAAATAGCGAACAGCTTCTCGGTACGCTGAAGAAGCAGATCCTACACCTGGGCTCAAGCAGAGGCCGAGTACATGGCACGAAGTCACGTACGCAGTGTTGATGAGATGAGGAAGATCCTCATCGGATTGTTCGGGTCACACTTGGAGCCTACTGTGATTTATTGTGATAACTAGAGTTGCATTAAACTCTCGGCTAATCCATTATTTCATGATAGATCCAAACACATCGACATCAGGTACCATCATATCAGATATTGTGTGCAGCGGAGAATCATGTTACTTTCATATATTCCCACGGAGGATCAGGATGCTGACATCTTGACGAAGGCGCTCACCAGGAGAAAATTCGAATTCCACAGAGGCGGGATAGGGGTTGCAGATAATCCATATCTTGTTGAGAGGGAGTGTTGAAAATGCAACAAGATGATGGAGCTTAGTGAAATGAAGTCGCCTTCACTAAGTGGGCCCGCAAGCTATTTTTGGCGCAAAGTCTATTTTTAGACATATGGAGCATGGTCTAGGAGTTGCAGTATGCTATTCTTGGATGATTGGTCGAGTTGGTAAAAATAGATGGACCTCTATTTTTAGACATACAGGTCGAAGTCTATTTTTAGACTGCCTGTCTAAAAATAGGTCAGTCAAATATTATTAGCCCTTAATAATATTTGGAATCTAAACTTCAGTTTATTCTCTTACAGCACTTCAGTTGGAGCTACGGATGTGGCTCATGCATCTGACAGAAGGAATTATGCTATTCCTTGGGGTTTGGTGAGCTCATGCATGGTTGACTTCAGTTAGGACTTCAGTGGCAGAGTTTGGTGGAGTTGATGAGACAGTTGGTGGAATTGTGTTCGGTTTAACTTAGTTGAACTAGTTGTGTTTAGTTTAACTAGCTAATACACTAGTAATGAGTGGAGTGAATTAAATATTATTTAATTCACTAATTATTAACTCATTATTCAACTCAAGAACACATCAGTTTACTACAGTGCATGGACAGTTCAGTGAAGACCAGTGGAAGAGGTAGATGAAAGGGTGAGTTTGATATTAGTTGCGACATTAGTTGTGCATGAGTTTAGCACAAGCATTGGAGGAGATTGCGCATGAGGATTGCGCAGTTGAAGCCAAGGAGATTCGAACTTGGATCTCTCATTGAACCAACTTGGATTGCGCAGTAGAGGCATGCAATTAGTGGATGAGTTTTGAACCTGTGACTTGTTCAAAACCGGGCTAGTTTGTGTGTAACTTTTGGAGACAGTACTGAGTACTTGTGAGGAGTATTGTACTGAGATTGTTACATATTCTCTTCTATTATAATATACAAAATAGCTGGGGGTTTTCAGCTATAAGCTTTCCCCATTACATATTGTGTTTATGTGCGCATGCGACTGTTTCTATTTCCGCAAATTGATGATCAATTGTAGAAGAGGTTATGTGTTATGCATGAATTCGAATTAATGTGTGACCAGGATAATCTCAGTGGATAAATCTTCATTATTCAGCAAATTTCTACAAATAATGTCAGCATACCAAGGAGAATTCAGAAATGTATCTTCAATAAAAGGAGCAGTGGATTCTTCTATTTCTTCCAACACATCTACCATATTCATGTCTAGTGCTTGGAAGTTAGACTCAGCCATAAGTTTTTCTAATCCTTTCCCTTTAACTAGTTTGGTGGGCCTGATTTCTAAGTCATACTCAAGAATAGTTGCAATCCATTTTCCCCTTTTACCATCAGGGTCTTGATTTAGAATGTCCTTGACAACAGTATGTGGAACAAAAGCAATTATGTGAGAGTGTAAAATATAGACCCTAAAGTCCTTTAAAGCTTTCACTAATGCTAAGGCTTGCTTCTCCATGATGTTATATTTGAGAGGAGCATCTCTTAAGGCCCTGCTGAAGAAGGATATTGGTTTGTTAGTATGAATCTTTCGTCGTAAAAGATCACTTTAGCTATGCATAACAAATAGCCCTAACATCAATTATGGTTGCAAAATACCTTTAAGATTGCTGCACAAATTCAAATCTAAGCTTAAAAGATATTAAGCAGATAAGAAATAACATAGCTCCATAGATCCAATGAACAAGACAAGAAGAATGTATATGAAAGAATTTTGTATTATATTAAAGAATGGGGCACCTATGAGGAAAACAAGAAAGGTGTTTTCCGGTTCTCCTCAGTGGGATGGGTTCTTGGAAGTCCTCAGTGTTTCAGATCTAGCATTTCTCTCTCTTATGGATGTGGAAAGGCAAACATAGAACTCAATGGGAGTTCACAAAGCAAAATGGAAAATGGTGACCAAGAGAAGATCGAGAGTGATCTAATGCAATGAAGGTGCTTAATGAATGGGAAAAACCCCCCTATTTATAACAAAATATTGGGGCGGTCTAGAACTCGGTGCATGAATAAAACATTATTAATCGAATTCTAGAAGCACCTTTTAGGAATATTTTATTATATTTGTTGGAGGGAAAAGGATTCTTAACTTGGGTCAATTCCTTTATTTATAAATAATAAATAAATAAATGATTTATTTATCATTTTAGGGGAATGATGGGAATATAATTGAATAAATAATGGTTTATTTAATTATTTATGTATGATTTAGTCAAATTTAACTAAGAATATTATTTAAATAACTTGTTCTTAGGAAATAATTAAATAAATAAGGATTTATTTAATTGATTTCCTTGTTTTGGGTTAAATATGACCAAATAAGTTATTTTATATGGTGAAAGCAATTTTACTTAGGGTAAAATTGGTCTTACATGGTGTACTTGGGTTCATCTAATAATAATAGGTTAGATGACCAAAAAAATGGTGTAACATGGTTGCTCTTGCCCCAAGTCATTCTTTTGAAGTAATACTGCAGCTATTGTATGCTCAGATGCAAAAGAAAAGATATAAAAGTCTTTGGTAAAGTCTGGACTAATCAGGACTGGTGTTTGAGTAAGAGCTTGTTTGACCAGTTCAAATGATTGTTTAGCTGGTAAAGTCCATTTTACACCGACATCTTTCTTAAGCATGTTTGTAATGTTTTTTAATAGCTCAGTAAGGTTGGGGATGAACCTCCTCAGAAAATTAATCTTTCCAATGAAAGATTGTAATTCTTTGAGGCTTCTTGGATGGCTGATCTGCAATATGCCATATATCCTCATGGGTTCTATTTTGATTCCCTCTTCTGAAATAATATGGCTAAGAAGTTTACCTTCTTGGAGACCAAAGAGTGTTTTCTTGGGATTCAATGACAAGCCAAATCTCCTACACTTCTGAAAAACTTTCCTCAAGTGAATCAAATGTTCTTCATCAGTTTTTGAGAATACGGTTATGTCATCAAGGTAAATGATTATAAAATAGCCAATATCTTCAGAAAAGGCTATGTCCATGGCCCTTTGGAAGGTGGCCCCTGCATTAATTAATCCGAAAGGCATTTTGACATACATAAAGGTGCCCCAAGGTGTGGTAAAAGCAATTTTGATTTGATCACTTGGGAGCACTAACACCTGGTTGTAACCGGAGAACCCATCTAAGAGGGATATCCTTTTTGACCCAAATACCCTTTGAAGTATATGGTCCATTTTGGGTAAGGGGTAGTTGTCCTTTAGAGAGGCTCTATTTAAATTTCTGAAGTCAATACAGAGCCTGATTTCCCCTGTTTTCTTTCTAACAGAAACTAAGTTTGATACCCATTCTGAATATCTAATGGGTACTATGATCCTAACATCATGCATTTTTTCAATTTCTGCCTTAACTAAAGGTAGTAAGAGAGGGTTTATTCTCCTTAGCTTTTGTTTGAAAGGCTTTTGATTTTCTTTAAGAGGGATTTTGTGCTGAATGATGCTGGTATCATATGATTTCAAGTCTTTGTATCCCCAAGAAAAAACATCTCTAAACTCTTTGAACAGCGCTATGTATTGCAATTTTATGTGAGCTGGGAGAGTGCTGGACAATTTAATAATCTTGGGTTCTGCTAGATTGCCTATGTTGTGCTCTTCTACATTTGTTTCCACAGGCTCGATTCTCGGTTCTTTGGCTACATCGTTAAAATCAAAGAGGTGTTCTAAAGGTGTGAGACCTCTTGGAATTTTATCATTCTTGCATTGTAAAACTTCCAAGTCTTCTTGGTCTGCATTGTCAATTATCTCTGATTCAAAAGGATTCTCATACTGATTTATATCAGCAGAATATGTCATTTCAACTTCTGGATTTCTTCAATATACAAACAGTTCTCTTTATGGCTGGTTTCTGATATTGGTATGTCGAAATCGTTTTTAGATTTTAAAAAATCATCTATGTGTTTATCAGAATCAAACACTTGCCAGTGATCTTCGTTATCAGGCACTGCAGGCCTGTGTTTTACCTTTACACTAAGCTGTTCATTTATCTCAGGTATCTGGTAGTTACTGGCATTGAAAGCAAGTTCATTTGCTAGATGATTTAGTGCTCTAGGAATGAAAATAAGTTCATACTTTTCAAAGGTTTTCAATAAATCAAGGGCAACGTTTCGATATTCCCTAAGCCTTGTATTTCTAGCTGAGTATTCTCCTTTGATTTGTCTTATGATAATTTCATAATCTCCTAAGATTGATATCTTTTGGGCTTCTAATTGTTCAAGAAATTGTAAGCCTAGGAGAAGTGCTTTGTACTCAACAATATTATAAGTGCATGGGAAATCTAATTTATATGAAAAACTCTGATTCGTATTTTGAATCCAAACACCTGCCCCTGCACTTGTTTTATTATAGGATCCATCAAAGTTTATTTTCCAAAGTATATTTGCCTCATTTTCATTTTCTTGTTGCTGTTGGCTTTCAACGTTTTGAATTTGATTCGAGGGAAGATTTGATTGTTCTAGTGAACTGATTGGGTCTATGTTTTCCTAATATTGTTGAGTGATTTCATCTTCGTTGCACAAGATAAAGGAATCTAAACTTGATTGAATAGAATAGATTGGAGAGTTGTTTGGTTTGTCTATGTTTCTCACCATGTACTTCATGTGAGATTCCCTGTATAGTCTTCTATTTTGGTTAAAAACAGGGATGGTGGCATAAGACATGTCCATTTGAAGGCTTCCCTGAAGTTTGGATCCCCATGATCTTGATAAGAGCATGCCATACTTAGGGTCCATTACTAGACGCTTAGCAGGGATTTGAGCTAAGTTAACACATAAATCTTTGATTAAACCCAAACATTTGACTCTGCTTTAGTCAAAGGAATACAAATCTTTGTATGGTTTAGTAATTTCTAAGCCTAAGCTTTCCATTACTACCTTGGGCATTAGATTGTGTGAAGCCCCAGAATCTAGCATGACATTGTGTAAAATTTTCTCATGTATGTTCAAACTAACATAGAAGGGAGGAACAACCCCTTCTTAGTATTTCCCTTCAACTTCTGGACCAAACAACAACTCAGGTTTGTCATCTATCAAGTTTAAGGTATCAGTATCACTTCTTAGGTTCAAAGCTTTTAAAACTTGGTTTTTGTACACTTCTTAGGTCACTAGTTCAGATAGGGGGATGGTAATTTTTATCTTAGCAATCTCTCCCTCAAGGCTGAAAGGAACAATTGATTTGTTCATATTTACATCTGTCTTTTCAATTGAATTCTTTTCAGCAGTTTTGATTTGCTGAACTTTGTTTGGACTGGTAATTGGGATAGTTTTGTTAGGACCACTAGCTGAAGTGCTAGGGGTACTTTGTTCAACATTTGGATGACTGTTTTTCTCTTTGTTTAAATCTGGTTTTTTAGCCAAAATGATGGGTTTGTCTACTGTATTCTTAGGCTGACTTTCTATGTTTTTCTTGACAACAGTACTAGTGTTCTTATCTTTTGAATTATCTACGTTCCCTTTGATCCTAAGATCATATTGTTTGTGTACCTCCATGATTGCATTTTCAAACCCCAATCTATAGTCATCACAGTCTTCATAAGTGTTTGAATTTTGATCCAAGAAGAAACCTTGTTCTTCCTCAGTGAGGAAAACATCATCCCCACTGTCTGATCCAATCAAGTTTACATGAGCTTCTCCCAACCTTTCCATCTCCTTATCTTCCTCATATTGATCTACATAGTTCTGTTGGAAGGGAGGTCTAATCTGTTGGTCACTTTCTTTTTGCTTATCTTGATTGTTTTCTCTTCTATAATTCTGATTTCTATTTCTGTTTTGGTTATTTTGAGGTTCTCTTGGTGGCACTCTATCATTTAAGTTGATCTTCTCAAGCATCCTCTCCATCACCTTCACTAGGTTGTCAATTTTTGTGTCAGAAGTTGAGGTTGAGGGTAGTAGGTCATCTTTATAAGTTACCCTCTTCTCTAATCTCAACCTATTTCTTTTCTCAATTATGTTTTCTTCTACGCTCACAGCTCCTTTCTGCATGTCTTCTAAGGTTAAGTAATCTCTCTCCCTTAATTGATAAGTCATTTCAGCATCAAGGCCTTCGAGATAACTCACTAAGGTCATGCCTTGAGGAGGTTTCATGTGAGGTGGAAGAGCATTGTAAACGCTATTGAACCTATTGGAGTAGTCATGAACACTCTCCCCTTGATTTCTCTTGAGGCTGCTATACTCTGCTAGTATTTGGAGAGGGTTCTGTTACACCATTTTTAGTCATCTAACCTATTATCATTAGATGGACCCAAGTACACCATGTAAGACCAATTTTACCCTAAGTAAAATTGCTTTCACTATGTGAAATAACTTAGTAAAACACCTTGTTAAATATGGTCTAAACAGAGGTTCCTTAAAGGATAAAATACAACAAATCTATATTTGTTTATATTTCCTCAAGAATAATTTCATTAATTAAACAATAATTTAATTATTATTCCCGGTCATATTTAACCCAAAACAAGGAAATTAATTAGATAAATGATCCGGATTTATGCAGGAACGCAACAGAATAAACATATAACCATAAATACAGAGATGCAGCGGAAATAACACTTCATTTCATTAATATCAAAGAACCGAAATTTGCTTACAGACAGAATGGAAATAAAACTAGCTAGGGCGCTGGTACCTATCTCTGAGAAGAGATGTGGTGGCTACAGGCCTCTGAACTGAGTTACAATGAGGCTCGAGGGCCTATTTATCATTTAGAAACAATGGGAAATCCTAAACAACCAAAACCCTAACCCTAAGAGATGAAGCGCCAAAACTATGGGCCCCGTTTGGGTAAATTGGTGTTTCAACTTCCCAGGGGCGTAACTTTGGCATACGATCTCCGTTTGACGCGTACCATACCTCGTTAGAAAGATCTATCCAAGGAATACAAATTTGGAACGAGCAACATCGGTCCATGGACCCATGTTGCTCTCCGTTTTCCCAAAAAACGTCGTTTAGGGCCTCAAAACGGCTCCGGAAGTTTAGGACCCGAAAAACTGCTAAAAATAGTAAACTGTGCCGAAACTGAAAAACTGAAAGAGACAATGGTGGAGCCCCAAGTGGGATAGGCGGGTGACCACAAATATCCACCTGCATCAATAAATCCTTATTTATTTGATTATTTCCTAGGAATAAGTTATTTGATCCTTATTTAAATAATATTCCTAGTTAAATTTGACTAAATCATTTATAAATAATTAAATAAATCATTATTTATTTAATTATATTTCCACCATTTCCTTAAAATAATAAATAAATCATTTATTTATTTATTATTTATAAATAAATGATTTGACCCAAGTCAAAAATCCTTTTCCCTCCAACAAATATAATAAAATATTCCTAAAAGGTGGTTCTAGAATTTGGTTAATAATATTTTATTCATGCACCAAGTTCTAGACTGCCCTAATATTTTGTTATAAATAGAAGGGTTTTCCCATTCATTTGTCACCTTTCATTGCATATTAGATCACTGTGGATCTATAATCTTGGTCTAACTTTGAGCCATTATCATTGTCACATTCTCCATTATTTGCTTTGTGAGCTCCCTTTGAGTTCTATGTTTGTCTGGGTTTTCTACACCAACAAGAGAGAGAAATTCTAGATCTGAAGTGCTGAGGACTTTCAAGAACCCATCCCATTGAGGAGAATTGGAAACACATTTCTTTCTTTCCTCTCAGGTGCCCTTTAATATAAAAAATTCTTTTAAAAATATTGTTCTTGTCTTGTCTATTGGATGCATGGAGCAAAACTTCATTTTTACTAAATGTCTTTTTATGCATAGATCTGGATTTGTGCAGCTTTGTCTTGATCAACTAACTGCAGATTTAAAGATATTGGCAGCCATAATTGATGTTAGGGCTATTTGTTATGCGTAGCTAAAGTGGTCTTTTTCCGACAAAAGATTCATACTAACAATTGGCGACTCCACACAGGTTTTTCTTTTGCGACCGTTGTCGTTTTCTATAATCCTGCATATCCAGCTATTTCAAACCCTAAGGTTTCTCTTCAGTTTTTTGTTTTTCCTATTTTTATGGTGTTTTTCACCTCAAAAACCATCAAACATTAAAATTTTTAACTTCCGTGTGTTTTTGGCCCTATTGCGCAGGTGACAGACATCAGTCGCAGCTGAGATGACAACTTTTTCTGAAATCTGCCGCCGAGAGACTCGGATCTGCAGGTCGCACTGATCGGCCCAAAACCTGCGACCTGGTCTAGAGGACACACTTTTCTGCCCCAAAACTACGACCTGGACTGAAAACAGGTTAGAACCTGCGACTTGCACTTTTTCTTGCACTTTTCCAGCAATTTTTCTGGGTTTTTTTTAGGGTTTTCCAGCCTATGTCTCCGCCCGTTTAGACCTGTTTCTGATCTGTTTTACTCAACTAAGTGGGAATCTCGCCCCTTAGGGCTTTAGTACCCTCCACTTTTTGTGGAAGAGTTTTAGCTTTTTCAGACGTCTGAATTTTCAGAGTTTCAACCTTCTTCTTTTCAGATCTGATACCTCATTTTCAAATCCCTTTTAGATCAGCTCTTCTCCCTTTCAAATCACCTCATATAGTTTTTTTTGGGTTTGCCTCTAGGGTCACCTCCTTGTCCCTTCTAGCTTTAGCTGATTTCCTCCTTTGTTGCAACAACCTTGCCTCTGCCTCTTTGCTATTTTCTGCACCTCTTTTCAACAGATTTCTCCTTTAGATCCCTGTCCCTCCCGACCTTAGATCTATTGGCCCCTTTTTCATGTGTTTTGACTAGATTTTTTCCCTCTTTTAGACTAGTTTTGAGAGACTCACCTTCTTGGGTTAGATCGATGCATTGTTAGCTGTTAATTTTCTGTTATTTCAGCCTTATTTACTGTTCTCTGCAGATTTATTTTTAGTTACACAACAAACTTTTTCTTTTACTCTCAAAATGTGTGGGTTTAAAAATTAAATTTAACACACGCCACACACTTACCCTAAGTGAAGAAGAGCTTGGTTAACACCGCCAGGCAAAGACTTTAAAATCAATTGACACTGTACCTCTCTGCCCTTGTTTCGACATCATCATCATTTGATTCTGCACCTCCCTGCCTTTGTTGGTCCTTCTTCTTCCCTTTGTGCCATCATCATTACGCCTCCAAGGTGTTTATCCCAGAGACTTCTTGGCCTTCACCCTCAGTTTTCGGTTGGTCGACCTACTCCCTCCCGCCGTCGTCGAGTTAGTCCTCCCCCGAGTCCGCACTCCGACTCTTCTTCTGAATCTTTGGGTTCTTCCTCTACTTATGGTTCTCCCCCTGTTACCTTCACCATGTCTAGTTCCGAGCCTAACGCTAGCAACAACCCCGGTCCTACTGCCGGTTCTGTTACTAGCGGAACCACCACGGTAACTACCTCGAATGTCCCTTTGCTCCCTTATATGGCAGGTCTCAGTCTCCCTAATTTCAATCAGTTGATCAACGATCCTATTCGCCATGATGTTAGTTGGCCTGCTATTCCAACCAAGCTCCCCTCCGAAATTCCCAAGTTCGAAGGCCTTGCTAGTGAAGATCCCTCCAACCATATCCGATCTTTCCACATGTGGTGTTCATCCAATTCCATTACTGATGATTCCATCCGTCTTAGATTGTTCCAACGCACGCTTACCGGCGAAGCTTCTAAATGGTATGTTGATCAGACCGCCTCTTGCCATACCACCATTGTGACCATCGCCCAAGCCTTCTTATCTTATTTGCAGCTCCCTCTCCGATACGACACTGGTACCGAAATCTTGAATTCTTTCCGTCAATCCTCTTCGACCTGCCTTTCCGCTCATGTCCAGGAATGGCAGAGAAGAAGGAGCTTATGTCGAGCTCCCACCTTTGAAGATCGGGTCTATATGGACTGGTTCCTTCGCTCTCTCTTACCTGCCATCGACAAAGATGTCGCATCCCAGTTCCCTCAAACTGAAGAAGCCGCCCTCCAAATAGCCTTGAAATATGACCTCATCTATGCTCAATCTGGTTATGTTTATACCGTCCTTCCTGACCTCCCCAAACTCGGTGGTGCTAACGCCCTGGGGGCATCTCACTCTGCCGACGGTATTGTTGGAGCTCTTTCACATACCTACGCTCAACCTCCTATGGGGTATGGTTTCCCTCCGGGAGGGGCCAGCACCTCTAGCACTTTCCCCCCTCCAGGTAGCATGTATCCAGGATACGACATGCCTCCTCCTTTTGCCCACCCTTCTGATTACCTCAATGTTTCCCATCCTAACCATTATCCTTACCCATAGCCTGGTGTCCCAGCTCCTCCAGCATTTGCACCTCCACCTCCCTTGCCTTCTCAACCCCCGCAACAGCAACTACTACCCCCTCCAGGGCAAGTATTTGCACAACAGGGCGCGACTAATCCTCCTTCTTCTCAAAGAAAGAGGAAAGGCAATCAAAATCAATCTGCCCCTGGTAATCGTGGATCCAATCCTCCAAGTATTGATTCTAACACTGCTAACCAACCATAAGGCTCTCAGCCCAAGCTGGACAGGCCTCTTCGCACCAATAAGCCTTGTTCATGTTGCGGTGTTTACGGTCATTAAACTCACGATTTTCCCCTATTACCACAGATGCGGAAGATGTGGGAGTCTCAGGTTACATTGCGTGGACATCATACCTCCCCTATTGTTCCCCCCAATGTGGCTATTTCTCAACCAACCGTGTTTACTGATCCTTTCCCTCAGAAAGGATTCGTGGCTACTCAACCACCTCGTGCCCCGGTAACCACTCAAACTTCCCCTTCTGGTTCCTCTGATTACCAGATTCTCATGATGACTTCTGACCAACCTCTCACCATCGACCTTAACCTTCAAACTCGGTCTCGTCAGTACCCCACTCCTCCCGCTCCGTCTGTCTCCGAGTCACCTTCTTCAGGTCCTACAGAGCCTCTTTCGACACCCAATGGTCCTTTGCAGATCCCTCAACCCAAAGTTGAGGTCCCTATCAAGGTTCCTAAGGGCCCATTACGCCGAAATGCTGCTTCCAGTAGAGCTTCTCATTCGTATAGCGTAGTAGATGATTTGGCGCAATCTCCTGCTGCCATTTCAACACTGGAACTCCTCCAGTCGTGTCCTTCTCAAAGGAAGGCTCTACTATCTGCCATGGGCACTGTAGATCCTGCTGATGACCAATTGATTGTTTTCGATGCCTGTCAGTCAGATCATCCTCCCCTTCCTGCTTCTGTCGCTTTCCAAATCCCAATCAAAATTCGGAACGCTAATGTGTCTCGATGTATTATTGATGAGGGGGCATCTACATGTGTGATGTCTACTTTGGTTTGGAAACAACTCGGATCTCCTGAGCTGGCCCCTTCCATAATCACCCTTTGTGCGTGGGATGGCCACGTCTCCCAGCCCATTGGCCTATTCCGTAATTGTCCTATCACCCTTGCGGGCAAGACTGTTTGTGTTGACGTTGAAGTCATCGACGCCCCTCTTGACTATAACATTATTTTGGGGCATAGCTACACCTATGCCATGTTTGTTGTCCCATCCGCGGTCCACCACAAGATGTTTTTCCATCACAATGGAAAGATAGTCACCATCGATCAATTGAGATATCATGAGCCAAAATCTCAGACCTCCCTTGAGTCTACCATCTCTTTTGTAACCAATAAGCAAACCGTTGATTCTTTGACCAGTGTTTCCCTTGGCGTCTACAAAGAATCCTCCTTGCTTGGAACCTTCCTTGGTCTTCCTCCTCCTCTTGTCTCTGATCCAAGCTTAGCGAATGTTTGCATGATGCAATCGTCTCGGGCTGACCTTAAGCGACCCACTTCGGTTAGTCAACAACCTCAACCTCGCCCGCCGCAACCCGCTTCTGGCCCTTCGCCTCAGCTGGCTGAACCTCTTTCGCCTGGACCTTCCCATCCAGCTAGTACTCATGAGCCTCACTACCCTCCTGGGTTGGTTCCCCCAGGTCTCAACCATATGGGAGCCGTCCCTCTTGGCTATTACCCCGCTGGTAAAATACCTTTCCTTGCTCCCCCTCCTAGATTTTATTCGGTCCCCATCATGGCAACCCTTTCCCTCCCTAATTTGACCCTGGGAATACCTGTCTGGTATCTTACTCCTCCAACCGAGACCCCACCAAGTCACCCCAAACCATACCTTGATTTGACACCGGTTCAACCGATTCCCTTAGCTTCTTCCATCACTACAGTGCCACCAACACCTCAACAAGACCCTTCTCCTATTGTGACAGCTACTGGAAAGAAAGGCAAAGCTCGCAAGGGGGCATCCAAAGACAAGGCCACCCCGACAAACCCTACCCCTCCTCCACCTGCCAAGCCTTGTGCCTTGTGTGATGGCGTCGGTCACGCCACCCATACTTGTCCCGAGTTGCCCCGTATCAAACCCATGGTTAAAGTCGCATTCTCGGAGTCTACGATCCATGAATCCTCTGTTTCTTCCTCGTCCGCAGTCAAGAACCCAAAGACTCTTCGCACCAACAAACCCTGTGCTCTGTGTGGTGTCCATGGCCATTATTCTCACCATTGTCCTCACCTCACGCATTACTGAGCCTCTTTAGAGGTCATTTGCGAGTACGAGGTTAAAAAAAATCAATCCGCCTCTCCCATCCTCGCGTAGTATGTGTCAGGCCAACTCTTTTTGAGTTCCCATTTGTTGATGAATGTTTGATGCAAGGCAGGGAGACTGTTTATGCTATTAGGAGGTAAGTTTTTAAACCATTTCTTTACATATCCTCCTAAACTTTGGGCGAAGATCCTCGTCTTCACAGTTTCTTCTTCTATCTCCATGTAATCAAATGCATCTTCCATCCTACCTACATGATGCTGAGCTGTTGTAGACTCTTTTCCAGTGAAATGAGGAATTTTGGACTGGTAATAATTTGGTAAGGGAAGTAGAGATTTTGGTAACACTAATGGGGCATACCATGTTGCCATGGCTGGAAATAAGGGTGGATTTACAAGAGGTGGATTTATAGGTATAAAAGTGGGCTGAATAGAGGCGTTTTTCACAATGGTAGTATGGATTGGAGTGGAAAAAACACTTGGGCCAGCAAACTGATTTTGAGCAGGCTTGTTATGGAAAAGGCTAAAGTGATGAAGAAGCTGGGAATCAGAAGGAGTGAAAGGTGAGGCTTCTCTACTGAAGCTTTGTTGCAAATCTGAAATGTCAAAATCAGTTTGGCTTAAATCACCTTGAGATATAGTTCTAAAGATGTTCTTTGTATGATGTAAATCAAAGTGTGAATCCTCTAAGCGAACAAGGTTTTCAGGGACAAAAATTGTTCTTAAGAGGCTCCTATTAGCAGCTGATTTTCCAGAGTTAGAAGTTTGCCACAGAATTCTCTCGAGATTGTTAACGATTAAAGGAGGATTTGGGTCTGGATGGGATCTAGTGTTGATCCTATGTGAAGCAAGACTATTTTTTCAAAAATGAGAGAGGTCAAAGTTTTAAGGATTGTTTTGGGGAATTTTACCTCTCACAATGTCTTATCTGGTATGGGACTAGGCTTCTAAATTTCCTCAAGGCTGGTTAACACAGTCCTAAAGAGATCTGGGAACCTAGATGAGTAATAGGCCTACTGGGGATAGTGGAGTCGCCAGGTGGAAACTATTTAGCTTCTATGAAGGTAAAAATTGGATGGTTCCACCACCATGTTTATTATGAAGCCAAACTGAAATGTTTTTGGGTTTTTCTGAGTTATTTCGGTCTTATAGGTTAAGAGAGTGTCCTAAATCTGATTTAACACTTAGCTAAGGTGTTTAATCATACAGAGTTTCACTCTTATGGCTTGGTAACTGATTTCTTCAAGGTTTGATAAGGTCTTGCAAGAATCCTAAGGGTTACTTAGTTGTCACTGATTCAATTAATTCCTATCACGATTACCACTTTGTTAGGCAGTGCTTGAAGAGAGGCTACTTATGTTATATTGGACAGGGAGTGTTTAGTTTTAAATATTTTACTCAGTGTCCCACCATGATCGCCATTATGTTGGTGTCCCGCGTTTTGATAGTTTGGCAAATCAAAAGATAAGGAAACATCAGAACCAATCTTTAGAGTTACAGGATCTAGTCCTCCTGCTCTCAGAGAGGGATCTCTCAAATGATTTGTTTTGCAAAGGTTTATATTGTATGCTTTGAGTATAGGTTTTAGACTAGGTATTAAGTGCAAGGGTTTGTTTGTTTGTTTGGTTGGAATTGATACAACAGAACTTGAAAGGTCTAGGAAAGATAGATAGAAAGGGGAAATGTCAGCTTCATTGGGAACTGGAGTCAAAATAAGGTCATGAAAAACTTATCAATGGATATGGGATATCAAAGGGAAAATCTTACTTGGCCACATGATCCTTTGGTTTTGGAATGAGATGGACATCAATGATTTGGAAAGAGAAGTTTAATTCTCAACAAAGGGAATTTTAAAACACAACTTGAATAATAAAGAGCCATTTTATAGACAGGGCTAACCATGAATTCTACAAATCACACTTTTAAGCAAATAAATGACTTCAAAACAACTTTTAAAATCAAATCTAAGATTCAGGGAACACCCTATTTCCTCAAAGATTTTATTTCAAATGACTTAGAAAACATAAAAGGGTCACTGATAATTACGGTCATAGAAGAGGGAACACCTAAATACATCTATGATCACAACTATAAAGACCTTTGAGCCAACTGTTCAAGCAAGGACAAGGGGCAAGATCAAAACATACCTCCTTGGCTCACTGTAAACAAAGGAACTTCAAAGGGAGACTTCAATAACAACCTTTAAGTGGCAGCAGAAAAGCAAGGAGAACCATAAATCATGCTGAAACCAACTATTTCGAACTATTAAGGAAATAAACAAGCATGAAGACTAAAGAGAGAGATTAAAGACTCTAAAATACTCCAACAGAAGAAAACATAAAACAGTGAAGGATAAACAGGTCTAAGGTGCTTCCAAGAGTAATTTCTTAGCCTAAAACTTTCATGCTACTGTAGTAAGAATTTATGGAACAAAATGAAAACAGGGGAAAACATTAAATAGTTCAGAATACTTCACCAACGACCAAGCTCATGGATCCAATGATAGAGCCTTCTCAAGAACAAGCATGCAACGACATCATTAGGGCTTCCAAGATTTCAATTCTTCTTTAACTTCAACAGACTATGTATTTATTTCAGAGAGTTTCAGTATTACAATTCATGATCAAAAAACCAACCAACAACTACAATGGATTCCTCAAAAAGTTTTTATAGAAGAATGAGGAGGTCGAAAGAGACAAAATATCTTCTGATTTCAATTAATACAGTTAATGCTTCTCGGCCTTTGAGGGGCTCAAGGGAGAAGTTTACAGATATTTCCTGTATTAATTGGTTTACATTAACTATTTAAGCTTTGCTGGAAGCTTATGTTGACTTTAAGGCTCTGTGTCATCTTTTGCAATAATTCTGTTGATATTTTATATTAGCTTCTTTGATTCAAAATAACTATTCAGTTGTAAGGGGGAGATATACTTTGTTGTGGTCATTACTCGACTTTTGTTTGAATGCTGTGAAGGCACAGGTGGTAATCTGGTAGCTGAGAGGAATCAATTTGCCTCTGACGAGGTAGTGGAGGCATCCTCTGTCTGATAAATATTCTTGATTTGTTTTTAACCATGTTTAATTCGATGGATAGGTCTTTGCTAATCGATTTTTAGCCATAATCCATTAAACTGTATAATTAATGTTTTATCCTTCATTTCTGCTGTGTCTGGGTCTTCAACAATGATACTCTTTGTTTTGTTTTTAATTCACTGTGTCTTGTTGATGTGCAGGTGTCGCAAAGGGCTCATATGGCATCAATGTCCATGAAGCATTGACGAAACGTGACTTTGAACCCTTTGGAATGATCCTTCTGTGTGTACAAAGGCATGGGGGAATCATCATCCCTTAGCCTTTGGTTTTCCTTTAATATAATGGAAAAACCATAGATACCTGCATAGAACAATAAAAATTTAATAAATCTTGCGTTTATGTGGTAAAACTGCTTAGGAGGCTATGGGGATAAGCGTGGTCGTTGGATGGCAACATCCAACGATGGAGATCTGTTAGCAGAGGTTTAAAAAGGAGAGCGGTGGGAAGAAATAAGTTAGATCCATCGATCTATAAAGATCGACGGTCATGATTGATCAAGAGGAATATAATGAAAAAGGTCAGTTTTCAGTGGAACGATGGAAATATAAGAAAAAAAGGTTAAAAAACCTTTGTTTCGAAGGAAATATGGTTAAAAATAGAGTTGGGAGTTTAGGATGATCATGGGCCGCCGGATGAGATCGGCCCACGCGATCAACGGTGGAGATCACGCGTTAAAATCCTTTGGCGAGGGTGGAGGGCGATAGTGTAAGGCCAGATTAAATCTGGGCCATTGATCTACAGAGATCAATGGTGGGAGGCACACGCGATGAGACATAATGGGAAAGAGGAAAAGTGGTTTTGGGGATGAAAACCACGATTTTCGCGTTGAGAAAAGGCGGGTAGGCAATTTTTTTCCTTTTGTAATGCGATATGCATCCTCACCCAACACGTGGCATCAGAAAACCACCTATATCATGTGAATTTTAGAAATTATCCTCAGTGCTAAAAGTTACGTGAAAATGCGCTTCGACCGTTAGATCTGGGCCCTCAGATCGAACGGTGGAGAATGAGCGCAAAATTGGTTAGATGCGCGGGCGGTAGGAAGATGGGTGGTTTCGATCTGGGCCATCGGATCTAAGATTTGAACGACGGAGATTAGTTCTGGAGGGAGGCAGGACCCACAGGGGTCGGGCTCAGCGGGGTTAATATGAGCTGTTGGATAGAGAAAATCAATGACAGAGATTGTATTTGAGGATCGAATGAAATAATAACAAAGCGGAGACAGGGTTAATAATGACCATTGATCTGCAGAGATCAACGGCTATAGTGGGTCGAAAAAACATTATGAGCAAGGCTACATAAAATTTAACCAAAGTCAGGAGAGGCATCCTGGACCGTCCGATCTAGACACGTGGACAGTCCAGATGAAATCAGAGGCAGAGGCATCGGCGGGGCAAAGAAATTGGAGTGCGACGGAGCGATTGAGCGTTGGCCATTGATCTAAGGATCAGATCAACGGTGGGGAGTGAATCAGAGGGGTTAAAAGGGGGAGGAAAGGTTAATGATCGGGGTGAATATGGACCGTTTGATCTGGGAAGGCGGGGAGGAGATCAATGGCTCTCGATTGATCGGGGGATGACCAATCGGTGAGAGAAATTAAATGCGCCCGATGCAAACTTTGCAATGCGATGCTGCGTAGGCCGCTTGATCAGTTTTTATATCAACGACGAATATTATCTTAAGACATGCACCAACGCAAAACCTTTAATACATATGAAAAACCCAAAGTTTTAATAAATACAAAGGTTTTGGCTGTTGGGGCGGGTTATATTATAAAGTGGCGTGGCGCCCCGTCTGCGGGGCCTTGTTTATATGGAATGCGAAGGCCCGGGGCTTTATGAATAAGGGCCAATCGCATCGGAATTTTTGGTGCGGTCTCTCAATCTAACCATTTTTAATTTTGCGATGCGATCAACACTTCGAGACTTAAACTCTTGGTCCCAGGCGCAAGTTATATGGAGTAAAAGTGGAGGGGGCGGAGTTTATACAAAGGGGCTTCAATCACATTGGAACTTTTGATGCAGGATTTTTAATCTATTCAGTTACATTTAAAAACATTGTATGGGTGCGTTTAGAACAAACTTAGAAAAAGGTACGTTTATGAACTTTACAAAGGAAAATATTAATCGGGAATGGATTTTTACAATGTTTTAGCACCCGATTGCAAGCATAAGGGTTATATGAGGCGATAATAGGATCAGGGGTATAAACACAGGGCTTAATCGCATTGAAGTTTTTAAATATGGAAAATAGACCTGCGCATCCCGATTTCTCTGATGCGATAAGCGCCAAAAGGCTTAGCGCTTGGTTATAGCACCAAGGCATTTGGTGGGGAAGTGTTTAGGACTTAGCCCAAAGGGGCTTAAGTCCATAGTTAGCAATACTTATTTTTTATGAAACTTTTCAAGGTTTTTTGATGGATTTGGGGGTTTTGGTAAAATGGATTTTCATGAAGGGAAGAAGGGAAATCATGAAAAACAGAGGAATTTCATAGGGAATAAAGGGGTAAAAATGAAGTTTATTTATGAATGAAGGAGGGGAAAAAATGGGATTTTGCAGCAATTTTTATTCATGGAATGACAATAGAATTTCCGAGTTCAAAAAGGGGAACAACACTAACGATTATCCAAAGGATAGGATATTATCAAAAGACTTTAAGCACCAATGATTTTATCAATAAAATTGTTTCTTGAAGGCTGTCCAAAAATGATTTAGCCACCACTTGACATGTCAAAATTTTATAGGTGGCTAACAGTCCACATACCATCCATCCTTGTTGATGGTACCCTGCGAGAAATGAGAGATCATAGTAAAGTCATCCTCCTCCAACCTCCTGGTGAGAGCATCTATCTCAATAGAAGTGGGAACACCAACGACCTACTTCCCTTTCTTCTTCTCATCATCTCTCATCTTCTTATTCATCGAACATCTTAATGAAAAATGACCCATCTTGCCAGAGTTGAAACACTTGATACTCAAGTCCTTCTTCTGCTTACCCTTCATTCATATTGGAAGTGCCACGTCATCATATACCCTCTTCTTTGAATGAAGATCCTTGTCTCGCAACTCTTCCTGAATGAACTTGTCCCATAACTTATTCCATTCTAGAAACTTGTCCCCGGAAACAATCCCCTTGATGAATGGCTTGCACTATGGAGTAAACCCTTTCAAGGTAATCGTCACCATATCCAAATCTGAAATAGTCACACCGATGACAGCAAGCCCATCTTTGACTTGACACAACCTCGACAGATATGAAGTCAGTCCTTCACCTTGCAACTTCTTGGTGGACTTCCACTTATCCTCCAATACTAATACCCAGTTCTCGTTCTTATTTTGGAACAAATTCTGTAGATCCAACCACATCCCATGTGATGTGTTCTTCCCATACAAATGAGGTATTAGGGGGTCCTTCACACCATCTAGGATGATCAATCTCGCCCTCATATACAATTCCTCTTACGCTTCCAGCTCCTTAGGGTCAGTTGGCTTCTTCATCTCTTTCTTGACGAACTCCCAAATCCTGTTGACCTGCAATACCAATGATCTGAAATGGATCTGAAATAGGACTGAATATTCGCCAAAGTGAATTGATTGTTAACTTGAATCACTTAGCGTGGAAAACTGAAGAAAAGCAATTGATTTTATGACTTAATCTAGAACTTAAGAAGCAAAATTAAACATGAATTTTCAACAAAGAAAAGAGATGGAAGACAACAAACATTGATTATGGAGTTCTTCCCTGGTGGACTACGTCTCTGGGTCTGCTTTCAATATGGGCGTCTGTTTGATTAAGGAATGATCCAAGGAATTATTTACATAGAAATTCCCTAGACTAATCATGCTTGCAAGCACCTCTAGTCTCTGTGAACATAAAGCTCTCCCTCCTAGCTTTCCAACGCATGTCTCTGTGCCCAATTCCACCTTCGGATGACCAAGATACACCTGAAAGAAAAGTGCCTCCTCTCTTCACAAAATTATGAACAAGGCTCAAATTGCACTCTCCCCACTCATGGTGCCATGGTTAACTTTTATAAGCCTTGGACCAAGTTGAGGTCGAACATCTCAGGCTTAACATGGCATATGGTTTTGCATTAGATAGATTGAATGTTCTCCATGCAATAGTGGTGTTACACCTTAGGATTTGTTACATGGTGAGGTTATTAATACATAATGTTTTTAACAACAAAACCCATTTTTAAACCATATGATAAAATTAGACCATGACGGTTTTGTTATAGTGGAAATATCTGACGGTGCAGCTAACCGCTCCATGTGACAAGTGAAATACTAGCGGTCGATTAGCTGACTACCACATCGACAGTCAAGCTTTGGCGGTTACGAGTTGTTTAGCGGTAGGCTCCCAAACTGTGCAGTGTCAACCTCTTGTTCATATGCCTGTAGTCAACTCCACCCGACGATATTATCCTGCGCAGTTAAGACTGATATCATATGGTTATTACATATTTTTTAAGATTGGTTGATATGCGCTAGGTTTAGAACTTTAGGTTTAGGACCTTTAACTTACAACATCATGTAGTCTTTCCACTTAGGTCCTTTCAAATTACACCATGACACTTTCACCCGATCTTAGGTTCACCATATAGTTTAAAACTTAGAATTTATAACCATAGGTTTAATACACCTTTGACACATAATTTGAATGCAAAAATTACACCATGAACCAATTGAAGATTTCCTTCTCATCCGGATCACTAAAGAATTGAAGGCTATAATGGAATTCCTTGTCGATCTTGGAATATGCAAGATCATCCTGGATCAATCCTCTCCACTTGAAAGCTTTTGGACCAACACAAGTTTTATTTAAGTAGACATGAGGTGAGGGTATAACTCCCTCACCCTTCCAATCTCCATCCACCTCGCCTTGCTTGGATTCATGCCTTTGAGTCCCACTCGAAGATATTCAACATCTCCACGCCGTGAAGTACGAACCTTCCTGTCCAAGATGGTATCTTCTTGCAACTCATTCATATACTCAGGTGCAAAATCATCAAATATAGGGATCTTTTTATCTTCCTTTGGATCAATGATCATCAGAGGTTCATACAACTTCATATTTTCTACATTTACAACTGAATAAATACGCATGTAAGGATCTAACTGGAATGCATTATTTCCAATCTTTTCAGTAATCTTGAAAGGACCATACTTGATGGGTTTTAGTTTCTTACCTTATCCTTTCAACCTGTCTTTACTGATATAAAACCATACCTGATCACCAACCTGAAAATGATGATCCACTCGATGCTTGTCATGGCACATTTTTTACTTGGCTTGGCTCTTCTCTAACTGATCCTGCACTGCTTCATGTATCTGTTGAATGAACTTAAATGATTTATTTGTATATTTTTGTTCATCCACTTTATCTTCTTCACCAAACATGAAATCCATTGGTGGCTTTGGTAGATACCCGAAACATGTTTCAAATGACAATCACTTAGTTGAAGAATGTAAGGCTCGATTGTAAGCATGTTGCACGTAAGGTAAAGATTCATCCCAAAACTTAGGATGTTTGCTGTATTAACCTCTTGGAATATGTATCATTGTCCTGTTTACCAATTCTATCTGCCCATCGGTCCGTGGATGAAAATTTTTGCTCTTCTTCAGATTTGTGTCCATTAGTCCCCACAAAGTGGACCAAAACTCTCCTACAAAGTGAGTGTCTCGGTCAGAAATGATGGAAGTAGGTAACCCAAAATGAACCCATACCTGTTGAAAGAACATATGTGCAGTCTGTTCAATAGTCACTTTCTTTTTGCATGGAACAAGAATGCACATCTTGCTGAAACGATCAACCACGACATACATGTAATCATGCCCTCTCCTGGACATAGGAATTCCTCCAACAAATTCCATGGATATGTTGTCCCATGGTCATGAAGGAACTGGAAGTGGCATATACAAGCCAATATTTCAATTGCCTGGTTTGCTTGTCTAACACATAACACATCCTTTAATGTACTTAACAATTGTTTCATACATGTGAGGCGAGTAGCAATACCTTTGAATTTGCGCCATTGTCTTCTTACGCCAAAATTTACTGAAATGCGAGAAGAATGTACTTCCCAAATAACATGCGCCCTTTCTGTCTGTGGTATGCACAACTTACCCAGATGATATAACAACCTGTCATGAACATGAAAATTGACTTCTTCCACTTGAGTACCATGACTTAGTGATTCATAAATATCTTTGAAATCAACATCTGTAGTACATTGTTCTAAATAACTTTCATGTTTTAAATAACTATTCTGCAGCATTACTAAAGGATTCAAAGATGGTCTAGACAACATATCAGCTACTTTGTTTGCTACAAATTTCTTGTACTTAATTACTAAGTGAAATTGTTGAAGAATTCCCATCCATCTATAATGGCGAGATTGTTGCAACTTAGTCTGAGACTGAAGGTACTGAAGCGACTGATGGTCTGTGTGAATCACTATTCCCTTACCATTAAGTAGTGTTTCCATTATTAACACTTTCAACCAAAGCAAATAGTTCTTTATCATATGTCAAATAAGTTGTAACTGCCTTAGAAAAAGTTTCTGAATGAAAACAAATAGGTTTCCCTTTTTGAAGTAAGACTGCACCCATTGCATAACCACTAGCATCTGTTTCAATTTTGAATTGCTATTGAAGATATGGTACAACTAAGATTGGTGTTGTGACAATTTTCCGCTTAAGTGTATCAAAATATTTTTGTTGTTTCCCTCCCCATTGAAAGAAAACTTCAGAACATGCCAAAACATGTAATGGTGATGCAATAAAAGAAAACTGAGAAATGAATTTTCTCCAATATTGAACCGCACCTAAGAAACTTCTAACTTCAGTCACATTCTGTGGTCTTAGCCACTTAACAATCACATCAATTTTCAAATGACCACCTCCAACTATGTAACTAAGATAAATCAATGAAGTTTTACCAAACTCACATTTGGACAGTTTAAGGTAGAATTTTTCCCTTTGCAACACTTCAAAGACCTGTTTAACATGCCTAATATGCTCTTCCATACTGGAACTGAAATTGGGATATCATCTAAGTAGATTATGACAAATTTATCAATGTATGGACGGAATACATCATTCGTAACCCGCATGAAAGTTGTTGGAGCATTACAAAAACCAAAAGGCATCACTAACCATTCAAATAGCCTCTACCTAGTTTTAAATGCATTTTTCCAGATGTCATTTTCTACAATGTGAATTTGATGATACCCACTATGAAAATCCAACTTAGTGAATAAACAACATTTTTCAACTGGTAAAGTAAATCATCTATCCTGGGAAGAGGATACCTGTTTTTTATTGTGATTTTGTTTAAGGCCCTAAAGTTGACAAACATTCTCCATGTCCCGTCTTTCTTAGTGTTATGAAGGTAAATCCTCTCTGCGGACAGAGACGATCCCTCTAGCCCTAGGGTGGGTTTAGTAACAAAAGGACACGCTAAAGTGTTGCTTCCCAGTTAATGAATGAACAAAAGACATGGTAGATTGACCTACCTTGAATCCAACGCTGTCGTCATTGCAGAAAGAGTAGTGGCCTCTCACTCTTGCCTTGGAAAATCAAAATCTGTTCGCTGTCACGTTCAGATACCTGCACATGGGAAAAAGAACAAGAACAACATATTACAAAATAGTTTCACTCATAAATATTAGCCAGTCAAAGAGGGCTAAACATATCGCATCAAATAAACATCATAACACAATAGTGGAACCAAACAATAGTCATGTATATAAATGAATAGAAGGAAGAGTACAACCGATGCTTTGACGTCGCAGTCTCCTCCAGCGGGGTTCAGGCGAAGCGCGTCTCAAATTTTCATCAGGGAATTGGGACGGGATGAAGGCATGGACTCAAGCTCTCTTAGAATTCATCAACTCAAGCTTCCTCAACATAATTCCTTCTTATTATATCTTCTCTAGTAACTCAGCTATATTATGTATAATTCTCCTAGTTCAAATCTTCAACCGTTCAGTTGGCTAGTACTAAGAGAGATAGCTACTTTTATAGAGGAAAAGGAGGAGGTTGGGATCCCTAAAAATGTGGGAGGGAGTCCTATCCCTTAGGAGAGTTCCAAGGGAGGTGGAAACTACTAAATAAAGGAAGGAGTTCGTGGTTGTTTTAGTTCAACCACTCCCAATGACTCATCCTTGAGGTGGTTGGAATGGAACCTCTACCTCTATTTTTAAAAAACATTCCATAAACAGCTTGGTGCGGGTGTCTAACTGGCATAGAGTGCCAACTGGCGTGGGCTCAGTGTTAAATTTCTTGGTCGGTGTGAGGGTGTATCTGGCTACTCACGCCAAGGCAAAAATAGGGATTTTTACAGCTCTGCTCAGGGAAATGTCAACAAGAAGAATGTTACTTTCATCAAAAGGGATGCAAGGATGGTATTTGCAAGGCATGACACTGCTTATTGGTAACATAAATGACCCTCCAATGTGTGAGTTGGGGATTGCAGGGACTGACAAAATGTTGTGTAATAGATGCCCCCTAAAGCATGAAGTCCGAGGGAGAGGGAGGGATGAAATGCTTTATGAGAACGCGTTCGAGCCAAACACCGCTATTGGAAGACCTGCAATTACAAATACAACTGATATCTGTGATACATGAATCATGTGGCATGGGCGCAGCCATCCATAATAGAGTATATAAAAACTGAGATCTGAGGTATGGATGCATCCGTCCAGTAGCAAGGATCAGTAAATAGACTCAGGTATGGTCGCAACCATCCAATCAAAAGAGTCATACAATAAGTCATAATAATCCATGAAAATCTACAGCCTGGATTTTATCAGACAAAACCCAGGGTCTTGTGCTCCATCTCGACTCAAACAAGTACAATTTCAAGCATGAAAATATATGAGCTGAAGTCGAACATGCAAGAAAATCATCTGATTACCAGCCAATGATGAAAGTCGTTAACATACGCGAGAGAAACCATCAATGATGACGATGGCCCTCAAGGTACAAAAGGTACAATATACAGAATGTGAACAATGATCTGATGTTGAACATCCGCAGAATCACTCGATCGAAGGCCAATGATGTGAACCTTGCATCGAATGCGAAAAACCTGCCATTGAGGCATGCAGGCTCCAAGGTACCAGAAGGGTGTCTCTAAATAAAATTCCTAGATAATGAGCTGAAGTCGACAGGAAGTGACTTGGTCGAAGGAGTGCCATAATGTTTCCCACATCATCGACACGAGACATAGTAACATGATGAAAGTGAATTAGGACCAACAAGGAATCAGAGGAAGGTTCATAACTGTAGAGGCAAACTTCTCTTGAACATATCAGCAGCACGACACTGGATTTGGTAGTATTTGACATGTTAGGATCTGAGGTCATGATGACATGGAAAAGAGCAGATGAGAGGTCAAAAGAGATTACCCAAACCCATGGAAGCAAAAATGATGAAATGAGATGTCCCCAACCCGACACGAATGCAAACAAGTGCCATGTTCAAGAGCGACATACTGCCAACATAACTAAAACTTGGTTCCATTTCCCCCCACCATTTCGGGCGAGTACCCCAATTATTTTTTAAAACAATCTTGAAGGGGATAGAATATGCTTATACTGTAAGCTTGTCCTTTAGACAAATCCAACCTAGTACATTTTATGAGCCAAAGGAAGGAGGAACTTGAATAACGTCATGGCGACGAAGTCCGATGTCATCAAGGTTTAACGAGTCTGACAAAGGGAGAAACTTGGCATATTTTCATGTTTAGAGAGTTTGAAAAGAAGGTGGTAAAGAAAACTCCAGCAGTCCCTTTTCGTAGGTAGTCTCACAAATCCGAAAAGGTAGAAAAATGTGTCTAAGAGAACCTCTTAGTCGCGATAGGCTAAGGTATTCCTTTTTCGTAAATAATCCATCCTAGCCCGAAAAAGGGTTAAACGTATACTAGGTAGATATCGTTTCGCAGCCATTTAACGAATTCAAAATGACAAGAGTCTCGACGATCTTTTCAATTTTAGAGAGTCAAAAAAGAGCTGAAAGATGACTCCAGTAGTGAATTTTTCGTGTTTTTACCAAGTCTGAAAAAGTATAAAATATAACTCGTTACTTTATTATTGTCGTATGAAAAACTTGTTGCTGCACAAGAGACATATGTAAAACCCATTTCTCAAAAATAATATAATAAAATAATCAAAAAACATGTCTTAAAACCTAATTAGGGCCGTGAAAAAGTTATAAAATGCCAAAAATGGTAAAAATAATTACTTTTCACTTTTTACCTCTTGTGGAGCAATAGTTACCCATTTTACTGTGCAACCTTGCGGCGACGATAGCGGCCAAACCAACAAACCAATCTCAAATCCGAAAACTCCAGGTAAGAGCTAAGATCCCTCTCATTATTTTAAGTCATTTCTCAGTAACTGCAATTTTCAATTTTGAATTTTGGGGAAGGAAATGCAAAAATTAGAGCATGGCGGTCGGTGCGAGTTTTGGGCATGGAGTCGCGCCAACCGCCCAATTTTTTACACTAGGGCGTGCCAACAGTGCAAACCATTTCTAGGAAAAATGTTGATCAAATATCCCAATTAATCACAAATGTAAGGTTCAAAATTGACTAATACCACTCATATGAATGTGTTTGTAGGTAGAAAGAGGAAAAATGGTTATCGAATGGAAAGAACGGGAAGATAGCGAAGAAGATGAGCTGGCCATGGAAAATGAGAGAGTCATGCAAGCTCTCAGAAATTGCGGTCTGAAAAAATTCTTCTTAACGCGATGTCTCCGAGCCCAACTAGAGTTATTACAATATCTAGTCAACATATGAGACGAAGATCAAGAGAAGTTCATCCTTCAGGATCAAGAACTTGAGATTGAAGTCTCTGACGTGTATTTCATCAAAGGATTATCGCGAAGGGGAGAAGCACCAATCCTAACCGACACTCAGCCTTGCATGGAAAACATGACCATGGTGATAGACATGGTATGTCCAGGAGCACGGAAGGGATCAGGGAGTGGGAAAGTTGATATCCAAACTATCCCAGATTTGACACTACGAGTGGTACTACATACCATCACATGAGCTGTGGGGTCACAAGCACCGCACGAAGCAATAGAGACACAATTGCTTCTTGCTATAGACTGCTTGGCACTGACCATCTACAACTGGGCAGAGGCCGTGACAATAAACATGAAGCGCCAGCTAACAAATTGCAAGAAGTCAAATTGAAACAATTCTGTTATGGATCTATTCTGGTATCATTCTTCTTGGAACGACTACCCATTTTTCAGTGACAGGAGGTCATAGTCCCCACACTACCAGCGAGAGAACCACGGATGGCCCGATGGGCAGCACTAATGCCAAGGGTAGGGGGCAGTCAACAGATGTCCTGGAGACCAAAATTATTTGATTGGCTCCACAGACAACTGATTGTCATGGAGGACTGGCCCTACTCTAGTACCGATTTCACTGATGATCCGTACCTCCCACTCCCAGAGGGAGAGGATTGGGATGAAGATTTCAGTGAGACTCATTTTTTAAGTTTTATGAGTATTATGATTTTTTTTTATTTATGCGTGTTCTGACATTAAATCCATGTGATGCAGATGTTGGCCCAGAGAGACCTGCCGGCATGTCACCGATAGCAAGGCGAATCCCTCGCGATTTCGGCCTTCAAGGCGAGGACGGCGAGGAAGATGAGATAATGTGCAACCTAGAGGGGATCACATGAGGAGTCCTAGATTATGCACGTTTTGACGATGTTCCTCGCGCCTACCAGGTACGTACCGTAGGGGTGCCTAGTCGAATTCACTGCTTGCTGAGGCAGCTTGTATGGGTAGTGACATGTTATCATGAGCACTATGCTGATTAGACACCTAGGTTTTATTTTATCTGCATATTTTGAGAGACATGATGGTCTTGGGATGTAACAGAAACACACATATAATTTTTGAAGTTATGATGCACACGGATGCAAACATGCAATATATATATATATATATATATATATATATTCCTACATGGATCTTTTACATATGATGATGCTTTTACAAATTACACAATTGTCTATCTAATACAATGTTAGCCACTGTATCAGTTAATGTGTTCATTTGTCTAGGAATATGTCGATATGTGATAAAACCAAAATATCTTTCCAACAAACGAATATATAAATACAATCTCAGAATGTGTAGATTTCTAATTGAATAATGACTATTGAGTTGCAAAACAACAAGCTGTGAATCTAGATTTACAAGCAATGCGCGTATGCCGAGGTTGATTGCCTCAGTTAATAGCTCAATGACAACGCTATATTCAGCGAGATTGTTTGTGGTTTGTCCTAGACAAATACCTTGCAGATCTATCAACTCACCAACATGATCATAAATTACCCAGTTTGCCGAAGACAAATTCCTGGTACTGCGGGAAGCACCATCCGCGAAACCGACATAAGGGGTAATAGACATCTGCATAATAAGTAAGACCCAATAAGTAGGAAAATGCTCACAAAGTACACCACACCAAAAACATGTACAAAAATGTAAACAACACCTATGTACACCTATTATGCATGAATGACTCACGCATAATATTTTTTGAGATACAACCCATTTCTAGGTTATTCAAGAGGATGAACTTCGTAATCAATAAGCTCATAGGCCCCATTCTACAACACATGTTTAATGACGTAGGGCCCATGCCACATAGGTTGAAATTTTCTTGCCCCCAGCTTATCATGAGCTTGGTCATACAGGAGGATGATATCTCCTTCAATGAAAGAACGAGGGGAAACTAACTGATCAAAATGAGCTTTGACCCACTTTTTCTGTGCTTCAATAATGAGAGCAGCAAAGCGGCGGGTTTCATCCAACCTTTCTAAACAAAGGAGACACTCTTCTTCTGGCGAAGTATTCAGCAGTAGTTCAACAACCAACTTGAGCGAAGGTATTTCACATTCAATTGGGAGAGTAGTCCAGGCCATAAACCAACTGGAAAGGAGTGAACCTGGTCGTGTTCTTAACTGAGGATTGGTACGCCCAAAGAGCCAAAAATAACATGAGATGCCAATTTGATTTGTGGATCCCAATCGTACGTTGAAGCATCGTGACAAGAACTTTGTTCACAGCTTCAACCTGGCCATTGGCTTGAGGGTAGTACGACGTTGAGCTGTCGTGACACAGACCCAACTTAGAAGTCAACTCCGCCAACATATAATGCCAAAAATGGGAACCATGATCGGTAACAATGGCTTGAGGGACACCAAACCTAGCAATAATGTGATTGAATATGAACTGAGCAACTATCTTACCGTCAGCAGCAAGTGTAGGCATTTCTTTGGCCCATTTGGTGAATTAGTCCACAGCTATGATGATATAAGCATGTCCCCCGGTCGAGCGAGGGTTACACGTCATAAAATCGATGCCCCACTTCACAAAGGGACCAACGGTAATGACAGGATGAAGAGAATGGGTGGTGCATGCAACTTGCATTGATAAATCTGGCAATCATGGCATTTACGAGCTGTGACAATACAATCTTTGAAAATAGAAGGCCAAAAATAACTAGCATGAAGATTCTTCTGTGCAGTAGCATAACCAGACATGTGACCAGCATAGGCGCCACTGTGACAATCATTCAGAGCTTTCTCAGCTTCCTCGAGAGTCAAACATCGTCAGAGTATGGAATCGACTCCAACACGATAGAGAGTATCTCCAACTATACAATAAGGTTGCGACTAATGGCGGATGTGTCGACGGGCATCCTTCGTCAACTCAGATCTGAAAGATGAAGTCTGGAGATAAAAAATGATATCACCGTACCAAGGATCGAGGGTGCTAATCAAGAAAAGCGAATCATCTGGAATGGATTCCTCTGAATGAGAAGGAGTGAAGTCGGAAGGGGGAGAATAGAGTAAATCAACAAAGACCAATGATTTTTTAGACTTGGCAGCAGTAAATTCCAAATCAAACTCTTAGAGGATAACAATCCACTTTGAGTATTTCCCCCCTAGTAATTGTCGAGACAATATGTAGGTCATGGGGTTGCATTCAGAAATCACCGTCACTGTACGTAAAAGAATATAATGACGAATACGTTGAACGACTTGAACAACAGCCAACACTAACTTCTCAACGTGAGAATAACACTTTTTGGTGTCGAGAAGGTTACGAGACAAGTAATAAATAACATACTCATGAACATAATAATTATCTTGGACCAAAACATTGGCAATGATGCTGAAAGAGGCAGCTAAATAGAGGGAAAAATCACGATGATAATTTGGAGGGCGGAGGAGAGGAGCATTGACCAACAATGTTTTCAATGCATCAAAATATTTCTGAGCGATCTCATCCCAATAAAAAGGAACACCCGGCTTTAAAAATCATGTGAGTCCTTTAGCTACTTTGGCATAGTTAGGTATAAAATGACCTAGAAAATTAGCTTTCCCTTGTAAACTCGAAACTGATGCAATGAGGAAGGAGAGGGCAGGTTGATAATAGCCTCAACCTTGAGAGGATCTAGGCAATTTTCATTTTTGGAAACGATAAACCCTAAGAGTCTACCAGAATCGACGCAGAAGACACACTTGTGCGGATTAAGCCGAATGTTACAGTGTCTACAACGAAGAAAAATCTGACGAAGATGGTCAGGATTATCTCTACGCTTAGCTAAATGAGCCAGAATGTCATCTAGATAAGGCTGAACGAAGTGGCGAATATCATGAAAGGCATAAGACATCGCGTACTGAAAGGTGGCCCCGACATTCTTCAAACCAAAAGGAAGCTTCTTATATGCAAAGGTGCCCCAAGGACAGATAAAGGCAGTCTTATGTTGATTAGTCGGGAGAATTTTGATCTGATTATAGCCCGAAAAACCATCCATAAGGGAAAAAAGTTCGCTCCCAGCACAGTCGTTAATGATTTGATCGATGAAGGGAGTAGGATAATTATCCTTAGGACAGGCTCGATTGATATCACGATAGTCAACACAGGCACAAATAGTGCCCTGTTTCTTATCTACAGGAATAATATTAGAGACTCATTCTGTCAATGGAATTGGATAAATGAAACCAGCTTTGAGAAGCTTTTCCACTTCGGCCTTAATGGCAACAATTTTTCTAGGATGCACCAGACGAAGACACTGATGAACATGTTTCAAACCAGGGTAAGTATGAATTCCATGTACCACAATGCTAGGATCAATGCTGGGCATTTCTTTGTAGGACCATGCAAAGACATCACAAAATTTGCGAAAAAGGCTAGTATAGACTTGCACTTCATTAGAAGAACAAGTAACCCCAATATGGATGTTCTCGACAATTCCCGGTTTAATGGAAATGTCGATAAGCATCATTTGAGTAATGTTACTCAAGTTACCTTCCGAAAAAACCTCATGGACTTGAACAGGTGTTTGAAGCGGAGGAGAAGGAACCTGAGAGGAAAAATTCTCAAGATAGGTAGACATGGCCCAGAGACTTGGTAGAAATGAGGAACGATGATGACCATCATCCCACTGCAAATCGTCGAGAGACAGGGTTTCCACGATAGCCTCATTGGAAGGAAACACTTCTTTCAAAGGATCCAGTGAATCAAAATCACCAAGCCAAGGGGATTGAGAATAGATGTCAAGAGTCACGCTCGAAGAAGTAGAATCGGAGGATGGAGTGCCCGATGCGGCAATGATTTCACAATAATCAATTTCAATCGGACTCAACGACATCGAATCTCCTAACGAATCGATCTATTCAAAAGAAGGGATAACCCAAGGGTCATCGGTGCAAGAAATCATATTGACTTGAACAGTATTTGGTGGTGGAAGGGGAAAAATACCCATGAGGACAAGGTCCTTGAAAAGGCCTATCCCGATGCTCTCGTAGGGAGTAGGAATCTTATCCACATACGGAACGTTGTTCTCGAAAGAAGAAGTGAAGAAAGACAATTGATCGACAGTAATAATATTTCCTTCGTGTGAGAACTTCAGAACACGAAAGAGAATGGACGGAATGCATAGCATGGCGTGAGTCCAACTGCATCCGAGGAGAAGAGTATAATTGAGTTTAGCATCAACAACTTCGACCTCGACATTGATTGTCTTCCCTTCCAATGTGATCGGTAAAATAGCGAGAACCCCAAGAGGTTTAGATTCCATTCCATCAAATGCTTCAAGGGCATTAGGTGAAGAAGTGAGACCTAGAGAACCAATAGATTTCCAGCAAGAAAATGATATAACACAGGTGGATGCACCCTCGTTCACGACGGCCTAGTGAATATTCAAACCATTAATACCAACTTGAATGATGAGTGCAATTCGGTGTGGGAGTCGTGAGACAAAATTCTCTAAATCGAAACCGAGAAGGCTAGTGTCGGCAGGATCAACCCCACCTATCGCAGATAGCAAAACCTTCTGTTGCGACGGATAACTCTGAAGCATTTCCAACACAGACATTGTGGACGACGCCTGAGCCAAATTTTCAACAATACTGTAATGCTGAGTAGCACGAGCATTAGGATTATACGAAGACTTACAGAGTACACCTTTGGAAGGCGACCGTACAATGGATTCGCCGCTAGGTCATTCAATCTCAAGAGAGCCAGAAGTAGGTGGAGGAGGAGGAGGACCATCAACGATCTCTTTCCCCGATGCCTGACGTGAACCAGAATAATCTTTCGATCGAGTAGCAATGGAAACGGGTGCATAACCAGTCATCATAAACACTCGTGAGCCAGATGGAGCTGAGGACTGAGGGTGCTCTACCATCTGGGTCTGCTGAGGGAAAGGTTCTTTAAGAACGACCGGAGCTCCTTGGGTGCCTTTGAGAAATTGACTCACTTCAGACTGTTGAGGACAGTACTTGGTGAAGTTCTCATCATCACAAATCAGACAAGGATACTTCGGTTTGCGTTGAGAACTATCAGTAGAACGAGGTTTAGGAGAATCCTGTTTCGGGGTATCGGCTTTGGCCTTACCTTTACCCTTCTTCTTACCTTTGGAAGTGCTATCTATAGGATTGGCTTGAACAACTTTCAGTTCCGTGGGTTTGCCAGAATTTGAAGTCGACTGAGAAGCTACATTATTGGAAGAAGTAGACTTTTGCTTCCTAGGGTTGGATGAAGCAGAATTTTGAGAAGTCTGCGATACAGAACCAATAATACCATCAACGGATGGAGTCGCTGGCGGTTTAGAAGTTCCAGGTCGAGGAGCATTAGGCAAGATATCATATACTGCGCCAAACTGAGAATACATGAGATCAAGGTACTGGGCGTAAGCAATGGCTTGTTCCTCGGTTACACATGCCCCCATAGCTATGTATTTGGAAATCTGGTTGAAAAAGGAGGTAGTGAACCAATGAGTCAAAAGTTGATCAGGTATCTCAAATTCGATCATGCAACGACGACACCGTCACTCATGAATATGATCCAAGATATGAGTAGCTCGGTCCTGTTTCAATGAAGTGAGGAGGTGCGTCCTGGTCTCATAGCGGATCGGTAGCTGAAAATGTGTAAGGAATTCCATGGTTAAAGAATTGAAATATTGGAAAACTCCACGAGACAGTTCAATGTACCACTTTGCAGCGGCACCAGTACGAGTTCGCTGGAAAAGACGGAGACGAATGGAATCGTCAACCCAAGAATTAGAAGAACACCACAAGTGGTAAGTCATAACATGCGTTTGGGGGTCTTCATGAAGTTTACTCTCAAATTTAGGATAATCACTAGGAATCTTGGTCAGAACTGGAGGCCAATATGAATTATGAAGAATAGGATCATTTGTAAACTTCGACACATCAGGTAATTCCAACGTAGCAAGAAACGGTAATTGAGATTCTGTCCCCATACATTTTGTTTTGAAGGATTCGGATCATAGGGATTAGAAACATGATAATTAGGTTGATACTGGGGTTGAGGACCAAGATATTGAGTCAAAGTAGACCACTGAGGTCCTTGCTGAGTAGCATAAGGATTTTACTGTGGAATGTAAGCATGAATTTGAGGTTGCTGATACATAGGTTTATGTTGAGGTTGTTGATACACAGGTTGATGTTGAGGTTGTTGATACACAGGTTGATTTTGAGGGTAAGGAAACTGAGGTGCACTATATACTAGTTGATTTTGAGGGTACAAAATCTGGGGTGCGCTATATACCGGTTGATGTGAAGCTTGAGGGTAATAAGCACCCTGTGGTTGTGCAGGTTGACCTTGCAGAGTGAGTTGAGCAGGCTGCTGAGCAGTATAAACAGGTAAAACCAGCTGTGGAAACGAAGGAATCTGCTGGTGGGCAGGTTGCAACGGCTACTGAGTTGGTTGAACCGACTGTTGAAATGGTTGTTGAGGGCCACCAGGTTGACCTTGTGGTAAAGGTTGGCCTAATGGTTGAGATGGCCTAGGTTTTCCCTTATGACCAAGTTGACTCGGAGAAGGATCGTAGGATAGTCCTGGTTGCACAATATGTGGGCCATATTGAATGTGTGGCTGTGATTGAGGTGCAACAGGTTGTCCCTGTGGTGGATAAACTTGACCCCAGGACCAAAAGATGATCCAAGTTGAATCAAAGGTTGACTCAAGAGACCAGAGGGTTGTCCAGGTTGGACCAAAGGTTGTCCTTGTAAAGGGTGGCCTTGTGGACTGTATGGTTGTCCCTGTGGACCAAAAGCGGGGCCCTGTTGAGCTAAAGGTTGTCCCTAAGAGGGTTGTCCTTGTAAGCCAGAGGGTTGCACAGGCAAGGTAGGTCCCAAATGAGTAACAAACTGTGAAGGATCATAAATGGCCTGATAAGGATCAATAGGGGGAAAATAAACCGGAATACCACAGTCATCATAATAAAGCAGATATGAATAAACATGATTACCAACCGGATCATAGTGATGAAATAAAGGGTGGGTAGGAGCCTAGGGCTGCTGAGAGCCCTGAGAACTCTAGTGCTAAAAAAATAATAGATATTCCTCAAAATTAAGACCATCAGGAATCACAGGTGTAGTGGAAACTGAACTAGAAGCCACACAGACCGTCGGTTGGACTGGAACAAATGTAACAGTAACCGATGAACCAGGAGTCGATGGTGATAGCCCTAACAAATTTATGACTGAATTCTAAGGAGGAGATACTGTGTTGGATTGTGCTATGGATGCAACACCAGACATAATCTAACTCAAAGGCCTATAGCCAGTCGGAAGTGACACCGAAGGCAAAGAAGATTGGATAGAGGCATGAGAGAGATCTTTAGGAAAGATTTGATATTCTCCTGTGGATACAGGCATTTCTTCACTACCAACAGGATTGGAGGAATCCATATTTGAGTTTGCTGTAAGATCTTTGAAAAGAATACGGGGACTAAGAGGTATTGCAGCAGCAAAAAAATGCGATCCAGACGTGAGAGGAAGAAATTTTCCTTCATCCCCAAAACCAGACCAAGCACTTGAATGAGGCCAATTAAACTCAACTGGCTCGTTAAGTGGAGATCGAGTAGCAAGAGGTTGGATAGACGGTAAAACAGGCTGCGAAAACTCAACAGACCTAGTGGACTGAGGGGTTTCAAAAGAAACGTCCAGAAAAGAACCACCACTAGGAGGCAGTGAAGACGACGAAACTAGAGGTTCCGCCACTTTGACTATATATCAAAACAGGAATGAAAAAGAGAACCAATCGAAGGTTCCAAGATCAAAACTAAGGAAATTAATCAGACCAAGTAACGAACTTATAACAGGCGTGTAATCGTAGGTGATTAATTTTATAACACTGAAACCAAAATTCACAGTTTCATGTTTTAAGAGTCAAGAAACAGACAAAAGATGACTCTAGTCACTTTCAATTTGAAACGAGCGTGAAAGGACAAGTGCTCGATGATATTTTACTTATTTAAAGAGTCACGAAAATATCAAAATGACTACTTAGGTATTCTAAGCAAGAGGGTATACCAGGTTCCCATGAACTGCCATATACACCTCGGTGATCAAATGAAAGAGAAATGACCAAGGACTTAATGTACGTGCAGGTAGTCTCCCTGAATGTTGTGTTCGAAGTATCATGGTTACAAGGTGGCAGAATCAACTTCCTATGGATAAAGGATTGCAACCTAGAGGGGTATCCCTTTATATATGTGACGGTACGGGGATCACAAGTCCGTACTAGCACTATCTGAAGCCAAAAGACGAGCGACAACTACTAGGTTTTAAGACGCCGGAACACATCTCTAGCTTAGACCACTAGAATGTTTCGTTAGCTTTCAATGTTGCCTTAGGTTTATTGAGTAAATTTTAAAGTTGATCTTGGATTATGTTTCAATTTCAGGCCCTATCTAATTTGGAGCTCAACTTCCTAAATGCAAGCTATATGCAAATGAATATCATTTCAATTCGATGAATGCTAGTTATAAGAGGGAGAGAAATCTTTCAAACAAGCAAGCAAGGAAAGTATGCGAAGAAAATTCCAATGTCCTTAATGCAATCAAGCAAAAACGAAATTCCTTCCTAGATTAACGAATGCTAGTTTATGTAAAGGAACGTTTCATTTTCAATGCAAAAAAAGAATGCAAAAGGTATTTTTGATTTTTCAATGAAATGAAGCACACAACGTACTAAATCAATGGAAAACAAAATAAACACTAGTTTGAGTTTTGCGAATGTAAAGATTTGAAATTGAATGACTCAACCAAAGCAAAACATACACAAAAACATGCAAGCTAATGAAGCAAACTTTCAATCGCAAAAGAGAGTTTCCCAAAGTGACCCAAACAAGCAAAGTAATCGATGCTCAAAGTATTGAAGAAGGACCAATCGAAAACGAAAAGACCGTTCAACCAACAAAACAAAAGGATCAAGAAAAACTTAGTCTAAAGACCCAAAACGAGACTAACAAGAATCAAAGAAACTTGTTCTTGAATAGAAGGCTCGGTGTGCAAGAACACTTAGAAACCCTAAGGTCTTAAATGACACCGATAGGAAAATGGAAAAATGACTGAGGGAAACAAGTATGTAGTAGTCAACACAATCTCAAAGGCTTAAAACACATCAAAAATTAACCCAGAATCAAGAACAAATGATCAAAACACTCATTAATCAGGTCAAATCAAAACCTACAGGGGTTGGCGTGACTGTAAGGCTGTAATTCGCGCCATACAGGGGTTGGTGCGAGTGCTAAAAGAGCAACCTGCGCCAATCGGCGCGACTTTCCAGACAAAAAACGTGCCAAGCTTGATACCTATGGGCAAAAGAGGAAAAACCATAACCTAACGAGCAGAGGTCAACCTTGACACTCTGGAGCTGAACAGAGGATGGAAACTCAGCAAATAAACCAGAAAAAGACAGATAAGTAAACCAATAAACAGGATGAAATGACAAACTCGCCCTGATCCCCAGCAGAGTCACCAATTTTTTATATAGGTAAATCCTCTCTGCAGACAGAGACGATCCCTCTAGCCCTAGGGTGTGTATAGTAACAAAAGGACACACTAAAGTGTTGCTTCCTAGTTAATGAATGAACAAAAGACACGGTTGATTGACCTACCTTGAATCCAACGCTGTCATCGTTGCAGAAATAGTAGTGGCCTCTCGCTCCTGCCTTGGTAAATCACAATCCGTTCACTGTCATGTTCAGATACCTACACATGGGACAAAAAACAAGAACACCATACAACAGAATAGTTTCACTCATAACTATTAGCCAGTCAAAGAGGGCTAAACATATCCCATCAAATAAACATCATAACACAATAGTGGAACCAAACAATAGTCATATATATAAATGAATAGAAGGAAGAGTACAACCGATGCTTTGATGTCACAATCTCCTCCAATGGGGTTCAGGCGAAGCGCGTCTCAAATTTTCATTAGGGACTTGGGGCAGGATGAAGGCATGGACTCAAGCTCTCTTAGAAGTCATCGACTCAAGCTTCCTCAACATAATTCCTTCTTATTCTATCTTCTCTAGTAGCTTAGCTATAGTATGCATAATTCTCCTAGTTCAGCTCTTCAGTCGTTTAGCTAGCTAGTACTAAGAGAGATAGCTTCTTTTATAGGGGAAAAGGAGGAGGTTGGGATCCCTACAATGGTGGGAGGGAGTCCTATCCTTTAGGAGAGTTCCAAGGGAGGTGGAAACTACTAAAGGGAGGAGTCCATGGTTGTTTTAGTTCAACCACTCCCAATGACTCATCCTCGAGGTGGTTGGAATGGAACCTTCGCCTCTATTTTTAAAAAACATTCCATAAACAGCTTGGCATCAGTGTCTAACTGGAACAGAGTGCCAACTGGTGCGAGCTCAATGTTAAATTTCCTGGTCGGCGCAAGGGTGTAACTGGCTACTCGCGCCAAGGCAAAAATAGGGATTTATACATCTCTGCTTAGGGAAATGTCAACAAGAAGAATGTTACTTTCATCAAAAGGGATGCAAGGATGGTATTTGCAAGGCATGACAATGCTTATTGGTCACATAAATGACCCTGCAATGTGCGAGTTGGGGATTGCAGGGATAGTGACAAAATGCTGTGTCACACTTAGGAACCAAAATTATTGGTGAACCACATGGAGATGAACTGGGTCGAATGAAGCCTTTTTCAACCAGCTCTTGGATTTGTTTCTTTATTTCTTAATTCTCTATTACTGACATGTAATAAATTCTGACATTAGGAAGAGGGGCATCAGACAACGATTGTATCTCATGTTGTATTTCTCGTTTAGGAGGTAGATGTTTTGGTTCTTTAAATATACTTTGAAAATAATCTACTACTTTAGCCAAATTATCTTTAAACTGAGATTCACAACCTGAAAAGCATCATTTTGATCCTTATGTTTTTCTTTTACAACCATGAGTAAATATCTGTTACTTGAACTTATTAGCGTCTTCATCTGATTAGTAGTAACTAAATCCAAGTGTGTTTTGATTTTATGTGCCCTGACAATGTATTTGATCCCATCTTTCTTAGGGTGATATTTATGCTCTTTCCTATGAAACACAACATCACGATCATAGAGATAAGGAATTCCTAGCACTACACATATGTCTAATGGAATCACATCTAAATCCACTTCATCAATGTAATTAGCTGTGATGGAAAATTTTAAACGACATTGTTTTGTGAAATTAATCTGAGTCTTTATTTTAGCCAACCTAATGTGTATGGTCTTGGATGATTGTATGTCTCCAAACCCAGTTTCTTATCTAATTCTTCAGATATTAAATTTTCTTATGATCCATTGTCAAATAATGTGTCTATTTTTGTGTGCTTAGAAGTTATCCTTATGTGAAATAATTCAACTCTTTTATCCTCATCCAGATGATTTATGTTCGAAGAAGATGCAGAAGTACTAGAACTTGAACTAGCGTCAGAAATTTTACCTGTTGAAACCATTGCACTTATTTTCCTTTCATCACCTAAGTCAGAGCCCAAATATTTTTGGATTGCTATATTAGCCTTCTTTTCACCTTTCTTTTTCTGAAACTTCTTTGTTCTGAGTTATAGGTGAATTTTCCAACATCTGGCTTCATCATGTCTGATCCTATGGCAGTGAGTACAATTAGCTCTTTCACTTTCCTTCTGAGCCGTCGTTGTTTTCTTTCCCTTTGAACTGCTCTTCCTCTTGTTGTCTTTAGAATCCTTGATTTCCAATTGTTTGGATGTTTTCTGTGAAAAATTGAATGACCTGCAACCTTATTCAATATGTATGGATTGAACACATACTTCATCAAAGTCAGTGGGATTAAACATCAATAATGTATGTTGTAAATAAGAATGTAAACTTCCAATGTACTTTAATAAAGTTTCACATGTATCGAATGGAACACCAAGCACCAAATATTTCTTCCTGAACTCCTGAGTAAACTCCTGAACATTCTGCCCTTTACCTGGCCTCAAATGCTGGAAATTAATAACAATTTGTTGCATGTATCTCAAAGGATAGGATTGTTTTTTGAGAGCTTTTAAAAACTTATACCATGAATATATGACTTTACCTTTCAGCTTTAAACCTAGTTGAGTTTTACTTTCCCACTAGATTAAAGTTGTTCCCCCCATTCTAAGTGTAGCTAACTGAATTTTTGTTCTTTCATCAGAAATGTTCTGAATTCTACAATACACTTCTAACTGCTTAATCTAGTTATCCAACTTTTCAGGATTCATTTTTCCATCACAAATAGGTAGTTCGAATTTTACATCAAGTTTCAAAAGAGATGATTTCTGAGGTTTCTTTTCTGTTTCAGAATCTGAAATGGAAGAAGAAGAAGAAGGTGATGATGAAGATGATGGAGGAGAAGGAGGTTTATCAGCTTTTCCTTTTCCCTTTTCCTTCTTCGTCACTTTCGAATATGAAGCTGTATTTCTCTTCTTCTTATCTTCATATATTTCTCCCAACATCCACTGCATGTTCAAAAACATTTGGTGAACATGTTCCTCACCCATGACCTTCACTTCTGGAGTTTCACCTACATCGGATCCTCCCATTATCGATCGTTGAACGAATTTTCGCTTTCCAAATTCTGGGTCTATCTCCTCAAGCGTTCCTTCTCCACATCACAACCTAGACCTGGTTAACATTCACTGGAAAAAATCCTACAAACAAAACCTTCTCTGATACCAAAATATGATCTAAAATAGATCTGAAATAGGACTGAATATTCGCCAAAGTGATTCGATTGTTAACTTTGATCACTTAGTGTGGAAGACTGAAGGAAGAAATTGATTTTACGACTTAATATATATCTTAAGAAGCACAATTAAACATGAATTTGTAGCAAATAAAAGAGATAGAAGACAACAAACATTGATTACAGAGTTCGTCCCTGGTGGACTACGTCTCCGGGTCTGCTTTCAATACGGGCGTTCATTTTATAAAGGAATGATCCAAGGAAGTCTTTCCATATAAATTCACCAGACTGATCATGCTCACAGGCACCTCTGGTCTCTGTCAACAAAAATATCTCCTTCCTACCTTTCCAACGCCTGTCTCAACACCCAATTCCGCCTTCGGATGACCAAGATACACCTGAAAGAAAACTACCTCTTTGTAGAAATTTGAATAATAGATGAATTATTCACTGAGATTATCCTGATTACACACTATTTAAGCTTCATGCATAATACATAACCTCTTCTAAAATTGATCATCAATTTGCGGAAATAGAAGCAGTCGCATGCGCACATTAAAACATAATCAAGCACACATATAACACAGTATGTAATGGGGAAAGCTTACAGCTGAAAACCCCCAACTATCTGTATATTATAATGATAGAGAACATGTAACAATACATAGAACAAACTCCTCACAAGCTCTCAGCACTATCTCCAATTGTTACACACTAACTAGCTCAGATATGAACAAGTCACAAGTTCAAATCTCCTCCACCTATTAGCCTGCCTCTACTGCGCAATCCAAGATGAATAATGATGAGATCCAAGTTTGAATCCCACTAGCTTGTACTGCGCAATCCTCATTGGCAATCTCAATCAATGTGTGTGCAAATCTCATGCACAGCTATAGTCACAACTGATAGTAGACTCACCCTTTCACCCACCTCTAACACTGGTCTCCACTGAACTGTCCATGCATTGCAGTTAACCGATGTATTCTTTAGTTGATTTATGAGTTAATAATTAGTGAATTAATTAATAATTAATTCACACCACTCATCACTAGTGTATTTATCAGTTAGACTAAATATAACTAGTTCAACTAAGTTAAACCGAACACAACTCCACCAAACTCTGCCACATGAGTTCTAACTGAAGTCAACCATGCAATAGCTCAACTAACCCCTAGGAATAGCGTAATTCCTCCTGTCAGCTGCATGTGCCACATCCAAGCATCAAACTGAAGTGCTCCAAGAGGATAAGATAATGTTTATAGTCCAAATATTATTAAGAGCTAATAATATTCGACTGATCTATTTTTAGACCGGCAGTTTAAAAATAGACTTCGCCCAATGTCTAAAAATAGAGGTCCATCTATTTTTACCAACCTGACCAATCATCCATAAATAGCATCCTGCAACTCATAGACCATGATCCATATGTCTAAAAATAGACATAGTCTAAAAATAGACTTTGCGCCAAAAATAGCCTACGGGCCCACTTAGTGAAGGCGACTTCTTTTCACTAAGCTCCATCATCTTGTTGCATTTTCAACACTCCCTCTCAAAAATATATGGATTATCTTCAACCCCTATCCTGCCTCTGTGGTATTCGAATTTTCTCTTGGTGAGCGCCTTCGTCACGATATCAGCATCCTGATCCTCCGTGGGAGTGTATGAAAGTAACATGATCCTCCGCTGCACACAATCTCTGATATGATGGTACCTGATGTCGATGTGTTTGGATCTATCATGAAATACCGGATTAGCTGAGAGTTTAATGCAACTCTAGTTATCACAATAAATCATAGTAGGCTCCAAGTGTGACCCGAACAACCCGACCAGGATCTTCCTCATCCATATAGCCTCACATGCAGCCAAGCTTGCTACCATATACTCGGCCTCTACTGAACTGAGTGCCACAGATCTCTGCTTCCTGCTGTACCGAGAAACTATTGTCGACCCGATACTGAAGATCCCTCCAGATGTGCTCTTTCTGTCCGTTGGGCTCCCTACCCAATCTACATCCGTGAAGCCACATAGCTTCACCTCATCCTCCTGTTTGTACCACAATCCATATCCCGATGTGCCTCTAATATAACGCAATACGTGCTTGCCTGCCTTCCAGAAGAGCTTGGTAGGCTTAACCATAGCTTGTGAAAGCTGGTTAACATCATAGCATATGTTTAATGGAACACCAGATATATGAGACAGGCCCACAGATCGTCGATAAATGAAGGTGGCAATCACTTATTTCATGCTCAAGTAGCATCCTCCTTCCTCCAACCTCCAGGAAGAGGAGTATCAATAGGCTTGCAGCCATGCATGTTCAACTTCTCCAGAATCTCCCGGGCATACTTCCCCTGAGAAACAAATAGTCCACACTGCGCTGCCAAATTTCCAATCCTAGGAAATAATGAAGGAGGCCCAAGTCCTTCATCTCAAACTCTCTAGCAAGATCCTCCTTGCATGAAAGTATCAAAAACTCATCACCCGTTAAAATCAAATAATCTACATAAAGTACAATGATCAACAACTTACCCTCCACCACTATCTGGTATAGGTTCAGATCCGCCTCACTCTTGGAGAATCCAAGTCCAGTGAAATAACTGTCTATCCGTGTGTACCAAGCATGAGGTGCTTGCTTCAACCCATACAACGCTCTCTTGAGCCTGCACACATGCGACTCGCTACTGAAGATCTCGAAACCTTCGGGCTGCTCTATGTACACCTCCTCCTCAATGATTCTGTTGAGGAACGCAGTCTTCACATTCATCTGATGGATGTGCCACCCCATCTGCGCTGAGAGAGCAAGGATCGTCCGTATCAAAGAATACCTTGCGACAGGTGCAAAGGTCTCCTCATAATCGATCCCCTCTATCTGAGAAAAGCCTTGGGCAAAAAATCTTGCCTTGTACTCCTCCACACTCCTATCAGCTACTTGCTTCACTTTGTAGATCCATCTCGAACCTACCACTGATTTCCCCTCTGGTCTTGGGACAATCTCCCATGCACTGTTTCTGACAATCGAATCATACTCTTCAACCATGGCATCTACCCATGCGGGGTCCTCCATAGCTTCCTCGAAAGAGGATGGCTCTGTCACGATACACTTGCTCATAAGAGCCATGTATCTAGTATACCGGTTAGGTGACTGTCTCTGTCTGCGCTGTGATGTAGGTGCTCCTACAACCTTCTCTACATCTTGAGCTAGTCGCTTAGCTTCTGTAGTGTGCTTCTGCCCTCTGATGGTTGGCGTTGCCTGAGTGGTCTCTTCCACTCCATGAAATTACTCTTGTGGCTGATCCACATACTAAAGCTCATCCTTAGGAACTACTAGCTCCTCATCTGCATGCAAGTGTGGCTCCCTCTCAAGTGAACACTTCATGGCTTTCTCCTCAGGAAATTTGATATCCCGTCGCACAATAGTCTTGCGACTGTTTGGAAAATACACATGATAGTTGTGGGGTGTATGAGTGTACCCCACAAATATCCCAACCTCTGCAGTCGGCTCCAGCTTCTTCTTGGCATCTGTCATCACATGAATGTAAACAGGTGAACCAAAAATCCTCAAATGGAAAATATCAGGCCTCTTACCAGAAAACGCCTCCTCGGGTGTACTCATGCCAAGTATCTTGTGAGGACAACGGTTCTACACATATACTGCAGTATTGCATGCCTCCGCCCACAAGTGAATGGGTAGGCCCTGATCATGCAACATCGCCCGTGCAGCACCCACGATCGTTCTGTTCTTCCGCTTAGCAACCCTGTTCTGCTGTGGGTTATGAGGTGCTATGAGCTCTCTTAGAATTCCTTCTGCACTGCAAAAGTCCTTGAATTCGCCAGAGATGAATTCACCACCATTGTCGCTCCTTAGAGCCTTCACCTGCTTCCTCGATTCTTTCTCCACCAGCGCCTTGAACTCACAGAACTTTGAGTATGTCTCGCTCTTCTTCTGCATGAAGAATATCCAACACTTACGAGAAAAATCATCAACAAAGATCACATAGTACCTGTGCTTTGCTGTCGAAGCTACTGAGAAAGGTCCACACACGTCTGTGTGAATTCTCTCAAGGATCGTCGTGGCGTGACTATGCCTTATTGTGAAAAGGTGGCTTTCACAAATTTTCCCAAGGTACATCCCTTGCACTGATCTGACTGCACAAGAGTACCCTTAGGAAGCCCAGTAGAAATCTGCTGCAGTATCTTCAAAGCTCCATGGTGAAGGTGGCCCAATCTCCGGTGCCACAGCCCACCATCATCCCGGCTCAGCACTCCTTCTGCCTTGCATGCCATTGCTGCGTAGCCATCTACTTGCAATTGATAAAGGTTCTTGACTTGAACCCCTATCTTCCGGGTTTCTCCAGTTGTCTTACTGTGCAGGAAAGCCTTTCCCTTGCTGAAGACAACATCATATCCCTTGTATTCTAACATCGCCACAGAGATAAGATTCTTCTTCAATCCTGGAACATGCATCACTTCCTTCAATCTGAAGGGTTTACCAGACTCCCTCTCAAAGGAAATTGTACCGATACCGGTGGCACTGTATCTACCATCATCGTCCATCTTGATGTGCACTCCAAGATCTTTCTCATCCAGATTAGTAAACAAATATCGATCTCCTGTCATGTGAAAATACGCACCACTGTCCAGAAACCATACTGATCCCACCACACTTGAGACCAAGCATGCGATCAGTGAAAAATCCAGCTCAAACTGCGAGGCTAGGGCCTCTCCAGCTACAGTCCCAGCAGCCTGCTTATTTTTCTTCTTCTGCAGACAATTTGTGGCATAATGTCCATGTTGGTGACAGTGAAAGCACTTCACCTTGGACATGTCCTGCTTCTTGCCTTTCACACCAGACAGAGAAGATTTCTTTCTCTTCCCCTTCTTTTCTTTGGCAGCCAAAGCGCAATTCTCTTCATCAGATGCCTTTGATGAAGTTCCGTCCCTGGTACTTCGCCTTATCTCCTCTTGCACAAGATCCGACCAAAGTCGCTCCCATCCTGGCAATTTCTCCCAACCATTGACAGAGTCCTGATAGGAATGCCAACTCTTCAGAAGCCCTAGGAGAGCCAAGCTCATCAAGTCCTCATCATCAACAGTAACCCCCACACTTCCCAGCTCATCCCTGCATTGGATGAACTTCGTGAGGTACTTGGGCATACTGTCTCCTTTCTCCATCTTTATGTTTCTGAGTTTATCCTTGAGCACAAACTTCCTCTGGTCACTCTTGCTTTGGAATAAATCTGTCAAGACTTTCCACATCAAGAATGGAGAAGCCTTACCATGCAGGCTGGATACTATGTGATCCTTCACGCCCTCCAATAGAATCCTTCGACATTTTGCTGTCTTCTTTTGCCAAGCCTCAACTTGAGCAGCATCAGTAGGCTTTGGGACTTCAACATCTATGAACTCCTTCAGCCCATTGTCATCTAACATTACCTCCATCCTATCTCTCCATGCAATATAATTCAAGCTTCCTTCAAGAGCATACTCCAATCGCAATCCGTTGAAAGACATCTCGACTTTCGACACCAAGAAAACACTGCTACAAATTAAAATTCCACCAGCTCAAAACTCAACCGCTTCTGATCTGTGAGAACAAAGTATTTCTAGCATAGAGATCGACTATAGGGGCATTTACTGTATATATCACCTTTCAAAGAAAGGATGGATCCAGAGGCTACCTGGCCCGCTTACAGACTCTGTCTATCGAAATAAATTGTAATCACTGTAATAGATCCGATGATCAATTTTGCTCTGATACCATGTAGAAATTTGAATAATAGATGAATTATTCATCGATATTATCCTGATTACACACTATTTAAGCTTCATGCACAATACATAACCTCTTCTACAATTGATCTTCAATTTGCGGAAATAGAAGCAGTCGCATGCGCACATTAAAACATAATCAAGCACACATATAACACAGTATGTAATGGGGAAAGCTTACAGCTGAAAACCCCCAACTATCTGTATATTATAAGGATAGAGAAAATGTAACAATACATAGCACAAAGCTCCTCACAACTCTCAGCACTATCTCACATGCTACACACAAACTAGCTCAGATATGAACAAGTCACAAGTTCAAATATCTTCCACCTGTCTACCTGCCTCTATTGCGCAATCCAAGATGAATAATGATGAGATCCAAGTTCGAATCCCACTAGATTGTACTGCACAATCCTCATTTGCAATCTCAATCAATGTGTGTGCAAATCTCATGCACAGCTATAGTCACAACTGATAGTAGACTCACCCTTTCACCCACCTCTAACACTGGTCTCCACTGAACTATCCATGCACTGCAGTTAACTGATGTATTCTTTAGTTGTTTTATGAGTTAATAATTAGTGAATTAATTAATAATTAATTCACACCACTCATCACTAGTGTATTTATCAGTTAGACTAAATACAACTAGTTCAACTAAGTTAAACCAAACACAACTCCACCAAACTTTGCCACATGAGTTCTAACTGAAGTCAACCATGCAATAGCTCAACTAACCCCTATAACCCCTAAGAATAGCATAATTTCTTCTGTCAGCTGCATGTGCCACATCTAAGCATCAAACTGAAGTGCTCCAAGAGGATAAGATAATGTTTATAGTCCAAATATTATTAAGAGCTAATAATATTCGACTAATCTATTTTTAGACTGGTAGTCTAAAAATAGACTTCGCCCAATGTCTAAAAATATAGGTCCATCTATTTTTACCAACTTGACCAATCATCCATAAATAGCATCCTGCAACTCATAGACCATGATCCATATGTCTAAAAATAGACTTTGCGCCAAAAATAGCCTGCGGGCCCACTTAGTGAAGGCGACTTCTTTTCACTAAGCTCCATCATCTTGTTGCATTTTAAACACTCTTCACTTTACAAAATTCTGAACAAGGCTCAAAAAGCACTCTCCCCACTCATGGTGCCATGGTTAACTTTTATAAGCCTTGGGCCAAGTTCAGGTTGAACCTTTCGGGCTTAACATGGCATATGGTTTTGCATTAGATAGACTGATTGTTCTCGGTGCAATAGTGGTGTTACACCTTAGGATTTGTTACATGGTGAGGTTATTAATACATAACACTTTTACCATCAAAACCCATTGTTAAACCATACGATAAAATTAGACCCTGGCGGTTTTGTTCTAGCGGAAAGCTCCGACGGTTCAACTAACTGTTCCATGTGACAGGTGGAATACTGGTGGTCGACTAGCTGACTTCCACATCAGTGGTCAAGCTCCGACAATTAAGGGTTGTATGGCAGTCGGTTCCCAAACTGCGTGGTGTCAACCTCTTGTTCATATGCTTGTGGTCAACTCCGCCTAACGGTCTTCTCTCGCGCGGTTAAGACTGATATCATACGGTTATTACATAGTTTTTAACATTGGTTGGTATGAGCTAGGTTTAGAACTTTAGGTTTAGGACCTTTAACTTACAACATCATGTAGTCTTGCCACTAAGGTCGTTTCACATTACAACATGACATTTTAATCCTAGCTTAGGTTCACCATATAGTTTAAAACTTAAGATTTCTAACCATAGGTTTAATACACTTTTGACACATCATTTGAATGCAAAAATTGCACCATGAACCAATTGAAGATTTTCTTCTCATCTAGATCACGGAAGAACTGAAGGCTATACTGGAATTCCTTATCGATCTTGGACTATGCAAGATCCTCCTGGATCGACCAACTTGATCCTTTCCTTCCAATGACTATAGTTAGACAACCCTTTCAACCTGACCTCATATCGGAGACCAACCTACAACTTTGACATTGTAGTGATCCCTTCAGCTACAATGTGATCAACTCCCTCTTAAGTTGTACTTCATTGTGCACTCTTTTGATTCACCATCTCTCAAAGTAGCTCATACACACTCTAATACCATGTTGAATTTCCACTACCCTGGTGCTAGGATATAATCTCAAATCTCTGACGCTGCCAAACCAAGAATCTCAACAAATATACTTAGCACAAAAAAACAATATAATGCAGTAAACCAATCACTTTCATAATAAGAATGATAAAGACAATATGTAGCCCAACTTCGTTATATTATCAACATATAGTACAATGGTCTAGGGCTCTCGTACAAGGGATAATGGCCCTCAAATATCCACAAGTACAAGAATAAAAGATACAATGTCAATCTTGTTGCTCTAGTGCACAATCACAACCTCTATGTCATATCTCATCCTCGTAGTCCTTCGCTTCTGATTTGCTCTCTAGATTCCCCTTAGTTCATCAAGAAACAACACATAGAGAGTCTAGGAGGGTTGCCACCTATCACTACTGTAAGTCACTTCTGCTACAATGAACACAGGCACATCAATCTGCTCCACGAGGCTAACCAATACTTGAGCACCAATCTACCTTCTTAGTCGATTCTTTCATTCATCAAAGAGATACACATAAGATCCAACAAATTCACCCAAACTTCAACTGTCAAACTACTTTTATGACTGCTTGTCAAGGGATACTTTGGCCACTTTCACGTTGCTTCCAACAACTCTTCAAATGCCCAATCCAACAACTGAATAACCATGGAATATTATCCTTGGAAAGGGCTTCTAACCAGAAAATTATCCCTCTTCCTCTTAGATTCCACAAGTTGCAAACAAATCATCCACTTCAGCAAAGAATTTGACATAAAATCAACCTCATCATACCTCAAGTCTAATGTCACTCTGTTGTAGGATAGGTTGATTGGTTAAGGCATGATAGTAGTGTTGAGTAGGTAAATCCCCTCTACAGATAGAGGCGATCCCTCTAGCCCTAGAGTGGGTCTAGTAACAAGGGAACAAGCTGGAATTTCAGGCTCCTAGATTATAAATGAAAATGAGTTAGGATATATGACCTACCTTGGTCCAACGCTTTGTTGTAGTTTACAGCAGCGATTCTCTGATCTTTGTCTTCACACGTCGGGGTCCTTCAGTGATAATATCCGTGTACCTGCACAAGGATCAAGTGAATGGTGACAACATACGAAAACATACTTTCATTTACAACTATTCGATTGGTCGAGGAGAATAAAATTTTTTGTATATGATCGAACACAAAATTGGAACAAAAAAACCATTCATGTATTAATGATAGAGAAAATAAGTTTACAACCATAATGCCTTGGCATTTTAGCCTCCTTCGACGGGTTTAGTCAAGTGCATCTCAACAATTAGTCTAGGATCGGACTTGGTGAGGAAATGGGCCTAAACTCTCTCTCGACAATGGATTCCTCTCTGCCTTATTCTTCACACTAGCTATAGTAAGGACTGTTCAGCTAGCTGAAACCATGTGAGAAGGAAGTATTTATAGGAGAGGAGGAGGTGGTTTGGGATCCCTCATAAGGTGGAAGAGAGGCCTTATCCCTTTAGGGAGTTTCTCAATTGTATGAAACAAGAAGCCAAAGGGAGGACTTCGACATTATTCAGTCGAACAAACCATGATGATTATGCTCACGAAGTTGTTAGGCATGGAAACTTCGTTTCTATTTTTTAAAAAAATTCCAAAAACAGCTCGGCGCGGGTGCCCCACTAAGACAGAGCGCCAATGGGCATGGGGCCTAGTGTTAATTTCTCTATGGGCACGAGGCCTCCAACGTTGACCCAAAATCATATGTTTTTGAGAGTCTTCTTGAGAAATGATCAACATAATGTTCTTGACATGCAAAGGGATGCAATGACACTTGTAGCAAGGTATGAAAATACACAAAAGTCACTGAAATGGACCTCCAATGTTCGGGATGGGAATTGCAGGGTTGGTGACAAAATATTGTGTGACAGATGCCCCGTAAAGCATGAGGTCTGAGAGAGAGGGAGGGGTGAAATGCTTTATGAGAATGTGCCCAAACCAAACACCGTTGTTGGAAGACCTGCAAGAACAAGTACAACTGATATCTCTGATACATGAACATGTGGCATGGGTGCAACCATCCATAATAGAGTACATATAAAAATAAGATATGAGGTATGGATGCAGCCATCCAGTAAGAAGGATCAATAAATAGACTCAGGTATGGTCAAAACCATCCAATCATAAGAGTCATGCATATAGTCATGATAAACCAAATTGTCTCGCAGCCTGGATTTTATTAGACAAAATCCAGGGTCTTGTGCTCCATCTTGACCCGAACAAGTACAAATTCAAGCATGTGAATGAGTGAGCTAAAGTCAAACATGCGAGAAAGTCACTTGATTACCAGCCAATGATGAAAGTTGTTAACAGGGGTGAGAGAAACCACCAATAATGACAATGGCTCTCAAGGTACAACTAGTACAATCCATAGAATGTGAACAGTGAGTTGGAGTCGAACACCTGTGAAATCACTCGATTGAAGGCCAATGATGAGGAGCTGTCATCGAATGCGAAGAACTTGCCATTGACGCATGCAAGCTCCAAGGTACCGGAAGGGAGTCCCTAGATCATCTTCCTAGATAATTCGCTAAAGTCAACTGGAAGTGATCTAGTCAAAGGAGGGCCATAATGTTTCCCACATCATCGACACGAGACAGAGGAATAATATGATAGTGAATCAGGACCAAACAGAGGATCAGAGGTTGAAAACTGCAGAAGGAAACTTCTCTTGAACATATTGGAAACACGACTTCGGAATTTGGTAGTACATGACATTAGGGGATCTGAGGTCATGATGACATGGAAAAGAGCAGATGAGATGTCAAAAAAGATAACCCAAACCCATGGAGGAAAAAACAACAAAATGGGATGTCCCCAACCCGACACAAATTGCAGACAAGTATCATGTTCAAGAGAGACATACTGCCAAAACGACCGAGAACTAGTTCCATTTTCCCCCACCATTGTTGGCGAGTACCCCAATTATTTTTGGAAACAAGCTTGAAGGGGATAGCACATGATTTTGATATAAGTTTTTCCTTTGGACAAATCCATCCTAGTACATTTTATAAGCCCTAGGAAAGAGGAACTCGGTTACGTCATGGTGATGATTTCCGATGTCATGAAAGTTTTAACGAGTCTGACAAAGGAAGAAATCAACATCTTTTCATGTTTAGAGAGTCTGAAAATAAGCAGAAAAGAAAACTCCAACAAGTCCCTTTTCGTAGGTAGTCTCACAGATTCGAAAAGGTAGAAAACCATATCTGAGAGAACCTCTTAGTCGCGATAGGCTAAGGTATTCCTTTTTCGTAAACAATCTGTCCCAGCCCGAAAAAGGGGTAAACGTATACTAGGCAAATGATGTTTCGCAGCGTTTAATGAGTTCAAAACAATAAGAGTCTTGACGATATTTTCAATTTTCGAGAGTTAGAAAAGAGCTGAAATATGACTCTAGGGGGTGACTTTTTCGTGTTTTTACTGAGTCCGAAAAAGCAATAAAATACAACTCGTCACTTCATCGCCATCACGTTGAGGACCTATTGCTGCACAAGAAATGCATGTAAAACCCATTTTTCGAGATAAAATATTAAAATAATCGAAAAATAAGCCCAAAAACCTAATTAGGGTTTTGAAAAGTCTATAAGATGACAAAAATAGTAAAAATAAATTACTTTTCACTTTTTACCTCTTGTGAGCATTTTTACCCTTTTTCATTGTGATCTTGTGGAGCTGGCAGCGGACAATCCAAGAGACCAATCGCGAATCTGTTTTCTTCAAGTGAGAGCTCGTATCCTTACCTGCATTTTGAATTAATTTTGATTGCCTGCATTTTAATTTTTCACATTTGTGGGGGAATTTTGTTCAAACTAGGGTGCGACAGTTGACGCGGGTTCCGGGCACAAACTCGTGCCAACCTGCCTTGTAGCTCAATGGGGGCACGCCAACCGCGACCACTAATTTTGCATAAAAATTCTACTAACTTGTCCATTTTAAACCATTCAATAGCGAATATTTTGAATAATGAAAGCCCCTGTGATGATTTTTCAGGTGTGTGAAAGAAAAAATGGTGATCGAATGGAAGGAAAGAGAACACATAGAAGAAGATGAGCAATCCATTAGCAATGTAAGATGCATGGATGTTCTAAGGGACTACGGGCTTCTAAAATTATTCATGGCGCTGTGTCTCCGAGCTCAACCATATTTATTACAGTACCTGATCAGTGTATGGGACATTGATCGGGAAAGATTTGTGATTCATGATCATGAGTTAGAGATTGAAGTATCTGACATATACTTTATAACTGTATTATCACGGAGGGGGGCAGTACCAATCCTGACAGGTACCCGACCTACGATGGAAAACATGAGTATTGTCATAGACAGGGTTTTCCGAGGGGCAAGGAAAGGATCAAAGAGCGGGAAAGTGGATATTCAAACCATTCCCGATTTGGCACTAAAATTAGTGCTGCACACCATCACCCGAGCTACGGGATCTCAAGCTCCACATGAGGCCACAAAAACACAACTGCTACTTCCCGTAGATTGTATGGTCCCAAACCTTTACAACTGGGCAGAGGCCGTAACAATCAATCTGAAACATCAACTAACAAAATGCAAGAACGACAAGCTAAAACAATTAGGCTTTGGGTCCATTTTGGTACCATTCATCTTAGAACGGTTACCAATATTTCAACATCAGGAGGTAATAGTCCCTGCACTACCACCACGAGAGCCATGGATGGTCCGTTGGGCGGCTTTGATGGCTATAGCAGGAGGTGGTCAACAGATCTCGTGGAGACCAGAATTCTTTGATTGGCTTCGTCGAAAACTTATTGTCGTGGAGGACTGACCCTGTTGGTGTCCTGTGATTTGGCTGATTGGAAAACGAAATGTCAAGGCAACATATAAACCAGTCTTTAGAGCTCTAGGATCTAGCCCTCGTAGTCTCAGAGAGGGATATCTCAATTGTTTGCAAAGATATGACTTGTTTGCTTGTAAAAGGTTGATTTTAGGCTAGTTATTAAGTGCAAGTTTGTTTGTTTGGGTTTGGTTGGTTGGACATGAATGATCTAGGAAACATAGATAGAAAGGTGAAAAATCAAAGCCATTGGGAAATGGAGTCAAAAATAAGTTATAACAAGTTCAATCAATGGATATGGGATATCAAAGGGCAAATCTAACTTGGCCAGTGGATCTTGGGTTTGGTGGATGAAATGAAATGGATATTAAGGATTTAGAATGAGAAGTAGAACTAAGGGAAATTAAGAATCCTTAATTATATGTACTCCTCAAAAAAGAGACTTAAAACATTATCAGAACATGAAGAGGCATTCCATAGACAGGGATAACCATAAATTCTAGAAACCGCACTTCAGCAAATAACCATTTCAAGACAAACTTTTCAAATGAAATCTAGGAGTCGAGGAACACTCTATTTCATCAAAATATTTCACTTTCAAGGATAAGAAAACATTCAATATTCACAAATAACTGCATTCATAGAAGAGGTAACTCCTAGACATCTAAGACTGCAATCATAAAGACCTTCAAAACAATTATCTCAGCAAGAACAAAGGGTATGATCAAAACAGACCTCTTTGGCAGACTGTAAACAATGGTACTTTAAAGGGAGACTTCAGAAACAATTTTCAAGTGGTAGCAAGTAAGCAGGGAAAACCATAAATCATTCTTGAGACCAACTGTTTGAACTATTTATGAAATAAACAAGCATGAGGGTTCAGGAGCAATCAAACTACTCAATAAAACCTTCAGTAGATGAAAACATAAAGATAGTGAAGAGCAAATAGTTCTAAGGTGCTTCTAGGAGACATTTCTTAGCCTAAAATTTTTACTTGAATATAAGTATAGAATGATGGAACAAAATGGAAAATAGGAAATAACAATTAACATATTAGAATACATCACCAACATCCATGCTCAGGGATCCAATGATAGAGCCTTCTCATTAACAAAACATGTCATAACGTCATCATTCTTCCAATACTTGAATTTCATCTTAATCTTCAGCCAGACTATGTACAACTTCAAAGAGCTTGAATGCCAGCAACCAACCCTTACAAATGAGTTCCACAATAGTATTTATATTGTAATTGAGGAGGTGGAACTCTTCTAGGGTTCAAAATGTTATTAATGACAGAGTAAATACGTTCCTAGCCTTGAAAACCATGCAAGGCTTAAGGTAGGAACAAGTGTGCAACTACTTCTCTGTTTAATAACTTTGTCTTAACTTTCTGAGGATAAAATAGGTGAAAATATTGACTTTAAGGCTTTATCCTCATCTTTACATTAACTGTTCTGACAGTTTAAAATATCTTCTTTTGTGTAATAACTGCCCAAATGCCTTTGTGTAAAGGAAATATTCTATAGGTGGCAGTTTGATCTTTTGGAGGAGTAACTGCTTCCTTGTTGAATTATTCGAGGCTGCCACTGGGTTATCTGTATTTGTTTTAATCATGAATCTGTCTTTAGTCTCTTTAAACCTTGATTTATCCTTGATACTTTGTTTTTCTGCCTTGATATCTGTTTCTATTTAACAACTATTTTATTCATTAATCCTTTATGCCTTTGAACTTTTGACTTTCACCTTTAATCACTGTTTGAAGGCCTAATCCTTTTAGTTCAACTTTGATCTCAGATTAACCCTCAAAACGCTTTTTGCTGTTCATTTCTTCATTGATGATTTGTTGTATTTGTCCTTTATGTGCAGGGAGGGTTTTGTTATGTGCGTTGGAGGGTTTTATAATTTAATCAGTGGTCACGAGACACTGATAAAACCTTTAAACTAAGCCCTGAATCCCTTTTCTTCATTATGTTGGCCCTGAGGATCATCGTCTTTCGGCCCTGTTTCTTTATGGACTGTGGGAAGGCTTTTTGGCCTTAGAACCGCCATTGAACCTGCGAACAAACATTAAAAACGTTATAAAACCTGTGTTCTTGGAATATACTGCTTTCAGAGGATTTCAGCGGGGGCGAAAAAGCTGTGCAGAAGTGAAAATGCATGTAGGAGGAGGTTCCATGGGTGGAAACAGGCGGAAGGAGGAAAAAATTAAATTATGGCGCGAAAACGAGAAGAGGCGGTTTTGCGGAAACTGATAGTGGTTTTCGCACGAGTCATTGGTGGTAAGCGATAAAGGCCCAAACGGATGTGATACCATACGATGGTTGCCACGTGTCCGGGCCAATATTGCCTATTTCACACGGAAAAAGGCGTTTAAAAGTCAGAGGCAAAACGAATGTTAAATCAGCTCCGGGCTGTCAGATTTGGGAGCTCCAGATCTATGGTGGAGAATGGAGCGCGATGGGGGGGAAGTGCTTGACGGATGGGAATGGTGGAAGACAGGTGTCGAAGGGGGATTGGATGGGCGATAGAGTAGTGGGAGGTGGGACTGGCGGTGACGTGGGAAAAACTGTCGGGAAGTGGAAAGGTTTGGAGTGGCATAACCGTTGGATTCCGAAGATCCACGGTGGAGATTGCCCCGTGGAGTGGTAAGGCGGGGGGAATGGTTAATGGGTTGGGAGAAAGGATGAAGGAGGAGAGTGTCGAAAACTGTTGATCTTGGTAGATCAATGGTGCAGATCATATCGGTGGTTGAAACATCGGCGGAGGAGGTAAATGGAAAGGGCGATTGCGATAACATCGATGCGATGTGCGATGGAGCGCTGGCCGTTGGATCCATGGGATGATCCAACGGCTGAGATCTAGAGTGCGGGGGGACTATAGAGGTATGGAGGAAAATATTGGGTGTGCCTCTGCAGTGAATCTCAGCCGTAGATCTGAGATCTCCCACAGTCAGGCTAGTCAACTGCAGGGGCACCAAAGGGTTGACTTGCGGACCGAGAAGTGCCCGTGCGATCGTTGGATCAAGTCGATGGATGGTGTGGATTACTCCGACGAACCGTGAAGGTGCGAGGTAAATGGTAAGGGAAGGGGGCTAAGGATAATGTGCGGGAAGGGTGGTCTCACGAAGGAGTAAGGTGATCGAGGGTAGAGATGAAGAGGGGCCAAGGTCTTTAGTGCATGGTTACGGGCCTTGGTTATATGAGGAAGAGGTGCAAGGGGTTTAAGCTCGCAGGGGCTTAAAGCCTGTTTTGATAAAAGATGGTTGGAAATAAGGCAAAAAGGAGGGTTTCAAGCCTTTTTTAGGGGTTCTGATAGGCTAGAAAAAAAAAAATTTAAACCACATAAAAGGGTTCTATAAGGTTTAGAGGCTTTTTAGGGAAAATGAAGGAATTAATGAAGGGAAAATGAGTTTTATAGAGGGAAAAGGGATTGATAGAAAATAGGGGTAGGAGTGATAACATGGGGGAATGAAATGGAGGAAGAATGGTGAAAATAGCTTGAAACAAGCTTCCTTTTGAAACAACAAGGTGATTTAGGATGATGAAGGCAGTGAGATTTCTAGAACTCATAATGATTCTTTGAAATATTATTTCTAGAAATCTAGGTTTGGTAATTTAGTCATCTTTGGATATCATCAAAATTATGAATGAAAAATAGACCCTACACTGGCATAGACTTCACGGGTGATGCGGATCTCCCACTCCCGAAAGGAGAGGATTGGGATGAAGCATTGCGTAAGACTCATTTTTTGATTTCGACGAGTATTATGATTTTTTGTATTATTTATGTTTTGATGTTAATCCATGTATTTGCAGATGTTGGCCCAAAAAGACTTGCAGGAATATCTCCAATAGCACAGAGGGTCCCTCGTGATTTTGAAGTGGCCCCTCGTGGTGAGGGAAGCGAGGAGGAGGAAATTGTACGCAACCTGGAGGGACTCCCCAATAGAATCACTGATTACACGAGATTTGACGATGTTCCTCGCGCATACCAAAGGCACACTGCAGGGGTGTCTAACCGTGTCCACTGCTTATTGAGGCGACTTGTGCATGCGGTGACATGCTACCATGAGCATCATGCTGATTAGATGCCTAGGCGTTTATTTCTGCATATTTTTTGAGAGACATGATGTCTCAGGATGTAACCAAAACATATATATTTTTTGAACTTATGATGCACATGGAAGCAAACACTCGATACATACATACATACATACATACATACATATATATATCTGTGTGTGTGTGTGTGTGTGTGTGTGTATGTATATATATATATATATATATATAGGCATATATATATGCCTATATATATATATATATATATATATATATAAATATATATATATATATATATAGGCATATATATATATGCCTATATATATATATATATATACATACACACACACACACACACACACATATATATATGTATGTATATATATGTGTATGTATATATGTATACACACACACACACCTATATATATATACACACACACACACACACACACATATATATACATATATACACACACACATACATACATACATACATACATACATACATACATACATACATACATACATATATATATATATATATATATATATATATATATATATGCCTATTTTCCTGTATGAATCTTATTATGTGATGATGATGCTTTTACGAATTACGCAAATGTCTATCTAATACAATATTGACTACTACATCTGTTAACACATTGATTTGTCTAGGAATATGCTGATATGTGATGTAATCAAAATTCCTTTCTAATAAAAGAACACGTAATTACAACCTTAAGATTTGAGGATTTCTAATAGAATAATGCCCATTAAGCTAAAGAACTACAAGCTGAGAGTCTGGGTTAACAATTACTGTACGAATATCGAGAGCAATGGCCTCGGTTAAGAGTTCAATGACAACACTATATTCAACAACATTGTCTGTGGTTCGTCCTAGAAAAATACCTTGAAGGTCTATCAACTCACCATTAGGATTATAAATCACCCAGGCTGCAGAAGACAAATTCTGGGTACTACGGAGGCACCATCTGCGAAACCAAAATAAGGAGTGACAGACATCTGCACAGTAAGCAACAACATAATAAGTAGGAAAAAATGCTCGCAAAGCACACCAAACCAAAAAATGTATAAAAATGAAAAAACACACATATGTACAAAAGAACATGCACAAGAAACTCATCCATTGTATTTTTTGAGATACAACCCATTTCTGGGTTGATCCAAAGGATAACCTTCATAGTCAATTAGATCATAAGCCCCATTTTGCAAAACGCGCTTAATGATATAGGGCCCATGCCACATGGGTTCGAATTCGCCTACCCATATCTTATCATGAGCTTGGTCATAGAAGAGGACGAGGTCTCCTTCTACAAAGGAACGAGGGGAAATTGACTGATCAAAATGAGCTTTGACCCGCTTTTTTTGTGCTTCTATGACAAGAGTAGAAAAGCTGCGTGTTTCATCAAGCCTCTCTAAATATAGAAGATGCTCTTCTTCCAGCGAAGTATTAGGCAACAATTCAATAGCTATCTTGAGAGAAGGTATTTCACATTCAATCGTAAGGGTAGATTCCAGACCATAAACAAGCTGGAATGGAGTGAATCCGGTCGCATCCTTCACCGAGGTTTGGTAAGCCCAAAGAGCTGAAAACAACATTAGATGCCAATTTTACTTGTGCATCCTAATCGTACGATGAAGCATAGTGACTAGAACCTTGTTCACAACTTCAACCTGGCCATTGGCCTGAGGGTAGTACGACGTTGAGCTGTCATTATGCAGACCCAACTTGGAAGTCAACTCAACCATCATGTAATGATGAAAATGAGAACCATGATCGATCACAATGGCTTGAGGGACACCAAACGTGGTAATGACATGATTGAACAAAAATTGTGCGGCTACCTTACCATCAGCTGTAAGTGTAGGTATTGCTTCGGCCCATTTAGTGAATTAGTCAATGGCTACGATAATATAACCATGCCCCACGACCAAGTGAGGGTTACACGTCATAAAATTGATGCCCCAGTTCGCAAAGGGATCAATAGTAATGACAGGATGGAGGTGTATGGGTGGCGCGCGCATCTTGCGCTGGTAAATCTGGCAATCGTGACACTTGAAGACAACAATAATGAAGTATTTAAAGATGGTAGGCCAGAAATATCTAGCACGAAGAATCTTCTATGCAGTGGCATATCCAGACATGTGACCGCCACAGGCACCAGAGTGGCAAACACTGAGGAATTTTTCAGCGTCCTCGAGAGTTAAACACCGGCGGAGAACAGAATTATCTCCGATGCGGTAGAGAGTATCTCCGACTATGCGATAAGGTTGCGAATGATGGTGGATGCGTCGATGAGCATCCTTCGTCAACTCAAAGTAGAAGATATAAGTTTGAAGATATACGATGATATCATCGTAACAAGAATCGAGGGTGCTAATGAAAAAAAGGGTGTCGTTCGGAATGCGTGCCTTAAAACCAGATGGAGCAGAATCAGAAGGGAGAGAGAAAATTAAATCGGAAAAAACCAATGATTTCTTCGATTTGGCAGTAGTAAACTCCAAATAGAACTCTTGGAGGATAACAATCCACTTTGAGTATTTTCCCCCCAGCAATTGACGAGTCAATATGTAGGTCCTGGGGTTGCAATCATAAATCACGGTTACTATGCACAATAGAATATAATGGTAAAAATGTTGAATGGCTTGAACAACAGCCAACGCCAATTTCCCAACATGTGCGTAACGTGTTTCAGTATCAAGAAGATGGCGGCTCAAATAATAAATGATGTGTTTGCACCATCATCGCCGTCTTGTACTAGAACCATGGCAATAATGCTAAATGCGTCATCCAAACAGAGGGAGTAGTCACAATGATAATTTGGAGGACGCAACAGAGGAGCATTGACAATCAATGTCTTCAGTGCAACGAAATATTTTTGGGCGATCTCATCCCAGAGGAATGAGACGCCTTGCTTAAGTAATCGCGTGAAGCCTTTGGCTACTTCAACATAGTTCGGTATAAAACGATGCAGGAAATTAGCTTTCCCTTGCAGACTTTGTAGCTGATGTAAAGAGGAAGGGGAGGGGAGATTGACAATAGCTTCGAATTTGAGGGGATCGAGACGAATTCCGTCTTTAGAGACGATAAACCCTAATAGTCTACCGGAATCAATGCAGAAGACACACTTACGTAGATTGAGCCGAATGTTATAACATCTACAGTGAAGAAATATTTGACGGAGATGATCTGGATGGTCTTGAAGCTTAGTAGAATGAGCCGGAAGGTCATATAGGTAAGGTTGAACAATGCGCTTGATATCATGGAAAGTGTACGACATTTCTCTTTGAAATGTAGCCCCAACATTCTTAAGACCAAAAGGGAGCTGCTTATAGGTGAAGGTACCCGAAGGAAAGATAAAGGCAGTCTTGTGTTGATTGACCGGGAGAATATTGATCTAGTTGTACCCAGAAAACCCGTCCATAAGGGAAAATATCTCACTCCCAGCATAGTCCTCAATGATCTGGTCAATAAAAGGAGTGGGATATTTATCCTTAGGGAAAGTGCGGTTGATATCCTGGTAATATACACAGACACGAATAGTACCCTGCTTTTTATCCACAGGAACAATATTAGAAACCCATTCATTCAAGGGAATTGGATAAATGAAGCCAACTTTAAGAAGTTTTTCAACTTCTCCCTTAATGGCGACTGCCTTTCTAGGGTGCATGGGACGAAGACATTGGCGAACGAGCTTCATGCCAGGATAAGTAGGAATCTCATGCACAACTATACTCGGATCAATGCCGGGCATTTCTTCCTAAGACTATGCGAAAACGTCTCAAAACTCGCGGAAGAGACTAGTATAGACCTCGATCTCATCAGGAGAACAGGTCACCCCAATGTGGATGTTCTCGACAACCCCTTGTTTGATGGAGATGTCAAAAGGAATCATTTGCGTAATGTTTCCAAGGTTACCTTCCGCAAAGACTTCATGTGTCAATATGGGCATTTGAAGCGGATGAGAAGGAGCTTGGGAAGCGAACTTCTCAAGACAAGTAGACATGGCCCAAAGGCCAGGCATAAAAGAGGAGTCATGATGACTATCGTCCTAAGGAGGATCCTCGAGAGACATAGTTTCCACGATGGCTTCATCAGTGGGAAATATCTCATTTAAGGGTTTAAGTGAATCCAAAGTGCCAAGCCAAGGGGATTGAGAATACATGTCAAGAGACATACTCAGAGGAGTATGATGAGAGGGAGGAGGAGCCGAAGTCGAATCAAGTTCACAATAATCTATTTCTATTGGGCTTAACGGCATCGCGTCACCAAATTAATCAATTTTCTCGGGCGAAGGGATGATCCATGGATCAGAAGACCTGTAGATCATATTGACATGAGCAGTGTTGGGTGGGGGAAGAGAAAAAAGACCCATGAGGGCAGGATATTTGAAAAGACTTGGCCCTATGCTCTCATAAGGCATAGGAATATGATCTACATATGGAACGTTTCTCTTGGAAGACGTGGAAGTGAAAAAGGACAACTAATCGATAGTGATGATCTTTCCTTCATGTGGAAATCGAAGAACATGAAAGAGAGTGGATGGGACACATAGCATGGCGTGAGTCTAACTACGACCGAGGAGAATATTATAATTGAGCTTGGCGTCAATGGCTTCAACCTCAATGTTAACCGTTTTCCCTTCTAACGTAATAGGTAAACTAGCAAGAACACCAAGAGGGCAAGATTCCCTCCCGTCAAAAGCTTCTAAAGCATTTGGAGATTGATTGAGGGTTGGAGAACCGATGACTTTCCAGCAAGAAAATGACATGATGCACATAGATGCACCCTCATCCATGACTACTCGATAGATATTCTTTCCATTAATCCCAACTTGAATGATCAGTGCAAGCTGGTGAGGGAGATGTGGGACAAAATTTTCCAAATCGAAAGAGATAAGGCTAGAATCGACGGGGTCAACCCCTCCGATGGTAAATAACAAAGCCTTCCGTTGTGACAGACAGCTCTGAAGTACTTCCAATGAAGACATAACAGATGGTGCCTGAGCTAAAACCTCAACAATACTGTAATGCTGAGAAGCACATGCATTTGGGTTGTAGGAAGACTTTCGGAGTACACCTTTAGAAGGTGGTCGCACAACAGGCTCAGTACTGGGCCTTTCAATATGAAGAGGGCCAAAAGTAGGCAGGGGAGGAAGACCATCAGCGACTTCCTTCCCTGCTGCATGATGCGGTTCGGTATAATCTTTCGATCAGGTGGCGATAGAGATGGGTGCAGGATCGTTCATCATGAAAACTTGAGAGCCAAATGGGGCGGAGGACTAAGGTTTCTCCACCATCTGCATTTGCTATGATGGGAATGGTTCTTTAAGAACAATCGGAGTGCTTTGAGTGCCTTGGAGCAGTCAAATCACTTCGGCCCATCGTGGACAGTCCTTGGTGTAATGCTCTTCGTCACAAATCAGACAAGGGTATTTTGGTTTTCGTTTTGAACCATCATCAGCATTGGGTTTCAGAGAATATTGTTTTGGGGTATCGTCTTTGGCCTTAACTTTACCCTTCTTCTTACCCTTGGAAGTTATATCCGTTGGATTGGACTGGACGAAATTAACTTCCACTGTTTTACCAGAATTCGTAGGTGGCTGAGAAGCAGTATCAGTGGAAGGAGTAGATTTTTGCTTCGCAGGATTTGGAGAAGACTTTTGAGAAGTCTAGGACATAGAACCAATGATACCATCGACAGATGGTGTCATTGTTGGAAATTGGGTTCTATGCTCCTCGTGTGTTTCGCGACATGGACTATCTGCCTCTTGTGGATCCTAACTCTGGCGATTGTAGTAGAGACTAACGCTTGCTGGTTTTTGTCTAACGACAATCCTGATTCCAACAAGTGGTATTAGAGCGATAGGTCTCGAGTTCAAAACTCACCCTGCTCGCATTTGGGGGGAGATTGTTGGACATTGGGTTTAACGCTCCCCGTGTGTTTCGCGACATGGACTAACCTCCTCTCGTGGATCCTAACTCTGGCGATTGTAGCGGAGATTAACGCCTGCAGGTTTTGGTATAACGACAATCATGATTCCAACAATCATCGGTGCTTTGGTAGTTCCATGTCACAGAGCATCAGGCAAGAGTTCATACAATGTGCCAGACTGAGAGTACACAAGATCAAGGTACTGGGCATGCGCAATGGCTCATTCCTCGGTAACACATGCCCCCATAGTGATGTCCTTTGCAATCAGACCGATAAAAGAGGAAGTGAAACAATCAATTAGAAGTTGATCAGGAATTACAAACTTGATCAAACGACGACGTCGCCTCCACTCATGAATATGATCGGAGATATGAGTAGCTCAATCTTGTTTCAAGGATGTGAGGAGGTGCATCCCAGTTTCATAGCGAACTCGTAACTGAAAATGCGTGAGAAAATATATAACAAGAAAGTTGAAATCTTGAAAGATGCTGCAAGAGAGTTCAATGTACCACTTTGCAGCAGCACCAGTGAGAGTCCTTTGGAAAAGACGTAGCCGAATTGAGTTGTCAACCCAAGATTTAGAGGAGCACCAAAGATGGTAAGTCATAACATGAGCTTGGGGGTATTCTCCGGACTTGTCGTAAAATTTGTGATAATCTCTAGGGATTTTAGTTGGAATTCGAGGCCAATATGGATTATGAAGGATAGGATCATTTGTCAAATTCAACACATCGGGTAGTTCCAGCATAGCGAGAAAAGGTAACTGCGGATTGAAAGGAATTACAGGCCTTTGAGACCAGTATTGGGATTCCAACCATGTTGGGAGAAATTCTACCCCATATGTTCTGTCTCGGAGGATTTTTCCCATGGGGGTTATAAGCCTAATAATTCTACCCATACACCGGTTGAGGACCAGGATATTGATTATGAGAGAACCACTGAGGTCGTGTCTGAGAAACATATGGATTTTGTTACAGAATGTAAGCAATGCCTTGAGGCACATTATATACTACCTAATATTGACCTTGAGGAATGTAAGCAGTTCCTTAGGGCGCACTGTACACTACTTGAGATTTACCTTGAGGAATGTAAGCAGTGTCCTGAGGCTGCACAGGTTGCCCCTGGGGTGCAGGTTGACCCGGATGCTGCGGTTGAATAGGCTGCCCCTGGGGTACAGGTTGGCCTAGCTATTGGGGTTGAACAAGCTATCCCAGCGGTGCAAGTTGGCCTGGATGCTGAGAGCCACCAGGTTTCCCTTGTGGGAGAGGTTGGCTCGATGATTGGGATGAGCCAGGTTGCCCCTAAAGAACAGGTTGAACTGGTTGATAAATAGAGGGTTTACCTTGTTGTACAGAAGTTGGGCCTTGCTGAACGTAAGGCTGGTGCTATTGCATAAAATTTTGTCCCTGCGATGGATATTTTTTCCCCTGGGGAACATTAGATGTTCCTTGTTGAACATAAGGTTGACTAGCAAGACCGTAGGGTTGTCCTTGTTGGACCGAAGGTTGTCCCTGAAAGGGTTGTCCTTGTGGACCATAAAGGTTTCCCTGTGGACCATACGGTTGTCCCTGTTGGACTGAAGGTTGTCCCTAAAAGGGTTGGCCTTGTGGACCATACGGTTGTCCCGGTAGGTACGTGAACTGGTTGGGGTTAATTGGAGGCAAATAGACAAGATTTCCATACTCATCATAATGATGCAGAGGATTAACATGAGCTTGCAGCTGCTGAGAACCCTGAGGGGTGTAATTCTTCTGCTGAATGGAAAACATGTACTGATTGTACGTAAAACCTTCAGGAATTGGATTAGAAGAGACGAGTTCACTACCAGTAGGTTGGATTCCCGAAATGTGAGGCTGTGATCCACTCACAACGGGCCCAACTGGTATAGTGGAAGCGATAGGAATCGATCGACAAACAACAGAAGATGGTGACAATGACAAAATCACACTAACATATGGTGTGAATGAAGCCACACAGACAGTGGGCTAGGTTGGGACAGACGTAACGACTGTCGACGTCATGGGAATCAAGGGTGATGCACCCGATACTGTTACAAATGACCCTTTCGAAGTAGTCAATGTGCTTGCCCAGATCGGGTTTTGATACAATTATGTAGCACCAGAAATAATCTGAATCAACGAACGATAACCAGGTGGGAGAGAGGAAGGTTGACCTGAGGCATAAGGAAAATTCTCCGGAGGGAGCTGATATTCTCCTGTAGAAACATAAATATCTTCACCACTAATGGGACTCGACGCATCCATGTTGGATGAAGCCATGTTATTGACAAAAAGGCAATGAGCAGTGGCAAGTAAAGTAGGAGGTTCTGAAGTAAGAGGAGGATACTCTTCTTCGTTTCCAAAACCAGCCCAAACGTTTGAAGGTTGCCAATTGATATAAAATGGCTCCTCAGGAGGAGATCAGGTAACAAGAGGTAAGATACTGGGAACAATAGAATGCAAGTAAATGATAGGCCTAGTAGGCTGAGGTGCCCTTAAAGAAACTTCAGGAGAAGGATCTCCACTAGGAGGTAATGAAGGGGACGACAAAACTTGTGGTTCTGCCACCGTGACTTTGTCTCAAAAATAGGAGAGAACCGAGATGACCAATTCGAGGCTTCAATACCAAAAACTAAGGAACTACTTAACACCAAGCCAAGAAAATATATTTAAAGGGTGTGTGATCGTAGGAAATTCATTTTATCACATTGAAACAAAACTCTGCCTTTTCATATTTTAAGAGTCAAGAGAAAGGCAAAAGATGACTCTAGTCACTTTCAGGTTTAACGAGTGCGAAAGGACAAGTGCTCGAGGATATTTTTAATTTTAGAGAGTCATGAAAAGACCAAAATGATTACTCAGGGAATCTAAGCAAGAGGGTGTACAAAGCTGTCGTGAACTATAATATACACCTTGGTGATCAAATGAAAGAGAAATGACCAAGGACTTAACGTATGTGCAAGCAGTCTCCCCGAATGTTGTGTTCGGTGTATCATGGTCATAGGGAGGCAGACTCAGCTTCCTATGGATAAAGGATTGCAACCTATGAGGGTCTCCCTTTATATAATCGATGGTACGGGGAGCACAAGTCTGTGCTAGTGCTGTCTACTGCCAGATGGCGAATGACAACTACTAGGTTTAATGACGTCGGAACACGTCACTAGCCTAGACCTCTAAAATGTGAGCGTTAGGTTTCAATGCTTCCTTAGGTTGATTGAATTCATTTTAAATTTGATCTTGAATTAATGTTTCAGTTCAAGGCCTTACCGAATGTAATCTCGAATTCTTAACACACAACTACATGTGAAAGAAAATCATTCCAATTCGATGAATAACTAGCTAAGAGAGGGATAATAGTTCATAACGAAGCAACAAACAATCGAATACAAGAATAATTTTTCCTAATGCATCTAAGACAACCAAAGCAGAAAATGAAAAGATCTTTCCTTGTTCACTAAAAGCTACTAATGCAAAGGAGTGTTTTTCATTTTCAAACTAAGAGAAAGAATGAAAATTTTGTCCTTTAGATGAATGAGAAGCAAAATGCACTACTACACTAAAAGACAAAATAGACATTAGTTTTGAGTAATTCAAATGAAACGATCTAAAACAAAGAGACCAATTCAACATGAACATCAAACACACTCAAAACGGAGACACATTCCTTCAAGCAAAAGAGGGCTTTCAAACCGATTCAGTGAGCAATGTAATCTATGCTTAGGATGACAGATGGATAGTTGAATGAACACCAAGATGATCATTCAATGTCCCAACGACACGTAGAACCGACTAGAAAAACTAAGAAAATCATTTGAAAAATTGAAAAGATAAAGACCAGACTGAATCAAACTCAACTCATAAGGTTCAATGAGGAGGTAGTCGTACAAGCAGCAGAAGACACCTAGAAACCCTAGGATGACAAGCATCATTGATCAGATGAGGGGAAAACAGGTAAGAACAACGACACAAGAGAGTCAAAGAAATTTTAGTGGACTAATTGAAAGAGGAAAATCCAAACCAGAGGCAAGACATACCGACAAAACTCCGGAGAAAGGAAAAAATCCTAACCTACAAAATTTGACGCGTCTGTCAAGTTGTAATCCATGCTAAACAGAGGATGGCACGCCTGTAAAAAAAGCAACAAGCCCCAATCGGCGTGACTGTTCAAACAACAGCAGCACCTGGCCAGAAAACTATGGAAAAGACAAAAAAACATTGAGCAAAGGTTAGACTTGACACTCTGAGAGTAAATATGATGGCTGGAAATAGTTAGACAGGCATAACAAAGCAGAATGCAACAATATGACCAAAGTTGAACAAAAAATCAAAACACTAGACAAACAATGAGAGACGACAAACACACTGATCCCCAGTATGGTCGCCAACTTGTTGAGTAGGTAAGTCCCCTCTGCAGACAGAGGTGATCCCTCTAGCCCTGGAGTGGGTCTAGCAACAAGGGAACAAGCTGGGATTTTGGACTCCTAGATTATAAATGAAAACGAGTTAGGATAGATGACCTACCTTGGTCCAACACTTTGTTGTAGATTGCGGCAGCGATTCTCCGATCTTTGTCTTCACACGTCACGATCCTTCAGTGATAATGTCCATGTACCTGCACAAGGATCAAGTGAACGATGATAGCATACGAAATCATACTTTCATTTACAACTATTCGATTGGTCAAGGAGAATCAAACATTTTTCATATGATCGAACAAAAAATTGGAACCAAAAAACCAGTCATGTGTTAACGATAGAGAAAATAAGTTTACAACCTTAATGTCTTGAAATTGCAGCCTCCTTCGATGGGTTCAGTCAATCACATCTCAAGCATTCGTCGGGGATCGGACTTGGTGAGGCAATGGGCCTAAACTCTCTCTCGACAATGGATTCCTCTCTGCCTTATTCTTCACACCAACTATAGTAAGGATTGTTCAGCTAGCTGAAACCATGTGAGAAGGAAGTATTTATAGAAGAGGAGGAGGTGGTTTGGGATCCCTCATAAGGTGGAACAGAGGCCTTATCCCTTTGGGGAGTTTCTCAATTGTAGGAAACAAGAATCCAAAGGGATGACTTCAACTTTATTCAGTCAAACAAACAAGGATGATTCCACTCACGAAGTGGTTAGGCATGGAAACTTCAGTTCTATTTTAAAATTTTTTCCAAAATTAGCTCGGCGGGGGTGCCCCACTGAGACAAAGCACCAATGGGCGAGAGGCCCAATGTTAATTTCTCTATGGGTGCGAGGCCATAACTGCCTACCAGCACCGGCCAAAAATCACATGTTTTTGAAAGTCTTCTTGAGGATGACCAATAGAGGAAATGTTCTTGACATGTCAAGGGATGCAATGACACTTGTATTAAGGTATGGCAATACACATAAGTCACTTAAATGGACCCCCAATGTTCAGGACAAGAATTGTAGGGATGGTGACAAAATTCTGTGTAACAAATAGTCACATCAGCCTTCTCTAACTCCCTAAAATGACCTCCTAACAACTGTGACTACCTCTTCCTTGATTGTTGTCATCTTGTGCTTGAGTTATGGGATATTCTAGCCCTCCAAATAGGCTTGTGGCACCTTCATTACAATGATCTAGGGCTGCAGCTACCTTTGTTCACAAGACCAGACCTACGACATCTTCAATTGGAGACAACTTGCCCAAAGTACACTAAAAATTTGCCCCAGAATTTCTCCTTGAGACTACGAACTCCTCTACTCCTACTCGCCCTCAGGAAAACACAAGAACATACCCAAACTTTCTCCTCTTTTACAACTTTGACCTCCCTTATTGAGTTGCATCTATCTTAGATTGATTTACAATGAAATGTTGCTCTTGGGTGATCTTCAAATGACCTTCACCTCACCTTTGTCTATATCAAATGTAAGGGCTCCACGAATACTTAAAGATACATGATTATTGGAAATTTTTACATCAAGCCTACATGACTTTCATGTCCAAAAACCCATCATTTTCTTCAAAACTTCATAACTCGTCGTAGAAAACTCGAAATTTGATAATTTTCATTGCAATGGATTCTCCTCAATGTCCTCTATCATCTTCATCCATCACATGTCTAAAATACCTCATGGTTTTGGCCCAAACAACAAAAATCCATTGACCTTTGGTTCTAAGCCCACAAATGACTTTTGTGGCGCTCCAACCTCCAAACCTTGAACCCTAGGGCTTGGAGTACCTCCCAAGCTATCAAAAATCAACACACATCTCTGGATAAAAGTGTTGTATCGCTATTTTCTATGGAAGCGTCATGAAGCGGTATTTTGGCTCTAAAGTTTTGTTTGGGTTGTGGCAAGAATATATATTATGCTTGTTTCCTATAGCTAAGGTATGTTGGTATTGGATTTCTTGGTGATGTTTATTATTGGTCTCCACTATAAATGGAGTTTAAATTGAAGATTGGAACTTTAGATGGATATATATTTTATATGCAGTGATAGTTGTATGTTTGTATTCTTTGGTGTGTTAATTATTTTGATATGAAGTGATAGTTGTATGTTAGTATTCTTTGGTGCGTTAACTATTTTGAGTCTTGTAAGGAATTTGAGTACTTAGCCATTGTGCAAAATGGGAATTGTAATAATCAATGATACAATTTTTAACTTTGAGGTTTGGTTCACAAAGCGATCTGTTTGACTATGTTAGAGCCAACACTTATCATGTAATCTATGTTTTTTATATGAAATATGAAGTTATATATTTACAAAAAGAATATAATTATTAATTAAAACATTTTGAGTTCCATAAATTACATAAAACAAAACAACAATAATAATAATAATATAATTACAATTATAATTACAAACTAAACTAGTCTAGTGTAGAAATTATATACACTAAGCACACATATGTCCAAGATCCATCTGATCTCACACTATTTAACTTTATGCAAGATACTGAATCTATTCCACTTGTTAAAATTTTGCGGAAAAATTAATTGCACACACATGTGAAGCATAAACAAAAATATTCAGTCGCACATAACACAATTTTTAACCAGGAAAGCCTGAAGCTGAAAACCCCAACTATATATTATGTATCATGGAATCATATGACAATCCTCATACAAAGCTCATCAAGCTCTCAGTACAGTACAATCGTCATACTCTAATCAGGAACAATCTTGCAAATCCATGCACCGATCTTGCCCTCCTACTAGCCTGCCTCCACTGTGAAATCCCTGCTAAAGAATAGTTTTGAATGAATTCGAATTACCCTTGCTATTAGGTCCCTATATTACTAGTATAGTCCTTTATTGTTATTAGTGTAACCCCCTTATTTTTATTATTGTACCCTTGTAACCCCCATTTTTTTATTATTGTGCCCTTAAATTATTATTGTTAGGTCGGCTAGGATTACATTGTGGCCCACTAAGATTACATTATGGCCACATGGACTCCTATATATAGAAAGAAGGTTTTGTAAATTGTATCATCCAAGAATTGTTCAATCATGTAATGTATTGGAGGTTCCCCCCTCGAAGTGGCTTATTTCTAAGGCGTTGATATCTCTTTTCTTCTATTTTTTGAGTTGGTTACACAACATTTGGTATCAGAGCTTTGGATTCTAGGGTTTCACTGCTCCAAACAGGTCATTGTGGAATTTTCGCTATAAATTTTTTTCTACGAAGTTTCAGAAGTTGAAATTTTTAGGGTGAAAATTCGAAATCCTGAGGAAGATCGTCTAAAAATTTTAGAGCTTGTTTCACAACATTTTCGGAGATATGATCTGTGGAAGTTAGGTATTTTTTTAGGCTCCTAAACAGGTCATAGTGGAATTTGCGCTATAATTTTTTTTTTACGAACGTTCAGAATCTGAAATTTTTAGTGTGTGAAGAAAAAATCCTGAGGAAACTCGTCAAAAAATTTCAGATCTTGGTTCACAATATTTTCAGAGATATGATCTGTGGAAGTTAGTGCTTTTTCAGGCTCCCGAATTTCATCTCAAAGAGGTGATCGTGGGAAAATATCCATAACTCTCTCTCTGAGCATCAGATTGGAGTGCCGTAAAAAGTGGTCGCAAGTACACAGACTTTAGTTTCTTGGCTATCAATTTCAGAGCTGAAGGATGAAACAGTGACACTTGGCAAGTCATACAATTTTGCTCTACTGAACTAGTCCATAATTAGGTCATTGTGGGAGATTGGACACAACTTTGTCTTGGAGAATCCAAATGAGGTCAGACCTTTGGCATTCGAAAGAGAACTTAGAGGGCTATGTCAATACAAAAATTCAAATATTGAAGTGCTACAATCACAAAGATAATCCAATTTCAATATCGACCTCCTCAAAAGCAAGAAAAAATTGTGTATTTTTTTTTATAAAATTTTTTATTTCTATTTTTTATTTTTTATTTTTTTTCGAATTGCATAAGTCTTGTTTGAAGAATCAATTTGAATTGATTCCAAGGGCATATTGTAGAATAGATATCAGTATTGGATTCTAAAATATGCCCCGTAAAAATAATTCAACACCCATTAAGCCTTCAGAAGGTTCCACTATGACTCTTGAAGATGAAGAATTGCAACATGATCTATCAAAATTACAAGACCAAGTGCACCAAATTTCGCTCTTGCAACGAGCAATAAAAAATGAAATGGAAGTTTTGAAGAAAGGTGTGGAAGCTAAGATGGATGGCATGGAAGCTGACATGGAAGCTAAGATGGATGACATGAAAGACAACATGGAAAACATGAAGAAGGATATAAAAGAATACATGGAAGGTTTGACAAAGTTGATACAAGAAATGTTTCATAATGGTGGAAATATAGTAGAAGAAACTCATGATGAGAACAAAATAAATGTTAATCGTGATTTCATAAACTCTAATGTTGGCGGGAAGAACCACCATATTCCAAAAATGGAGATGAGGAAGTTTGATGGAAAGGATCCTGTAACATGTATACTACAGATGGAGCAATATTTTGATCTCCATAACGTGCAAAACACACAAAAGGTACGCATTGCAACTTTACATCTAGAACAATATACCTTTGTATGGTATCGATGGCTTTGCTCCCATAAAAAAATTGTCACTTGGTAAAATTTTATGGAGGAAATGATAGCACATTATGAGGATACAAGGAGCAACACCTTCTTTAGCCAATTGATAAATCTCAAACAAAAGGGTTTAGTGGGGGAGCACATTGAGGACTTCCAAAAATTGAATATAAGGGTAACTGATATTCCAGAGGAACACAGGATTGATCTCTTCATAGGTACTTTAAAGGATAACATCCAACATGAATTTCGTGTTTTGGAACCTGATTCATTGGAGAAGGCATTCAGGTTGGCAAGAAAAATTGAATGTAAAATTATGGCGACAAGGAAGCCTACCACTCACTTCTATAAAGAAGGAAGTGTTTATATGCCTAGATTTCCACAACCTACAAGGTTGACACCACAAAAATTGGAAGAAAAAATAGCAAAAGGGCTTTGCTACGGTTGTGATAGAAAATACAATAAAGGTCATAAGTGTGCTGAGAAGAAATTATTTTTACATAGATTGTGAAGAGGAAGAAGAAAATGAACAAGAAGAGGATATACACGAGGAACCAGCCCTAGAAGAGGAAGAAATGAATCCGACCATATCGTGTAATGCACTGGCAGGAATTACCACTCCTCAAACTCTCAAGATAGAAGGACAAATCAAGAAGAAAAAGGTAATAGTGTTGATTGATTCAGGTAGCACCCATAATTTTATTCATTGTAAGGTAGCCAAGGAATTAAATTGTTTCCTATATCCAGCACCAGAATGTCAAGTGATGGTTGCAAATGGAGGAACTATAAATTGCTCTGGAAAATGCCATAATATCAAGCTAACCATGGGGGAATATGTGTTGACTAGTCCAATGCTTTCCATTCCTATGGGAGTTGCTGATGTTGTATTAGGAGTACAATGGTTACAATCTTTGGGGACGGTAGCTTTTAATTTTCAAGAACTTTTCTTGAATTTTTTTTCAGAAGGAAAGGAAGTCGAATTACGGGGTATTGAAGGGAAGCCAGGAAGGATAATAAGCTCTAATGTCATGAAAAAGGTTCTAAAGAAAGAACAACGAGGCGTAATTGCACAATTATGCTCACTAGAAGTTCCGACATCAAAATCATCTATTTCTGCAGATCTCCAACAAGTCTTGGACAATCATTCCAAGGTGTTTGAAACTCCCAAATGACTCCCACCTATTCGTGATCATGATCATGCTATTCATTTGATTCCAGGAAGTGTTCCTCCAAACATCAGGCCTTATAGATATCCTTACTTCCAAGAGAGAGAAATTGAACGTATGATTGCAGAAATGTTAGAGGCGGGTATAATTCAACCTAGTCAAAGTTCTTTCTCTGCTCCTGTAGTATTGGTACACAAGAAGGATGGATCATGGTGAATGTGTCAGGATTATAGGGAGCTCAATAAGCTCACCATTAAAGATAAATTTCCCATCCCTGTGATTGATGAATTATTGGATGAATTACATGGAGCAATTTATTGTACCAAGTTGGATCTTCGTTGAGGATATCATCAAATTAGAATGAAGACTGAAGATATTCCAAAAACAACATTTCGAACTCATGAGGGTCATTATGAATTTTTGGTCATGCCTTTTGGCCTTACCAATGCACCTTCTAAATTTCAAGGGTTGAAGAATTCATTTTTCAAACCCTTCCTTAGAAAATTTGTGCTGGTATTTTTTGATGATATACTAATCTATAGCAGGTCTTGGAAGGATCATGTTGAACATGTTGACAGGGTGCTCAAACTATTGCAGGAGAAACAATTATGTGCAAAAACATCCAAATGTTTCTTTGGAGTACAAGAGGTGGAATATCTGGGTCATATTGTATCTCACGAGGGTGTTAAAGTAGACCCTAACAAAATTAAAGCCATTACGGAATGGAAAGTCCCCACAAACATAAAGTAGTTGCAAGGATTTCTCGGGTTAACAGGGTATTATCGCAAGTTTGTTAAGAATTATGGGAGAATAGTAGCACCTCTAAAAACATTATTGAAGAAAGATGCATTTTCATGGACTCCTGAAGCAACTAAGGCCTTTGAATAGCTTAAAGAGGCAATGTGCCTAGCACCGGTCTTAGCTACGCCAGACTTCACAAAAACCTTTATTGTGGAATGTGATGCTTCAGGAAATGGAATTGGTGCTGTTTTAATGCAGGAAGGAAGACCCATTGCCTTTGAAAGTCGTCCAATCAAAGGAAAGTATTTACAGAAACCTATTTATGAGAAGAAAATGCTAGCAATACTGCATGCACTAAAGAAATGGAGAACTTACCTAATGGGAAGACACTTCAAGGTAAAAATTGATCATGATAGTCTTAAACACTTTTTGGAACAAAGACTATCTTCAGAAGAGCAACAAAAATGGGTCACAAAGATGTTGGGTTATGACTTTGAAATAATCTACAAAAAAGGAAAGCGTAATGTTGTTGCAAAGGCACTCTCAAGAAAGAATGAAGAGGTCGAAGCATTTCTTTGTGCCATTTCTATTATCCAACCAAATTGGATAACTGAAGCAAGAGATGAATGGAAGAAGGAAAAAGATATATGGACACTCATTCAAAAGTTGCAGCAAGATCCTAGTACATCTGATACATTTAGTTGGAAAAATGATTCCTTATGGTACAAAGATCGCTTATATCTTTGTAAGAATTCCCAACTAAAACAAAAAATTCTTCTGGAATTGCACACTTCTCCTTTAGGAGGACACTCAGGATTTTTAAAAACTTACCACAGGGTGAAGAAATAATTTTTTTGGGATGGCCTTAAATCTGATATTCAAAAGTTTGTGGAGGAATGTTTGGTTTTCCAGCAGAATAAAGTGGAAACAATTAAGACCCCAGGACTTCTACAACCTTTATCCATTCCAAGTCAACGTTGGGAGGAGATTTCAATGGTTTTTATCACAGGTTTACCTAAGTCCGAAGGAAAGAGTGTCATCATGGTGGTAGTTGATAGACTTACCAAGTATGCACACTTTTGTGCATTATCTCATCCATTTAAAGCAATTACAATTGCTACTACATTTATGGACAGAATTCAAAAGCTACATGGAAGCCCAAGGGTTATTGTGAGCGACAGAGATCCCATTTTTACTGGAAATTTTTGGATGGAGTTATTTTCTTGTTTGGGTACTCAGTTAGCTCATAGCTCATCTTATCATCCTCAATCTGATGGTCAAACTGAGATAGTAAATAAATGTTTGGAAGGATATCTTCGTTGTTTGTATCTGATAAACAAACACAATGGGTCAAGTGGTTACCTCTTGCTGAATGGTGGTATAACACTTCCTTCCATACTGCAGCAAAAATGACCCCATTTATGGCACTTTATGGATATCATCCACCATCCATCACATCATCTTTAAAGGAAAATTCGAAGGTTCAAGCAGTGGAAGATCACATCGAGCATCAGCAAGAAGTTCTCCAACTCTTAAAGGATAACCTGAATTTGGCACAAAATCGAATGAAACAACAGGCAGATCAACATCGCAGCGAGAGAAGTTTTGATGTAGGAGATTGGGTATTTTTACGGCTACAACCATACAAACAAATGTTCCTCAATCAAGCTAAGAAGGATAATAAATTAATGCCAAAGTACTATGGTCCTTACAAGGTGTTGCAAAATATTGGTACTATGGCATACAAATTGGAGCTTCCTGATTCTTCGCGAGTGCATCCAGTTTTCCATGTTTCATGCTTAAAGAAGGTTATAGGTGAAAATCTTCTAGTTCAAACAATATTGTTAGAACTTGATGAGGAAGGAAAAATCATATTGGAACCTGAAGCGATCACGGAAACAAGAACTCGACAGTTACGAAATCTATCAATTTCAGAGTATCTCTTCAAGTGGAAGAACTTACCCACTGAAGATTCTACATGGGAGGATGAGAAGTTTATACAGAAGCACCTAGAGCTACTCAAGCGTTGAGGACAACACTTTTTTGAAGGAGAGGGGCATGTTAGGTCCCTATATTACTAGTATAGTCCTTTATTGTTGTTAGTGTAACCCCCTTATTGTTATTATTGTACCCTTGTAACCCCCATTTTGTTATTATTGTGCCCTTAAATTATTATTGTTAGGTCGGCTAGGATTACATTGTGGCCCACTAGGATTACATTATGGCCACATGGAATCCTATATATAGAAAGGAGGTTTTGTAAATTGTATCATCCAAGAATTGTTCATTCATGTAATGTATTGGAGGTTGCCCCGTCGAAGTGGATTATTTCTAAGGCGTTGATATCTCTTTTCTTCTATTTTTGGAGCTGGTTACACAACACTTGCCTTGACTGCGCAATCCTCATTGGTAACTCCAATGTGTGTGTGATGCAATCAATGCATCACTATAGTCACAACAGATAGTCCATCTTGCCCTTTCACCTATCTCTCCACTGGTCTGCACTGAAACTGCCATGCATTGTAGTTAACTGCTGTATTGTTCAGTTGATTAATGAGTTATTATTTATGAATTAATTAACTAATTAATTCACCGCACTCTCACTAGTGTATCAATCAGTTAGACTAGATACAACTAGCTCAATTGAGTCTAACTGAGTTAAACTGAATACAACTCCATAACTACTTCTTCCAACTGTGTCATAACTCTTCCACTTGAGTTCTAACTGAGTCCTCCATGCATTAGCTCCAGTAAACCCTTAGGAATAGCGTAGTTCCTTATGTCAGCTGATGTGCCACATCTGTGCACTGAACTGAAGTGCTCCAAGAGAATAAGTTGCTGTTTAGAGTCTGATTATTATTAAGAGCTAATAATAATCGACATGCATCTATTTTTAGATTGAAGATCTATAAATAGACTTTGCCCAATATTCTAAAAATAAAATTTCATCTATTTTTCCAACTTGATCAACCATCCACAAATAACATCCTGCAACTTCTGAAATATGATCATCATGTCTAAAAATAGACTTGCACCAAAAATAGCCTGCAGGCCCACTTAGTGAAGGTGACTCTTTTCACTAAGGTCATCATCTTGTTGAATCTCAACACTCCCTCTCAACAAGATAGGGATTATTCTTCACGCCGATCCTGGCTCTATGGTATTTGAATTTGCTCCTGGTGAGCACCTTCATCAGAATATCTGCATGCTGATCCTCTGTAGGAGTGTAATGAAGCAACATGATATTCCACTGCACACAATATCTGATATGATGATACCAGATATCAATATGTTTAGATCTATCATGAAACACAGGATTAACCGAGAGTTTAATGCAACTTTGATTATCACAATGTATCACTGTGGGATCTAAATGTGAACCGAACAAACCAACCAGAATCTTCCTCATCCAGATAGCCTCACATGCAGCTAAACTTGCTGCCATGTATTCCGCTTCCGCTGAACTGAGTGCCATGGATATTTGTTTCCTGCTGTACCAAGAAACTGCCGTAGATCCAATATTGAAAATCCCTCATAATGTGCTCTTTCTGTTTGTTGGGCTTCCTGCCCAATCTGCATCCGTGAAGCCATGCAACTTCACCTCATTCGTCTGTACCATAAACCATACTCAGATGTGCCCCTGAGATATCTCAGGAAATGCTTTCCCACCTTCCAAAATAGCTTGGTAGGCTTAACCATTGCTCGTGAAAGCTGGTTCACCACATAGCATATGTCCGGTCTTGTATTGACTAAATACATGAGTGAACCCACCAACTGTCGATAAACAGTGGCATTCACTACCTCTACCGATGTAGCATCCTATTTCTTCCAATTTCCTGGAAGAGGAGTGTCGATAGGCTTGCAGCCTTGCATGTGAAACTTCTCCAGTATCTCCCGGGCATACTTGCCTTGAGACACAAATAGTTCACCTTCCCGCTGCCATACTTCCAATCTAAGGAAATAATGAAGGAGGCCCAAATCCTTCATCTCAAACTCCTTTGCAAGATTTTCCTTGCATGAGTGTATCAACTACTCATCTCCTATTAGTATTAAATCATCAACATAAAGTACAATGATTAAAATCTTACCCTCCACGACAATCTGGTACAGGTTTGCATCCGCTTCACTCTTGGTGAAGCCAAGTCCAGTGAAATAGCTGTCGATCCGAGTGTACCAAGCACGAGGTGCTTGCTTTAGCCCATACAATGCTCTTTTGAGCATGCACACATGTGACTCGTTGCTGAAAATCTCAAATCCTTCAGGCTGCTCAATGTACACCTCTTCCTCAATGATCCCATTAAGGAACACAGTCTTCACATCCATTTGATGAATGTGCCAAACCATCTGCGCTGAGAGAGCAAGGATGGTCCGTATGGAAGAATACTGTGTGACAGGTGCAAAGGTTTCTTCATAGTCAATCCCCTCAATCTGTGAGAAGCCCCAGGCAACAAATTTTGCCTTATACTTCTTGATGCTCCCATCAGCAGCTTGCTTTACCTTGTATATCCATCTTGATCCTACAACTGATTTTCCCACCGGCCTTGGAACAATCTCCCAAGCACTGTTTCGGATAATGGAGTCATACTCCTCCACCATGGCATCTACCCATGTGGGCTCCTGCACTGCTTCTTCGAAAGAAGATGGCTCTGTCACAATACACTTTCTCATAAGAGCCATGTATCCAGTATATCGGTCAGGTGACTGTCTCTATCTGCGTTGTGATGTAGGGACTCCTACATTCTGTGCCACATTAAGCTTCAGTTTCTCATCTTCTGTGGTACGCTTTTTTCCTTGTCTGATGTTTCGTTCTGCATGAGTGGACTCCTCCACTCCATGAATCTCCTCCTGTGGCTGATCCACATCCAGAGGCTCATCTTTGGGAATAAGAAGTTCCTCTTCCGCATGCAAGTGTAGCTCCCTCTCAAGCGACAACTTCATGGCTTTCACCTCATTGAATTTTATATCCCGTCGCATAACAGTCATCCAATTGTCTGGAAAATACACACGATAATTATGGTGTGTTTTTGTGTACCCCACAAATATCCCAACTTCTATAGTCGGCTCCAGCTTCTTCTTGGCGTCCTTCGTCACATGAATGTTATCAGGTGAGCCAAAAATATTCAAATGAGAAATATCAGGTTTCTTACCAGTAAAAGCTTCTTCTGGTGTACTCATGCCAAGTACTCTATGAGGACAACGGTTTTGCACATAAACCACAGTGTTGCATGCTTCCACCCACAAGTGCATCGGTAGGCCCTGGTCATGCAACATCGCTCGTGCAACACCCACAATCGTTCTGTTCTTCCTCTCCGCGACCCCATTCTGCTGTGGGTTATGAGGCACTATGAGTTCTCTTCGAATTCCTTCTTTGCTACAGAAGTCTTTGAATTCTTCCAAGATGTATTCACCACCATTATTGCTCCGTAGAGCTTTCACTTGCTTCCCCAACTCCTTCTCCACCAATGCCTTGAACTCACAGAACTTTGAGAACATTTCACTCTTCTTCTCCATGAATAAGATCCAACATCTATGAGAATAGTCATCAACAAATATAACATAATACCTGTGTTTTTCTATTTAAGCAACCGAGAAAGGTCCACACACGTCTGTGTGAATTCTCTCTAGGATCACTGAAGCAGGGTTCTCCTTCTCATGAAAGGTGGTCTTCACAAACTTACCCATAGTACATCCCTTGCACTGATCTGACTGCGCAAGAGTACCCTTGGAAAGTCCAGTAGAAATTTGCTGCAAAATATTCAAAGCGCCATGGTGAAGATGGCCCAATCTCCTGTTCCATAATTCGCCCTCATCCCGGCTCACCACTTCTTCTGCTTTGCCCACCATTGTAGCACAGCCATCTACCTCCAGCTTGCAGATATTCTTAATTCAAACCCCTATCTTCTTGGTTTGACCCATTGTTTTGTGTCGAAGGAAGGCTTTTCCCTCTCTGAAAACAACATCATAACCTCTGTCTTTGACACTGCGGCGGGACAGTTCCTTTGTGGACACAGACATGCATGCTGTTATTCAACAGTGTATTGCAGGACTCTCTCAGGAGGTAATGGTCGATTCCGGTCTGCTTGTACCCGACCATCGTCACCCGCTCTCTATATCATCGAGGTCCTTCTCTCCAAGTCACTAAACAACTCATATAAAGTCATATGGGGAAAGACACACCACTATCAAGATACAAGCTCGATCCTTGGCCTTAAATAGACGCCAATCAAGGAAAAATCCAGCTCAAATTGCGAGGCTAAGGACTCTCCAACTGCAGATCCAACAGCCTACTTATTATTCTTCTTTTGTGGACAGTTAGTGGCGAAATGTCTATGCTCGTGACAGTGAAAACACTTCACTTTGGACAAATCCTGCTTCTTGCCTTTAGCATCAGATTTTGAAGAAGATTTCTTCCCCTTCCATTTCCTTGCTTTGGTAGCCAAAGTGCACTTCTCTTCATCTTCATTCTTTGATGAAGATCCATCCTTGGTACCCCGCCTTATCTCCTCCTGCACAAGGGCACTTACCATCCTAAGCCGACAATTTAAAGTCCATTGTGATTCTTCGCATGTAAAATCTTGACGAAATAAAGCTCACCAAGTCTTCTTCATCAATATGGTAACACCCACACTTTCAAATGTCTTGCGGTGGACAAACCGTGAATATTTTGGAATACTGTGCTTCTCCATTTCATTTTGAGCAATTTTTCGTGCCAACTTCCTCTGGTCACCTTTGCTTTGGAAAAAATCTGTCAAAGCCTTCCACATTAAGAATGGAGTGGCTTTCCCATGAAGGCTGGACACAATATGGTCCTTCACACCTTCCAACAAAATCCTCCTCGTCTTTGCAGTCTTCTTTTTCCATGCATCAAGTAATGCAGCATCGCTAGATCCCGACTTAGGAACATCGCTATCGATGAACTCCTTCAGCCCATTATCCTCCAGCACCGCCTCCATCCTGTCCTTCCAGGCTATGTAATTCGAGCTCCCATCAAGGGCATACTCCAATCTCAACTTGTTGAAACACATTTCAATGTATACTTGATTTCTGCACCAAGAATCTTCTGTAGCAAATTCGAATTGTCCACTAGCACAAACTCACTTCACAATTGCAATCTTCAATCAACAATGCTACGATACCATGCTAGAAATTATATACACCAACATATGTCAAAGATCCACAGTCACTGTTGCTTACTGCAAGATCTTGATCATTCCACTTGATAATATTTTGGAAAAATTAATTGCACATGTGACTTTATAAACAAAAATATACAATAGCACATAACACTAATTAAACGATCTTGCAAATCCATGCACCAATCGCTACCTCCTGCTAGCCTGCCTCCACTACGCAATCCCTACTAAAGAATAACTCTAAATGAAATCAAATTACTCCATCCTTGACTACACAATCTTCATTGGCATCTCCACTGTGTGTGTGATGCAATCAAATGCATCACTATAGTCACAACAGATAGTCTATCTTGCCCTTTCTCTCTCTTCTGGTCTGTCATGCTGTCATGCACCTTGTAATTGTGACATTTTGGAAGATTATTTTGATTTATGAGTTATTATTTGTGAATTAATTAACTAATTAATTCACTCCACTCTCACTAGTGTATCAATCAGTTAGACTAGATACAACTAGCTCAACTGAGTCTAACTGAGTTAAACTAAATACAACTCCATAACTACTTCTTCCAACTGTGTCATAACTCTGCCACTTGAGTTCTAATTGAGTCCTCCATGCAATAGCTCTAGTAAACCCTCAGGAATAGCGTAATTCCTTCTGTCAGCTGTTGTGCCACATCTGTGCACTGAACTGAAGTGCTCCAAGAGAATAAGTTGTTGTTTAGAGTCTGATTATTATTAAGAGCTAATAATAATTGACATGCATCTATTTTTATATTGACGATCTATAAATAGACTTCGCCCAATATTCTAAAAATAGAATTTCATCTATTTTTCCAACTTGATCAACCATCCACAAATAGCATCTTGCAACTTCTGAAATATGATCATCATGTCTAAAAATAGACATTGTCTAAAAATAGACTTGCGCCAAAAATAGCTTGCGGGCCCACTTAGTGAAGGCGACTCTTTTCACTAAGCTCATCATCTTGTCGAATCTCAACATCTAGATCCCTCTTAATTTTGTATCTACCAAGCATCGAAAGTGATCAAGAGATTTGATCCCTCTTGGCGCTTGGTAGATATGAAGTTAATGTGGATCTAAGCTAGTTGTATATATGAGGCATTCGATTGGGCTAGATTATGCCTTCAAATTATTTTTTGTCTGGTTAAGAATCTGTTTGTTTTTACATAAGGAAATAAGTTAATGACCAAGACCAAAAGGTATATGGTAAAGGTTGCCCCCTTACAGAGCACCATAAATGAGTAATTCCAAATGGTGTAATTTGTCTTGAATAACGGTGATGAGTTAAACAATTTCAAGTAGTTGGTTTTTCTTGAATAACATTGATGAATCATCTTACATTGGGGATAGTAACTAAAAATGATTGTGCCACCACCAGTTTAACAACTAAGTTATAGTAAATTTAATATATAAAAAACATTAAATTATTAAAATAAAAAATCTAAATAAAAATATTAATATAATAAATTTAAATAATATAATAAATTTAAATAAAAAAATTATAGTATGGTATTATGTAATCGCAATTTTTTTTTTTTATTAAGATATGAATATGAGAAATAATATCAAATATATGAATATGAGAATGAATAAAAATGTTGTAGACATCTTTTATAGTATACTTTGTTATTCATATGCAAAATAAGTTGTAAGTAAAAATATTTAATCAATGTTTAAATTAAAATTCATCAATTTGTACAACCGTAGCAGTTTTGAATTGACATCATTTTGTAGAAACAAATTAAATATTCAAAAATTGTAAAGTAAAATTTAATTAAAATTTATTATCTAACCATTATATTAACAATATTTGTATTAAAAATTAAATGATGAGAACATAAAAAGAAATGCAAAGCCATGTTTATTTATAACATTTCCACTATTCAAACCCATTCACTTCATAGCCTTATTTCTATCCAACCATCATATTTTGCATTAAAAATTAAATGATGAAAACATACAAAGAAATGCAAAGCCATGTTTTTTAATAACATTTTCATTATTCAAACCCATTCACTTCATAGAGTTCCCACATGCAAAAAAAAATACAATGAATCAAATGTGTTTATTTATAACAATTCCTAATTCAAAGCCAATCATTTTGTAAAGTTCTCATAAGCATCAGAATTAAGGAGTAATATATCGATGTTGAGCAGAAGTAATATATCGAAATCGTTATGGCATTATCAGGACCCAATAATGTTTACTATAGATGACGACTAGGATTTTGTTAAATGCTCCAGCAACTAACAAACTTTCGTCAGCCCGATACAAGTTCAACATGAAATTCCACACCACACAAAGACCATAATACAAGGAGACCAACATTGATAATATTGAACGAATAGGGAAGATTGTAGAATGACACGGTGATATACAATGTTCCTTCTTTACACTTTAGTTCATACAAATTTCAGAAATCCTCGCTCCTTTGCTTCCTCTAATCTGCTCAAAATTACATCTAAAAACTCTTTTCATAGAGTTATTTTACAAAATCATTGAACTTGATCTATTTCCTAAATTATCTAACAAAATCCCAAATTGGCTATATTATCCCTTTTATATAGAAATAAAATGATTCTCATCTAACTTTCTAACAATATAGATTTTTCTAGATTACAATTAAAAAAAATTACAAAATTAAATAAATTAAGGAAGCCAACTTTCTTTAGTAAATGGGTTTTGATCTAAGACGGTCAAGGATGATTTTGGTTAGTAGATGCTCATGCATTAGAATCTCAGGGAAGAAAAAAAGTGTTCATCAACTTCTCAATTCTAGTGACATACTTGAAAATTTATGTTGTTGTCATCCAAGTAGCATCTTCGATTGGCTAGTTCTTCCATTTGATCAAATAATGGAAGTATTCTTTACCTCTAGTCTTCTTAACTACCCTTTGCCCAAAAACAATCTTAATTTCTTTCTGAACTGCTTTTGGTAGTCGTTTCTTCCATCCATTAGTCTTATCTTTATCACTTACTGGTTCATCTATTATAACATTACCTATCTCCTTGAAGGGCTATAAATATGCAACATTAAAAATTAGAGAAATCCCAATATCATTTGGGAGTTGTAACTCATAAGCATTTGATGAAAATTTCCTCTAAATTTTACATGGACCAATTTTCTTAAGTTTAATTTATTATATGTCCCTATAGGGAAATTCTCTTTCCTGACTCTATGCCATCGCTAAGTCACCAACTTCAAAATATAGCTATCTTCTTTTCATTTATGCTTTTTGTTCGTATTTGTTGTCGTTCTCTTGCAACTGTTGCATGAACCTTTCCTACAAATTTTGCATGCTTGCCGCAAAGCCTTCACAATCAACACTCCTTAAATCCTAATTCCCCAAATTTCTTAGATCATAAACTCCTCTTGGGTGCATCCTATACAAAATCTGAAATGGACTCATCCATGTGCTTCTATTAGGTGAATAATTGTATGCAAATTTAACCTGAGCAAGTACATGATCCCATTGTTTGAGATGCTCACTTACCAAGTTCCTCAAGATATTTCTAAAGATCTTGTTTTACCATCAGTCTATGGGTGGTAAGATGAAGTATAATTCAATTTAGTGCCTAGTTTTTTCCACAAGATCCTCCAAAAATGGCCTACAAATATTGTATCTCTATTTGATACAATGTTTCTAGGAAACCCATGCAATCTTATAATTTCTTCAAAGAACAAATTTTCCACATTGATTGCATCAATAAATTTTGTACAAGTAATAAAGTGTGTCATAGTTGAAAACCTTTCAACAACAACATAAATAGAATTGTAACCTCACTAAGTTCAAGGTAACCCCAAAACAAAATCCATGCTAATAATGTCCCATGGCCTACTAGGATTTGGTAATGGATGATAAAATCCTATATTTTGACTTGTTCCTTTCGTCTGCTAACATACTTTGCATTTTTCAACAAATCTTATTACATCAACCTGCATACATGGCCAATAAAAAACATTCAACATAGCAAAGGATTTATCTTGTCCAAAATTTCCTACCAATCCTCCATTGTGCTTCTCTTTTATCAAAATGTTCCTCATGGAACACTTTGGTATACAAAGCTTATTATTTTCAAACAACAAAACCTCTTGAATCATGTAACTAGATCATTGAGTTTTGTTCATGCTAACTGGGTTCTCACATGTTGCATATGCTTCCTTGAAACTTGTATTATTCTTGTACATATATTTTAGTTCATCAAACCCAAAAACATTAAATTGAAATTCATGTAGAATTAAATTGATTCTACTCAATGCATCAACTAATTTATTTGATGAACCACTTGTGTGTTTAATCACAAAAGTGAAATTGTGCATAAATTCTACCCACTTGTCATGTATTTGATTCAATTTTGGCTAGTTGATGATAAAATGCAAAGCATGGTTGTCGGTATAAATCAAAATCTTTGGGACATAAGGTAATGCCTCCATTTTTTTAAAGCCTAGACTATAGCATAAAACTCTTTGTCATAGGAATAATATTTTTGTGTTGCTTCATTCAAATTTTCACTGAAATAAGCAATCGACTTCCCTTCTTGTCTCAAAATGACTCCAATAGTTGCCCCACTTGCACTAGTTTCAACCTAAAAGAATTTGTTGAAGTCTGGTAGGGATAAGACTCACTGTTTTGTGATCTTTTGCTTCAACAATTTAAAATTCTTGTCATCTGCCACAATCCACTTAAAAGGTTGTTTACTTTCTTTAATGGTTTCCACAGTGGGTGAAAAAATGCTACCAAATTTCCTAATAAACTTCCTATATAAGCTTACAAAACCATGGAATCTCCTTACTTCAAAAATATTCTTTGTAATAGGCCAATCAATAATTCCTCTAACTTTATCTGGATCCATTTTTAAACCAACTCGATAAATTACAAAGTCTAAATACACCAACTCTATTTTCATAAAACCACACCTCTTTAAATTAATCAACAACTTTTCTTGTTGAAAGGTGTTTAAAACTAACATAAGGTGCCTTAGATGCTCCTCCTTTGTTTGGTTGTATACTAAAATGTCATCCAAATAAACATTGACAAACTTCTCTGTAAACTCCTTCAAAACCTCATTCATCAACCTCATAAAAGTACTAGGGGCATTAGTAAGACAAAAAAGCATCAAAAACCATTCATAGAGCCCATGATTTGTTTTGAAGGTCGTCTTCCATTCATCCCCTTCTCTAATCCTAATATGATGGTAACCATCCTTTAGATCAATTTTAGAGAAATACTTGGCCCCACTCAAACAATCAACTAAATCATCAATACATGGAAGTGGAAATTTGTGCCTTGTTAAGGTCTCGTGATTTAGAAGATTGGTAGACCAAATGCACAGGGTAACATCAGACTAGTCTTTGGAGTCCTAGGACCTAGCCTTCCTGGACTCAGAGAGGGCTCTCTCTATTGTATGCAAGGATGTGAACTTGTTTGCTTTTAGGGTTTGATTTTAGGCTAGTTGTTAAGTGTAAGGTTTGTTTGGTTGTTTTGGTTGGGTAGGATGGTCAAGTAGAATAGATGGAATGAGGAAATATTCAAGTCATTAGGCTATGGAGTCTATAAAAATCACGGAAAGTTCAACAATGGATCGGGGAGCATCACAGGGAAAATCTAGCATGGTCAAATGGATCTTTAAGGCATGTGTGAAGTGAAATGAACATTAAGTTTGTGAGCATAGTAGGTGTGTAAGGGCAGTGAATAATCCTTAAACAAGTAGTTTTAAATAAGATGGTCTCAAATACTGATCAACATAAGGGCATAATCATAAGACAGGGCAAAATAATAGCTTTCTGATTATATTAAAAAAAACAACCATTTAAGATGAACAATTTAGTGAATCATAGAAAGCAAGAAACTTATCTAACTTCTAGTGATTTCACCTTCAAGGTTTAGAAAACATATAAGATAACATATAACTTTAATCAAAGAAGAGGGAACTCCTAAGCATATTTAATCAAGCTACAAATAACTTTAAGGCAACTTCTCAAGCATGGACAAAGGGCATGATCAGAGCATGGCCTCTTTGGATAAAACCTAACAAGTAGTACTTCGAAGAGAGATTCCAAAACAAAGTTTAAATAGCATCAAATAAGCAGGGATAACCATAAAACATATTTGAAAACTACTATATTGAACCATTCATGGAATAAACAAGCATAGGTAGGTCTAAGAAGCAACTAAGAATTCCTTAAACTAACCCAACAGAGGAAAACATAAAGACAATAGAAAGCAGGAAGGACTAAGGTGCCTCAAACAACATTTCTTAGCCTATACTTTTTTGTTCTACTGTAGCATAGAAAGATGAACATAATGATAAACATGAAAACAAGAACTAAATAGAGACACATCGCCATTAACCATGCTCAGGGATCCTGCAATCTATCCTCCTTCCTCCTCAATCAAAGCAGACCATTCACAAACTCCACAACACCAATTTCTTCTTCAAACTCGAGAAAACCATGTATTGCTCTGAAAACTCATCAAATGCCAAAAAATGCCAACGTTTTACAATGACGCCCTCATTCTCTATTTATCTAGCAAAGGAGGGAAAAAAAACCCTAAATAGGGTTTGAAAATATCCAAAACATCCATAAATGTCATTAATGCCCAAGAGACCATGCAAGGCCCAAGGCACAAAATTTCCCTTAAAATAAATGCCAAAATAACTCCTAGCACCTAATTCTAGAGAGATTTGCCTCAAAAAACATTAAAATATCATTTTGCAATAAATGAGTGTTTTTTGTTGACTTTTGGCCAAAAACACACAATGCAGTCTATAAGCGCAGCGCCATCCTAGGCAAAAAATAGGTCCTGTTGCAGTCAAGTTTTGGGGACCTTCCCGATGTCTGATTTTTCTCCATGATGGCCCGTTGGAAAGCCCGTTGAGTCTTCTTTATAGATATACATTTGGTTTTCTAATTGAACACATGTAACCTATTCAAAAATTCAAATTCCCAAAACTTCTCTGAGCGTAGCGCCATGCTTGAAAATGAAGAAGAAAGGTGAAAAATTAGGTGTTTTTTGACCTTTTGAGGGGTAAAAAATGCTCCAAATGCTTTGAAATTTGGTGAGCATAGTGTAATAGGCATGATAAATCCAAAAATGTAAAGTTATCCCTCTGAGGATGCATGAGGGAAAAGCGTAGCACCAGTAGTGTTGCGTTTATAGGCCTCCAAATTCTCAAAAAAACCAAAATTTGTCAAAATTCCTTCAAAATTGGTGGATGTCTCCCTCATGGGGTTTGGGAGACCTTTACAGAAGCTTGTGCCAAGAATATAAGGTTTTCTTGGTCTTTTCCTCCTTTTAGTGCTTGAATTTCAATCAGGGCCTTTTTGAGTTTTGCCCTTGCAACTTGATTCCTCCGGGCATAATTTTTGGTCATCTTTCTTTGTAGATCAAGGTCCTTACTTGCCCTTTCTAACTTGGCCTCCAAGTGTATGTTAGCTTTTTAAAGCCACGAATCCCGATCATGCTCTATCTCCATGGCCAATAGTTCATGTAGAGGGAACTATTCTGCTAAGGCTAATTCTTGTTCTCTTTGCTTTGCCAAAGCCTTCTTCAATCCCATGGTTCTTGGTCTTCTCCTAGTCTGCCCTTCTTCATCTTCACTTTCTTCATAGGTGCCCATGAATTATTCTAGACCTGTTCTCTTTGGGATTCTTTCCGAGCCTTGATGGCTCTAGCATCATAAATAACAATTTGTGCTCCTAGCTGCCCGTTCTCTATGTCAAGGGCATCATTTACACTTTTGGTCCTATCCAAATGTGCTTGGAGGTCTTCAATTTGGGAATTTTTGTTTTGGATGAGAAAGTTTGAGATCCTTGCTTCATTCTCCTCATCACTATCCACCTGAATGATTTCAAACTCCCTCTCAACCTCATGATCTTCTTCTTCTTCCTTTACCTTTTGCTTTCCTTTGTCTAGTGGCTGAGCTAAGGTGGATGGCATGGTCCCTTGCCTTTTAGAGGCAACAAACACAAGCCTTGACCCTCTCTGATATGTGAATGAAAGAGGTGTGATTGTGGTCTTGTTGGTGTCTTTATCATGGCTGTGATCCTTGCTGTTGTCATCAACTTCTTCATATTCATTATTGGTATCATCAATCATCATATTTTCTGCCTCATCATTGTCTTCTACATCATCACCACTCTCATCCTCTTCACTGATTTATGCACTGTCATTTTGTTCTTCATTTGAGCTACTTGCCTCTTTACTGCTATGATCTTCAATTTGATTATCAGCCCCTTCATCTCCTTCATTATTTTCATGATTGTCTTCATGACTTTCATGACTATCATGACTGTCATGAATGTTTTCCTCTTTGCTGTCTTGTCCATCACCGAGGCTTGTTTCTTGGGTGTCACTGCTGCCCTTAGCCTCTGCATTTTCCTCACTATTTTGATCTTTATCATGGCTGCCCTCTTCATCACTGCTCAATTCATTTTCACTGTCATCTCTTTCATTTTCTTCACCATGATCCTCTTTCTCTATTTTCGGGTCCTATGCTTCTTGCTGGCTCAAATCACCATCACTTCTCAAACTGTCTCCACTTTCCTCTTGTTGAATTAAATCATCATCACCATCTATCTCCATGTTTTCTGCTTCTAGTGGGCTTAAATTATCATCTCCCTCACCCTGATTTTGAGTTGACTCATCTTCACTCTCATCCTCTTCATTTTGTTCATCATTATCCTCCTCCTCCTTATTTGGGCTTGACTCATTGTCATTTTCACTTGATTCTTTATTGCAACTTCCTTCTTTAGTTGATGCATTAAGAGAAGGGGAGGAATGGAGGGAGGAGGATGAGATGATGAGGGTAGACTAGGTTGTTGATGGCGTTGTGGGCTTGTGAAGACTTCATGGGCTATGAATACCTCCCAAGGTATGCCCTTCTATTCCAACTGATGTAGAACCACCATCTTGATCAAGGAGTGGTGGAACAAACTCTGCATTTTTTGGGCATAACTTCTCCTCCAGACAATAGCAGACATTTTGTCAATGCTCCTATACAAGTAGTAAGGAAAATGAAGCATTTTAACCCTGGTAAAATGCATGAGGAGTCTAACATGGTAGGAGTAGATCCTGGAGTATCTCCCCTCACAGGTAAAGTATTTTATAATGACTTTCATCAAGGGTGCAAATCTTTGTTTTAGGTGTGAGAAAGGGAAAATGGCCTTGCAGCCTTCTCTATACCTAGTCTTGATAAATGACTCATAATAGTTCTTGTTCAATTTAGCTTTCTTAAACCACTTTTCACCAACATCAGGTATACCTGTAGCATTAGAGATGGAATTTGCTGATATTTCAAAATCCACCCCTACAAGGCTTGATTTTTTGTTGTGCAGGTTAAGAATAAAAAGCCTTGTAAGCTCTGGGTGATTTTGCATTTGTTTGACTCTCTCACAAAATTGAAAACACCCTACATTCTGGAAACATGAGAGAATCATGGGAGATGAGGTGATATCCACTATGCTCTTAGGTTCAAATATGTTTACCTTCACTCCCTTTTGGTTTGGCCTCATAGGCCCTTGGCCTCTTTCACTGATGCTACTGTTTTATGCTCCTGACATGGTGATTAGGGCTGTTTGTGGACAAACTTGGGCAAGAGGAATAAAATGAAAATGATGGTGGGCAGCTCTTGCAAATGAGTGATGTGGAGGTTAGGTTTATGACTGAGTGCTTTTGAGCTTAATGAGGGCCTTTAAATGAAATGATTTGTGATTACCCTAGTTCACTCCCCTTCAGTTGACAATCAATTGCTTAGAGGTTAAAAACATAGGTTTTCTTGTTAAGAAGACTTAGGGCTTGAAAACAATAAGGTTTAATCACTTTTTAATCATTTAATCATGAAAATACTTGGAGGATAAGGAGGAAAATGCCACCTACCACTTTAGCTTGCTTGCGGGGTTTTGAAAACAGTTTGGAGGGCTTCCCTTGATCTGGTGGAAAATTTTTGTGAAATTCGGATGACCTTCTGCATTAGCGCAACACCAGGCCTGTCGTGTGCCTCTGAGTGTAGAACGGGGCGAGTCGAGTCTTGTTGTGCGCAGCGCCGCTCGTGTGCAGGCCTGTCAGGTCTCTAGGAACAACTTCGGGCTTGTCAGGTCGCCCTCTTCGCGTAGCGCCGAGCTTTAAACGGGCTGTCAGGTTGGCCTGTGGGTGCAGTGCCAGGCTTGGGCATGTCGGTTTCACCTGTGCATAGCACCAGGTTATACGCGCAGCATCGCCTATTATACGTGCAGTGCAGAGTAAAAATGAACGACGAAGAACCCTATTCGCGCATCGCCAGGGTTTGTGAGCGCAGGGCCAGGTTATTCGCGTAGTGCCAGTGACTTGGCCCATATTTTCTCAAAAACTCAGAATTTTCTCCTGGAAGCTCCTTTCTCTCCTTGCAAATGACAAATGAGCTAAACAATGATAACTGAGATGCATTTATACCCTTTGAAAAAAAAATAAAAATCAGAAAACCCACTTTTGCTAAGTTTTTGTCACTTTATCATTTTGAATGATATCTTTTTTAATCTTTTGCAGGGGGTTTGAAAAATTTTCAAGGTAGATTTTCTTCCTTTGGTGGTAACTTGCTGGAGAAATAATAAAGGTCTCTTTTAACCTTGAGGGTCTTGGCATCTCAAACCTCATTTGTTTGCACATGAGAAACTGAAAAATAGTTTTTTATCCCTTTTGGTATCTCTGAGTGTTAGTGAACCTAAAAACATGTTTTTCTTACCTTCTTACTGATTTTGACAGTGATGTATCCATTTTGACAAAGATTATAAATCATGCCTGCTATGTCTCTTCTTGGTCACTTCTGATTTTTTGCAGGTGCCATGACACAGTTGTTTTTGGTCTCCTTTGTCATTCTTTGGAGTTTGACAACCTTCAGTCATATAGCAACAAACTCATGATTAGCTTGATTTCTTGTCTTGAAACTTAACCTTATTCTTTCCTTCCTTTGACCATTTGAGGGCTATGACTAAAAATGGAGGCTTGATCTCCTTCACACTGATAGTCTTTGCATTCTTTCCCTTTGATGTAGTGAAGCATTGTTACCTTGGAAAACCCTAGAAGTCACCTTCAATATCTTTTGAAAACCTTTTGTTGTCATGATGGAGGCCCATCATCTTCATTTCACCTACGCTGCCTATCTTACCAAAACTTTACGTTTTAGGGCTGTTAGAGAAAAATAATTAGTGTTGTCTTATAAGTTCTCTATAGCCCTTTCAAGTTCATTCATTTCTGTCTAGTTCACCTCACCTTTTTCCCTTCTTCACTCATAATTTCTAGAAATCTTCAATTCATGCTTGGTTGTGCTAATGTGCCTTCTGTCCTCATGGTTTTATGCATTGGCTCCTTGCTTGGCAACACTGTTTAGCCAATTAGTCCTAAAAACCCTGATTCTCTTTGAACATAGGCATGCTTCCTTCTCTTTGATGTGGATGTCCTTTAGTGAGGAGTTGGCCTCTTACCTTAACTCATTTTCTGCTGATAGCCACGTTGACATTCCTACATAAATGTCAAAATGGGCAACTGTCCTTTGTAGAATTTGAGCTTGACCAAGGAGGCCTTCCTTGAAGGATTTTTGATCTATCTTGGTCAATTATGTGCTGACCTTCTTTCTCTTTGATTCACCTTCTTGGCACATGAAAAAAAGTGATTTAGAACACCAAAACAATCCTACAACTTATGAAACCCTAAATGACCTAGTGGGAGGCTCTTTGGGCTTGTCTTTGACTGAAAGCTTGGCTTTGAGGTCTTCAAGTATGAAAAACAAAATTTTTGACAATTTGATGTATTGAAGATCCAAAATCCAATGTACATGATTTATCTAAAGAGCCTACAGAGATATTTTTGAGACCATCAATGCTTGATGTATTTGGGAAACACAAGAATGAGTAGGTTGGTTGGTGATCCTAGGTGGCAAGTGGAGGGGTTAGGCAAGTCAAAAACAGAGTGCTAAGGTCAAAGGTGGCTAAACATAGTGAAAATGAGTGGCATGAGCCCATGATGGGTCTTCTGGGAGTGGTAGGCTAACCATGACACGATAGAGTAGTGAAATAGTAAAAAAATTATCTGGGATAATGAAGGCAATGAGATTTCTAAAACTCACAATATTCATGAATTTTGTTTTTAGAAATATAGGATAAGAATTTAGTCATCTATAAAAAGCAAAAATTACTGATGACTAACAGTGGCTCCACTTGGGGAGGGCAGATCCTTTTTGGGAGGTGTCCAGAACTTCAAATCTCTGGTTTTATGAAGACAAGTGCCTCATCCATTAGGCAGATTTTTCCTTTTTCATTTGCTGATGTCTCTTTTGAAGTATGATCTCAAGAATCTGAAAAGCATGATTACTTCAACCTCATCTCTACCTACCCATCTTACTTGCCTAACATTTTTTATTCCTTGGGTGCACTTGGACTGGCAAACCCTTGACATTCTTTTATTTTTGAAACCAAAAACAAACTATCTACTTGTACCCTTATTGCTTCAAAGAGTTTAGATTATGCTAGTGAACCCTTTTTATTCTCTACATAGACTATCTGACTGTCAATATTAAGCTGTATGACAGACTTCATTCTCTAAGCTAGTGACATGAAATTGAAAACATGGTTTGAACCAAGATTAAGCAATTTGATTCACCATGAGCTATGGCTTTGGAAAAAGTTGCCCACAAACATTATTTTTGTACGAACAAAACTAGAAAGTATGAGGGTTGTGTTTCATCATTTTTTAATCATCCATATCTTTCTCTTTGGTTCAGATTTGATCATGGAGAACCAATATTTTTTCTTCCTAATCTATTCTTACTGAAAAATCAAGCTTGAATAATTTGACAATAATTTTTCATACTAACTTATCAACACAAATTTAAAACATGTTCAACCATGAGTAGGCTAGATGACTGAACAAGATCTTATTTTTGAACAAGTAGTGGCATTTAGGCTTGCACACTTTCAATAGTACTATTTTTTGGGTATGGGGCTGTACCTTTTTTTAAAATGCGCCCTCTTTTTCTATTTTCCTGTTTTTGATTTTTTGTTCTTTCAAGTTTTTCATCAAACAATGCTATGTACAATGAATGAGGTCTCAAACTAGGACTCTTGACAGCCATGGTACTTGAGCACCCTGTCATCAACAGGATCTCCAAACCACCCTTTTTCATTAAGCTTTTGTAAACAGAAAACATGGTTGCCGCCATTTGAGGGCATGGGGTAAGGATTTTTCCAAAAAATTTCAGACATGCCATCCTCTCCTTTGTATTTCCTCATTGAGTCTTGCTTCCAAACCTTGTTTCTGTCAAAGATTATTCTTAGGTGGAAAAGGTATTCTTCATTGGTTCAAAACAGATGATGATGTCATCAATGTATATCAAAGTGAAGTAGTTGAAAACAGGAGCCATGACTCTTTGGAAAGTAGCTTCCGCACTCCTTAACCCAAGAGGCATTTGATCAAACATGTAGGAGCCCCAAGGTATTTTGAAAATGACTTTATGCTGATTAATTGGAAGTGATATCATCTGATGGTAGCCTGAAACACTACCATGCAATGACATCTTGTTAGAAACTCCTACCCTTTGTAGAGAATGATTTATCTTGGGAAAAGGGTATTTTTCCTTCATGGAGGTTTTGCCTAGGTACCTAAAGTCTATACACAGTCTACATCCCTTTGCTTTATTTGTTAGTGACAAAATTTGCCCAAAGGTTTGATGGTCTTTCTTGAAAGGGGACTTTCTTTCAATAATGTCTGTGTCACAAGGCTTTGAACTTTCATCACCATATATAAAAGCATCCTAAAACTTTTTGCACAGTCTTATGTATTTCTGTTTCGTGTTAAGTGGTAAATTCTTGGATAATTTAACCATTTTGGGTCTTTCTAGGCTGCCTATGTTGTATTCCTCTATGTCAGGTCTCAGTAGGTACTACTTTAGGCTTAACATCATTGTTGGGATCCAACAACTCTTCCAAAGTGGCATAAACTTTTAGTGATGAATTATCTTTGTATGGGAAGACTTTAAGTTTCCATTGATCCAGTTCCTTAGAAGGTCTTGCTATATGAAATATTTTCCAACACTTTAATGTTGACAGAAAGAAATGGTTTTATTTTTGATGTTTGTGTTTCACTTGAGAAAACTTGTTCAGATTGGAAGCTTAGTTTTGGTTTTGAAGTTTTACTTTCAATTTGTAGGAAACTAAGTTCAGCTTTGCCATCATGTTCTTGTTGGGGGCTGCTAGAGTTTGGCCATTGAATTCCTCATGCAAAGACTGGTTTGAATATTGTAGTGTGTAGATCTGTCTCAACTTCACTTACCTACTCATTAATGTCCTCTTCATTACATAAGATGAATGAATCAAGATCTGAATGGATGGAATAAAGAGTTGTGTTGTTTGGCCTCTCTTGACTGCTAACCATAAAATTCATGTGTGACTCTCGGTATAATCTCCTTGTTTGGTTAAAAATAGGGATGGTAGCATACATGTCTAGTTGAAGGTTCCCCTGAAGTTTGGCTCACCAAGATATGGATAAAAGCATGCCATACTTTGGGGGAATGTCAACTACTACTATGTCCATGACAAGGCCCTTAGCTGAGATTTGTTCTAGATTGACACATAAATCCTTGATTAGGCCTAAAAACTTGACCCTGCTTAAATCAAAGGAATACATGTCTTTGTAAGGTTTGGTTATTTCTACGCCTAATCTCTCCATCACAACCTTTGGCATGAGATTGTGAGAGGCACCGAAGTCCAGCATGGCATTATGTAAGATTTTATCATGTATGTTCAAGCTGATACAGAAAGGAGGGACAACTCCTTCTTGATATTTTCCCTCAACCTCAGGTCCAAACAACAACTCAGGCTTGTCATCAGTTAAATTCAGAGTGTCGGTATCATTTCCTATGTTCAAGACCTTCAAAACTTGGGACCTATACACTTCTTGAGTTACCAGTTCAGTGAGAGGTATGGTTATCTTGATTTTGGCAATCTCTCCTTCAAAACTGACAGGTATTTGTGTTTTGGGCATATTTACATCAGTTTTATCAACCATAAAATTTTCTACACTTATAATTTTCTGATTCTGATTTGGGGATTTAGACAACAGAATTTTTTCAGGGCCACTAGTAGATGCACTAGGGCAGCTTAGGACACCATTTTGCTAGCTGATTTTTACTTTGTTTGGATTAGTTTTCTTAGCCATGGTGTTGGTAGTGTCTGCTGTCTTCTTAGGAGTGTTTTCAGGAGCTTTCCTAACAACAATGTCTATTTGGTTTTTCTTGAAAGTTTTTTGGTTTCTTTTTCTCCTAAGGTCATATTGCCGGTGGACCTCCATTATGGAATTTTTAAATCCCAATTGGCAGTCTTCAGAATCCTCATAGTTTGTTTCAGTTTGATTTGAGGAAAAGAAATATTGTTCTTCTTTAGTGAGAAAAACATCACCCTCGTTATCAGAACCTATCAAGTTTACCTGGCTTTCTTCAGGTTCTTCAGTCTCTCTTCCCTCTTCATCTACATAATTGTCTTGGAAAGGAGGCCTAATTTGTTGGTTATTGTCTCTTGGTCTATTTTGGGGAGGGTCTCTTCTAAAGTTTGGATTCCTATTTCTGTTTTGGGGATTTGCTTGGTTTTCCCTAGGAGGTACTCTTTCATTTAGGCTTATCCTTTCCATCATTCTCTCCATGGTTCTAACTAAGCTGTCAATCTTGGCCTCAGATGAGGAGGTTGAGGGTATGGTTTCATATTTGTAGGTTACTCTCTTTTCTAATCTCATCCTAGCCCTATTTTCAATGAGGTTGGCTTCTGCACTAATAGCTCCCATTTTCATTTCTTCTAAAGTCAAGGGGTCTCTCTCTCTCAATTGGTATGTCATGTCTGGATCAAAACCTTCAGGAAATTTCACTAGTGTTAGGCCTTGTGGGGTTTTCATGTGAGGTCGGAGGGCATTGTAGACATTGTTAAACTTGGTGCAATAATCTTGTACACTTTCCCCCGCATTCCTCTTAAGACTGTTATATTCTGAAAGAATTTGGAGGGGGTTTTTCTTAATTTCCCACTTGTTTATGAAAGTTTGGTAGAGGGAAGGGAGACCATGAATGCTATTGGGAGTTAAGTTTTTAAACCATTTTTTAGCTTCCCCTCCTAGAATTTGGGAAAACATCCTCATTTGCATGTTTCTTATTTTATTTCCATGTAGTCAAAATCATCATTCATTCTGTCTACATGTTGTTGGGCAGTGGTAGATTCAGCTTCGGAAAAGTAGGTAATTATGGATTGGTAGTCATTTGGTAAGAGTACCAAAGGTTGTGGTAGGACTAGGGGGGAATACCATGCTGCCATGATGGGAGCTAATGGAGGATTTACAAGAGGAGGGTTTGTGAGAGGAGGTGCAGGATGAAGTGGAGTGGTTTGCACAGTGGTGGTATGGAGGGGTGTGGTGGAAGTACTTGGACCAGTAAAATGATTTTGAGTAGACTTGGGATGGAAAGAGCTAAGGTGATGGAGAAGCTGAAAGTTAGGAGGAGTGGAAGGAGAGGCTTCTATACTAGAACTCTGCTGCAAATCTATGGGCTCAAGGTCAGTCTGGTCAATCTCACTATGTGACTTGGTTCTAAACAGGTTCTTTGTATGGTGCAAGTCAAACTATGGATCTTGCAAGGCTGTAAGATGTTCATGGACAGAACTTGCTCTATGAATGGTCCTAATAGTAGTTAAGTTTCCATTTTTGGAAGTTTTCCACAAAATATTTTCTGGGTCATCAACTATGGTAGGAAGATTTGGGTCTGGATGAGATCTAGTACTGATCCTTTGTGAAGCTAGATTTCAAACTTAAAATGTAGAGAGACTGAAAGTTTAGGACTGTTTTCGGAAGGCTGACCTCTCTTAGTGTTTGGTAAACTCACACAGTATGTGACTAGGCTTCTAAACTTCTTAGAGTTGATTTGACACATCCTAGGGAATTCTAATGAGAACTAGTGAAGTAATAGACCTACTGGAGGCTAGTGGAGTCACCAGGTGGATATTTTTAGTTGTTTTGAGGATATGTATGTATGGTCCACCACCAATACTAACAAAAAACCAATCTAGGGATGTTTTTGGGGTTTTATGAGTTTCTTTATGTAGCAGTAAGGTTTCTAATGACTGTGGTCTAGTTGAGTCATCATTTTTCTAGGATGGTGAAACAATTAGATTCTAATCTTGGCTATCAGTTGGTTTTCTAAGCTTAACTGAGGGTCATATGAGTCCTAATAGGTATTCAAGAAACTATGTACTCAGAAATTCCCACCGTGATCGCCATTATGTTAGGGTCCCGTGATTTAGAAAATTGGTAGACAGAATGCACAGGGTAACATCAGACCAGTCTTTGGAGTTCTAGGACCTAGCCTTCCTGGACTCAGAGAGGGCTCTCTTTATTGTATGCAAGGATGTGAACTTGTTTGCTTTTAGGGTTTGATTTTAGGCTAGTTATTAAGAGTAAGGTTTGTTTGGTTGTTTTGGTTGGGTAGGATGATTAAGTAAAATAGATGAAATGAGGAAATATTCAAGTCATTGGGCTATGGAGTCTATAAAAGTCATGGAAATTTCAACAATGGATCGAGGAGCATCACAGGGAAAATCTAACATGGTCAAATGGATCTTTAGGGCATGTGTGAAGTGAAATGAACATTAATTTTGTGAGCATATTACGTGTGTAAGGGCAGTGAAGAATCCTTAAACAGGTACTTTTAAACAAGATGGTATCAAATACTGATCAAAATAAGGGCATAATCATAAGACAGGGCAAAAAAATATATTTCTGTTTACACTTAAGCAAACAAGCATTTAAGATGAATAATTCAGTGAATCATAGAAAGCATGAAACTCATCTAACTTCTAGTGATTTCACCTTCAAGGTTTAGAAAACATATAAGATAACATATAACTTTAATCAAAGAAGAGGGAACTCCTAAGAATATTTGATCAAGCTACAAATAACTTTAAGGCAACTTCTCAAGCATGGACAAAGGGCATGATAAGAGCATGGCCTTTATGGTTAAAACCTAACAAGTAGTACTTCAAAAAGAGATTCCAAAACAGAGTTTATATAGCATCAAATAAGTAGGGCTAACCATAAAACATATTTGAAAAGTACTATATTGAACCATTCATGGAATAAACAAGCATAGGTAGGTCTAAGGAGCAACTAATAATTCCTTAAACTAATCCAGCAGAGGAAAACATAAAGACAATAGAAATCAGGAAGGACTAAGGTGCCTCAAACAACATTTCTTAGCCTATACTTTTCTGTTGTACTGAAGCATAGAAATATGAACATAATGATAAAAATGAAAACAAGAACTAAATAGAGACACATCGCCATTAACCATGCCCAGGGATCCTGCAAGCTATTCTCCTTCCTCATCAATTAAAGCAGTCCATTCACAAACTCTACAACACCAATTTCTTCTTCAAACTCAAGAAAACCATGTATTGCTCTAAAAACTCATCAAATGCCAACAAATTCCAACGTTTTAAAATGAAGCCCTCATGATCTATTTATCTAGAAAAGAAGGGAAAAAAACCGTAAATAGGGTTTGAAAATATCCAAAACATCCATAAATGTCATTAATGCCCAAGAGACCATGCAAGGCCCAAGACACAAAATATCCCATGAAATAAATGCCAAAATAACTTCTAACAACTAATTCTAGAGTGATTTGCCACAAAAAACATTAAAATATCATTTTTCAATAAATGAGTGTTTTTTGTTGACTTTTGGCCAAAAGCACATAGTGCAGTTTTAAGCACAACGCCATCCTAGGCAGAAAATAGGTCATGTTGCAGCCAAGTTTTGGGGACCTTCCCGATGTCAGATTTTGGTTTGTGATGGCCTGTTGGAAAGCCTGCTGAGTCTTTTTTCTAGATCTACCTTTGGTTTTCTAATTGAGCACATGTAACATGTTCAAAAAGTCAAATTACCAAAACTTCTCTGAGCGCAGTGCCAAACCTGAAAATGAGGTAGAAATGTGAAAAATGAGGTGTTTTTTGACCTTTTGAGGGGTCAAAAATGTTCCAAATGCTCTGAAATTTAGTGAGAATAGTTAAATAGGCATGAAAAATCCAAAAATGTAAATTTATCCCTCTGGGAATTCCTAAGGGTAAAGTGTAGCGCCAGTGGCACTACGCTTATAGGCCTCCAAATTCTCAAAAAACCAAAATTTGTCAAAATTCCTTCAAAATTGGTGGATGTCTCCCTCATGGGGTTTGGGAGACCTGTAGAGAAGCTTGTGCCAAGAATCCAAGGTTTTCTTGGTCGTTTCCTCCTTTTAGTGCTTGAATTTAAATGAGGGCCTTTTTGAGTTTTTCCCTTGCAACTTGATTCCTCGGGGCACAATGTTTGGTCATCTTTATTTGTAGATCAAGGTCCTTATTTTCCCCTTTATAACTTGGCCTCCAAGTGTACGTTAGATCTTTCAATCCGTGACTCCCGATTATGTTCTATCTCCATGGCCAACAGTTCATGTAGAGGGAACTACTCTGCTAAGGCTGATTCTTGTTCTCTTTGCTTTGCCAAAGCCTTATTCAATCCCATGGTTCTTGGTCTTCTCCTAGTCTGCCCTTCTTCATCTTCACTTTCTTCATAGGTACCCATGAATTATTGTAGTTTAACTTGTTCTCTTTGGGCTTCTTTCTAGGCCTTGATGGCTCTAGCCTCATAAATAGCAATTTGTGCTCCTAGCTGCCTATTCTCCATGTCAAGGGCATCATTTACACTTTTGGTCCTATCCAAATGTGCTTGGAGGTCTTAAATTTGGGCATTTTTGTTTTGGATGAGCAAGTTTGAGATACTTGCTTCATTCTCCTCATCACTGTCCACCTGAATGATTTCAAACTCCCTCTCAACTTCATGATCTTCTTCTTCTTCCTTTAACTTTTGCTTTCCTGTGTCTATTGGCTGAGCTGAGGTGGATGGCATGGTCCCTTACCTTTTAGAGGCAACAAACACAAGCCTTGGCCCTCTATGATATGTGAATGAAAGAGGTGTGATTGTGGTCTTGTTGGTGTCTTTATCATGGCTGTGATCCTTGCTACTGTCATCAACTTATTCATCTTCAGTCATCATATTTTCTACCTCATCATTGTCTTCTACATCATCACCACTCTCATCCTCTTCACTGATTTCTGCACTGTCATTTTCTTCTTCATTTGAGCTGCTTGCATATTTACTACTGTGATCTTTAATTTGATTATCAACCCCTTCATCTTCTTCATTATTTTCATGACTGTCATGACCATTGTCATGATTGTCATGAATGTTTTCCTCTTTATTGTCTTGTCCATCACTGAGGCTTGTTTCTTGGGTGTCACTGCTGCCCTTAGCCTCTGTATTTTCCTCTTTGTTTTGATCTTTATCTTGGTTGCCCTCTTCATCACTGCTCAATTCATTTTCACTGTCATCTCTTTCATTTTCTTCACTGTGATCCTCTTTCTCCTTTTCCATGTCCTCTGCTTCTTGTTGGCTCAAATGACCATCATTGCTCAAGCTGTCTCCACTGTCCTCTTGTTGAATTAACTCATCATCACCATCTATCTCCATGTTTTCTGCTTCTAGTGGGCTTAAATCATCATCTCCCTCACCCTGATTTTGAGTTGACTCATCTTCACCCTCATCCTCTTCACTTTGTTCATCTTTATCATCCTCCTCCTTATTTGGGCTTGACTCATTGTCATTTTCACCCTCATTTTCACTTGATTCTTGATTGCCACTTCCTTCTTCAGCTGATGCATCAAGAGAAGGGGAGGAAGGGAGGTTTATTTGAGGTGAGGACACTTGTGTAGATGATGAGGCATGATCTGCAGGAGGTGATGGAGGAGCAGGGAAAATTTTAGGGGCTAATATTCGCAGGTGGGCTAATTTTCATAACATTTTCCAAAAAAAATATTCACCAATTTCCATTTTTCTAAAAATAATCGCCCAAGTTTTATAGTATGAAATTATTTTACCTTTAAAATCGCTAAGATATTATATATACTAATATAATATAATCATAATTTTATATATTTTTAGAAAAATATCATCAAATATTTTACAATTTTTCTATTATAGATACTAAGATTCGCCAACATTTCTAAACTTTCAAATATATATCCATCCTTAAAATTTTCCCTGTGGAGGAGTGAAGGGAGGAGGTTGAGATGATGAGGGTAGACTAGGTTGCTGATGGGCCTGTGGTCTTGTGAAGACTTCATGGGCTATGAATACCTCCCAAGGTATGCCCTTCTATTCCAAATGATGTAGAACCACCATCTTGATCAAGGAGTGGTGGAACAAACTTTGCATTTGTTGGGCATAACTTTTCCTCCGGACAACAGAAGACATTTTTTCAATGCTCCTATACAAGTAGTAAGGCAAATGAAGCATTTTAACCCTGGTAAAATGAATGAGGAGTATAACATGGTAGGAGTAAAGCCTGGAGTATCTCCCCTCACAGGTAAAGTATTTCATAATGACTTTCATCAAGGGCGCAAATCTTTGTTTTAGGTGCGAGAAAGGGAAAATAGCCTTGCAACCCTCTCTGTACCTAGTCTTGATAAATGGCTCATGATAGTTCTTGTTCAATTTAGCTTTCTTAAACCACTTTTCACCAACAACAGGTATACCTGTATCATTAGGGATGGCATCTGTTGATAGTTCAAAATCCACCGCTGCAAGGCTTGATTGTTTGTTGTGTAGGTTAAGAATAAAAAGCCTTGTAAGCTCTGGGTGATTTTGCACTTGTTTTACTCTCTCACAAAATTGGAAACACCCTACATTCTGGAAACATGAGAGGATCATGGGAGATGAGGTGATATCCACTATGATCTAGGGTTCAAATCTATTTACCTTCCCTCCCTTGTGGTTTGGCCTCATAGGCCCTTGGCCTCTTTCACTGCTGCTACTGTTTTATGCTCCTAACATGGTGATTAGGGTTGTTTGTGGACAAAATTGGGAAAGAGGAATAAAATTAAAATGATGGTGGGCGGCTCTTGCAAATGAGTGATGTGGCGGTTAGGTTTATGACTGAGTGCTTTTAAGCTTACTGAGGGCCTTTACATTTGGTTGGATCCTCTATAGTTTCCTTCTATGATTTTATTAAAATTATTTTCATTGGTAGTGACTCTCCTACTTTATGTATCTCTTCAGTTTCTATTACACTTGCACCTTCTTCTTTTGCTTCTATGACATGTTGGATTATTTTTGGGCATTCCCAAGACACGTGTCCCAACTTTCCACATTTGTAGCATCTAGGCTAGTAATCTCTACCTTCGCCTCCACCTCTTAAGAGATATTATTCCTCTGAAATCAACTCCTCTTGGTGACTAAATACTTGAACTTCCACTCTCTCCTCTTGAATATTGGAATTTGTCTTTGTTGTTGGCTTGTCCTTTTCCTCTTAAAGGAATTCTTCTTATGTTCTTCTGACTTTGTTTTCTGGTTATTTCTTCTTCTTCTTTCAAAGTTGGTTGCTAGGCATCCTCAACTATCCTTAAAGATAAGAGATTGACCTCATCTGGTATCGCATATCTCATACCATTAATATATTTGGCAAATTTCTCACCATATTATTCAATATGACCAACTCTAATGTTCAACCTATAAAATTATTTAGTGTATTCTTTTACAAACATAGATTTTTGTCTAAGGTTCTACAATTACTTGAAAATATTCAATTGGTAATCCTTTGGCATAAATTTACCTTCGAATTTGGCTACCATTCTATCCCAACTCCTAATCTTGGACTTGTCTTTTATTTTCCTTTCTACTTTCACTTCATCCCACCAGAGGGTTGCATGGCCCTCAATCTGGTGACTACAAAATTTACCATTTTTTCTTCATGAACATATTCTTAGTCAAAATATGTCTCCATAATGTTGATCCAATCCATCAATTCATCAACATTTAGATTACATTCATAAACAAACATCTCCATCTCTGGTCTATAAATCATCTTGACTATCATCTTTAACATTTTTGCCTTTACTAATTCTTCTTCTTCTTCTTCACTAAAAGAATCTTCTCCTACCTCACTAACATCTCATGTTTCAACTCTTTGTTTCTAAGCATTTTCCATTGCTATTAATCTATCTTGAATGTGCCTCATCTCTTCTTGTAGGGTTTCATTCACTAAAAGCCTCACTCTACCTTCTCCTCGAACTACTCCTATGTGTCTCCCTTCCATCATTGAGAGAAAAAACATGATCTATTATAATACCAAACTCATGCCTTGGTATCACTTATTTGATTTATTGTCTTTAGAAATCCTAGATTGATGCTTTTCTCCTGCCCCTTAAGAGATATGATATCTCTCACCCTAGTCAGATTGCGTGGTTAAAAAATTCTTAGATTAAATCTAGTGCTAATCAAACTCTTTTCAAAACACCAAAATCACTTTAAAACACATGGAACATCAAATTTATAGGGCCAAGTGCTTACCTCATTGTATTGCATCTGATCAAGGGTGAATATCAAGAGCACTGAGCAAAAGTTAGTAGTTCGCACCGAATAAAAGATAATTAGGTTATTCTTTGTATTGCATATACATTCAAAACATGATCAGATAGACTTTACTCTGATGAACCTTCAAAAAAAATAACGAATATCATTCTTATAAATGCTATATAATAGGCCCTTGTATCAGATGTTGGGTGGAGCTAATATTTTAGAACCTATTATAGTATTATCAAGACCCAATAATATTTACTGTAGATGACGTGAAGGATTTTGTAAAGTGCTTCGACAACTAACAAAATTTTGTTGGCCTAATATGATATCGACTTGGAAACAAGTGAATACACAAACCTGATGGCTGATTTATTGTATGGGTTTGATGTTGATAGATGACAAATTCTGATGGACTATTCAACGTCACCATCAACTTATGAAATTTGACCAAAATTTGGTTTTTGGCTAATTTTTTGCGTTATAACGTTTTGAATTAGGCAAAGGTTGAACCCCACATTTTATTTATTAACAAAAGTTTACAATTGTTAACCCCGATATGGAACTTGGACATTCTTAATCTGCAACAATTAATCTTGTGACAATAATGAAATAAAATATGGTTGCATTCAACATGAAATTCCACACCACATAGAGACCATATGGTTGCATTCAACATGAAATTCCACACCACATAGAGACCATAATACAAGGATATGAACACTTTTAATATTAATTCTGGAAAAGAAAGGGAAGATTTCAAAATGACACAATGATATACAATCTTCCTCCTTTACACACTTTCACAAAAATATTTGAAATTCTAATTCCTTTCCCTCTAATTTTCTCAAAATTACATATAAAACTATTTTCATAGTGTTATCGTACAGAACCAATTAACTCAATATGTTTCCTAAATTATCTAAAAAAATCTCAAATTGGCCAAATTATCCCTTTTATATAGAAATCAAATGAATCTTGTCTAACTTACTAACAATATAGATTACAAATAGAAAATACTACAAAATTAAATAAATTAAGGAAACCACCTTTATTTAGTAAATGGGTTTCAACCTGAGAAGGTAAAAAATGATCTTGGCTAATAGATGCCCATACATCACAACCCAAAATGCTTACAATATAGAGAAAATTAAGGAAACCACCTTTATTTAGTAAATGGGTTTCAACCTAAGAAGGTAAAAAATGATCTTGGCTAGTAGATGCCCATACATCACAACCCAAAATGCTTTGAATATAGAGAAAACCAGACACCCACCATAATTTTTCTAAGGAAAGTATTTCCAACCTTCTTACATGTCATTGAACCAACTAAGAATTATTTTATCTAAAAAATACACTGCCTTGAAAATTTTCCCCCTCTCATCCTTCAATATCAATAAGGAAACTCTAACGTCTTGAATTCCCTCTGAATCCCTAGATTAATAAGCCTTATCTCATATATATTAAACACAATTAAAATTATTTCTCATATCAATTTATATATTCTCCTTCCATACTAACTTTTATAGCCTTCACAAACTCACCCAAATCTTAAATTTTGAGGCATCAAACGACATATTTAAGGGATAAAGCTCACCATTTTAGCGCAACAATTTGTTTGTTTTTATTCTACAAACATATAATTTTTTAGTGGTGCAATAATTTCCTCACTAGGAGTCTGTATGCAAAAGGTATGGCACTTTGAAGTTTACCTTGCTATTTTGGCCACCATAATTTCAGAGGATGTCACATATGCCCCCATTACTCACGGGGAAAGGGCTAGCCACATGAACATGATGAATAAGACTCTATAAGAGTCCATATTGTAACTCTAGTTAAGAGATTAAGGAGTCAAACCTAAATAATAGTAGGTTATTGGTGATCCGGATTTATGTAGGAACACAATAGAATAAACATATAACCATAAATACAAAGATGCAACAAAAATAACACTTCATTTCATTAATTTCAAAGAACTGAAATTTGCTTACAGACAGAATGGAAATAAACTAGCTAGGGTGCTAGTAGCTATCTCTGAGAAGATATGTGGTGGCTACATTCCTCTGAACTGAGTTAAAATGAGGCTTGAGGGCCTATTTATTATTTAGAAACAATGGAAAACCCTAAAAATCCAAAACCCTAACCCTAGGAGATGAAGCACCAAAACTATGGGCCCTGTTTGGGTAAATTGGTGTTTTGACTTCCCGGGGACATAACTCTGGCATATGATCTCCATTTGACGTGAACCATACCTCGTTAGAAAAATCTATCTGAGGAATAAAAATTTTGAGTGAGCAACATTGATCCATGGACCCATGTTGCTCCTGGGTTTCCCAAAAAACATTGTTTAGGGCCTCAAAATGGCTCCGGAAGTTAAGGACCTGAAAAACTGCTAGAAATAATAAGTTGTGCCAAAACTGAAAAACTGAAAGAGACAATGGAGGGGCCCCAAGTGGAATAGGTGGGTGACCACCAATATCCACCTAGATCATTCCTCCCCCCTTAGGAAGCAATGGTCCCCATTGCGTTAAGTTCCTCCATGAGATGAGGAAACTTCTGCTGAACTTGGTCCCTGGTGAACCACTTTCCTTGGTGTAGGAGTTGGCTAGCTTTGATAACTTGATACAGTTGGATCTTCTGTTGGCGAGTGTTCTTGATTTGCATGTCCATGATACAATCTGTGGTGGCCTGTTCCATGGAGTCTGGGTTTAAATCTTTTGGTGTGAATTGTTCTGCAATGTCAGAGGTGTCCATTAGAGGTGGGAAGTAGGGACAAAGGCGGTCCACATTGAATACTGGGTGCAGACCAAGGAATGGTGGAATACTAAGCTTGAAGGCATTGTTACCTATAGCCTTGGTGATGGTGTATGGCCCGTATCGGAGCGGGTGAAGCTTGCGGTGGGGTCCAGTGAGGCGCCCCTTCTGCAAATGTAGCCACAATTTTCCGCCCACCTGGAAGTTGTGTGGCACCCGATGTTGATCATGGCGTTGCTTGTACTTAGTGTTGGCTCTGTCCAATATGTCATGAACCTTGTCCCATGTGCGTGGATAATTTGAATTGTACATGCGCAGAATGTGTACAATCATTCTATTGACGACCTCTGTTTGGCCATCTGTTTGGAGATGGAAAGCTGTGGAATTGGTGAGCTTGGTGTCCATAATTGACCAGAGGCTGGACCAAAATGTGCTGAGGAACCTGCTATCTGATCTGATATGATAGACTATGGGATATCAAAGTGCACCCACACTCCTCCAAAGAAGAGTTTAGAAGTGGCTTCTGCTGTGATGTTCTTCTTGCAGGCCACCATAATGGCCATCTTTGAGAATCTTTGGACCACGAAAACACATTCGTTTCCATGCTTAGTAGAAGGCAGGCCCGACATGTAATCCATGGAGATGGATTCCCAAGGTCAACTAGGGGTAGGTAGCAGAGTATATAGGCCTTGATTCTTGATGGTCGGTTTGGCAATGGCACAAATAGTGAAGGATCTGATGTGCTTCCCGATCCTTTCAAAGGTTCGGCCAATAGAAATACTTTTTCAATACTGCTACTATTTTCTTGACCCCTGAATGCCCAACGACTTGACTGTAGTGTGCTTCCCATATCATCTTGGCACGCTCGCTTGAAGGAACACAAAGGTGTCCCAAGTACATAAAAGTGCATCTTGGAGGTGAAAATTTGGAACTTGCGTACCCCCCAAGAGTGCCTTGTATGTGTGGCCGAATTCTTGGTCGCTCTCATAGAGAAGCAGCCAATCAGAAGTCTTATGCCCACAAGAGTTGAGAACGGTGGTGAGTGCCACGATCGGTGGTCGGCTGAGGCAGTCTGCAACATTATTGGTGCTACCTTTCTTGTACTTGATGTTTAAATGAAACTGTTGCAGATATGTGGACCACTTCTGATGGCGATCGTTCTGCAACTTCCCTTGTGTTTGTATGAACTACAGGGGCCGGTGGTCTGTGTGGATGATTGTTTCCTTCCCCAAAATGTAATGCTTCCATTGTCGACAAGCTTGCAAAATGGAATACATTTCTTTGTCATAAGTGGGATACTTGCGAACTGTGTCAGACAATGTCTCACTGTGATATGCCACTGGATGTCCCTTTTGAGTAAGAACTGCCCCAATAGCATAGTCAGAGGCATCTGTCTTGATCTCAAATGGTTGTTTCAAGTTTTGTAATGTGAGCATTGGGGCAGAACGGAGGCGATTTTCAATTCTGTGAATTCCTTCTGTTGAGATTCCGACCAAAAGAATTTTGCTCTCGCTCCTCCCTTGGTGACTTGAATCAAGGGCCAAGTGATATGAGAGAATCCCAACATGAACCTACGGTAGAAATTAGCAAGACCCAGAAATCTGCGAAGCTCTGTTATAGTGGTTGGGGCTGGCCAATCCCGAATGACTTGGATCTTGGCTAGATCCACATGCACCCCCCTTTCATCAATAATGTATCCCAGATATTGAACCTAGGTCATGGAAAAAGTGCACTTCTCCAAATTGGCACACAACTTGTGTTGCCACACTGTTTGGAGGACTTCTCAAATGTGGTGGAGGTGCTCTTCCCAAGTCTGGCTGAAGATTAGAATGTCATCAAAGTACACCACTACAAATGAGTTGGTGAATGGCCACAAGATGTCATCTATCAACCTCATGAAGGTTGCAGGAGCATTTGTCAACCTAAAAGGCATGACCAGCCATTCAAAAAGACCCTCCTTGGCTTTGAAGGCAGTTTACCACACATTGGAGGGTTCGATTGGTACCTGGTCATACCCAGAATTCAAGTCAATCTTGCTGAAATATTTCTCCCCTTTGAGTTGATCTAGAAGGTCATCAATCCGTGGGATCGGGTACCTATTCCAGACAATGATCTTGTTCAGTGCCCGATAGTCAATACAGAGTCTCCACGTCCCATCCTTCTTCTATACCAACACGATCGGGCTCCCATAGGGCGATGAACTTGGTCGGATGTGACCTTTCTGCAACAGTTCCTGAATTTGCCTCTTGATTTCATCGTTCTCCAGAACAGAGAGCCGATAGATCGGTCCATTCGGCAGCGATGCACTTGGGGTCAGATCAATCAGGTGCTTGACCTGACAGTGCAGAGGAACCCCTGTGGGTGAGGTGAAGATGTCCCCGTACTCCTCCACAACCTTGTCCATTTGTTGTTGTCGTGTAGAGGAGCCCTGTCTGGAGGTCGTGGCCACAATCTTATTCTTTCCCTGGGGGCGAATCATCAGGAAAACGAATTTCCTGGTTTGGGAAATGAGCTTACTGCATTATTTTGCAGTAACTAAAGAGATAGCGGCCGGAGGTGGTACCTCTGGTATCATGTACAACTTATTTCCCAAAGTAACAATAACAACGCGAGGCCGAGACTCATACATAGCATGATGCTTCCACAAGTATGGTTTTCCTAATAATACATCAGAAACATCAAGAGGAGCAATGTCACATAATACCTCATCCATGAAGGGCTTGTTGCTATAGGGAAGCTGGCACTGCTGGCTGACGCGGAGATGTCGTCCTTGGTGAATCCACCCGATGGTGTATGGATGTGGGTGATCTATGGTTGGAAAGCCCAACCGCTTCACGACGTCTGCTGAAATGAGGTTCTTTTGGCTCCCATTGTCGACAATGAACTGTACTGGGGAGCCCTTTACCCACATATAGGAGTGGAAGAGACGTTCCTCCTCCTCTAGATCTTCCGGTTCCCCCTTTTGGATCTTTGTAGCGGCAACAGTGGCGTTGGGCTTCGCATCAATAATCTGTTTCCCTTTGTCATTCCCCTTGTCAAGTTTTGATTCAAAGTCAAAGCATGCATCTGACTCGGAAGCCCTCATCTCGGCCACCAATGACTGCTTGGCCTGACACTCACTTGTGTTGTGAGTGGAGATCTTATGGAACTCACACCACTTTCCCGTGTCCTTATTTGGCTTTGCGGTGTTTTTTTTTGCTTGTGGCTTTGACAGGTTGTCTTGAGCCGCCATGCCTTGGCTTTGTCCTTTTTCTGTGGTTTGGGAGAACCTTTCCCTTACTTTTGATTCGTAGATCTGAAGTCTCACTTCCTCTGTCTGAATTTCTGCTCAATCTTGGCAGCATACCGGTATATGTCGTACCAAGCAAGGAGATGTTGAGGAAATCCATTTCCTTCTGAATGTATCTGTGTAGACAACTGCGATACTTTAGAACCAGATGTTGCTCTGAATCTTTGATACCCAACTTTGTGTGCATGGTATGGAATAGATTCATCAGCTCATGCACATCTTTCTCCCTTTGTTGTCGCAGCGTGGTCCATTGTATGTACTTGTCCTCATAGCTCCCCACAGGATAGTATTGTTCCTTGATGGCGTCTCGGAAATAATTACAAGTGGGTACAACCAATAATAGAGAGGGTTATGTCTCATCCTTTTTCTCACAGTAGGTTTCCCACCAATCCTTGACATGGGGAGTAGCTTTGAGGAGTGAAAAAATAATCTTCTCCAGGTCGGAAAAGTCATGAATCAAGAAATATCCTTCTAATAGATTCAACCATCTATCTACAACATCTACATCTATTTGACCCTCAAATATGGGAATGTCAAAATTTACTTGTACCTTAAAGGGAGTCGCGCCTCCAGAGTGGCTGTTGGATGTAGATGCACCGCCGGTGGGCAGCTGTTGAAGGATCTGGGCAAAGTTATCCATCATCACGTTCCTTTGTTTTTCGAGGGCCTCCTCGAGAAATATTTTGATAGGATATCCTGCTCCCTCATCTTTCTTTTCATCCCCCATGGGCGTCCGTTGGGGTTTGCGAGGCTGATCTTGAAAAGGTTCCACCATATCGAGCCCTAACTCCTTATACCCTGACCTCGTTGGGGACATGCAAAGAAGGATCGAGAAAAATCATACCGCTTTGATACCACTGATCTGGATTTATGCAGGAATGCAATAGAATAAACATATAACCATAAATACAAGGATGCAGCGGAAATAACACTTCATTTAATTAATGTCAAAGAACTGAAATTTTCTTACAGACATAATGTAAATAAACTAGCTAGGGCGCTGGTAACTATATCTGAGAAGATATGTGGTGGCTACAGGCCTCTGAAATGAATTACAATGAGGCTCAAGGGCCTATTTATTATTTAGAAACAATAGAAAACCCTAAAAATCCAAAACCCTAACCCTAGGAGATGAAGTGCCAAAACTATGGGCCCCGTTTGGGTAGATTGGTGTTTCAACTTCTCGGGGACGTAACTTTGGCATACGATGTCCGTTTGACGCGAACCATACCTCGTTAGAAAGATCTGTCCGAGGAATACAAATTTTGAGTGAGAAACATCGATCAATGGACCCATGTTGCTCCCGGTTTTCCCAAAAAATGTCGTTTAGGGCCTCAAAACTGTTCTGGAAGTTGAGGACCCAAAAAACTGCTATAAATATTAAGTTGTGCTGAAACTGAAAAAATGAAAGAGACAATGGTGGGGCCCCAAGTGGAATAGGTGGGTGACCACCAATATCCACCTGGATCATTCCTCCCCCCTTAGGAAGCAATGGTCCCCATTGCGTTAAGTTCCTCCATGAGATGAGGAAACTTTTGTTGAACTTGGTCCCTGGTGAACCACTTTCCTTGGTGCAGGAGTTGGCTAGCTTTGACAACCCGATACAGTTGGATCTTCTGTTGGCGACTGTTCTTGATTTTCATGTCCGTGATACAATCTGTGGTGGCTTGTTCCATGAAGTCTACGTTTAACTCTTTTGGTGTGAGTTGTTCTGCAATGTTAGAGGTGTCCAGTAGAGGTGGGAAGTAGGGACAAAGACGGTCCACATTGAATACTGGTTGCAGACCAAGGAAAGGTGGAATACTGATCTCGGAGGCATTGTTACCTATATCCTTGGTGATGGTGTACGAACTGTATTGGAGCGGGTGAATCTTGCGGTGGGGTCCAGTGAAGGCATTCCTTCTGCAAATGTAGCCACAATTTGCCGCCCACCTGGAAGTTGTGTGGCGCCTGATGTTGATCATGAAGTTTCTTGTACTTGGCATTGGCTCTGTCCAATATGTCATGAACCTATTGGTGGATGTGCTGAATGCACTCGATGAAGCTATTTTCTTTTTCAACTTTAGACTGAACATGAGTCGAATCGGCCTGAGTAGCCGCAAATGGCATGGCTACGTCAATGGGACATAGTGGCTGGCCAGTTGAGCTGTGGCCAGTTGAGCTGTGGAGAGCCCGGTTATAACTATGTTTTACATAGGGGAGGCTCTTGTCCCATGTGCATGGATACTTTGAGTTGTACATGCAAAAAATGTGTACAATCATTCTATTGAAGACCTCTGTCTGACCATCTGTTTAGGGATGGAAAGCTGTGGACTTGGTGAGCTTAGTGTCCAACATTGACCCTAGGCTGAACCAAAATGTGCTGAGGAACCTACTATCCCGATTTGATATGATAGACTGTGGGATCCCAAAGTGCACCCACACTCGTTCAAAGAAGAGTTTAGTAGTGGCTTCTGCTGTGATATTCTTTTTGCAGGCTGCCATAATGGCCATCTTCGAGAATCTGTGGACAACCATGAAAACAAAGTCATTTCATGCTTAGTAGAAGGTAGGCCCGAAATGTAATCCATGGATATGGATTCCCAAGGTCGACTAGGGTAGGTAGCGGAGTATATAGGCCTTGCTTCTTGATGGTCGGTTTGGGAATGGCACAAGCAGTGTAGGATTTGATGTGCTTCCCGACATCCTTTCGAAGGTTCAGCCAATAGAAATAATTTTGCAATAATGCTACTGTTTTCTCAACCTCAAAATGCCCAACAACTCGACTATAATGTGCTTCCCATATCATCTTGGCACGCTCGCTTGAAGGAACACAAAGGTGTCCCAGGTGACATAAAAGTGCATCTTGGAGGTGAAAATTTGGAACTCTCGTACCCCCCAAGAGTGCCTTGTATGTGTGGCCAAATTCTGGGTTGCTCTCATAGAGAAGCGGCCAATCAGAAGTCTCGTGCCCACAAGAGTTGAGAACGGTGGTGAGCGCCATGATCGGTGGTTAGCTGAGGAAGTCTACAACATTATTGGTGCTAGCCTTCTTGTACTTGATGTTCAAATGAAACTGTTGTAGATATGTGGACCACTTTTGATGGCGATCGTTCTGTAACTTCCCTTGTGTCTGTATGAACTGCAGGGGCCGGTGGTCTGTGTGGATGATTGTTTCCTTCCCCAAAATGTAATGCTTCAATTGTCAACAAGCTTTCACAATGGAATACATTTCTTTGTCATAAGTGGGATACTTGCGAACTACGTCAGACAATGTCTCACTGTGATATGCCACTGGATGTTCCTTCTGAGTAAGAACTGCCCCAATAGCATAGTCAGAGGCATCTGTCTCGATCTCAAATGGTTGTTGCAAGTCTGGTAAAGTGAGCACTGGGGCAGAACAGAGGTGATTTTTCAATTCTGTGAACGCTTTCTATTGAGATTTCGACCAAAATAATTTTGCTCTCGTTCCTCCCTTGGTGAATTGACTCAAGGGCCAAGTGATATGAGAGAATCCAAACATGAACCTACAGTAGAAATTAGCAAGGCCCAGAAAGCTACGAAGCTCTGTTATAGTGGTTGGGGCTGGCCAATCCTGAATGACTTGGATCTTGGTTGGATCCGCATGCACCCCCCTTTCATCAATAATGTATCCCAGATATTGAACTTGGGTCATGCCAAAAGTGCACTTCTCCAAGTTGGCACACAACTTGTGTTTCCACAGTGTTTGGAGGACTTCTCGGATGTGGTGGAGGTGCTCTTACCAAGTCTGGCTAAAGATCAGAATGTCATCCAAGTACAACACTACAAATGAGTTGGTGAATGGCCGCAAGATGTCATCCAACAACCTCATGAAGGTTGCGGGAGAATTTGTCAACCCAAACGGCATGATCAGCCATTCGAAAAGTCCCTCCTTGGCTTTGAAGGTAGTCTTCCACACATCGGAGGGTTCGATTGGTACCTGGTGATACCCAGACTTAAAGTCGATCTTGCTGAAATATTTCGCCCCTTTGAGTTGGTCCAGAAAGTCATCAATCCGTGAGATTGAGTACTTATTTCGGAAAATGATCTTGTTTAGCGCCCGATAGTTAATACAAATTCTCCACATCCCATCCTTCTTCTGTACCAACACGATCGGGCTCCCACAGGCTGATGAACTTGGTTGGATGTGACCTTTCTACAGTAGCTCCTGAATCTACCTCTTTATTTCATCATTCTCCAGAACAGAGCGCTGATATATCGGTCCATTGGGTAGCAACGCACTTGGGGTCAGATCAATCGGGTGCTTGACCTGACAGTGCAGAGGAACCCCTGTGTGTGAGGTGAAGATGTCCCCGTACTCCTCCACAACCTTGTCCATTTGTTGTTATCGTGCAGAGGAGCCCTGTCTAGAGATCGTGGCCACAATATTCTTCTTTCCCTGGGGCTGGATCATTAGGAAAACAAATTTCCTGGTTTGGGAAATGAGCTTACTACATTTTTTTATAGTATCCAAAGAGATAGCAGCCGGAGGTGGTACCTCTGGTATCCTGTACAACTTATTTCCCAAAGTAACAATAACAACGCAAGGCTGAGACTCATACACATCATAACACTTCCACAAGTATGGTTGTCCTAATAATACATCAGAAACATAAAGAGGAGCAATGTCACATAATACCTCATCCGTGAAGGGCTTGATGCTATAGGGAAGCTGGCACTGCTGGCTGACGCAGAGATGTCGTCCTTGGTGAAGCCACTCGATGGTGTATGGATGTGGGTGAGCTATGGTCGGCAAGCCCAACCGCTTCACGACGTCTGCTGAAATGAGGTTCTTTTGGCTCCCATTTTCGATAATGAACTATATCGGGGAGCCCTTTACCCACATCTGGGAGTGGAAGAGACGTTCCTCCTCCTTTGGATCTTCCGGTTCCTCCTTCCGGATATTTGTAGTGGCAACAGTGGCGTTGGGATCCACATCAATATTCTGTTTCCTTTTGTCACTCCCCTTGTCAGGTTCTGATTCAAAGTCGGAACATGAATCTGACTCAGAAGCCCTCATCTCGGCCACTAGCGACTGCTTGGCCCGACACTCACTTGTGTTGTGAGTGGAGCTCTTATGGAACTCACACCACTTTCCTGTGTCCTTCTTTGGCTTTACGGTGTTTTTATTTGCTTGTGGCTTTGACAGATTGTCTTGAGCCGCCATGCCTTGGCTCTGTCCTTTGTTCTACGGTTTGGGAGAACCTTTCCCTTGCTTTTGATTCGCAGATCCAAAGTCTCACTTCTTGTCTGAATTTCTGCACAATCTTGGCAGCATACCGGTATGCCGTACCAAGCGAGGAGATGTTGAGGAACTCCATTTCCTCCTCAATGTATCTGTGCAAACAACTGCGATACTTTAGCACCAGATATTTCTTTGAATCTTTGATACCCAAATTTGTGCGCAGGGTATGGAACATATTCGTCAGCTCATGCACATCTTGATCCCTTTATTGTCGCAGCGTGGTCCATTGTATGTACTTGTCATCATAGCTCCCCATGGGATAGTATTGTTCCTTGATGGCGTCTTAGAAAGAATTCCAAGTGGGTATAGCCGAGAACAGAGAGGGTTATGTCTCGTCCTTTTTCTCACAGTAGGTTTCCCACCAGTCCTTGACATGGGGTGTAGCTTTGAGGAGTGCAAAAATAATCTTCTCTCGGTCGGAAAAGTCATGAACTGAGAAATATCCTTGTAATAGATTCAACCATATATCTACGGCATCTGCATCTATTTGACCCTAAAATATGGGAATGTCAAAATTTACTTGTACCTTAAATGGAGTCGTGCCTCTAGAGTGGCTGCTAGATGCAGATGTGCCGCCGGTGGGTAGCCGTTGAATGATCTAGGCAAAGTTATCCATCATCGCATTCCTTTGCTTTTCGAGGGCCTCCTTGAGCAATATTTTGATAGGATCTCCTGCTCCCTCATCTTTCTTTTTTTCCCCATGGGCGTCTGTCAGGGTTTGCGAGGCTAATCTTGCAAAGGTTCCACCAGATCGAGCCCTAACTCCTTATACCCCAACCTCGTTGGGGACATGCAAATAAGGATTGAGAAAAACCAGACCACTTTGATACCACTGATCCAGATTTATGCAGGAACGTAATAGAATAAACATATAACCATAAATACAAAGATGCATCGGAAATAACACTTCATTTAATTAATTTCAAAGAACTGAAATTTGCTTACAGACAGAATTGAAATAATCTAGCTAGGGTGCTGGTAGCTATGTATGAGAAGAGATGTGGCAGCTACAGGCCTCTGAACTGAGTTACAATGAGGCTCGAGCACCTATTTTTTATTTAGAAACAATGGAAAACCCTAAAAATCCAAAACTCTAACCCTAGGAGATGAAGCGCTAAAACTATGGGCCCCATTTGGGTAAATTGGTGTTTCAACTTCCCGAGGACGTAAATTTGGCATATGATCTTCGTTTGATGCGAACCATTCCTCGTTAGAAATATCTAACCGAGGACTAAAAATTTTGAGTGAGCAACATCGGTCCATGGACCCATGTTGCTCCCTGTGTTCCCAAAAAACGTTGTTTAGGGCCTCAAAACGACTCTGGAAGTTCAGGACGTGAAAAACTGCTAGAAATAGTAAGTTGTGCCGAAACTGAAAAACTGAAAGAGACAATGGTGGGGCCCCAAGTGGAATAGGCAGCTAACCACCAATAGCCACCTGGATCAATTGGGTTGTATTATAACCAGATCACTAGGAGGAAAAAGCATTCCATTATTTTCTAGTGCATTTGTTCCATAGAAGAGCATAGTGGTTAAGAGGGATAGGGATAGAGCACATAGAGAGGATGTGTGCACTATAGTAGCCCATGATCTATAAGCCTATAGTAGCCCACAATCCAAAAGCCTTACTTATTTGTACTCGTAACCATTTTTTTATTCATAGAAAGAGAGTACAGTGGCCTCACCTTCTAGTTGAGTTTTCTCCTGAAATGGTTTCCCAAGTTATATTTTGTGTCAATCGTTGTTTATGCTTTTTTATTTCAATGTTCTATATTTTTTGCATAATTATAAGTTCATGCATACACAAAAAATAGTAATTTACATATCAAAAAATCTAAATAGAAAACAACCCTGATAATGTAGATTTCATAAATTTTGAAGTAAATTTAATCATATCTTTCTTGATGAATTGTCTAGTGGAATATCCATAGTAGTTTACGGATGATATTGGTTTCAGAGTAGGTTTATTTGAGTGTATTTTTGATATTTGTGGGGGATCTAGATCGACTAAGTTAAAATCCATAAAACCCTAGTCATGGCTGATGAATATTTGAATAATCCTCCCAATTCCGCAAAGCAGAGGTTTTCAGAGCTCGAAGCACAATTTGTAGATATAAACCATAATGTGAACCTCCTTATATTAGCCTTGAGAAATAAGCTCGTTCTATTCAGAGAGCATGGGGGTTTGAATAGTAATGTCCCCTTTATGTGAATTTCAATGGATTTTGGGGCATTGTAATGTCCCTTATCTACAAATATCCCTATCTCACTAATTCTTATAAATTTCAACTTATAAAAATTTTCAACAGTGAGATATTAGTACTTGGCAAAATGCTTGCAAGTAATAATGTGTAAGGTAAGGGAAAATTCCCAAGTGTTTACATAATAAAATATAGTACTGGCAAAGAAATAGCACACATTATACATCAACACAAGTATTGATCAATACAAATACCTGCACCCTTTTATTAAGTAAATTTAGGGTTACATTAAGACATTTATTTGAAGCAAATTGGTGTACTCACTACTCTCCTTCTAGGACAAAATTTATTTATAGATCTTATCATTCTGATAAGATGAACTTCCTAGCCTTTTCACCTCAATTTTGTGCTCCAAGGGTCCTTTACACTTTGTGATCTGATCACGACAAGATGCAGGAACAAGGATCTTGCCCACCTAGGGTTTGATACTTTAAATTCCTCAACATCACTTCTGCTAGAAGTTAAAATTTTTGATTCAATTTAGATCATTATATTATTTTTAATCCATATTGATGCTTTCACAGTGGATAAATTAGAGAAATAAGCTCACACGACCATTTTTATTGGTGGAACCTAGTTTGGAAAAACATGGTTTGAAACGTTCTAGGGGTGGTTTTAGGAATCAAATGATTTTTTTTGGGGGGTACAACTTTGTTGCTTTAGCGCAACAATTTTTTTACTATTCTACACATAAATACTTTTTCAATGGCACAATAATCATGTTAATCAGAGTTCGTATGCGAACGTTATGCCACTCAGAAGTTGACCTTCATTTTTTCACCATCATAATTCAATAGGATGCCACAACATCCCCCAATATTCATGAAAAATAGGCCAGACAAATGATTATGGTGAAGAAGAATCTATGCGAATCTATATTTTAACTTTGGTTAAGAGTTGAGGTAGTCAAACATAACCACTAGTAGGCTATTGGGATGTGTTATAACCATGTCACTAGGAGGAAAAGGGGTTTCATTCTTTTGAGTGAATGTATTCCATAGATGAAGAAAATAGCCGAGAGGGATAGGAGATATAGAACATAGAGATGATTTGTGCATTGTAGTAGCCCGTAGGGATACATGTCATACTTCTTTGTACTCACAACCATTTTCTATTCAAAGAAAAAGAGCAGAGTAACCTCACCTTTCAACTAGGTTTTTATCCTGAAAGGGTTTCGTAGGTCATTGTGAGATATATTGTGTCAAATGTGTTTGTGAGATTTTATTGTATTGTTATCTATGTTTTTCATAATTTTAGATCTGAAAATAAATAAATCTGTAATAGTGTGGAATTTTAGATTTTGAATATAACTTTATCACATATGTTGTGACAAACTATCTAGTGGAATATCCATAGAATTTCATAGATCGTATTGGTATTAGAGAAGGTTTCTTTGCGTATATTGTGAATATTTTCAAGGGATCTAGATTGGTTGGGCCAAAATACATAAAACCCTAATCACGGCTAATGAATCTACGAATAACCGAAGTGATATTGTGGAGGATAGGTTATCACAGCTGAAACAATAAGTCACAAATATAAATAATAATGTAAATCTCCTCATAAAAAACCTGAGAGATAAACTTGGGATATTCAAAGAATATGGGGTTTCTAACACAGAGGAAAAATTGGAGGGGAGATCACAAGATCGGGAAGAAAAAAAGAAATAACTGAAGAAAGGACTCAAAAAATATCAAAGTAGTTCGATTTTTGTGAATCATTCATATTCTCTATTGAAAATGAAAGCGAAGGTCGATATTAAGTCATACCAAGGCGATATCGACACTCTGAAGCTAAATCACTTGCAAATATTTTGACACACTGCATTTTTTTTTAAACAATAATCGTCTTTACTATTATATTTATTTTTTTCGCAATAAATTATATTTTATTCATTAATACAACTAATATTTCCAACAATATCCTTATACTGATTTTTTTACTTATGTTACCTTTAAATAACTTATAAATACACTTTGGTTTGCCATGTTACCTGTTATCAGTGAATTGAGGCTGATGGGTTGCTTCAATAGTAAACTTAGAGTAACTATTTTAAACCTACTTTTAGCTGGAACCTAGCCTTTCCAACCTGAGAGGGCTCTCTCAAGGATAACAATGATATTCAATAGATAAAGATAAAATAGATGGCTAAATATTAAATGTGCCTTTTGAATGTTTTTTATGCAAACGAAGGATGAAAATAGATGGCTACCATTGGGCATGGAGTCAGAGGGAACTCAATTACATGAAAGCATCTAACATGGAAGCTGCGGCATGTGTGTATTCTCACCAAAACACAACTAGAACAGTAAACCATATGCATACAGGAAATTGGAGCATGATTAAAACATGAATTCCAAGTTATTATACATAAAGCCAACTGCATAAAAATCAAATAGATAGGTAACAAAAACACATAATGAATCTCAAGTCTGATAGAAGTCTTCTGCAACTGTATATTGCTGTCTTGACAATATTACAATAGTAGTGGGTAACATGACATCAATCAACCCTTTATAACTCTAAAAATCTCTCATTTATAGAATCAAGACTCACACAAATTATTTTCCAGCTTGCTAGCTTCGAATTCCCACCTCAGAGACCTATTTCAAATAGGATTACATCACTTGGAGACTTCCTAGGGATATTTTTTTTTTTGCAGAGTTTGAATACAAAAAGGACACTTCTTTCATTAAATAACTCAAAAAATCAATTTAATAACCCTTATCAACTGCAACCAACTAATTTTATGAGTATATTGGAGTGCTGATGTGAAATTATGCCACGTGGATACTGAGCTGGACCTCCTCCAAGTCAACTTTTACAAATTTTTCATAAATCTAGTCAGTGAAAATTCTGAATAATAGGCCTCAAAGATGAGTGCATAATTTCAAAACCCTAATGGATTTGATCAAAATGAGAGATGTTTTTGTAGATGGGATTGCTTTGAAGAAAAACCTCCTTCATATTTCCAAAATAATTTTTCATTTAGCTAGAAATTGAAGTTGAAGTTGACTGCTAAAACAATCATGTACAAGAAATTTCAGGAGAGTTTGTAGCATTTTCATTTCACCACCTTTTGCATAACCTTTGACATTTCTGACTGTTGGAGGGTCTTCCTTGGGTCTAATAAGCTAAATAAATGCCTCTAGCACCCTGTGCCATGTATTTTTTGAAGTATTTTTAGCTTAAGGAAACCTACAACGAGTTTGTAGAGAAAACTCAACCTCAAGCCTGGAGCACGCTACAAACTCACCTAGTTTGGCAGATTATTTTATAATTATTCCTTTTTTCACCTAAAAAACACTAGTAAAGATTTTACATGCCTGGTATGATATTATTAGACATAATATGGTCCAAGAATGTGTTTCCTTACCATATTTCAACATCATCATCTTGCATAATCACTTTAAGACTATTTTTCTTCAATTCTTCTTGTAGCATCTCCATCAAACCAAACTAATCACGCTGAGGTGTTAACCAAATGATACACTGGAGTTAATACCTTTAAAACCTGAATTTAGATGGTGAGCTATCCAATGGTGAGGTGGCAAAAGTGATGTGTTTTTATGCTTGATGATGTGTCCACCATGATGAGCTGGCAACCTATTCTTCCTCTATGATAGAGTGTTCTCACTAACCAAAGATTCCATTGATACTATTTGACCATCCCAGCTGACTGATGTGCTTAAAGAAGAAATTTAATGCTTGAAAAACTTTAAAATTCTCACTCCCTGCAAAAATAGAGTTTTTAGGCAAGTTCGTAGCGAATTTTGAATGTTTTACACTGATTTCCTTATGAACTTTGGTATTCTTGTCAAATTCACTGTAATGACCAGATTTGCTCATGCACGAGATATTTTGGATTTTTCTTCTAATTTTTTTTTAATGAAATGGCATAGGAACACTTTGAACCTTTAGGACTATAGACAAATTCATGAAATTTTATCTATTCTCATGAATTTATTTGATAAACACACTAGACCTAGTGCAAAATGACCTCCCTAATCAACCTAATTGTTATTGATGATAACAATGGATCCACTTGGGATGATGTGACCCTGAGGTACAACAAAGAACCTATAGCTCCAATGCCTTATTCATTAGGATGATCCCAAACCTGTAAACTTATCTTTATTTCGAAACTAAACCACTTATACAAACTGAAAATTGAATAGAGCGTGCTTGCAAATTGAAAACTAGATACTGAAACTAACCATGATGAAAAATGAAATGCCGATTTAGACAACTTATTTATCTACAATTCTACTCTAATATGTTGCAAAATCAATGAATCAAGTGATACTAAAGTGCCAAATCAACCAATCAAGAAGCTTTTGTAATGTTGAAGTTATTTGCCTGTGCTTGAACCATAACATAATTGGAAATTATAACAACAATATATACACATAATACCTCTAGCTCTCTAAATGGAAATCTGGTTTGTCATTCAAACAAAAAAAATACCATATATGCTGCTATAGGATCATAAAAACCAGATTCTATTTGTTGCCCCAAATATGTTGTGATTTGATGGTGACGGGAAGACAACTCATTAACATTCTCCTTTTAAATATATGATTTCAGATGAAGTTTGTCACATCCCCATAGTAAATCAAAACATTCATCAATCCAATCATCAAAGGGAAACTTTACCCTTTCTTCTTTATGCCAGAAAATGTTTTCAAAGAATTGGATTTGACAATGAAGTTCTTGGGACTGTATTTGAGTCTCCAACTTGGCAATATCTTCTTCAATTTTTATGGCAAAATCTTCCAAAAAATTCATCTTAACTTCATGGCTACATCGATAGGACTTCAAATAAGAAGAAAGGAGTGAAGAAAAATTTTCATTTACCTCATCATCTATGTGCATATCTTCCCATACTCTAAATGCTTGAATGGAAACCGAATTTGCATCAAATTCTTACTTCTCCATCCATGTTCCAAGAAAGATAAGCCAAAATTCTGTAAATGACTTAATAGATTTGACAGGCAAACTTTCAATCCATTGTCTACATTTCCCTTGAAATGAATCATAGAACAATCTGATGAAAAAATCTTCTTGTTTGGCTCTAAGGAGCTCAGTAAAATCTCAAAACTTTGATACCTTCTCTAAAGTCAAGATTAAATATTATCCATCAAATTTAGGGCCAATACTTAAAAGATATGCATCCCTGGGCAAAATATTTGGAAATCCATAAATTTTTGAAAATTCCACACATGCATACCTTGAAGAAATTGTAACTGCATCTAAGTCTCTCATTTCCCAATAGTGTTACCATGAAGCTATGAATTTCTGAATTCTTCAAGAATGGAGTCGCCAAGGTAGAAGTACAACCTTCGAACGATTCTAAGCTCCTGCTACCTTCAAGAGTTCAGTATTTTTGTTTGAGCACAAAATTTCGAGAAAATGTGTCTTCAGACTCCTGGCAGATGCACCAGAATGTTATCACTGAATTGAGGCTGATGGGCTGCTTCAACAGTCAACTCAGAGTAACTATTTCAAAACTACTTTTAGTTGGAACTTAGCCTTTCCAACTTGAGAGGGCTCTCTCAAGTATAACAATGATATTCAATAGATAAAGACCAAAAATATGGCTAACTCTTAAATGTGATTTTTGAATGTTTTTTATGCAGGTGAAGGATACAAATAGATGGTTACCATTGGGCATGGAGTCAGAGGGAACTCAATTACATGAAAGCATCCAACATGGAAGTCGAGGCATGTGTGTATTCTCACCAAAACACAACTAGAACAGTAAACCATATGCATACAGGAAATTGGAGCATGATTAAAACACGAATTCCAAGTGATTATACATAAAGCCAACTGTATAAAAATCAAATATATAGGTAACAAAAACACATATGAGAACACATAATGAATCTCACGTCTGATAGAAGTCTTCTGCAACTGTATATTACTGTCTTGAAAATATTACAATAGTAGCTGGTAATATGACATCAATAAACCCTTTCTAACTCTAAAAATCTCTCATTTATAGAATGAGGACTCATACAAATGATTTTCCACCTTGCTCGCTTCGAATTCCCACCTCAAAGACCTATTTGAAATAGGGTTATATCACTTGGAGATGTCCTAGGGATATTTTAAGTTTTGCAGAGTTTGAATACAAAAATTACTCTTATTTCATTAAATAAATCAACAAATCCATTTAATAACCCTTATCAACTACAACCAACTAATTTTCTGAGTGATGCTTGAATTTTGCAGTGTTCGATGATTGAGGCTTTAGGGTTTTTAACTCTCGGCTTCCTTAAATGACATAAAAGACAATGGCATTTTTTCATGTGGTTTCTTGCCTCCACTGATACCCCATAGCAGACCTCTATTCCACATGAAATCTCTCAGAGACAGCCTTCCCTCTCGTAAGAGAGGTTTGTCAAAAAATTTCAGAGGCAAGTCGCAATCATTCACGGGTGTAGCAGATGTGAAATGCGTGGAAGATCTCGCCAAGCTGGTGAAAAATCTCAAGGGCTCTCGTAGCTGGGAACGCACAGTCGGCGATGTCCTAACTAGATGGATTGTGATGAAGCTCTATGCCGATGTGGTGCCGCAGACAACCGAGAACTTCTGTGTGCTGTCTACTGGCGAGAAAGGCATTGGCTGCTTCGACAAGCCCCTGCACTTCAAGGGTTCATCGTTCCAATGCGTGATCCCAAGGTTTATGTGCCAGGGCGGTGATTTGATAAGGGGAAACAATATTGGTGGGGATTAAATCAACGACAAGAAGTTTGCCGATGAGAACTTAACCCCCTCTTTTCAGATACAGATCACTCTTCTCTCTGGAAAAACCATGCTTCTCTGGGTTCGATCTTCGGATTTGGTGAATAACCTTTTGTATACCCTTGAACTCAAGCTGGGGATTCCATATTCCCTTCAACGATTTCTCTATGGAGGTAAACAGCTAGAGGACTCTTTTCCGCTCTCATTTTATAATATTGAAAAATATCCTACTGTGGTTTTAACCCTCCGTCTGCAAGGAGGGGTAGTAGGTTAGCCATCTTCCACTCAAGCTTTCTCTTACAAGGATGCTGTCCATGCACAACCTCTGAAGAAAGCAACTCAACCCTATGAGGCTCCCAAGCCTTTTTTGGTTGATAAAATGGAGGATGTACCCTCTCTAGAAATTTCCCACCCGACACTTGAAAACCAGTTTCAAATGTATGCAGAATCTGCCATTATTTGCTGATTCAATATATTATGGCCTCACACAGCAGATATCTACCAATGTATTTATTCCGCATGGACCAGTAACAATGAGATTATTTTCTTCTCGAAGTTTACTTTATAGTTTTGTTTGCTTTCAATGAAGATTATCAAAAATAATTAACTGGTGGTCCATGGTTTTGGGGAAAAGAAGGGCTATTCCTCACCCTCTGGTTCCCAAACTTCAACCCTTCTATGAAAGTCATTACCAAGCTTCCTATTTGGGTCAAGCTTCCAAATCTACCTGCTCACTTATGGCACTTTTATGTCTTTCAAGGAATTGGAAAATCTTTGGGTCATTTTATGGCAACTGATCCTTCTAGGGGGGAGTGGGGAATATACACCTATGGTAGAATATGTGTCGAAACCGATTAAAAGCAGTTGCATGCCCTATCAACACCTCAACAGATTTCCTTTGACCTTGCATCTAAAATAGAAGAAATCACAAATCAAACTCTAAAAGCTGGAACCATGTGATCCGCCTCCCATCGATGACATTGAGTCCTTTAGTTCGGATGAGGATGAGATTGAAGCAGATGAGGATGTAGCAAATTAGGAGAAGGAAATGCCCTCGGTAGATATTGGGGGGCCCAATCTTTCTTCGAGTGCTCAGAAGTGAACACATGAGTCCTCCTCCTCCGATTCAGATAAGGAGACTCTTCCTTTAGTCAACAATAGTCTTCAAGTGATTTTAGCCCACCTGATCCATGACAGCTGGGTTAAAGTTACAAAAAATAAAGGAAAGAAATGTCGTATTGAGGATTCATCCCATTCTGGGTAGATTCTTGTGTCTATCTCTTATGGTTTCCATGTTTCTCTTCATTGACCTCTACGTTTCTCTCTTGTTTACTTAACGAGACAGAGGGTGATAGTTTATCATTTCTAGCTTCCTCGCTATCTAGCCTCTCCTGACTATAACTCCATTTTGTACTATATATTTTTTTAATAGAATTAGTCTTCGAAAAAAAATAAAAAAATAAAAAAATACATAAATAAAATAAAATTCTGAGCTAAACCTCCTCCAAGTCGAATTTTACAATTTTTTCATAAATCTGGTTAGTGAAAATTCTGAAAATTAGGCCTCAAAGATGAGTGCATAATTTCCAAACCTTGATGGCTTTGCAGAAACTAAGAGAGGTTTTTGTAGATGGGCTTGTGCTGAAGAAAACCTCCTTCAAATTTCCAAAGTGAGTTTTCATTTGGTCATAAATTGAAGTTGAATTTGACTACTAAAACAGTCATGTACAAGAAATTTCAGGATAGTTCGTAGCGTTTTCATTTCACCACCTTTTGCATAACCTTTGACATTTCTGACTATTGGAGGGTCTTCCTTGGGTCTAATAAGCTAAATACGTGCCTCTAGCACTCTCTGCCATGTATTTTTTGAAGGAGTTTTAAGTTAAGGAAACCTACAATGAGTTCATAGCGAAAACTCAGCCTCAAGCCGAGAGCACGCTACAAACTCACATAGTTTGGAATTTTTTTTGTAATTCTTCCTTTTTTCACCTTTAAAACACTAGTAAAGCTTTAACATGCCTGTTATGATATTATTAGACATAATATGGTCCAATAATGTGTTGCCTTACCATATTTCAACATCACCATCTTGCATAATCACTTTAAGACTCTTTTTCTTCAATTCTTCTTGTAGCATCTCCATCGAACCAAACTAATCATGCTAAGGTGTTATCCAACTGATAAACTGGAGTTAAGACCTTGTAAAACTGAATTTATATGGTGAGCTATCCAATGGTGAGGTGGAAAAAGTGATGTGATGTTATGCTTAATGATGTGTCCACCATGATGAGATGGTAGCCCAATATTCCTCTATGATGAGTGTTCTCACTAACCAAAGACTCCATTGATACTCTTTGACCATCCCAGCTGACTGATGTGCTTCAAGAAGATATTTAATGCTTGAAAAACTTTAAAATTCTCTCTCACTGCAAAAACAAAGTTTTTAGGGAAGTTCGTAGCAAATTCTGACTGTTTTACACTGATTTCGCTACGAACTTTAGTATTCTTGTCAAATTCACTGTAATGACTAGATTTGCTCATGCACAAGATATTTTGGATTTTTCTTATGACAAGACTTTAATGACATGGCATAGGAACACTTTGAACCTTTAGGACTATAGACAAATTCATGAAATTTTATCTATTCTCATGAATTTTTTTGATAAACACACTAGACCTAGTGCAAAATGACCTCCGTAACCAACCTAATTATTATTGATGATAACATTACCTAAGAATATTTTTTTTGTTTTAATACAAATTAATTTACTCTTCTCTCAAAGGAATTCTCATATGGTTGACTATATAACCACAATCTTTGGATTTTGTTCCTTCCACATTTAGTGACCTTTATGCTAATAGGAAATACTAAACACACACACATACACACATATATCTCGATTCCTAGCTCTTACCTTATTAATTAAAAAATAGATATGCTAATGATCTCATATCTATGGTTTGAATCTATTATTATTAGTGAGGGTTGATATTATAACTTTTGTAGTACAATTTGATTTATTCACATTATCTATGGTTTGAATCTATTACTATCAGTTGAGGTTGATATTGTAACTTTTTTAGTACAAAATTTATTCGCATTGCCATTCTCTCTCCTCATCTGATTGGTTCGATCATCTATTGGAGTCTCTTTTTCATCCACACGTGGGAAAATTGCAGCAAGAAGATTTCTGTTTCTGACCTTGGGTTTTTCATTGCAGATTTGATCAACATTGAATTTGTTCAACGCATGGTCAAACTGATCTGAAACTTGGTCAAAATTCCAATTTCCCTAGTCCGCATTTTTTGGCACTGAAATCGAGGTTGAATGTTGACTTTGACTGGGATGCGTCGACTTTTTGCTGTTGTTGTTTTGCGTTGACCATTGACTAGGACATCATTGAATTTCATTGACTTTGGGTTGAATGATCTAGCTATCTGTGAGGGTTGTGTGACACTTCTGGTTGGCTAACCATATTGAGACTTTTCTGGTTGAATCATCCTGCTGACCGCCGTAATGCACCAACACACACATATATTTTTGGCTTGTCTTCTATCGATCTACTAGTATGTTCTATCTACATTTTACTTTCTTATTTATGTGATTGATGACTGATATTTGGGATAAAAATTAAATTTGCATCAAGCATAGAACATCTACAAAAATTTACATGGAATCGAAGCTGAGATGAAGAAAAAACCTACTTTTGTAGCAATCATTGAAGAAGAGCATGGGTAACTCAAACTACAATGGCTTTAAAGCTGATGAAAAATTGACTAGGAAGGAAGACTTCCATGCCTGGAAGATGACACTGGATCTTAATTTGAAAGACCAAGATATCATGGACTATGTGCAGGGTAAAATCCAAGAGCCTCCATCCACTGCAACTGCTGCCACCAAAACAAAGTACAAGAAGGGGGAAATAAAATCAAAGCTAATGATCAGGGACTCAATTCATTAGAGTCTAGTTGCCTACATCTCTGAGCTGGGCACATCCAAGGAGATGTATGATAAACACGGTCAACATGTTCAAGGCCAACAATGCGAATCAAGTCCTATTATTCAAGAACCAATTGAAGAATCTAAAGAAAGGCATGGATGAATCCGTCCAATCATATTTTTTGAAGCTGACTGAAATCAAGAATAATCTTCTGGCTATTGAGGAGACAATTGCTGATCGAGAGATGGTTCTCACCCCACTTGGAGGTCTCTCATCCAAATGGCATGTATTCAACACTACCATTCTCAATAAAAATTTCATACCTGATTTTGACAAAGTATTATCAAGATGCGTACAAGAAGAGATAGGGATGAAGGAAGATGAAAATGAAGGAAATGCTGCCTTCACTGCTCATGCTAAGAAAAAGAACTTTGGTGGTCCGAGGAACAAAGGAAGAGCGGGGGCCCAAGGAAAGAAAGGTAAATGTTACACTTGTCACAAGCCTGACCAGTATGCTAGAGAATTCCCTTTCAATAAGGATTATCCTGATGATGATGACAACAAAAACAATCGGAGAATGGAAATCAAAGGAACAACAGCTTCAAAGGGAAGAGGAAGGATTCCTCTGGCAGAAATGGGAAATCTTTCAAAAGGTTGAGAAATTCTAGGTATGAGGAATCTAATGTTGTTGATGATAAGGAAAATGAATTCATTCTTGTATCTGCGCTCTCTACTGCATCTCCACCCGACACTATGGATGCCTGGTTGATAGATAGTGGTGCCTCAAGGCACATCACTGGGTTTAAGGAAGCACTTTTTGACATGGTTGAGAAGGATGTTAATCTGAAAATTATCCTTGGAGATAATGCCACATATCCTATGAAAGGAACAGGGACTGTGACCCTCCACTTGTCTCAAGGTCAAGTCCTCCGCTTGCAAGATGTACTATATGTACCTGATTTGAAGAAGAACCTTGTGTCTATTTCGGCCATGGAAGACAAAGGTTTCAATGTGGCATTCATTGATGGGACAGTGCGTATCTGGAAGAAGATTTTCAAGGAAGCTATCATGATTGGGTTTAGATTTGATACACTCTACCAGGTTGGAGGAAGTCCACTAGGAGCAATGACAGGTGATACTATCCGACAGATTGAACTATGGCACCGAAGGTTTGGATACCTTCACTACAAAGCCCTTCCTGAAGCAAGGAAGGTGGTGATGGGGATGCTCGAGTTTACAAATGATCATGAAGGTGTATGTCAGGGTTGTACCGAAGGAAATCATACAAGGGGACCTTTTCCCTCAAGTGTCACAAAGACATCATATATCTTGCAATTGATACATTCTAATTTGTCTGGTATGCTGCCCGTGACATCCCTGAGAGGATTTTCTTATTATATGAATTTCATAGATGAATTCTCTTGGAAAACCTAGATATACTTCTTGAAGAAGAAGGATGAGGCTTTCATGTGGTTTCGTACCTTCAAAGCCTTGGTGGAAAATCAACAAGGAAGAAGATCAAGATATTGAGGACCGATAATGGCACTGAATATGATACAAACGAGGTCAAGAAATTTTGTAGAGAATTTCACATCAAGAGGGAGACCACAATGTTTTTGGGCTATAGCGAAACTTCGAAGGCCTATAGAGTCTATGTGCCTGGTCAAAGGGAAGCAGACATATGATACGGTGTTACCTTTGACAAAGATGCTTCCTTGAGGAAAGTAGTCAATCTTCCAAGATCTGAGGAAGATCATGAAGCAAGGCCTAGAAATCAAGAAGAACCAAAGGATGAGATGATGCTCAATGTTGAAGGACCAATGGACCTGATTGATCCACCTCCTTCAATGAGGAAAAGACAATCATGGCTCAGGGACACTATCGAGGATGCCAGGAATCATATGGCCCCAAGGGGGAAATTCCGTGAAAGCAAGAAGCTGAATAGATACCAAGGGTATCTAGCAGTCATGAGTGTAGAAATTATATAACATATAAATTATATATCCAGATTCTCTTGATCTAACAATATTTATCTTCTTTCTAAATACATAATCCTTCCACTGTCAATCTTTTGAGGAAAATCAATTGAAAACATATGAAGCAATAAAAACAATTGCACATAACACAGTTGTTTAACGGGAAAGCCTGAAGCTGAAAACCCCAACTATCATATATTATGTATCATGGAGATCATGTAACAATCTCATACAAAGCTTAGTACATTAAGCTATCAATACAATACAATTTTCACACACTAACAAGAAGAAATCTGCAAATCCATGCACTGATTTCTTGCCACTTGATAGCCTGCCTCCACTGCGCAATCCCTGCTGAAGAATAGCTATAAATGAATTCGAATTGGCCTTGTCTTGACTGTGCAATCATCATTGGAAACTCCAATGTGTGTGTGATGCAATCAATTCATCACTATAGTCACAACAGATAGTCCATCTCACCCTTTCACCTACCTCTCCACTGCGTCTCCACTGGAACTGACATGCACTGTAGTTAACTGTTGTATTTTTTCAGTTGATTAATGAGTTATTATTTGTGAATTAATTAACTAATTAATTCACTCCACTCTCACTAGTGTATCATTCAGTTAGACTAGATACAACTAGCTCAACTGAGTTTAACTCTAATAACTAAGTTAAACTGAATAACAACTCCATGGACTACTCTTCCAACTCTGTCATAACTTTGCCACTTCAGTTATAACTGAGTCCTCCATGCATGAACCACCAGTAAACCCTAGGAATTGCGTAATTCCTTCAGTCCACTGATTTTCCAAATCTGTACACTGAAATAAAGTGCTCCAAGAGAATAATTTGTTGTTTATTTTCAGATTATTATTAAGAGCTAATAATAACGGACATGCATCTATTTTTATATCGACGATCTATAGATAGACTTCTCCCAATATTATAAAAATAGAATTTCATCTATTTTTCCAACTTGATCAACCATCGAAAAATAGCATTCTGCAACTTCTGAAATATGATCACCATGTCTAAAAATAGACTTGCACCTAAAAATAGCCCGTGGGCCCAATTAGTGAAGGCGACTGATTTTCACTAAGCTCCATCATCTTGTTGAATCTCAACGCTCCCTCTAAACAAGATAGGGATTATCCTTCACCCCGATCCTGCCTCTATGGTATTCAAATTTGCTCCTGGTGAGCACCTTCCTCAGAATATCTGCATCCTGATCTTCCGTGGGAATGTACTGAAGCAACATGATCTTCCGCTGTACACAATCTCTGATATGATGATACCAGATATCAATATGTTTAGATCTATCATGAAACACAAGATTAATCAAGAGTTTAATGCAACTCTGATTATCACAATGTATCACTATAGGATCTAAATGTGAACCGAACAAACCGACAAGGATCTTCCTCATCCAGATAGCCTCACATGCAGCTTGACTTGCTGCCATGTATTCTGCTTCTGCTAAACTGAATGCCACGGATCTTTGTTTCCTGCTGTACCAAGAAACTGTTGTAGATCCGATATTTAAACCCCTCCTGATGTGCTCTTTTTGTCTGTTGGGTTGCCTGCCCAATCTGCATCCGTGAAGCCATGCAACTTCACTTCATCCATCTGTATGTACCATAAGCCATACTCAGATGTGCCCCTGAGATACCTGAGGAAATGCTTGCCTGCCTTCCAAAAGAGCTTGGTAGGCTTAGCCATCACTTATGAAAGTTGGTTCACCGCATAGCATATTTCTGGTCTTGTATTAACTAAATACATGAGCGAACCCACCAACTGTCGATAAACAGTGGCATCCACTACCTCTGCCAATGTAGCATCCTCTTTCCTTGAATTTCCTGGAAGAGGAATATCAATATGCTTGCAACCTTGCATGTGAAACTTCTCCAGTATCTCCCGGGCATACTTTCCTTGAGACACAAATAGTTCACCTTCCTGCTACCATATTTTCAATCCAAGGAAATAATGAAGGAGGCCCAAATCCTTCATCTCGAACTCCTTTGCAAGATCTGCCTTGCATGAGTGTATCAACTGCTCATCACCCGTTAGTATTAAAACATCAACATAAAGAACAATGATTAAAGCTTACCCTCCATCACAATTTTGTATAGGTTTGCATCCGCCTTACTCTTGGTGAAGCCAAGTCCAGTGAAATAGCTGTCGATCCATGTGTACCAAGCACGTGGTGCTTGCTTCAGCCCATACAACGCTCTTTTGAGTCTACACACATGCGACTCATTACTGAAGATCTCAAATCCTTCATGTTGCTCAATGGACACCTCTTCCTCAATGATCCTATTAAGGAATGCAGTATTCACATCCATCTGATGAATGTGCCAACCCATCTATGCTGAGAGAGCAAGGATGGTCCTTATGGAAGAATACCGTGCGACAGGTGCAAAGGTTTCTTTATAATCAATGCTATCGATCTGTGAGAAGCCTCGAGCAAAAAATCTTGCCTTATACTTCTCGACGCTCCCATCAACAGCTTGATTTACCTTGTAGATCCATCATGATCCTACAAATGATTTACCCACCGGCCTTGGAACAATCTCCCAAGCATTGTTTCTGACAATGGAGTCATACTCCTCCACCATGGCATCTACCCATGTGGGCTCCTGCACTGCATCTTCAAAAGAGGAGGCTCTGTCACGATACACTTACTCATAAGAGCCATGTATCCAGTAAATCGGTTAGGTGACTGTCTCTATCTGTGCTATAATGTAGGGACTCCTACATTCTGTGCCGCATCAAGCTTCAGTCTCTCATTCTGTGGTACGCCTTCTACCTTGTCTGCATGAGTGGACTCCTCCACTCCATGAATCTCCTCCTGTGGCTGATCCACATCTAGAGGCTCATCTTTGGGAACAAGTAGCTCCTCGTCTGCATGCAAGTGTAGCTCCCTCTCAAGCGACAACTTCATGGCTTTCACCTCATTGAATTTTATATCCCGTTGCACCACAGTCATCTGACTGTCCCGCAAATACACACAATAATTATGGGGTGTTTCTGTGTACCCCACAAATATCCCAACTTCTGTAGTTGGCTCCAGCTTCTTCCTGGCGTCCTTTGTCACATGAATGTAAATAGATGAGCCAAAAATATTAAAATGATAAATATCAGGCTTCTTACTAGTAAAATCTTCTTTGGGTGTACTCATGCCAAGTACTCTATGAGGACAGCGGTTTTGCACATAAACTGCAGTGTTGCATGCTTCTTCCCACAAGTGCATCGGTAAGCCCTGGTCATGCAACATAGCTCGTGCAACACCCATGATCGTTCTGTTCTTCCTCTCCGCGACCCCATTCTGCTGTGGGTTATGAGGCGCTATGAGTTCTCTTCAAATTCCTTCTTTGCTACAGAAGTCTTTGAATTCACCTGAGATATATTCACCACCATTATCACTCCGTAGAGCCTTCACTTGCTTCCCCGAATCCTTCTCCACCAATGCTTTAAACTCACAGAACTTTGAGAATGTTTCGCTCTTCTTTTGAATGAATAAGATCCAGCATCTACGAGAATATTCATAAAAAAAAATAACATAATACCTATGTTTTGTTGTTGAAGCAACCGAGAAAGGTTCACACACGTCTGTGTGAATTCTCTCTAGGATCACCGAAGCACAGTTTTCCTTCTCATAAAAGGTGGTCTTCACAAACTTACCCATAGTACATCTCTTGCACTGATCTGACTGTGCAAGATTACCCTTGGGAAGTCCAATAGAAATCTGCAGCAAAATCTTCAAAGTGCCATGGTGAAGATGGCCCAATCTCCTGTGCCATAATTCGCCCTCATCTCAGCTCACCACTTCTTCTGCTTTTCCCACCATTGCAGCGTAGGCATCTACCTCTAGCTTGTAGAGATTCTTAACTCGAATCCCTATCTTCTTGGTTTTACCCGTTGTTTTATGTCAAAGGAAGGATTTTCCCTCACTGAAAACAACGTCATAACCTTTGTCTTCCAACATTGCGACCAAGACCAAGTTCTTCTTCAGACTTGGAACATGCATAACATCTTTCAACTGAAATGGATTACCTGAATTCCTCTCAAAGGTAATGGTCCCAATTCCGATCGCCCTGTATCAACCATCGTCTCCCATCACTATATGCATTTGGAGGTCCTTCTCCTCCAGATCACTAAACAACTCCTTGTCTCCCGTCATATGGAAAGACGCACCACTATCAAGATACCACACTGATCCCATTGCACTTGAAACCAAGCATGTGATCAAGGAGAAATAAAATTCAAATTGTGAGGCTAAGGCCTCACCTGTTGGAGCTCCATCAACCTTCTCGTTCTTATTCTTCTGTGGGCATTTAGTGGCGAAATGCCCATGTTCGTGACAGTGAAAACACTTCACCTTGGACAAATCCTGCTTCTTGCCTTTAGCCTTGGATTTTGGAGGGAATTTCTTCCCTTTCCCTTTCATTTCTTTGGAAGCCAAAGCGAAATTCTCTTCATCTTTATTCTTTGATGAAGAGCCATCCCTGGTACTTCACCTTATCTCCTCTTGCACAAGATCCGACCAAAGTCGCTCCCATCCCGACAGTTTCTCCCATCCATTGACAGAGTCTTCGTAGCTATGACAACTCTTTGGAAGCCCAAGGAGAGCCAAGCTCACCAAGTATTCATCATCAAAAGTAATCCCCACACTTCCCAGTTCATCCCTACAGTGAACAAACTTCGTGAGATATTTTGGAATATCGTCGCCCTTCTCCATTTTTATTTTTCTGAGCTTATCTTTAAGCGCCAACTTCCTCTGGTCACTTCTGCTTTGAAACAAATCTGTCAAAGCCTTCCACATTGCAAATGGAGTGGATTTCTCATGAAGGCTGGACACAATATGGTCCTTCACACCTTCCAACATAAGTTTTCTTGTCTTTGCTACCTTCTTTTGCCATGCGTTAGGTCCTGCAGCATCACTAGAATCCAACTTAGGAACATCGCTATTGATGAACTCCTCCAGTCCATTATCTTCTAGCACCGCCTCCATCTTGTCCTTCCAGGCTATGTTATTCGAGCTGCCATCAAGGGCATACTTCAATAAAAACCCATTGAAATACATTTCAATGTATATTCAACTGTCGCATCAAGAATTTTCTGCAGCAGATTCGAATTGTCCACCAACACAAACTCAGCAATTCTTCACAATTGCAATCTTCAAGAATTAACACTACTTTGATACCATGTAGAAATTATATAACATATGCATTATATATCCAGATTCTCTTGATCTAACAATATTTATCTTCTTGCTAAATACAGAATCCTTTGATTGTTATTTTTTTGCGGAAAATCAATTGCAAACACATGAAGCAATAAAAACAATCGCACATAACACATTTGTTTAACGGGAAATCCTGAAGCTAAAAGCCCCAACTATGATATATTATGTATCATGGAGATCATGTAACAATCTCATACAAATATTAGTACATCAAGCTCTCAGTACAATACAATCGTCACACACTAACAAGAAGAAATCTACAAATCCATGCATTTATTTCTTGCCACCTGATAGCCTGCCTCCACTGCGCAATCCCTGTTAAAGAATAGCTTTGAATGAATTCAAATTGGCCTTGCCTTGACCGCGCAATCCTCTTTGGAAACTCAAATGTGTGTGGGATGCAATCAATGCATCACTATAGTCACAACAGATAGTCCATCTCACCCTTTCACCTACCTCTCCACTTGGTCTACACTGGCACTGACATGCACTGTAGTTAACCAATGTATTTGTTCAGTTGATTAAAGAGTTATTATTTGTGAATTAATTAACTAATTAATTCACTCCACTCTCACTAATGTATCATTCAGTTAGACTAGATACAACTAGCTCAACTGAGTTTAACTCCAATAACTGAGTTAAATTGAATAACAACTCCATGAACTACTCTTCCAACTCTGTCATAACTTTGCCACTTCAGTTCTAACCGAGTCCTCCATGCATGAACCACCAGTAAACCCTAGGAATTTCATAATTCCTTCAGCCCACTGATTTTCCAAATCTGTACACTGAAATAAAGTGTTCCAAGATAATAAGTTGTTGTTTATTGTCGGATTATTATTAAGAGCTAATAATAACCGACGTGCATCTATTTTTAGATCGACGATCTATAAATAGACTTCGCCCAATATTCTAAAAATAGAATTTCATCTATTTTTCCAACTTGATCAACCATTCACAAATAGCATCCTGCAACTTCTAAAATATGATCACCATGTCTAAAAATAGGCATAGTCTAAAAATAGACTTGCACCTAAAAATAGCCTACGGGCCCACTTTGTGAAGGTGACTAATTTTCACTAAGCTCCATCATCTTTGTGAATCTCAACAATGAGTACTATCGTAAAATCCGAGCCTGGATATTTTGAAGAAGCCATTGAGCATCAAGTCTGAAAGGATGCTATGGACAAATAATATGAGTTCATTATGAAGAATGATGTCTGGGATGTGGTTCCAAGACTGGAGGACAAAGTAGTTGTCACCTCGAAATGGCTCTATAATATCAAGCATGGATCTGATGGTAGTGCTGAAAATTTCAAGGCAAGATTCGTTGCTCATGGCTTCTCTCAAAAGGAAGGCATAGAATATGATGAAATATTTTCACCTGTGGCCTGATATACCACCATCTGATCTGTCATAGCCCTCGCTGCTATGCAATGATGGAATCTTCATCATATGGATGTGAAGACTGCATTTCTGCATGGTGCGATAAAGGAAGAGGTGTATGTGGAGAAAGCTATGGGTTTCGAAGTCCAGGATTGGGACACCCATGTTTGCAGGTTGAAGAAAGCCATTTATGGGTTGAATCAAGCCCCCAAAACTTGGTACGAGAGGATAGATAGCTACCTGATGAAGCTGGGATTCACTTGTAGTAATGCTGATCCGAACCTTTACTTCAAGGTTGATAGAGAAAAGCTTATCATTTTGGTGTTGTATGTGAATGACCTCTTCCTGATAGGTGTTGACCCTCTCATTCATCAGTGCAAGAGGGAACTCGTTGCTGAGTTCAAGATGAAGGACCTAGGATTGATGCACTACTTCCTAGGCCTGGAGGTCTGGCAGAGAGCTGGCGAGGTTTTCCCTTAAGGAAAATATATTGTGAAGCTTCTGGAAATATTTGGTATGGTGGACTGTAAGTCCTTGTCGACACCGATGGAGCTCAACTTTAATAAGTTGAGTGGCAGCGCTGTTGGGCCTGTGCTAGAAAATCCTACTAAGTATCGTCGACTTGTAAGGGCCCTGATGTTCTTAGTGAACACCTGTATGGACGTATTTTTTGCAGTGAGCACTTTGAATCAACACATGGTTCATCCTCATAAAATTCACTGGGTTTGTTCCAAGAAACTCTTGAGATATCTCTGGGGCATGATAGACCATGGGCTGAGATACACTGCCGGGAGCATGACACTCCATGAATATACTGATGCCGATTGGGCTAGTAGTGTGGTGGATCATAAGAGCACATCTAGATGTTGCTTCACATGTAGGTCTACTTCGGGCAGGAAGCAAAAGACGGTAGCCTTGAGCACCGCCAAGGCCAAATACATTGTAGCATGTATGGCCTGTTGTGAAGTCACTTGGTTGCAAAAGCTCTTCAGTGAGTTGTTCAAGCATGTGCTAGATGCCACCGTTATCCTATGTGATAAATAGATGGGGATTCGTTTGTCAGAGAATCTTGTGTTCCACGATCGATCCAAGCATGTTGATGGTTGGTACCACTTTATCCGAGATATGGTACAATGAGGTGTCGTAAGGCTCGATCATATAGGAATTGATGAGTAGGTTGTGGATATTCTCACAATGCCCTTGGGAAAGGTCATATTCCTAACCTTCCGTGAGAATCTTGGAATCCTGGAACGACCCTATTCTTAGGGTCCTGTTGGACGATGAGCTCTTGAAGCTTTGGGGGGCTTTGGGGATAGCTTCTCAGAGCTATAAGCACACACGGGGCTAGGCTTGCCAAACCTTGAGATGCTTTTGCCCCACTGTTATGATGTTGAGATGGTTCACCTCTCATGATCAGTGCCCCGTATGCATCCTACCCATTGAGTCCCAGACTCATGGGAAGTATCTCTCATTTGGCCATTGAGGTGGGAAAAGCTAGAGACTAGTAGAAAATATTGATTGACGCATAAGATATTGCCATACTCTCTATCTAGGATGGCACATGTCCAACCACTTGATATGGGATCAAGTATAGTGAGGTTTCAGACCTCTGGACTAAATTTTTTAGCCGGGAATGATGTCTTTGTGACTAACCCACTTTTGTTCTGAAATAAAGAAGCCAAAAAAGTAAGTTATGGCGGGATGATGCACGATGTTTGGATTGCACAAGTGTATGGAGTTATCCCTAGTTGAGAGGGAGTGTTAATTTTGGAAAATTAGGTCCAAACTCCATGTTGTGATGCTCATATGAAGATGCCAATATTTTTATTGGATTCCTCTTTTGGAGAGGTGTAATATTGATCTAAAGATCATCTTGATCCGATGAGCAGAACGGTTATTTTGAATTTATTCAAAATATATATAGGTTGGCCTAAAATGAAATGTAGGCTTGAAGCCCCAACAGTTGTGTCACACACCCTCATTGATGGATATAAATAGGTCAACATTGGAGGTCATTTTCACTCATCCATCACATCACATTCTCTCTCCTCATATGATTGGTTTGATCATCTATTGGAGTCTCTTCTTCATCCACACGTGGGAAAATTACAGCAAGACGATTTCTATTTCTGACCTAGGGCTTTTCAACGCAAATTTGACCAGCATTGACTTTGTTCAACACTTGGTCAAACTAACCCGAAACTTGGTTAAAATTTCGATTTCCCTAGTCCGCATTTTTTGGCACTGAAATCAAGGTTGATTGTTGAATTTGACCGGGTTGCATCAAATTTTTGCTACTGCTGTTTTGCATTGACCATTGACTGGGACAACATTGACTTTGGGTTAACTGATCTAGTTGTCTGTGAGGGTTGTGTGACACTTCTGGTTAGCTGACCATATTGAGACTTTGTTTGTTGAAGCATCCTATTGACCGTTGTAATGCACCAACACACATATATATTTTTGGCTTGTCTTCTCTCGATCTATTTTTATGTTCTATCTGCATTTTACTTTCTTATTTATCTGATTGATGACTGATATTGGGGATAAAAAGTAAAGTTGCATCAAGAATAGAACATCTACAAAAATTTACAAAAATTGAACAAGATCTACTGAGAGAGCAACAAATAAAAACAATAGACTATCAATAGGCACAAGGATCCAAGATGTAGAAAGATGTCTCTCCTTTGGATATCACACCTTCTATTCCAATTACTAGTGGACACCTTCCCCTATGAGAATTGGATTTCCCACATGAATAGGAAGAAGAGGTGCTATATATCACGAGACTTACTTTTGATCAAATTCAACGCAAGACAATGTAGGAAAGACAAAGGTGTTATGCAAATAATCAAGAAAATCCAATATCTATGGTCACAAAGAAAGAGATTGTCATAAACACCACATTGAATCTGGAAGTGATTGTATCAGCCAAAAATGCATGCGTCATTGCCACATAATTGAATATTAGTAGATTGACCAGACAAGTTTTTGATCTACAAGCCAAGCTTGCTGCTTCTGAACAAATATTCACACAATTGCAAAATTAGAACCAAAATTTACTAATGACTCATTCAAGTAACAAATATTTACAAGCATCTATTTAAGAAGAGGTGGCAATAGTAGAATATGCCATGAACCTAGTTTTCCAAGAAATGATGAAGGTACATCAAGTCGCATCAACTTTCCCAACTATATAGAAAAAATCTAAAGAAAGGGGAGCAATGCTTAAACTAGCCACAAAAACCATTGAAAGACTAAATGAGTGGACCACTCAATATCCGAATGCACCGGAAACACACCCAAGAAAGGATTGGATAAATGTAGAAGATGATAAATTTGTAGTTCGTATCAAGGTCCATTCACATGATATGTTGAAAAGGGATATGGACAAGGTAGTAGCTTCATATAAACATTTGTTGAGTGGGTTAGAGTCTTTTATTCAGGTGCATAAGGTCCCTTCCATTGGTACAGTGGGTGAGGTAAGGCCATAGGAAGAAATCTAATAGGAAATCCAAGCATTGTTTAGTCCTTTTAAGCAAGTTGTTACTATGGAGAACTTAGAGGTTACAAAGGAAACAATTTCCCAACATGTGGTAGAGCTTGCAAGGACATACACTAAGCTCATGACCTTATAAAATCAGATAAAGATGAAGAAATCCACTCTACTTCCAGATTCCCTTGAATGCATTCTTATACATGAAGACGAGCAACAACATAAAGTCATCAATATTTCAAAGGAGTACAAACTTTGGCACACATACCTAGCATAGGAATTTCATTTGCATGTCCTAGAACTCTCAATTACTAGATTAGCATAATAGGAACATTTATTTTCTTCATGTAATATGTTTATAATAGAATGGAGGGTAGGATACAATAGAGAGTCACATGAGGATGTTAAAGGTCATGGGGTATCTCAAGAGTCAGAGGGGTAGATGAAAGGTCACCCCATTTTCTATAAATATGTCCTCATGGCTAATTACAAAGGAATTTTGGTTTTGGGCTCATTTGTGCATATTGTTTGAGAACTAATATATCTTTTGGCGAATACAAGAAGTGATTCTATATTTCCACCCATGGATTTTATGGACATATCATGTGATGGTGCTATGGATATTTCAACTTAATGTTCAAGTTATTTCATGTGTCATCACACATTGTGGGACTTCTCTCGTGGTGAATGTATGGTATATGATGTGTTTTACTTTTGTGTTTGTCAATAAATTGATTTATTGATTTGAGAACTACATCATTGTAGGATTGGGAGCTTACTTATGATTTCATGGTGTTATTGATCACAAAATTATTCATGTTTGATAAAATTATCTTTATAATGTGCATGGGTTTGATTTGAAGCTTTAATAATATTGCTTCTCTCGAGATTCATGATTTAATATTACATTGTTGCTATTCATAGTGTTTCATGTGTTGATTTTCCATAAGTTTCTTACTTCCATTTGTTAAATATTTATTTGTTCTCTAACTTGAGTGTCTTTTTTGTTTGAAGAAAATCTCAACCAATGTGATGGCAATCGAGCCTACATACTAGATAGGATCTCTAAGCCAAATGGTGTAGACAATAATCGAGGTTCTACGCTGGGGAAATCCCCTATATGTTAGCCAAACATTCCAAACCATCAACATTTTTTTGGCGCTAAAAGGAGGGCACCCCTCTTATCCAAAGGCTGGCACAAACACCCATCATCGCCCTGAACCCCTTTAACAAGCAAGCAATAAACCTCATCCTATTCCTCCATTACCTTATTATCATACCTCTCAAGGGCCACTATTACATGTCATTTTGTAACATTGATGCAAAATACCCTAAATCCAAATCTCTTGCTATCCGATGAATCCTTCTCAGCATTCCCCTACAAAGGTGGAAGAAGATCAATTCTTAAAAATACAAGAATCATGGATTGAATTGCTAAAAACCCTAATTTTTTCCCTCATTGCACCTTTCATATTTTAAAAGTGTGATTACACACCTATAAATATTGAAGACATGCAATGATCAGCATAGTTTGCTGGACCAAAAAGTGTGACGACAACTGTACATGGGTAAAAATAAAATGTAAATTCTAGAAGCCTTGTTTAAGAATATTCTTCAAACTAGATGAACTCAAGTTCACACCTATCTGGGGATCATCCCCACTTTGATGGATCCCATACCACTCATTATGGATCCTATCTCCCCTCTTTATGGATCTCACCCCTTCTTAAGTGGATCTACAACCTCTTCTCTTCTCCTATAAATACAAAGAAGACCAAAGAGGAGGTGGTTGGATTTTAAAGTACTTGATTTATGCCCTTATGTTGTCCAATTGAGATTGAAGACTGGTTATGATAAAGGAAGGATTAGAGATATTTGAGTGGAGGCTTATGACATCAAGGCTTGGGTTGTAATCTCTCCCTCTTATTTTTTAATACAATATATATTATTTTTATCTCATGATGTGTTTATTATTTGCATTCATTGTATCAGAGCTCCTTGATCTTTTGACCAGTATTTGTTTGAGCTTATTCATCCATAGTATGCTTTGATCCTTTTGTCTGACTCTATTATTGCAAGTTCCAGTATTCAAATATTGAAGTGAAGCAAGAATTCAAGCATGAAGAGGATTGAATTGAAGACCTATTTTTTTAAACATGTAAGTCTTGTTCAAACTTTACTAGAGAAAGATAGTATGCATTGTCTTGTTTGTTCTAGATTTTATCATTGAGTCTAGGGAGATCACTCTTGTCTGTAAGAGAAAATTTTCCAATAACAAACTTTGTGACCATATTAGGGAACAATTTAGTTCTTTGGTGGCCTTCTTTATCTACCTTTGCCTTGCACAACCTTTGTTGACTTTAACCTGACCTCGAAAACTTGATTTTCTAACCTGTTGAGTATTTTTTATTTGTTTCTTGCACTTTTCCATCATCACACTTTGTCTTTAGAGACAAAGCAATGAATCACATTATTCCTATATAGAAAGTGTGTCCAACGCACTGGTGTCAACTTTCTACCTGCTATGATAAATGGAAATTACAAGAATTAAGCTCTTTGCCTTTTGGGTCTGAAATTTTGATTTTGATTTTTTTTTTTTCCTGATTTTTCTTGAGTATGTGGTTTGTCTAAAATCCAAATTTTTTCTTGAATTGTTATGTATTTGATCTTATTTTGGGAAAAAAAATCATCTTTGTATTTCTATAGTTTTGAAGTTTTATTAGGTTAATTGATATATCAAAATACATTTTCTTCCTTTTGAAATCATTTGTATGAGTTTGTCTTCTTTTAGTAATCTGGTCAGAATATTCATTGCGTCTATTGTGAAGAGGTTTCATTATTGAAAAGTTTGTTGGGAAAAATACTAAGAGGGGGGGGGGGGGGGGGGGGGTGGGGTTGAATAAATATTTAAAACTCACACAGACTTTAATTTTCTTTACTGAATTCTATACGTGACTTTACTTAAGCCAACTAGCGTAGGTATGCGAATTTCATTTAGGAAACTAGCGTATGCCCAGAGAACTTATAATTCAGATAAATCTTCCGTAACTTTAATTAGACCAGTGACTTAATGATTCATCATACATTTAGTAAGGAGTAAACATGTGCAGTAAGAACAAAATAAACCATCACACATAAGCAACACACATGAACACTATGATTTAAGGTGGAAACCCAATGTGGGAGAAAACCACCGTTGTCATCGTCTCTGTCTTCAATATTTATTATATATAAAACTACTTACAATATTGTACTAGTGCAGACTCATACCAGAACACAGGCACCCACCTGCAAAAGGCCGCAACCTTCACTCATTCTCCAGCTGCTACTGTAAGGGATATCCAACCCCCTAATCTTGTTCTTTGATATGGTTTTCTCTGTCTCTTGAGTCTGATTCTTTCTCTTCTTATGAGGACACTTAGATGCGTAGTGTCCAACTCTTCCACAGTTAAAGCATTTAAATGGAAGTTTACCTTTATACTTGCCTGAGCCTCTATCCAATTTTATGAAAAATTTGGCCTCTTCTTCATCAGAGCAAGAGCATATATCTTCTTTTTCTTCTTTGTTATTCTCTGTCTTAAAGGCTGCCTCCCTCACATTTGAATTCCTCTGTGGCAGTCTCATCTCATAGGCTGTTAGGTTTCCAAGTAATTGGTTCATGGTTAGAGTTTCCCAATCAACTGTTTCTTCTATGGCAGAAACCTTGGGGTTAAAGCTGGATGGTAAATATATTAGAATATTTTGAACAATTAAACATTCTTTAATGGTTTCTCCTAGAGCTTTCATGTTATTCACTATTTCTGCAACCCTCAAGAATAATATGGCAATGTCTTCATCATCATTCATTTTTATAGTTTCAAACTGAGCTCTATAGACTTGTAGTTTGGCTATCTTCACCTTTTTGTCTCCCTCATGGATGCTTTCTAATGTATCCCATATTTCTTTGGCAGTCTTGTTGTGCATTACTTTGATAAATTCTGCCTCACACAGTCCACTTAAGAGAGCATTCATGGCTTTTGCATTAGCTACAAAATCTAGTTTGGCATCTTTCTCTAAGTCAGACTCCTTTGGGGCATATCCCAATTCCACAACAGCCCAAAATTCTATTCCTAGAGACATTATGTACGTCCTCATTCTTATTTTCCAGAAGGCATAATTTGTATCGGTGAACAAAGGGGCTTTATTTGTTGAGCATCCTTCTAGACTAGCCATCCTCGGGACCTAGGATCTCCTTCCAGTTGTTAAACTGATACAGAAGGAACCTGGCTTTGATACCAATTGTTGAATCCTTTGTTAAACTGAGAGGGGAGGGTGAATCAGTTTAACGAATTCATGGTCTTGTAAAACTTTCATTTACACTTATTTACATCTTCATTTCATGATTAACTTAATGTATAGTGAAACCACAATCTTAATTAGTGAGCAGCAGGTATTAAGCAGATTAAATACAGAGTATCAACACATAATTATCATGTACATAGACACCATATATAAGTGGAAACCCATAAGGGAGAAAACCACATCTTATTATTTTTGTGAAGCAAAGGCAAGCTCCAACTCCCTCTCACCACTGATTTTCTGTAGGCTCCAACCTACAGGAGGCTACAACCTCAGTTCTGCAAGCTACAACTTGCAAGGAAGCTCCAACTCCCATCTAATTTCTGCAGGCTACAACCTACAGGAGGCTCCTACCTCAGCCAGCTACAACTGACATCTATCAAGCGACAACTTGATATGGAAGCACCAACTTCCTCACTCTTTCATAAACAACACATGCTGATTTACCTGAATATCAGTTCTATTCTGTTCCTTCTTCACTACTGTCCACCAACCTTCATATCTGCCTTATATCATCTCTGAATCTTCACAGCTTATCTATGTGCTCCTCCTTCTTCTTACCCTCTCTGCCTCATTTCTCCATTCTCTAACCTATTTTTGCATATCTATGTGACATAATTTATAGAGATTACCTTATGACTATTTGTATTCCACAGGGAATTCAAAGTGAATAGGTATGACTCTTTGCCTTCCACCTCCTCGTTTTCTTGTCTAGCACATTTAGAAAAATATAAAAATATGTATGCATTTCAATATTACAGTGGGGTATTTCTTTGCCCACTGAGAATTGCCTTTGCATCACAAACAATGTAAAATTAATTAAAACATTTACATTTACATTTGTAACAAATATATCTCATTCAACCCTTTCAGTTCTCGGCTCACTGTATGTTTGTCTTTTCTACTGCTGTAGTGTAGCAGTTATGCATACTCTCCTACTTTCTATGCATGTAGAATGAATTTCCCAAATTATGTTCTAAAATTGGCAGCTTTATCAATGTGGAGGCTTTCTTCAACCTTCATGTTTCCAACCATAGCCAAAATCTACTTTGCAAACTTACCATATGAAATGATCTTGTTAAACCCTTTGGAAATTATCACATTTAACTGTCGGAAATGAATAATTGAAGCCTTTTAACCTATGTTCAAAACTTCGGGATTAAGGTCGGAGCTCAACAGTTTGATAAAACTCTGTTAAATAACCCTTTCAGAGACAGTATTAAAACTTTAGGGAATGTTATATAATTATGCTTTAAGCAAAGTTTAAACCCTCCCTCGGCGATATAATAATAGACCTTTTTAACACAGTAATTAACCTTTCGGGCCCACTTTCCGAACTCTTTCTATCCGCCAATGTGATGAAATAAATCTAATGCGAAGATTTCTTGACTGATGCACTAATCTGATGCGATGAACTGCCTGTGATGACTTCCGATTGAAATGACACACTTTGCGATGATTCCGATGCCATGAATCCAATGCGATGATAGCCGATTGGACGGTTGTGATTAAATCACACCGTCGCAATCACAAAGTTCAATGGCTTGTTCCATTGCTCTGCCTCCACGCCGATGCGATGGCTCAATGTAGATCCAATGGTTGCTGTTAATTGGGATCAGACGGTTGTGATTAAATCACACCATCGCAATCGCAATGCTCAACGTCTCATCTCCTCAACACTTCTGCTTGCCGATGCGATAAGAGATCGCTGATGTGATGAGATCTCCACCATCGATCTTCTATCTTCGATAAGATCTCTGCCGTCGATCTTCAACACTTCCGCTTTAAGCCTTAACATTAAGACTCTGCCTTTCGCGTGATGCAACCACCATTAGATCTTCACCGATCTTGATCCAACGGATATCGCATTCACAATATACCTACTATTTAACATTTCCAAACGTCCATACACTTTTCCCATGTGATCATTGTTGGATCTTCGCCGCATCAAATCAGACAGTTATCGCGTTACTTCGACCCCTAACCTTTAATTCTAAAAAATTACGCGAAATAGGCGGTTTTAGTATTGTGATGTGTCATAATATGATACGATTGCATTCCAAATGGAATAAACCGCTCATGGCCCAAAATATGTGCGAAATTAGTGGTATGGTTTTGCAAAACCACCAACCTTCAAACCTTAAATTTGAACACAATTAAGTGCGGAATTCTGCCATTTCTTCAGGATTTTTCTCAATCTCTGTTGCTCCCATTTCGCCTTCTACTCTGCACCTTCATTCAAAATGGTTTCCTACCATGTCAAACATATCTCGCACTTTGCGTATCTGCTATTGAATGAACTTTTGTTGCGCTATTACTTCACTCCATCGCACAGATCTTCATCACTGTTCTTGGATCATTGCAAATCTCTAAGGACCCCGAACCTTTATTTTATTTAGCGAAACTCCCTCCTGAGCTTGTTCTATATAAGATCTTTGGCCCTTGCTATATCTTGCAACTCTGCTACCTCTGCTTCAATTCGCTGTCTCTGTTCCTTGTCTGTCTCCTTTTCCTTATTGCTCGTTCTTCTTTGTTCTTTTGCCTTAGTGATAGTTCAGGTGCTGCTCCTTTCTTCTCCTTTGCCATCAATGAAAATATTTCCAACAGCCAGTTCCTACTGGAAGGAAGCTTCGAATTCGTCACTGAAGGCTCCAACCTTCAGCACCACTGTGGACCATGTTTCATCAAATTTTTATACTGAACCCACTGCATTCATTTAAGCCCAATACCTTACATCAAACTGAAACATATAATTATACCAAATCACTCACCGAATCATCAATCTACCAACCAATCACTGGTATTTACTCAAAATCGACTAGCAGCATAATCAATACTCAAACAACCTAGATCTATATGAAGACATCATTGACAGACAACATAAAAACAACAAAACTCATCAGACATTTTCTTCAACATTTTTTAGCAAAACCTTGGCTTGCATACGTGCCCTCTCGAAGATTCATCCACTTATGTACGCGATTATCCCGAAACAAACTCGCATAAATATCTCAACATATTACTGAATATATGCGATATTCTGCAGAACCAAACTCGCGTGTATACATGCCTTCCTCGCGTCAAACCCACATATAGATCTGTAAATAATTCAGCACTATGCAATGCTTCAGAACTTCAAACTTACTCATATCATACCCTTCACTGCAGTAAACATGCGCCAAACCACATATCTAAACAACTCATAAAAAGATCATGCAAATACACAGTCATTTCAGGTCTAGAGATCCTGATCCATCATTGTATTCATGAGTGCATCATTATATAAGATATATCAATCAACTATAGCCCATACCATGCAAATATACTTCAGATTGAAGTAATCATTCATTAACATTACTCATGCACACTTGGCACTTTGATCTCCATCTCCTTATATAGTTTGAGAGCCAAAACCACACAAGTGTCGATGGTATTCTTGGACAAGATCAAATAACCATTATTGTGCTCAATATTGTGGGCTAATACCATGTTAAAGACCCCCGGTATTATAAAATTAGTGTGCCAACACATATGTGACTTTGTTTCTTTGTATCTGTGTGTATACACGACTTTGCCTTCACTAACCCGTGTATATATCTTGAAATATTTACCTTTAATATTCTTCTAATTCTGTCCTACAAACCTCTGACCCATCATTCTGTCACCTTTGAAATGACCTGTCAACTATGTTACAAGTGGGTTTCCATCAAGGACAACATTTTTATTCTAATGCCAACAATCTCCCCCTTTGGAATTGATGGCAGCCATATTGGTGTTTGATCACCATAACTTGAAGATACCTATTAGACACATCAATATAATCATTATTCAAACGCCAAGTTACTCTCCCCCTTTGAAATCAAGGGAAAAGGGTGGACCAATGTTGAAACAAGGTTTTTCTTTCCTTGTAGATACAAGAGCTCTGAAGATCTGATTTGCACTATATTGACCATGCTCCCCCTGAGCACATGCCAGATTTTTTTTTCAATAAATTACATGACTCAAAAACTCATCAGAGTATGGAATTTCCTATCACCAAGGACTCATACTTACATCAATCATCCAACCAAGTGGGGCTACATATTTGACACAATCACCTAGCCAAGTGGAATTACACATTTGACGCAATCACCCAACCAAGTGGGTTTACATATTTGACATGACCTCAAAAGTCCATACATGACTGAATATGAAAATATTTTACATCATAGGTACTAACATAACCTTTACAAGTACGATTTTTATATCAAAGACCAAAGGACCTCAATAGAGAGAGATCATCGAACATAATTCAACAATCATTATAAACATAATGCCAACAATGAATTATACTTTGCAAGGCTAATGCTCCCCCTGAACCTATGCTACCTGTTCATTGTCAACAAATAATTAAAGAATATTTATAAATAAGATAAATATCAATGAAAAATCATAAATCAATACCATATCGACATACTGTATACCTATCAAATCATAGCATGTCAGACTATGATCTTGAGGTCGACCCACTGTTTTTCTGTTAGAGAAAATCATATGCCACTGTGTGCAAAGAAACTCACGTATATACGTGAATATAGTTAATGAAACCCGTGTACATAAAACAACCTTTTGAATTTTCACCTATAGACCAAGCAGACTGGATTAAAAGCAAAGTGAGGCAGAGACAACTGCAAGTTTCTTTCTGAGATATTCAAATGCTTCTCTGGGGAGAGGTTTAGTAAATATATTAGCAACTTTTTCTTTGGAGGGAACACACTGCAATTTAACCTTTTTCTCAAGCACTTATTCTCGTAGAAATTGATACTTAATAGGAATATGATTGGTTTTGGAGTGCAATAGGATTTTTTGAAATACTAACAACACTTGTATTATCACATAGGATGGAGATGTGTGGATAACATTTAATTTGAATATATTGTAATGTCTGCATCATCCAAAGAATTTGTGTGCAACAAGATGCAATAGCCACATATTCTGCTTTCATTGTAGATAAGGCAATGGAACTTTGTTTCTTTCTGAACCAAGATATTAATCGGGGCCCCATATAAAATGCACCTCCATTAGTGCTTTTTCGGTCATCAACATTTCCAGCCCATTCCGCATTTGTGTAATCATGAAGAGTAAGATCAACATTTTTAGGATACCACAAACCAAAATATTGAGTTCCTTGGAGATATTTGAATATTCTCTTTACTGCCTGAAGATGTGATTCCTTTGGATTGGCTTGGAAACATCCAACAATCCCAACTGCATGCATTATATCTGGTCTAGTACCTATTATATAAAGCAAAATCCCAATCATAGACTTGTATTCTAGTTGGTTTACAGTGGGAGAATCATCATGAGAACTAAGGTTACATCATGTCATCATTGGAGTACACACAGGTTTGCAGTCTTCCATCCCATACTTCTTCAGAATCTTCTTGAGATATTTTGTTTGTGAGAGAAAGATGCCATATTTTTCTTGTTGCACTTGTAAACCAAGAAAATATGTTAGTTCCCCAAGTAAAGACATTTCAAATTCTTGCTGCATAATAGAAGTAAATTTTTTACTCATATATATGATATATCAAGCCTTGGCCCTTGAGGGAATCATATCTTAGCTTGATATCTTAAAGACAGTCTAAAATGCTATCTCAAGGCAGCTAGCCGTCCAAGCTAGTATTGAATTTGAATCACACTTAAGCATCTCACTAGTACGTATTGAATTTGAATCACACAAAATAATCTAACTAGTGATAATTACGAGGTTGTTTTCTTCCCAAGATGTTAGAATTTTTGGTTGAAAATGGATTTCACAGCAGCTTGTCCTTAATCCTTAGGGAACGAATAACCTTGCAAGCATAGTTTGCCTTTTCTTCGGTGCCAACAGAACCTGACGAAATACATTTCAACCAGCCTTGGGGGGGGATGATCTGGAGATTTTAAGAGTATAAACGTGAGCAAGTGAACAAAGGACACAACCATGGTGAGATAATGGGCGCCCCGTTGAACTTCCTGAGCTCAATATCAAAACCAAAGAATATCAAGTTTCATGATTTCAAAACTTTTATCAAACTTTAAAATACTACCCTGGCCTTCGAAGCTATGACTAGAACTCATAGAAGGTAGTCATTGCTCTTGCTTGAATATGACACAATGCCAGAAATGCCGCTTTTTCCTATTTTTCAAAAATAAGAAATATATACATATATACATATTGGTTAATAATAAAGAGTATGACAAACATAACATATTAATGAATAAAAATAGGGGTTAAGAGTAACGGAGAATCATTGTTAAGCTTCTTTTCCATGTACCTGAACACCAAAGAAAACAACAATAAGCTTTTAACTTCAAGAAATCCAAACCTTAGGATAAAGCTGATAATTCTTGAGATCTAGGGGCTGCCCTGATCTACTCATGATGCCTCTTAAAAGGGGAAAAGAACAAAAAAAAAATGAGCAGCAAATCTTGAACCGAAACTGGGGAAGCACACTCAAGATAGGAACACTGGTGATTCCACTGCCATTTGTTTCAAGATTTTAGAAAGCTTTGGCATTATATAGTTGTGAGATTCCCCCTCTTGATACTTCAAACCAAGTGAGGGGTGCGCTCCTCATCTTCTGTAACACCGTCATCATTGCAAATCATTGCATTGCCGGTTGAAGTGCATGGGTATTTTCCATGAGCGAGGCATAAGAAAACGATGACCAGATAAAGAGTCTCAAAATCCCTCCCAACAATGTGGGAAGGATGAAAAGTAGAGGGAAATAGCGGAAACAATATTTTAATAGGTCAATTTTAGATTTTAGAATTGCGGGAAATTAGATTCTAATAGATAGTAAATTTTTATGAGGCAATTTCTATGGGAACTTAGGTTGTCCCCATTTTAGTTAAGTTTGTGTATGCTATTTTTTTTATCTTCATTTAATCAAAAGGAGGTTGGTTTACATATAGATTATATCTAATGATGTTGAAGGTTTAGCAGTGATAATGTTGGCATAATGTTATCAATAAAAATTATAGAAGCCTTATTTTATATAGGCAAGTATGTTCATATAAGGAAGGAAAGGGGACATTAGGTTTACATATAACAAAAATATCCACTAATAATTAAATAGGTAGAAAATATCCTCAAATCTATGAATAATGTTAGCAATAAACTCAAGTAGTTGTAGGTAGCCCATTATTTTCAGGGAACTTCACGTAGAGCTCAAAAATACCCTATTAGAAGCTAACCATAGTTCAAAATACCTCCACATGTGTTGTTAAGAGAGACATGAGGTAAAATTTGAATAAAGGAAATAAGGGGTACACTAAGATCGATGTATAGCACCTACTCAAATCATCAATTATATACCCAAACCATCAATATGGCACACTTCTCTGAGTAAAATTATGAAACACCATGGAACAACTCAACTTAGAACATATAGCCAAAGCATCAAGACTTACAACACAATGCTTAAGTGATCATAATAAAAACAATACACATTGGAGATATCATATAGACATGGATCATACATATCAAGTCAAGACCTAAATATGCCTCAAAATCAATTAAAAATGAGTAGCATAAATACAGAGTGACATAATTAAAAATGACTAGCATAGATTACTAATTTGTATACTTGTTGCACTAGTTAGTTGGTCATAATTTTATTCTTTGCCTATAGTGTTCATTTTCGTTAATAATTTTTAATTTTGTCACTTATTATCTAGTCATATATTTTAGTCCTGGGTAAATTAGTCTTTTTTAGAATAGTCAATTATTATCTAGTTGTATATTTTGTCCCTAGAATAAATTAGGCATTTAAGTTACTCATTTTTAGTTTGATCACTTTAAATTGCTCAAATTTAGTAGTAATTCACTTGAAATAATTGCGATGACTAACGTTTTTAGTCACCTAGTCATTAATTTCATAATTTTTTACTAGTGATATATTCTTTATTACTCCCAAAAATGATGTCATCAACAAAAACAACAATAATTAACAATTTATCATCCTCAGTTTTTGTGTACAGGTTACTGTCTGTAGATCCTTTTGTGAAGCCTTATTGTTGAAGATATTTTTCAATATGATAATACCATGCCCGTGGAGCTTGTTTTAGCCCATACAAAGCCTTTTTGAGTTTGCATACAAGGTTTTCATCATTTCGCAAAATGAATCCTATTGGTTGTTCTATATATACTTCTTCTTCTAGATCTTCATTAAGGAAAGCAGATTTTACATCCATTTGATAAACTTTGAAATGTTGAAAACTTGAAAATGCAAGACACATTCTTATGGCTTCAAGTTTGGTTACTGGTGCAAATGTTTCTTCAAATTATATACCTTATATATATTCCTTATCAACTTGTTCATCTCTTCCAACTTTTGTTCTTGAGTTTCCTTTAAATGGCCTGAAGAACTAGCTTCTTCTTTTCCTCTCCTCCAATCACCATATTCAAATTTCCATTTCAACTTTCCAGTGGAGGTGAAATTCACTTCAACTTCCAAGGAATCTATTTTAATTTGGTCCAAAGTACGAGACTTTATTTCTCTGAGGGTAAAACCAAACTCTAGTTCAAAGGCTCCAGAAAAAGCCACTTTAGCGGTATCCCATGAAGGTTTAATTTCAGTGGGAAGACTATTATATAATTTGTAAAACCTACTTAAAAATTCTGAAACATATTCCTTATGTTTTTTTCTTCATTTCATTAAATTATGTAAGAATATACCCATGGTCCCTTTTCTCCCCTCATTTCTCTATGAAAGAGTTCTCCATCTCCTCCAAGGTATTAATTGAAGCATATGGTAGAATATTGAACCATTTCCTGGCCTCCCCATCCAGAGATTGAACAAAGAGTCTTAGTGTTGAGGAGGTAAATCCCCTCTGCGGACAGAGGCGATCCCTACTAGCCCAGCAGGGGTCTAGCAACAATCAAACAATGTTATGACGCAAGTTCCTAGTTACGAATGAAAAGAATAGGGATAGAAGCCTACCTGGATTCCAACGCTATGATCTGAAGAAGAAGCGTCCCCGTTCCTCAGCCTCGGCAGATCACAATCCCTCCACGATCTCCGCGGATGAACACCTGCACATGGAAGAAACGAACAGATACAAGCATAAAATCTGGCACACGTAACTAAACATCAGTCAGAAAGGATGTTACTCACATTAACATGATGGAAAACAGAGTGGAACCATAATCATAATCATCTATTAAATAACCAGCGAAGAAAGATTACAACCAAGTTCTGACGTCGCAGCCTCCTTCGGACGGGTCTCCAGTCATCCATGTCTCGCAAAGCTCGCCAAGGAAAGGGAAAACCTCTCCAGAGTCTCGTGACAATGGTCTCCTTACTTGAGTCAGCCTTAAGGGAAAGAGAGGATTCTTTACAACACAAAGGCTCTTGGGAATATGGAGATTCAGAGCTTATGCACTTCAAGACTAGCTTGCCATGGATTTGAGCAGGCTTTTATAGATGGGGAAGGAGGGAGTTGGGATCCCTATTATTATGGGATTGGCCCTATCAACAAGGAAGGTTCCATGGGAGGTGGCAAAACCACTTCCCTTCCATAGAACTCCCACAGCCAAACCTGTCAACTCAAGATAGGCAATGGTTTCTGAGTTTGTTGGAACTCAACTTCCGCCATCCTTATTTAAAAACCGATTCCTAAATTGGTGGCGATTGATCGCTTTCATGACGTAGCCAGCTTGGCGGACTCTCTTTGGGCAGGATTTTCCCCATTGGCGTTGTGCACGAACGTTCGTCTGCCACCAATGCAAAAAAGGATGTTTTTCATGATTTTTGCAAGGAGATGTCTCAAGGGAAAATGAAGCTCATGCTTAGAGGAATGCATTGATGATGTTTTCAAGGCATGACAATGTTCACAGGTCACAAAATGGGTCCTCCATTGTGCGGGACGGGGAATGGTAGGGACGGTGACAAATTACTGTGTAACACTTAGGACTACATCTGAATGTTTCACATTCAAATTCTCAAAAAATGCACAAAAAGTCTCTATATGATTTTGCGCTGAAATATCATCCTCTCCAATGAACCTTGGTAGGAGTTTAAGGTAATATTATGGCATACCATTCAGAGGTTGTTTCAAGTTGAGTGGAGCATATTTATTAAGTAGAAAACAGGGACAACCATGTTTTCCAATGGAGCTGGTAGAAGATTTACCACAGGGCCTTGTTGAGGAGCTGCGTGGAGTGTAGCTAGAAGGAGATGAGATGGAATGTTAGAAATGCTTTGAGTAGGACTATTTATGGTGGTATATTAGATTTCTTCAACTTTTGGGAAGGTATGGAATGTGAAATGAGGTGTACTGACATAAGATTCTTCATATTTGAATCTTGAGTAAAATGAGCTAAACAATTGGAAACGTTCTTCTGAATATTCCAAGGCTTTGGAAGAGGACTTAGGGTATTTTATCTCAGCCTTCTGAGAGCTGGAAGTTGCATATTCAGGGAATGAGATCACATGATCTGGAGTAAAAGGGGTCCTCTATTTACAAACCCTTATGGATATGATTTTTTCAAGGTTGAATACAGGGGGAGTTTTCTGTTGAGAAGTGTCAGAGAGAGTATGAGGCCTTTTGAAATCTAATATGATCAAACAAATATTTAAACAGTGGAGTTGCCAAGGTGAAATATATTCAACCCACACCCCCTTTTTCTCACTTAACCAAGGTGTGTATAAGTGACGCAACCAGGGAAAATATTATGATTCATCATCGACAACGACACCAAAAGATGTTGTAGCTCCTAGATACAACCCTCGGGTTGAGGAGAGGTCAGTTCCCATGACATCTTAGTCTCTCTGGAAGAAGAATTAGTGCTACTCAAGAGATAAATATAAAATGATTTAAATTTTGGCTCAATTACCCTTCTCAGAGGTAGATTCAATATACATATAAATAATACATCATTCCCAAGAGTAAATGTTCAGGTCTGGTGGGCTACACACAGAGAATGCAACTTGATTTGTCATTGCAGTAAAGATGGAAAGGAGAAATATAAGAAAGTAACCTAGTGCAGAGGGCTTGACAGACACATAATCTTATGCAATAAATACCATTAGAATCATGAAAAGATAAAGGAAATGAAGTGCATAAATTATGGGCATTTTAAGGCTTTCAACTCACTCTCTTACTGGTATTATCTGCTATATGTAGGAATTTACAGGGTAAGTTCTGTAGATCAAAAACCAAAGGTCACCTCTCACAAACAGATCAAAAATCAGTACACCAGTATTATCACGTGGTTAAAACCCTCGAAGAGGGAAACAATCCACAGAATGAGCCAATGCGACCACTTCGGACAATTTATTAATATAAAAATAAAAGTTACATATGTTTCTCTCATAAACAGTTACCAGAAAAATGACCCTCCATGCTATTTAAATAGAGATCATGAACCAATCGGTTGTTAAGCCATGGATCAAGTGTCGTTAATAACGAGGAGAGAGTGAACCGTCGGATCACTACAAATCGTGACCATTGGATTATAAGTTACAAATGTACATAGTAAAGAAACACAGTTTACCTAACTCAACACTAGACTAAGTTATTCTTAACTATTTCCTATGTGTTGGAATATCATAACATCCCACCTTAAGAACAACTCGGGATAGGATTGAAGGATTTACAAAGGTGACACAAAAGGAGCCTATTTCCTATGTGTCGAAATATCCTAACATCCCCCCTTAAGAACAAATTAGGATATGATTGAAGGATTTACAAAGGTGACACAATAGGAGAAGGAAGGAGGCATTAGAGCCCATCCCCCCCTTAATGATAACTTTCCTGAACTCCAAGCATGGATCAAAGTTTGGTAAACTTCGCTTATGTGAGAGCCTTTGTAAAGATATCAACTACCTGATCATTGGTTGGACAATACTGCACTTCAAGAACACGATCATGAATGAGATTTCTGATGAAGTGTATGTGGAGATCAATGTGTTTCATACACTGATGCTAAACTAGATATTTACATAGTTGAATGGCACTCTGATTATCACACCAAAGTGTAGTTGGTTGTTGCTGATGAAGACCAAATTCAGAAAGGATCTAACGAAGCCGCATGGCTTCCTTGCTGGCTTCAACTGCACCACGATACTCTACTTTTGCTAAAGAAAGAGAGATGGCAATTTCTTTCTTACAAGACCATGTAATAGGTCCTAAACCAAGAGTGAATACATATCCTGCAATAGAATTTCGATCACCAGGGTCACCAGCCCAATCAGAAAAAGTGAAACCAATCAACAATGGAGAAGCTCCTGCACTGTAATGAATCCCGAACTGAACTGTACCTCGAATTATTATTTTAGCTTCTTTCCAATGAATTTCATGAGGTTGGTGCATAAACCATGCGACAAGACCAATGACAAAGAAAAGGTTAGGACAAGTATGGGTTAGATACAGAAGTTTACCAACAATTTGATGGTATAAGGTAGCATAAAATTCAGGGGTAGTACAAGTGACTGAAAGCTTGACTCCAGACTGAAAGGGAGAAGGGACTGGCTTACAATCTTCCATGTGAAAGTGGCGTAGAATATCATAGGCATACTTGGACTGAGAAAGGGTAATACCTTCTTTGGATTGCAAGACTTGAAGACCAAGGAAATAATGCAAGTGTCCTAAGTCTGTCATTTCAAACTTCTTTTTGAGACTATACTTCACATGGCTTATATGGTTGGGATCAATACCAGCAAGGATAAGATCATCAACATAAAGAACAAGGATGGTGAAGGACTTACCCACTTTCTTGATGTAGACAGTGTTGTCAGAATGACACCTAGAAAAGCCATTATCTAATAGAAATCTACCCATTTTGGCATACCAAGCCCGAGAAACTTGTTTGAGACCATAGAGAGACGTCCTAAGGTGACAAACAAGACTGGATTCATTTTGGATAAAGCCAGGGGGTTGTTCCATGTAGATTTCTTCATGAAAATTTCCATGTAAGAAGGCGGATTTAACATCCATTTGATGGAATTCCCATTTAAAGGAGGCAGCAAGGGAAAGAACAAGGCGGATATAATTCATTTTGGCAACAGGGGAGAAGGTTTCAGTATAGTCAATGTCTTCAACTTGTGAAAATCATTTAGCGACAAGACGAGCTTTATGTCTATCCACTTTTCCATCTGGTCCAAACTTTGTTTTTTAAACCCATCTGCATCTGACAAGTTTTCTTCCTTTTGGAAGAGGAACAATATCCCAAGTATCATTTTCCAATAAGGAATGATATTCTTCATTCATAGCTTCATCCCAATCTAGATGACCGGAAGATTCTTCCAAGGTTTTTGGATCAGGATTTTCTGGAACTTGAGCCAATAAGGAAGAGGCTCTTTCGAACTGAGAATGTGTACGTCGTCGATCTGAAGGGTCACCTACAAGAGAACCTGTTGCATCCCGAGTAGAGAGAACCCATCTTGGAAGCTGTGGAGTAAAAGGAATAACTTCAAGAGGTGGAGGAGGATTTTCATCCTCGTTGTCATCATCTGAACTAGGAGTGCTATTAAAAATAGAAGAGAGAGAGAGAGGTGGCACATATGCTGAATCAGGCTCGCAGGCCAAAGGTGGCACACCCACCGAACTAGGTTCGAAAGTCGATATATTTTCATCAAATTTTACATCTCTTATAATGATTATATTTTTGGATTTTGGTTGAAGAAGTCTATATCCTTTGACATCTTTAGAATATCCAACAAAAATGAATTTTTCACTCTTAGGTTCTAAGGTTTTATGTTTCACATCTGGAATGTGGGCCCAAGCATCACTTCCAAAAACATGAAAGTGACTTACATCTGGTTTGATTGAGATCCAAGCTTATTCTAGAGTTATATTCTTCAAAACCTTAGTAGGAGTGTGATTTACTATGTAATTTGCACAGTTAATTGCTTCTGCCCAAAACTTGAGACTAAGTCCTTTAGATTGAAGCATACAATTAGCCATTTCTTTTAAGGTGAGATTCTTCCTTTCAGCTACACCATTTTTTTGTGGATTATATGGAAAAATATGTTTCAATTGAATGCCATGCTTAGTGCAGAAGTTGATAAATTTGTTGTTAACATATTATCCTCCATTGTCTGATCATAACTTGAGAATTTGATGTGCAGATTGTTTCTCAACAAAGGCCTTAAAGGCCAAGAACATGTTAACAACTTCACTCTTGAGTTTTAAGAAGTATACCCAAGTGCGTCTAGAAAAACCATCAATGAAAGTTAAGAAGTACTTGCAACCAGAGAGAGAGACAACAGGAAGTGGAACACATAAATCACTGTGCACAAGCTGCAAAGGGGCTGAAGCATGCCAAGAGGCACGTTTGTCAAAACTATCCCGATGATGTTTTCAGAGTACACATCCGGAGAAAACACCATCTTGACAAGATACCATAGGAAGACCTGTCACCATATTTTCTTTACATAGAGTTTGAAGAGAGAGATAGTTTAAGTGACCAAATCGCTTATGCCAAAGTTTTCTCACTTCATCATTATGAGCAAAAAAACAGAGGGAAGACATGATGACCCAAATTTTTCAAACTTATACAACCTTGTGGAATCATCAACAATGCCAGTAGCTAAAATATGTCTAGGATCTTTGAGGTCCTTGATTACAACATCATGAGGTGAGAATTCTACTATTTTTCCTTCACCTAAATGAGTTATTTGATAAACAGAGAGAAGGTTGCATGACAAGGTAGGAACACATAGTACATCATTAAACTGACCATTATCTAGATGAATGGTTCCAGATCCTACAACACTAAGAGACCTATCATCACCAACATAGATATGTTTGGTGTTACAATCATTTAAATAAGAAAACATGGCTTTATTTTTGGTCATGTGGTAAGAAGCTCCATAATCAATGAGCCACTAATGAGAATGAGAAGAAGAAGATAAATTTAATGCATAACTAGATCTTGATGCTTGACAACCACAAGCAGAAAGTGCCATTCCTAAAGATGACGGTGAAGAGTGCTCCAAATTGATGTTGTGCTTCTTCATTGCTGCTTCTAAGGCTTCCATATTCTTAAAAAATTTGGACTCTATATGGTCATCACGATTACAAAAGTTGCAATGCCTATCCGTCTTCTTCCCTTTGTTTTTATTTTCCTTATCATTTTGATGAGTTTCTTTTTCAGTTTGCGGCTGAAATTGCTTAGAACCCTTGTTTGGTTTCAAACCATACTTTTTAGGATACTTCTTCTTGGGATTATTTTGATATGATTGTTGTTGGGCTGCTAAGGCTTTCTTAGAAGCGTTTCCAAAAGTGATAAGACCAAGGTGTAAGAATTTTTCTTGTTCTCTTATCAAAGAATCACAAAAGGCATCAAAAGAGGGGTTCTTGTAGGTGGTTCCTGAAGAAATGATGGCTTCTCTAGTGGAATGGAAGGTGGAAACAAATACAGAGTATGCAGGGCCAATCTTAGCAAGAATGCAATAGATGAGGCTACCATCTTCCTTTTTTACCTTACAACCTTCTAAAAGAAGTCTAAGGGTCTTGAATTTGGACAAAAAATCCTCAACAGAGGAGAAATTATTGGGGTCCAAAGTAAGCAACTCATTTTCAAGTTGGTGAGCCTTGATTTGATTTTGAATGCCAAAGACAGTGTTTAGTTTTTCCAGGACTTCATGAGGGGTGTCAACGTCAAGGATATGAAATTGAAGATCTTGATCAATGGAAATTCCTATCAACTCTCGTGCTTGATCTTGTTTATTTTCCCATTTAGCAAATTTATCATCATCCAAAGGTTTAGTTTCTTGCCCTATATATATTTTATAAATCCCTTTACTTCTAAGTATATCTACCATGTGAGGTAGCCATTGGAAATAATTGGTGTTGTTAAGAATAATCAGGCATGCACTTTCCATTTAAAAAAAAACTAAATCTAAAAAAAGCTGAAACTAACTGCTCCCATGGTAAGATCTCAAAAAATTAGGCTAATTAAAAAAAAACGGCTCGAAAAACGGCTTTCGGATGAAGAAGTTATGCCTTTTTAAAAAAACTAAGTTGAGATTGCCGAATAGTTACGGGAACGGTTTGAAATTTGATGATGAAGTTCAAATTTAAAAAAAAAATCCCGCCCCTTTAACAGAAAACTTTTTACAAAAGAAGCTTGAGAAAGAGACCTGAACCCAAGACCTCTATTCTCATAAAATAACTTCTCACCAAGTGAGATAGTAAAAGGATTCTATAATTGTTTGAAAGGAGAAAGGGGTTTTTTTTGTCTTCGATGTGCGTGCTTTTTCCTGCACAAAAAATACAAAAAAACCAAGAAAAAAAAATCAAAATACAATCCTTATGACAGAATGTTATATTTTCGATTAGTCTTACGTCCAACTATCTATTTTTTCACTATTTCTCATTTCCCGAGATCGCACAAAGACGCAGGGAAAGAGCATACATAGAAAAAAAAAAATCCCTTCTTCCTGTTTCTGATTTGCCGAGATCACACACAGTGCAGGGCAAAGAGAATACACAGAGAAGAGGATATAGATTCAGTAAATAAATAAAACCTAAAAACCGAAATAAGCAGAGCTATTAACAAATATAACTGCAAAACAGATACTTTATACCTCTAGATCTAAACTGACATAACTTGGGAAATCGAAAACCTTTTCGCATGAAATGAAAGGCGTTCCTCACTATAATAGATGCTCCAGACACAACAGAGAAGTTCTCTAGGCATGAAAATGTTCAGAAATAGTATATCTACAAAATGGTAGTCGCATGCAGTCAAACCGGCTTGAGATTTGGATCAAAAATGGATGTGGCCCTCAAGATAGCTCTGATACCATGTAGGAATTTACAGGGTAAGTTCTGTAGATCAAAAACCAAAGGTAACCGCTCACAAACAAATCACAAATCAGTACACCAGTATTATCATGTGGTTAAAACCCTCGAAGAAGGAACAGTCCATGGCCTGAGCCAACGTGGCCACTTTAGGAAATTTATTAATATAAAAATAAATGTTACATATGTTTCTCTCATAAACGATTAGAGATCTTGGACCAATCGGGTGTTAAGCCATGGATCAAGTCTCGTTAATACCGAGGAGAGAGTGAATCGTCAGATCACTACAAATCGTGACCGTCGGATTATAAGTTACAAATGTACATAGTAAAGAAACCCACTTTACCTAAATATACACTAGAATAAGTTATTCTTAACTATTTCCTATGTGTCGGAATATCCTAACACTATATCATAACATTAGTAAATATGTGACTTAAGAGTGAATCCAACAGTTATAATTACACAATTTCTAAAGAAGAAAAATACATACTAAAATGACACACAGAGGTAGAACACATACTACATATCCCAATGCTTGAAATCACCAAAAAATTCTTCATTAATATTGAAGAATGAAATACATCTCACAAGCCCAGACTTGAAATCTTTTCAAAACAATTACAACCTCTAGAATAGGAAAATCAAACCAAAACTTGGAACCTTTCTATGAAAACGAAATTTGAAACCCTTCTAATGTGTTTCTCCCCCATTTTTATAGGGAGTGCCAAAATAAGAACAACTTGGAAAATCTCTTAGAATTTTATAGTTTCCTGAACTACAAAACTGCATGAGCATGCGATTAGCCTAACTGTCCTAATGATTACATAGTAGACTTGATTATTTTCTTGAAAATGAAATATTAACAAAACATGAAAAACATGAGGTGTCATAATTGACACAACAAAATATCTCCATTGTCGATTCCTCTTATTTCCTAAGGTGGAATCAAGCTCCCTTATCTGGGTTCATGGCGGGTTGATGATCTCGCCATTCCTCTGCTATAATATTCCTCTTATGGTTACCTGCCATTTCACCTATATTTTTCTCTCTCTAACTACTTAAATTCCCCCTTTTTGGAGCTGGACGTGATTTGGTGTGGCGGCGTTGGAAGTGATTTTCGGTTAGCTGCCAACCCATTCATCCTCCATACTCTTTGTGCTACACTATTGTAGCCCAATACATCTCACAAATTTATTAAAAATATGTTATGGTATAACATATTTTGATTTCCTCTGTAATATCCCCAAAAAGGAATGCAACAAAACTGAAATAAAATATGCAGAGAAATAACGCAGATCATCTAAGTAAGAGTAGGAGGCCAATATGGAGGCTCAAAAATGACATTTACATCAGAAAATCAGATTTTTATTGTGGCCCATAAGATTTAGAACATAAATAGAAGACTTTTACATGAAGAAATCCTAAAAAATGAGGTGCTGCAACCATAAATTAAGACTGAATAAGCTTGAAAACGTTATTTTTATTAGCTAAAACAACTGAATATTACACTTCAAATCTAGAGCAGATCTGCATACAAAAAGTTAGATATATATCAGATCTGTACACTAGATAGGCTCCCTTACAAATGCCCCTTGGGGTTTTCAACAAAAAGTGAAGTACATGGAGTAGATTTGAGATCTTATGCAACAAATCTGCAAAAATATTCAGAAATTATGAAGTAGATACAATAGTATTCGGATCAGATCTTAAATGACATGGAATAGATCTGAAATCCATGGATCTCCATAGTGAAGGGTAGATCCCCAACACCAGAAATCTCTCCTCCAAAAGTGTGCCAAAAGACCCTGCAACTGCACTCTTGCAAATAACGCAGTCCTGGAAGGGAAACTGCACTGTAGGCTCTAGAACATGTTTAGCCTGATGCCAAGATCTGAAATAGCAGCTCCAATCATCCAATAATCTCTTTCCAATGGGATATAATCCTTCCCCACTGAAAAGAGGCACTAGAATAGCCTAGATCTGAGTAGATCTAGCCTCCACTTGCTGCAGCTTACAAAGACAACCAAACCCTCAACAAGATATGCTTTGTAGTTGGAAGAAGAGCTTGGCCAAATTCCTGATAGTGGACAAGAAATGCAAGACTATTCCAAGAGGCCTCTCAAGGAAAGAGGTGGGATTCCAGCTCGGGAACCCCCAGTGCTAAACAACACTATTATCTTCTAGACAACAAGGAGAATAAGAAATGTCTAAACAGACAAAATCTTCAGAAATAACATAATCATCAACAACCCTCCTCATGCTATCCTCCTCTTCCTTTTATAAGTTTGCAAGCTTGCAAAACCCTAAACCATCTCAATGAAATAACTCTTTTCACATGAGCCACCTCCAACTAAAACTACGTTGTGCCTCCATGAAGATCCCTCCTTCTAGACATCATTGTTGATTTGGCCATGGTTGACCCAGTCAAATGATTCAGTCCCTTTCACACACAAGGGGGTTTATTTAAGTAGCCCAAATTTAGCTTTGTTCACATGTGGCATTGATTTATTTGATGTTTTAGGAGTTTTTATTGTCCTCCTTTACACATTTATTCATGCAATAGGAAATTGAAACAAAATTGAATATTCCCATTAGCTTGGGCTAATTGGGAATATTACAGTCCTCACCTCCAAAATGTTTCTTTTCCTCAAGCAACTGATGAGGTGAGTGCTATAACACTTCTCCTCCTCCATTAGTGACACTATCATGAATTAAGCTTCCTCCATAAGCTAAGTGCTCACCAATCCAACCCTCCATGAATTGTTCCTCCTAAGTCATCATGAGATGTACATAGTCCATCCCACAAGGAGTCAAAAACTCACATGAAACAAACATGGCTGAACCAATACTCTCCCTGAAACATGTAGCATATGATGCATAGAGAGTCTCCATCCCATGTGGTACATACATGTCTCCCATCCTCCCTCCATACACTCCCATAAAAAGTACAAGGATATCATCAATGTATGGAAGCAAAACTACATATACACAAACAAAAATTTGAGCATGTGGAGGTGGGTCATAGTCCCACATATGGTACCAGCATAATGCATCTCCTGCCTGCATCAAATCAAGGTATGGTAAGTGGTTTCCCCACCACTTACTTGCTACCCATGTCATCTCACTATGGCTGAAAGTGTGAGATATTTTTGGTACTTTAGGAAAGAATCCATCATGATAGGAAATCTCCCTTTGCACATCAAGGGAGTTGCCAAATTCAGAAATTTGTGTGGCCCAAAATTTACATGATATATTACTCCTCCTTGGAGTCATGGCCTGCATAAACATGGTGAAAGAATATGTACAATTAGAAAATAAAACTTGCTTTACATGATCATACTCTTCACCAACAATAATCCTCCTACAAATGGAGTGGTGCATGGATCTATCTCCTCTCTCACAAGAGGGAAAAAATGGTTGAAATAACTCTTGCATAGATTCATATGGGTGCCTCAACTCCACATAGTTCATGCATTCTTGAAAATGCTGATGTAGTTCTTCTTTCAAACCTTCCCAATCAAAGCTCCTCATGATGTTGTTGTAGATATTCATGGAATACATATGGCTAAAACATAACTCTTTGTATGCTCTTTGTAGTAACTTATTTTTGAGCTTGGAAGCTCTAGACAAGAAGATCCTACCATGATTATAGATGACTCCTCCTTGGACTAAGTAGCCCTCTTCATGCAGCTGGTCATCAAGTATCATACAAGTGTGAAGATCTTTGGAATAATCCACCAACAATTGGGATTTCCAGTATAAATCTACACTGCCCAACAATGACAGCGTTGATGGTGTATCAACAGAAATGTCTGTCATGTTGTTGCTCTCCTCCTTAACAAATCCTATGCCAAAGGTGTGTGTTGGAAGGCCATTCCTTCCATTCTTCTCCTCCCACAGCGTAGATCCAAAAATGAGAGTGGGTGATGATGATAAGGGAAGAAGATCTCCCTCCTTCTTGAGCTTACCCAAGTCTCCTAGCGCTGTAACTTGTCTTCAAGTGCTCCAATCCCTCTTGGAGCTAAACTTGGAGTAGCGTGTAGTGAGGTATTCCCCACCAAATCTGAATCAGGTGGCCTCCCAGGTGGTTTGCCATTAGATAAGAGTGACCCATGAAAGAATCTCATGAACATAATAGATGGGACTGTAAGGTCCTTACTTCCACTGCGCAAATCCATCTTTGTTTTCTATGTGGAAGTGTTATGTGAGGGGTATTTATGCATGCCTTTGATCATTTGAGACTCACCACTCTTCTTGTCCACCCATTCCATTTGCAAAGCCTCCCAATTAGTGGTGACTTTCCCCAATGTAATCAACCATTGAACACCCAAAATCACATTGGTGTCCGGTATGTCAACCACAAAGAAGTGATCAATCAAAGTGTAAGTACCCATGGTGACTGAAAGTGATGGAACATAACGCATGCATTGCATTTTTCTATCTCCTGGGACCAAAACAGAGAATCCCTCAAAAGTATCAGTGGGTATTTCCCTCCTTTGCACAAGATGGGCATCAATGAAGTTGTGGGTATCCCCACTGTCAATCAATACAGAAACCCTCTGATTCATGATTGAACCTTGAACTCTTAAGGTAAAGTACTTAGGTACTCCTCTCAAAGATGCAAGAGTTCCTCCAACAGGAGAAAATGCTCCATTTCCATCTCCTGATGGTGTTGGATCTCCTTCAACATTGTCAGCGTTGTGACCTCCTCTTGGTTCATCATCTTCTTCTTCCTCCTTAAAATCTAAGAAGACCTCTATGTAATGTGCTTTTCTAGCAGCAAATCTATGTCCAGGTGCCCATGATTCTTGGCAAGTGAAGCATAGCTTCTTCTTCCTTAGTTCTCTCCAGATGTCAATATCAAGAGGCTTCTTGAATGAGCTCTCCTTTGAAGGAGAAACTTTTTCTTCCTTTCCTTTAGAAGGAAAAGAGGGCTTGTGCTGAAAAATTGCTTTTGCTTTGGGCAAGGCATCTTGAAGGTCTCTAGCCCTCTCAATAGCATCATGCAAGGTAGTGGGATTGGTAGATTTTACCAACCCATGAAGAGGTTCATCTAGACCATCGATGAAGATGTACACCCTCCTTGCAGTAGACAAGTCAGGAACCATAATAGATAATCTCAAGAATTCAGAAATATAAGACTCTATATTACCTGATTGTTTCAACTTTGCAAGGCTCATGAATGGTGCCTCTGGATCTCTTCTGTCAAATATCTCCACCATCCTTCTAGTGAACTCTGAATAAGCAGTCACATTGGCATGAACCAATGTAGACAAGCCATGGAACCACCAGTCATGTGCTTCACCTTCAAAATGCAGCACTGCAATCTTGATAGCATCCATCTCTGGAACCTTGTTCAACTGAAAGTAGATGTCAAGTTTTTCTACCCATGCTTTTGCAGAACACTTGGATGACCCATCAAAATTGGGTAGAAAGAATTCGTCCATAGAGTGATGTCTATCATGATTATGAGTGAATCCACCATCTCTATGTTGATTCTTTGGTCTCCTTTTGTCCTTGAAGTGACAAAACTCTTGAAAACTCAAATGATCTTCGAATCTCTGATTTTGAGATTCATATTCTTCAAAATAGTCTTCAAGGGATGCTTTCTCTTGAAACCCTTCATTTCCCACAGCGAAAAAGGTAGGCATGGTAGAGCGTTGGGAAACTTGTGGTTGATGCACTGGTTGATCATTCTAGTGGTGAGATATGCCAAAGCTTTCTCCAAGATGAAGTCTCTTAGGAGATTGTTTGATTCTGTCCATCCTCATTCCTTTGATCTCTCTAGAAAGATCTTGCATGGCTCTCACAAGGATCTTTGCAAAGTCCTTTCCTTCTTCATCACTTCCAGATTCAGGGGCTTTACCCTTGTCTTTATCATCATTTGTGTAATCAAATTTATTCTGTCTTATTTTTAGATACCTCTTCCCTCTTCCAGTAAGAGGTTATTCTTCTTCTGAAGACATATTGGCTCTTCAAGAAAGCACAGGCTATGCGAAGATGATTGCTCTGATACCACTGTAATATCCCCAAAAGGGAGTGCAACAAAACTGAAATAGAATATGCAGAGAAATAACGTAGATCATCTAAGTAAGAGTAGGAGGCAAATATGGAGGCTCAAAAATGACATTTACATCAACAAATCAGATTTATATTGTGGCCCATAAGATGTAGAACAGAAATAGAAGACTTTTACATGAAGAAATCCTAAAAAATGAGGTGCTGCAACCATAGATTAAGACTGAATAAGCTTGACAGCATTATTTTTATTAGCTGGAACAGCTGAAGATTACACTTCAGATCTAGAGCAGATCTGTGTACAAAAATTTAGGTCTATATCAGATCTGTACACTAGATAGGCTCCTCTACAAATGCGCCTTGGAGTTTTCAGCAAAAAGTGAAGTACATGGAGTAGATCTGAGATCTTATGCAGCAGATCTGTAGAAATATTCAGAAATTCTGAAGCAGATACAATAATATTCAGATAAAATCTGAAATGACATGGAATAGATCTGAAATCCATGGATCTCTGGAGTGAAGGAAAAATCTCCAACACTAGAAATATCTACTCCAAAAGTGTGTTAAAAGACCCTACAACTGCACTCTTGCAAATAACGCAGTCCTGGAAGGGAAACTGCATTGTAGGCTCTAGAACATGTTTGAACCAATGCCAAGATCTGAAATAGCAGCTCCAATCATCCAATACGCTCTTGCTAATGGGATAGAATCCTTCCCCACTGAAAAGAGGCACTAGAATGGCCTAGATATGAGTAGATCTAGCATCCACTTGCTACAACTTACAAAGACAACCAAACCCTAAATAGGATCTATGTTGTAATTGGAAGAAGGTCTTGGAAAAATGCCTTATAGTGGACAATAAATGCAAGACTCTTCCAAGATGCCTCTCAAGGAAAGAGGTGGGATTCCCACTCGGGAACACCCAGTGCTAAACAACACTATTCTCTGCTAAACAACAAGGAGAATAAGAAATGTCTAAACAGAAAAAATCTTCAGAAATAATATAATCATCAAAAACCCTCCTCATGCTATCCTCCTCTTCCTTTTATAATTTTGTGAGCTTGCAAAACCCTAAACCATCTCAATGAAATAACTCTTTTCACATGAGCCACCTCCAACTAAAACTGTGTTGTGCCTCCATGAAGATCACTCCTTATAGACAACACTGTTGATTTGGTCATGGTTGACCCAATCAAATGATTCAGTCCCTTTCACACACAAGGGGGTTTATTCAAGTAGCCCAGATTTAGCTTTGTTCACATGTGGCATTGATTTATTTGATGTTTTAGGAGTTTTTATTGTCCTCCTTTTCACATTTATTCATGCAACAGGAAATTGAAACAAAATTGAATATTCCCATTAGCTTGGGCTAATTGGGAATATTATAGCCTCTAGGTCCATTTTACTTAGCCCCCTTACTATTTTTCCTCCATAAGGTCGGGTGTCATGACCGACAGCTTAGCGTTTAGGTGCTAAAGCCTTTAAAACCCTGTAGGGGGCCTATCTCTTAGTGTATTTTCTCTCTGCCTTTGGTTTTTCTGAGTTCCCACAACGAAGCACTAACAACACATCGGAGCTCTTAGAAGGCTGAGATAAAATACCTTGAGTTCTCTTCCAAAGCCTTGGAATATTCATAAGAATGTTGCCAATTGTTTAGGTCATTTTCCTCAAGAGTCAAATATGAAGAAGCTTATATTAGTACACCTCCTTTCACATTCCAGACCTTCCCCAAAGTTGAAGAAATCAAAGATATCCCCACTGTGAATTCTTTTGCAACTTATAACTTACACTTGTTTTATTTTCATTCGCAGGGAAACAAAGGTGTTTTCCCTAGCCGGGTAATCCCTCCTTTGATAAACCCTCTCATATTCTAGTAGATCATGATTTAATCGGTAGATATTTCTAACTCGCCTTGAAATAGATCCCTTTTGTGACAATTATGACAGTCTGTGAGCTTCAATCGTCGATGTTTATGAGGTAAGAGTTAAATTTTTCCCTCCTTTAGTGTTTAACACATTTATTCTTAATATTTTGAAGAGACAATGAATTGAAGATTTTTTTTCATTGAATATCCTTATTTCCTGGAATATATATATATATATATATTGATTTTAAACCCTCGAAGGTCATTCCCTTTTGATGTGGATGAAACCCTTCTGTCCTTCTACTGATTAGAACATTTTAATGTTTTTCATTCTCTCTCTCTCTCTCTCTCTCTCTCTCTCTCTATATATATATATATATATATATATATATATATATATACACACACACACTTTTTACCAAGATAGGTTATATATATTTTCTATTTTCTTATGACATTGTTCGAAGCATATCGACAAAACCATTAATGGATTCTCTCTTTTCTTGTTTGTGCTTTTAAATTATAGTTATGACATTTTCAGTCGTAACCCTGTTGGGGTTTGTTCTTGCTTTCAAAATCTAAGGCTTTTGATTGCTTTGAAGTTCCCTATTATTAAAAACTACTATGTTTATTAATTTGCTATTAAAATTTCTTAGTCTTTGTAACTATTTTGTCATAGGTCCTTATTTACTCTTTTTAAAAGAGATTAAAAACAATGATGGAAATTTATAATAGGGTTGTTTCTATTCTTAATCTCCAACTGTAATCTTATTTTTCCTTCCATTCATGATTGTTATACAATCTTTATTTCCTTCCCATTTTTATAGCCAATGTTTTCAACTTATTTTTGTTAATTTAAATAATACAATGACTTTCTCAACTTCATTGTACACGAAAAAGGATATATAGTGCTTATAGTATATATATTTCTCACGTAATTTACTTATCTTTTCTCCTTCGATTTCTATATATATATGAAATATTAATTTTAATTATATATATATATATATATATATATTATTTTTTTTTCCTTAAACATTCTTGGTCTTAATTTCTACATCTATGCATATCACTTTTCGGTGGCATAGTTTTATGAATAACTTCGGTCAGATTGGCTTCATATTTACTATCTCATGTATCAAAGATACCAGGTCGGGGTCTCAAAATATTGGTCCTTTATCTTGTTTGGACGATCTTCCCCTCTGCTTGAAGACTGGGGTGCTAAGTGACTAGAGTTTTGGAATATTTATTTCATTTGTTTTATTTCATTCCTCTTATGGCATATATCATTTTTTAAAGTTCTTGTTTATTTAATATTATAAACAGGATATGCTCCTTTTTCTCTATTAAACTATTGAATATTGGAGCATGGAATTTATCCTAGACTGTGTAAACGTATTGTGTTTTATACTTAATTTGGTTATAGAAAATTTTTCGAATTCTGGTGTATCATATTTATTATAAATGTTACTGGAATGTTTCCTGAAATGGTTATAGTTTCCAGTATGATTTTACTTTTTGACTTATATTGTTATTATTTTCAAATTGAAAGTCTCTTATTCTAACAAGGTTACGCATAAATGTTTGAAAGTCTCGTCGTAAAACTTATAGTCTTTATACTATGAAAATTCTCGGAGTGTGTATATATTTATGTATTGTGTAGTTCACATATTATTTTTGCATTAAAATATGTTTTGAGTCCCTTAGAGAAATTCCAAAACACATTTCCTCTCAAGTTTTAAAGATGAAAGATGATAGCATGTGATTTTTTCATACTTATACATGAGATGTAAGTAAGACTGGAAATAAATTCCACCATAATGCCAAGTGTGAGCATTAAAATAGATAACCTATTTGATTTCCTAGATTATGCTAAATAAGCTCCACTTATTGAGTCTTGATATCATAATCACAAAAGTATGCCACAAGAATCTAAAATACTATGCTTCTATCACAAAAATAACATATAAGGGTATGAGTATTACCTACTTATAACAAGGTAATGAGGGAATAATATGTCTCTCTTCATCAGTAAATCTAATAATTGTGATATGTTTATGAAATGGAATCCCAAAATATATTTACCCAACAACAATTCCAAATTCATCAATTAAAAATTCTCAATCCCAATTATTAATTCAAAACAATTATTTGCAAAATGACAATGCTTCAATCATGAGAACTGTATAATGAATGTTGCAGCAAGAACAACTATTGCTACCAATTCAGAGGCATATTTTTCTTCAAAAGTGCCAAGTAAAAAAATGGACTTGCATAAATTGGGCACAAATGGTTGTTTGCCACATTCATTGAAGCATAAAATTACACCCATGAATACATGCAACTCGACCAAAATTATTATGCTCACTTGCACAAGTAATTAAATCTTACATAATTGGTCACTATAAAATTGTTTCCAATAGCAACCCCCCATTTTTTTCATGATAGCTTTAGATGATAAAAGAAACAACAATCCTACTGAAATTTTCTCTATTTACACTTCAGCAACATTACTAAATTCATTTTCACATTCATACACAAATTTGTTGTCATGGGAAGCTATATCTATTGAATAATCCATTCATAAATTTCCAGTACATAAAATCTATAGTATTAAGACATGTAATCTAATGATTTATGTGCATAAAAGCTACGTACATTGAGGCCTTTTGACAACAAATTTGCAAATATGTAATCTATAGTCATTGAGGCCTTTTGTCAAACACATTGTAAGCATGTGATTTACATCCATTGAGGCATTTTTTCAAACACTTTGTAAGCATGTGATCTACAACCATTGAGGCATTTTGTCAGACACTTGGCAACAATGAATTTGAGATTCTTCTCCGACCTATTTAACTTATAAAACTCATAAATTAAAACTTCAATGTTGGAATCTTAAAATAGTGACTAAATAATCTTAATATTTCACCAAAAAATCGACAACAGGCAAACATAGCTGGCATCTGCAATCAGAAAAATCACTTGGATTCATGATTTAGGTTCTGAAAGTATATTTTTGGAATCAAATCGGGGGTTACAGGTCTTTAGGATGTGGATACCCCTTGATTTTGACTTGAATAACTACAAAACCACCCATGGATGCATTTTTTTAAAACTAGCAAATATCCTGGCTCCTGGAATCTCATTTACAGATATTGTCAAATAGATGGCATGCAAGCTTGAATCTACAACCATGCATAATAAATAGCAACATAAAATTAATCTATAATTAGTTATGTATTGTATAAATGTTTTTCCAAACAATTTCATCTACTGTAATTTAATTGAAGAGTTTTTAGATTATTCAAGCATTATTTTTACTCAATCATTCCTACAAATACATGGTAAGCATCCTGAGCTATTGTAATAAATATAAAGAAACAATCCAAAATTAGAGTTAACCAGTGATGATTATTTTAATGCATTATGTATTCTTACTTGTTATCTATATTTTCAAATATTGCAAGCACATAATGACTGAAATTTACCTCAATTATTTTCTTTGAAACTCTTTGTTGCCATCATATGTTCACATTTTTATTTTAAGGGTTGATCTAGTGATTCCTTTGGGTATACTTTGGATATGTGTCTATTTTCGTACTTCTTTGCTAGGCTGCAAGTTAGCACTTATTCATGAAAATTATTTGCATATATAATAAAAATAATATTGTTTCCCATTCACGGATTTTGCTAAACACTTAGAAACATATCCTAAAACCATTTCTAAAACATGCCTCTATATACCTATTTCAATTAAAATGAAATAAAACCATAACTCACAAAACTCTTGCCAACTCCTTTGACAATTCTTTATTGTAATTACCTTTAGTAACATTTGTTTTTCCTTTCTTAAATGCTATAATACCAAGGTTAGTACAATAAAATACACCGATAATAATTTCAACTCGAGATCTAAACATCCATACATATAGACCACTCTTAGTCTTCAATTTTAACTAGCCAATAACATTCTAGATAACATAAGATTAAACCAAATTATATGTTTACAATAATTTAATTTTCTACTTATTTTTATGTTGATGCTATATTAAAATTTCAGGATAATTAAATTTATACCTGATAAGATATGCAACTCCAATCTTTGATAATATGATCCATCTATGATTCCTTAACCAACTCATTTGAACCATCCAGTTTTCCACCCAACCATATGCAAGGAGAGCTTTTCCCCCTTGAAACCCAAAGCTATAAGAGCTCAAAAGCAGTACCAAAATATAGTAGTAGAGAGATATACAAGGCAAGCTAAGGAATATAATTTTCACTTCCTCTCAATACCACTCATGGTCAACTCCATTGGGTAGAGCTACCATTTAGATTAGAATTTGGCTACACTTCAAGTCTCTCCCTCTCACAATATTATTTTAATCTCTCCAACTCTTGGTATCACAATGCACCTCCTTCCCCCCAAGTGAGAATACATGAGGCACATATATATGAGGAGCAAAAAATTATTGTCATAAAGGAGGAGTAATATGCATGCCTTGAGAAAAAACAACATATTTTCTATGAAACCAACTCCAAAATTAGAAGATAAGAGAGATAAACGCCTTAGAAATCAGCCACTTCGAGGGGGCAACCTCCTTTACATTACATAAATGAAAAATTCTTGGATGATACAAATGAAAAAAACCTCCTTTCTATATATAAGAGTCCATGGGGTCACAATATAATCATAGCCGACCTAAAAATAATAATGTAAGGGCACAACAATACTAATAGTGGCTTTTTATGGGGCACAATAATAACAATATGGGGGCTACAGGGGTAGACAAATAACAATAAGCGGCCTACACTAACAAAAATAAGGGACTACACTAGTAATATCGGGATCTAACATGTCCCTCTCCTTCAAAAAATTGTTGTCCTCAATGCTTGAGTAGCTATGGATGCTTTTGTATAAATTTATCATCCTCCCATGTGGAATATTTAGTGGGTAAGTTCTTCCACTTGATGAGATACTCTGAAATTGATCGATTTCGTAGTTGTCGAGTTCTAGTTTCCATGACTGCTTCACATTCCAATATGATTTTTCCTTCCTAATAAAGTTCTGGCAATATTGTTTGAACTGGAATTTTGTCACCTATAACCTTCTTTAAGCATGAAACATGGAAAATTGGGTGCATTCGAGACAAAGCAAGAAGCTCCAATTTGTATGCCATAGTACCAATCTTTTGCAATGCCTTGTAAGGACCATAGTACTTTGGCGATATTTTATTATCTTTCTTAGCTTGCTTGAGGAACATTTGTTTGTATGGTTGTAGCTATAAAAATACCCAGTCTCCTACCTCAAAAATTCTCTCATTGTGATCCTGATCTTCTTGTTGTTTCATTCGATTTTGTGCCAAATTTAGGTTATCCTTTAAGAGTTGGAGAACTTGTTGTTGATGCTCGATGTGATCATCCACTACTTGAACCTTCAAATTTTATCTTAAAGATGATGTGATGGATGGTGTATGATATCCATAAAGTTCCATAAATGGGGTCACTTTTGCTACAATATGGAAGAAAGTGTTATATCACCATTCAGCCAGAGGTAACCACTTGACCCATTGTGTTTGTTTATCAGATACAAAACAATGAAGATATATTTCGAAACATTTGTTCACTATCTCAGTTTTCCCATCGTATTGAGGATGATAAGATGAGCTATGAGCTAGTTGAGTACCCAAACAAGAAAACACTTTCGTCCAAAAATTTCCAGTAAAAATTGGATCTCTGTCGCTTACAATAATCTTTGGGTTTCCATGTAGCTTTTGAATTGTTTCCATAAATGCAATAGCAATTGTACTTTCTTTAAATGGATGAGATAATGCACAAAAGTGTGCATACTTGGTAAGTCTATCAACTACCACCATGATGACACTCTTTCCTTCGGACTTAGGTAAAACTGTGATAAAATCCATTGAAACCTCCTCCCAATGTTGACTTGAAATGGATAACGGTTGTAGAAGACCCGAGGTCTTAATTATCTAAAATTTATTTTGTTGGAAAACCCATAGTCTTTCTTTAATAATGTTGTTAGAGGTGCTGCTATTCTCCCATAATTCTTAACAAAATTGTGATAATACCCTCTTAACCCGAGAAATCCTCGCAACTGCTTTATGGTTGTGGGAATTTCCATTCCTTAATGGCTTTAATTTTTTTAGGGTCTGCCTTAACACCCTCCTGAGATACAATATGACCCAGATATTCCACCTCTTGTACTCGAAAGAAAAATTTGGAGGTTTTTGCATATAATTGTTTCTCCTACAATAGTTTGAGCACCTTGTCAACATGTTGAACATGATCCTTCCAAAACTTGTTGTAGATTAGTATATCATCAAAAAATACTAACACAAATTTTCTAAGGAAGGGTTTGAAAATGGAATTCATCAACACTTCAAATGTAGAAGGTGCATTGGTAAGGCCAAAAGGCATGACCAAAAATTCATAATGACCCTCATGAGTTCAAAATGTTGTTTTCAGAATATATTCAGTCTTCATTCTAATTTGATGATATCCTGAATGAAGATCCAACTTGGTAAAATAAATTGCTCTATGTAATTCATCCAATAATTCATCAATCACAGGAATGGGAAATTTAACTTTAATAGTGAGCTTAATGATCTCCCTATAATCCGGACACATGCACCATGATCCATCCTTCTTATGCACCAATACTACTAGAGCAGAGAAAGAACTTTGACTAGGTTGAATTATAATAGCCTTTAACATTTCTGCAGTCATACGTTCAATTTTTCTCTTTTGGACATAAGGATATCTATAAGGCCTAATGTTTGGAGGAACACTTCCTGGAGTCAAATGAATATCATGATCATGATTATGAATAGGTGGGAGTCCTTTGGGAGTTCTAAACACCTTAGAATGATTGTCGAAGACTTTTTGGAGATCTAGAGAAATAGATGATTTTGATGTTGGAACTTATAGTGAGAATAATTGTGCAATTACGCCTCGTTGTTATTTCTTCAGAAGCTTTGTCACGACATTAGAGCTAATTATATTTCTCAGCTTCCCTGCGATACCCCGTAATTCAACTTCCTTTCCTTCTGAAATAAATTTCAAGAAAAGTTCTTGAAAATTAAAAACTACTGTCCCCAAAGTTTGTAGCCATTGTACTCCTAGTACAACATCAATACCTCCCATTGGAATGGAAAGCATTGGACTATTCAATACATATTCCCCCATGGTGATGCAGGGGCATTAGACACTAGCCAGCAATGTAGGAGGGTTTGTCCACATGTTGTGGCTAGGAGGGTTCGAAATCACTTGAATTGTAACAGCTAGGTGTCAATACCTCAGTTGACTGTATTATTTAGCTTAGTTAGAGTTAGTGGAAGTCGAATAGTTCAATTATTCTATCTGTCATATTTCAGTTAGTTGAATCATTTTAATTAGGTTGTTGATTTTCTACAACGGTCCTCACAGAGGAACCGAAGAGCCACATTGTAATATGTATAAATTGTATTCTCCAGATGTAGAAAGGAGAGGGAGGAAGAGCAGAGATTTCTACAATAAAACTCTGTGTGTTAACAATTGCTTCCAGTTAAATAATTTCAATTTTCATTGGCCATCGAATTGTCTTGAATTCTTATTAATGAATAAATTGTTTGATTGAGAAACAATTGTATACTGGTTCGGTGCGAAATTGTTGTGAATGGTGATTGTATGAATGCCACATATCTCTGTCTGGTGTTTCCCTTAATTTATTCGAGCAAACCCTGTGAACTTAACACCACCCACAGGCGTGGTCTGTATAGAAAAGCCGTCGGAAGAGAATCACGTTATTGTTAATTGAAAACTTGTCGAGGATTGACCCGAGTTAACAAACAGAGAATAAACGAAGGAGAACACAAACCCGACGAGGAACCCTGGTTAATCATTGTACAAAAAAACCACGAGTAGTTTTTCTAGGCGGATTGCCCATATCGCACCACTTTTGGTGTATAGGTGGTATTCCCCGGTCGACGAGCGATTCCATAGATCTATTGACACGTGGCGAGGCGGACCTCGTAAAACCACCAATTAACCTGCGCCATCGCACGTTATCAATCGGACCAGGACGCTGAGCGATATTGCTCAGAGCCGTTGATATGGGCAAGGGCCATTGGATGGTGTTCGGCTGACGGAGATGCACGAACGATAACCAAGGTGTGCGGACGATAAAAGAGGTACGGTGCACGCGTTTGATTGGTTATTGATACATATATATAGGTGGGCCCGGAGCGAAAGCTCTATTATAAAGTTCGGTTTCCTAAGTGTGGAGTATTAATATAAGGTCCGAAGGTTTATTACATAGTATTTGTTAAACAGCGCGTTGGGTATATATGTAAAGCATGAAGGGTTAACCATTGGTTATAAAGTTCAGAGATATATGTATAAGCCGGGAAATATAATATAAACATACGAGAGCTGTGTATAAGTCTATTTTTCAATTTCTTTGAAATTGATAAATAAAATAAAAAGAAATAGACCACGTGGGGGTAAGAGAAGAGAAGACAGAGCCACGACGACGGTTGACCGACTCTCCTAAGGGCTGACTTTCAGCGTTGTTGCATCATTTGTGGTATCAGAGCGAAGTCTGAAGTTTTTTTTTGCTAACATGGTAGTCTGATTCGGTAGAGGTGCTGGCAGAAGGAGGCCCGTTGCCAACGCAGAGGTGTTGGGGATGTTGCAGAGGGTCGAGGCCAGAATGGATACCATGGAGCGATGATAGCCTAGAGATCCAGAAGACATCAGTGAACCCGAAACAGAAGAAGTGGAAGAAAATGTTGAGATTCCTCCTGAAATGAGGCTCCTTAGAACTGTTCTGGGGTCTGCAGTTAAGCCCAGAATTGTAGTGTCGAGTTATGCAGGGGGACTGAATCCAGAAGAACTAGTGGACTGGATTAATGAAATGAACAAGTGCTTCGATTATAAAGAAATAAGTGAAGATAACAAAGCTGAAGGGACATGCTGCACTTTGGTGGGATGGAGTGCAGACAGAGAGGAGGAGAGTTGGAAAGCAACCTATCAAGAGCTGGACCAGAATCATGGCTAAATTAAAAGGTAAATTCTTGCCTGGTGATTACCAGCTGAAATTGTACAAGCAAATGCAGAACCTGAGACAGAGGTTGCTGACAGTAAAGGAATACACAAAGGAATTCTACAGAGTAAGCATAAGGGCTGGGAAATTTCAAGACACACCTGAGAAGACTGCCAGATATGTGAATGGTCTCAAACTGGAGATCCAAGATGAGATTGGTCTCCTATCTCCTAAGAAAGTGGAAGAGGCCTGCCAGATGGCCTTGAAAGCAGAGGAGAAACTCCTGAGGAAACAGTCTACCAAGAAGAGAGGTACTTTCTGTGGAAAGGGAAGTCAGGGTGGTAGAGGAAAGCCTGCTACACCCAGGGATGGAGCTAACAGTATCTCACCTCAGAATGCATCTACAGAGGATGATGCAAGGGGCAGAAAGGGTTCTTACAGAGGAAAAGGAAGAGGAGGTAGAGACAGAGGCATAGGTAGAGAATTGAGGTGTTATAGATGTCGGAAAGTGGGACACAAGCACTATGAATGTCCAGAGAATGTGGGTGCTGGTCCAAGGAATGTTGTAGTTGCCCAGGCTAGAGAAGAAGCAGAGATCGAAGAAGAAATTCTTCCAGAGAGGGGAGAATCCTTGGTGGTGAATAAGGTCCTGTTGAAGCAAGCCAAAGAATTCATTGAGCCTGCACAAAGGAAGACTTTGTTTAGGAGCATATGCAAAGTCCAAGGGAAGTGTTGCCAGCTATTCATTGATAGTGGCAGCACAGACAATCTGGTTTCCAATGAGGTAATAGAGAAGTTGAATTTGAAGACAAGGGAGCATCCAAATCCCTACAGGGTGTCCTGGCTGCATAAAGGACATCAGCTGGTTGTGAAAGAACACTGTGAGATAGAGCTAAAAATGGGAAAACATAAAGATAAGGTCCTATGTGATGTAATGGCCATGGATGTGTGTCATATACTGTTGGGTAGGCCTTGGCAGTTTGACAGAGCAGCAGTGCATGATGGCAAGAAGAACACTTACAAGTTCTTCAAAGATGGGGTACATCATACGTTGATTCCCATGGAAGAAGGGGATACATCCAGCGGAGTGATTGATCCAAAGACCTTGTTGCTGAGCGGGAAGGAATATTTGCAACAGATAGAAGAAGAAGAGGTAATTTTTTCTTTAGTTTTCAAACCTAAATTAGTTCTTACTTCTACAAATATTTTTGATTTACCAGTAGAGATACAAGAGATGTTAGATGATTACTGTGACATTGCTATGGATGATTTACCTGATGAGCTGCCACCTATGAGAAAGATCAGCCATCAGATAGATTTTATCCCTGGTTCAAATCTGCCAAATAAGGCAGCCTACAGAATGACTCCCAAGGAAAATGAGGAAATCAGGAGACAAGTACAGGAGTTGGTGGACAAAGGACTGATCAGAGAAAGTTTGAGTCCATGTGTAGTACCAGCAGTTTTGAGCCCAAAGAAATATGGAGGCTGGAGGATGTGTACTGATTCCAGAGCAATCAATAAGATCACAATCCGGTATAGATTCCATTTCCCCAGAGTTGAGGACTTAATGTACTGTTTGAGTGGTGCTAAATATTTCTCAAAGATAGATTTGAAGAGTGGATACCATCGGATTAGAATAAGAGAGGGTGATGAGTGGAAAACTACCTTTAAAACAAATGAAGGACTGTATGAATGGATGGTAATTCCTTTTGGGTTGTCAAATGCACCTAGCACTTTTATGAGACTTATGAATGAAGTATTGAAAGAATTCATTGGTAAATTTGTGATAGTATATCTGGATGATATATTAGTTTTCAGCAGAACTAAAGAAGAGCATTTAAGGCATCTTAATCATGTATTGAAGAAGCTGCACCAACAGAAGCTGCTGATAAATCTGAGGAAATTCTCATTCATGAAGGAAGATTTGGTGTATTTTGGGTTTTTTTTTTCTGCACAAGGATTGAAGATGGACCCAGAAAAGGTTAAGGCAATTGTGGAGTGGCCTTCACCCAGGAATGTCTTTGAGGTAAGAAGTTTCCATGGACTTGCCAGTTTTTACAGAAAGTTTATAAAAAAATTCAGTAAGATTAATGCACCCATAATTGAGACAATAAAGAAGAGAAGACAGCCATTTAAGTGGACTACTGAAGCAGAAAGAAATTTTAAGCTGCTGAAGCAAAAGATAACAGAAAAGCCTGTTTTGATTCTACCTGATTTTACTAAACCATTTCAAGTAAAATGTGATGCCAATGGGGAGGCCATTGGAGCTGTGTTGAGTCAGGATGATAGGCCTGTGGCATATTTTAGTGAGAAGCTGAATGACACCAGAAGAAATTATTCCTCTTATGAGAAGGAATTCTATGCAATTGTCCAGGCACTGAAGAAATGGAGACACTATTTAATGTCCAGGGAGTTTGTATTATATACTGACAATCATGCTTTGCAGTATATTGTACAACAGCCCAAATTGAAACATAAGCATGCTAAATGCATTGAGTATCTCCAAATTTTTAATTTTTTTTTGAAACATATAAGTGGCCAAGCCAATAAAGTAGTTGATGCTTTGAGTAGGAGGCACATGCTTGTTCAAGAAAAAAATTTTGAAGTTGTAGGATTTGATTTTCTGAAAGAATTGTATAAAACAGATCCAGATTTTAAAGAAGCATTTGAGGCATGTAGTAACCCTATTTTAATATATAGAAGCTAGTGGCTGGATTATTTCTTGCAGGAGGACTTACTATTCAGAAGAAGCCAACTATGTGTACTAAAATGTTCCATGAGAGAAAATTTGATCAAAGAGAAGCATAGTGGTGGACTTTCTGGACACTTTGGTACTGATAAGACTTATGAGCAGCTGAGTCACTTTTATTTCTGGCCCAAGATGAGAGCAGAAGTGGACAAGTTAGTAAAGAATTGCAAGATTTGTCAATATGCCAAAGGAAGGAGCCAGAATGTAGGATTGTACACTCCCTTGCCTATTCTAGACAGGCCTTGGGACATGGTGAGTATGGATTTTGTTCTAGAATTGCCCAAGACTCAGAGAGGGAATGATGCAGTATTTGTTGTGGTGATTAGATTCTCCAAAATGGCACATTTTATTCCATGTTATAAAACTAGTGATGCCACCCATGTTGCTAACTTGTTCTTCAAAGAAGTTGTTAGATTGCATGGGCTGCCCAGGAGTATTGTTTCGGACAGAGACACCAGATTTGTGGGGCACTTTTGGAGGACACTATGGAAGAAACTTGGTACCAAACTGAGTTTCAGCTCAGCTTATCATCCTCAGACTGATGGACAAACTGAGGTAGTGAATAGGAGTCTGGGAAATTTGTTGAGATGTCTTGCAGGAGAACATCCCAAGCAGTGGAATCATATTTTACCCTAGGCAGAATATGCATATAATGACTCACCAAATAGGAGCACAGGGAAAATTACATTCCACATTGTTTATGGAATGAACCCCAGAGGAATATCAGAGTTAAGAGATCTGGGAAAGGCAGAACTGAGAAGTGCAGATGGTGAGGAATTTTCTTCAGAGATCCAGGCCATACATGAACAAGTGAAACATCAACTACAAGGAAGAAACATCAGATATAAAGATAGAGCAGACTTGAGCAAAAAAGAAGTTCATTTTGAAGTAGGAGATCAGGTTTTGGCACACTTGAGAAAGTAGAGATTCCCAAAGAAGCAGTACAATAAATTAAAGTTCAAAAAGATTGGGCCATGCAAGATACTTAAGAAGTTTTCTGCAAATGCTTATGAGATTGAATTACCTCCTGATGTTGGAATATCTCCCATTTTTAATGTTGCAGATTTGTACAAGTATGAGGATGATGGTGCAGAAGAAAGAGTAGCAGACAAGGAACAGATTGAGTGGAGAGAGCAGCTACCTCCAGCATAGCCATTGCAACCAGAGAAAATATTGGATAAAAAACCATTCAGAAGGACCAAAGGACAAGAGTACTTTCAGTACTTGATTAAATGTAAGGATAAGCCAGAGGAAGATGCCACTTGGATGACTAAAGAAATTTTGCAGAAGATAGACAGATCAGTGGAAGATCTCATGGACAGGAGCCCATGAAGAAAATTGCCCTTGGGAGTCTGATGCAGGGGCATTAGACACTAGCTAGCAATGTAGGAGGGTTTGTCCACATGTTGTGGCTAGGAGGGTTCAAAATCACTTGAATTGTAACAGCTAGGTGTCAATACCTCAGCTGACTGTATTATTTAGCTTAGTTAGAGTTAGTGGAAGTCGAATAGTTCAGTTAGTCTATCTGTCATATTTCAGTTAGTTGAATCATTTTAATTAGGCTGTTGATTCTATACAATGGTCCTCACAGAGGAACATAAGAGCCACATTGTAATATGTATAAATTGTATTCTCCGGATGTAGAAAAGGAGAGGGAGGAAGAGCAGATATTTTTGCAATAAAACTCTGTGTGTTAACAATTGCTTCCAGTTAAATAATTTCAATTTTCATTGGCCATCGAATTGTCTTGAATTCTTATTAATGAAGAAATTGTTTGATTTAGAAACAATTGTATATTGGTTCGGTGCGAAATCGTTGCGAATGGTGATTGTATGAATGCCACATATCTCTGTCTGGTGTTTCCCTTAATTTATTCGAGCAAACCCTGTGAATTTAACACCACCCACAGGCGTGGTCTGTATAGAAAAGCCGTCGGAAGAGAATCACGTTATTGTTAATTGAAAACCTACTGAGGATTGAATCGAGTTAACAAACGGAGAATAAACGAAGGAGAACACAAACCCGACGAGGAACCCTGGTTAATCGCTATACAAAAAAACCACGAACGGTTTTTCTAGGTGGATTGCCCATATCGCACCGATTTTGGTGTATAGGCGATATTCCCTGGTCGACGAGCGATTCCATAGATCTGTTGACACGTGGCAAGGCGGACCCCGTAAAACCACCGGTTAACCTGCGCCATCTCACATTATCAATCGGACCAGGACGCTGAGCGATATTGCTCAGAGCCGTTGATTTGGGCAAGGGCCATCGGATGGTGTTCGGCTGACAGAGATGCACGAACGATAACCAAGGTGCGCGGACAATAAAAGAGGTACGGTGCACGCGTTTGATTGGTTATTGATACATATATATATAGGTGGGCCCAAAGCGAAAGCTCTATTATAAATTTTTGTTTCCTAAGCGTGGAGTATTAATATAAGGTCCGAAGGTTTATTACATAGTATTTGTTAAACAACGCGTTGGGTATATATGTAAAGCGTGAAGGGCTAACCATTGGTTATAAAGTTCGGAGATATATGTATAAGCCGGGAAATATAATATAAACATTCGAGAGCTGTGTATAAGTTTATTTTTCAATTTATTTGAAATTGATAAATAAAATAAAAAGAAATAGACCACGTGGGGGAAAGAGAAGAGAATACAAAGCCACGACGACGGTTGACAGCCTCTCCTCAGGGCTGAATTTCAGCGTTGTTGCATCACATGGTTAGCTTGATATTATGGCATTTTCTAGTGCAATTTATAGTTCCTCCATTTGAAACCATCACTTGACACTCTGGTGCTGGGTATATGAAGCAATTCAATTCCTTGGCTACCTTACAATGAATAAAATTATGGGTACTACCTGAATCAATCAACACTATTACCTTTTTCTTCTTGATATGTCCTCCTATCTTGAGAGTTTGAAGAGTGGTAATTCCTGCAAATGCATTACAAGATATGGTCAGACTCATTTCCTCTTTCTTTAGGGTTGGTTCCTAGTGTATCTCCTCTTCTTTTGAAGTTTATTGTTCATTTTCTTCCTCCTCTTCACAATCTATGTAAAATAATTTATTTTTAGCACACTTATGACCTTTAGTGTATTTGCTATCACAACTGTAGCAAAGCCATTTTTCTCGTTTTTCTTCCAATTATTGTGGTGTCAACTTTGTAGGTTGTGGAAGTATAGGAGTAGCAACACTTCCATCTTTATAGATGTGAGTGGTAGGCTTCCTTGTCGCCATAATTTTACATTCAATTTTTCTTGCCAACCCAAATGCCTTCTCCAAAGAATCAAATTCCCAAAGGTGAACCTCATGTTGGATGTTATCCTTTAAAGCCCTATGAAGACATCAATCCTGTGTTCCTCTAGAATACACCTTTCTTACCCTTATATTCAATTTTTGGAAGTGCTCAATGTGCTCCACCACTGAACCCTTTTGTTTGAGATTTATCAATTGGCTAAAGAAGGTTTTTCTCTTTGTATCCTCATAATGTGCTATCATTTCCTCCATAAAAATTGACCAAGTGACAATTTTTTTATGGGAGAAAAGCCATCGATGCCATACAAATGTATTTTGTTCTAAATATAAAGTTGCAATGCATACTTTTTGTGTGTTTTGCCCATTATTGAGATCAAAATATTTCTCCATCTGTAGCATCCATGTTATGGGATCCTTGCCATCAAACTTCCTCATATCGATCTTTGGAATATGGTGGGTCTTCAATCCAAAATTAGAGCTTATGAAATCATGATTAAAATTTATTTTTCTCTCATCATGAGTGTCCTCTACTATCTTTCGCCATTAGGAATCATTTCTTGTATCAACTTTGTCAAAACTTTCATGTCTTCTTTTAGATCATTCTTCATGTCTTCCATTTTTTCTTCCATGTCTTCCATGCCATTCTTCAAACCATCCATCTTAGCTTCCATGCCTTTCTTCAAACCATCCATCTTAGCTTCGACGTATTTCTTTAAAACTTCCACTTCATTTTTTGTTTCTCTTTGCGAGACTGAAAGTTATTGCACTTGCTCTTGTAATTTTGATATATCATGTTGTACTTCTTCCCCTTCATGAGTGATATTCAAACCTTAGAGGATTTATGGGTGTCGAATTATTTTTAGGGGGCATTTTAGAACCCAATACGTATTTATGCTTCAATATGCCCCTTGGAATCACTTCAAACTAATTTTCCAAACAAGACTTATGCGATTTGAAAAAAAATACACACTTTTTTCTTCCTTTTGAGGAGCTCGATATTAGGCGATGTATCTATGTAATTTCAAATACCCGAGATTTAAGCTTCAGTCCTATAATATCCCTCTGAGTCTTATTTCCAATGCCACATGTTTGACCTGATTTGGATTTTTCAAGGCAAAGTTATGCCCAATCTCCCACAATGGCCTAATTATGGACTAGTTCAGTAGAGAGAACTTGTACGAGGTGTCACATGTCGTTGTTTCCTGCTTTGGTTATGAAATTGATACACATAAAATTAAATTCCATACAATTTTGGAAAATTTTTACAAATTTCCAATCTAATGCTCATAGAGAGAGTTATGATGATTTTCCCAAGGTCACCTCTTTGAGATGAAATTTGGAAACCTGCAAAAACCCTAACTTCCACAGATCATATCTCTGAAAATCTTGTGAACCAAGATCTAAAATTTTTACGGGAACTTCCTTAGGATTTCTTTGCCAATGGGTTTTTTTTAAGCATGCGGGAAACTTAGAAAAAAAATTTATAGCGAAAATGCCACGATGACCTATTTGAAGTAGCTAAATAGTAGAATCCAAAGCTCTGATACCAAATGTTATGAAACCAACTCCCAAAATAGAAGAAAAGAGACATCAATGCCTTAGATATCAGCCACTTCGAGGGGGCAACCTCATTTACATTACATAAATGAACAATTATTGGATGATACAAATAAAAAAACCTCCTTTCTATATATAGGATTCTATGGGGTAACAATATAATCCTAGTCAACCGAACAATAATAATGTAAGGGCACACCAATATCAATAGTGGTTTTTTTATGGGGCACAATAATAACAATACGGGGCCTACAGGGGTACAACAATAACAATAAGGGGGCTACACTAACAATAATAAGGGACTACACTAGTAATATAGGGATCTAACAATATTCCATTTAGAAGAGTATAACTCATGCCATTAAGGAGAAGTATGCATGCTTTAGTTAAGGAGATTGTAACATATGCATTAAAGAGTTCGTAAGAGGAATCTTTTATGACATGATTTTAATGAGTATAAGAGGAATATTCCATGTTTGTAATCTATCATTAAGAGAGAGAGAGTTATGTAGAGCCATGAGAGTCATCAAGGGGAGAGGTGTGAAGTAATTGAGGTGATGAAGGTGACTTATAATTCCGTTAAATAATAATATCATAGTCTCATAAAATATAATATTAATATTAATAATATTGATGATTAAGTCAAGATTGAACGTAGGATTGATTAGTGATAAGTTAAGTTATTTTCCTTCAACTATACTTGATTACCAATTGCTTCGAGGTGATTTACCATTTTTTGGAAAGTCATACTTGAGATGCTGGACATGACTTTTATTTTTATAGATTCACTATAGAATTGTTAGAAATGAGATTTTACTAAGGAAATTCACCTCTGAGCTTCCCATGAGTGGTATTTTTCTTCCAAAGGATAAGTAATTTTCACCCCTATTTCATGCATATTCGTGCCTTAGTAGATTGAGGACTTTACACCACGATGTTTACTCCAAATATCTAATATTCCACACCTTGATATTTTTTAAATATTCAGACTCCATACCCCTAAATTTTTTATTAAAGATCGAGACTTCATGTCTTTACCTTTCATGGTTAGGACTCGATGCCCTAATTTCCATGGCTTCTCATCTACTTTGCTTTGAAACTTTTTGCTTCACCTTAAGGTGCTAATTGTGAGCTCATACCCATATAATGGTTTGTTGGTAAGGTCTAGTTCCAGGACCAAGAATTGTGCATGACTTTTGCAGTCTTTTGGTTTTGAAAAAATGACTTCCACAATAATTTATAGTTTCAACATCCTTGTTTGAAAATAACCACGTCCCCTGTCACATCTTGCTTACTACAATATTAAGCATGTATAATCATGAAAAGCATGTAACATGACTTCCACAGTCATTTATAGTTTGACCATCCTTGTTTTCAAATAACCAGGTCCCCTGCCACATTTTGCTTAGTACAATATTAAGCATATATAATATCTGTGTCTTCATCATCCATTAACCACAATTAACCATATGTTCATAACCATGATCATCCATGGATCTATGTGTCTTAACCCTAGATCACCATCCATGTCATACACCTATGTCTAAACTAGGATACCAAAAAGAGAGAAAACAACGATAATACTGTTTTAACCAAAATCAATATTTATCATAAGCATGTAGAAACTATGTTACCTAACCGAAGGTCTATAACATACAATCATATACATAAGTTTTACATGAAAAATATTTATATCACTGCATCAAAATCACCCTCTCCAAGTGTCATCAAAGCTATTTCACCATGAAGACAAGACATCATTTTTAATCAAGTACTATGTATAGCCATGCCATACTAGATGGGTTTTGACATACACCACAAAACATAATATATCAAAACAATCATATAATCAAGCATTTTATGTCCCCAGTATTATTATTTGTAAATGATATGACAATGATCTCACATTACAATGATTACCTCTTTCCCTATCTAATGATTTAATAATTCAATAATCTTTCGTATGTGATTCTCTTAGGTTTCTATATAAAAATTGATCTTGTTAACTCACAAACAACTCCCCAAAATAGTTTTATGAACAACATTGATGGTCCCTCCCTTCACAATCAAATTTTCATACAAAGAAACGTGAATCATCTAATATACAATTTCGATTACAACTATGCAACAAAACATGTCATATATATAACTCACTCTTAGATCCAAATTGATCTATGTCTTCTCAATCCAATTTTTCCCCTTTTCATTCCATGAGACACCCTTGCAATGAGTAATCACAATTTTAGGTTCAAGACAAATAAATTTTTTTTCTAAACTAACAAGCTAAGGTTCCACACCATCCTCATTGACCATTTTAGTACTATATACCATTCCTTGAATTCTCATAATCTTCATTATTATTCACTTCTCTTACTTGAGAATCAATTATGAATGAATCAATTAGAAGATATTCATTCCAAAAACAATTAAAGCCATATTTTTGCAAGCTTGTAAAGCAAAGAACAACTCTCATAATTATGCAAATATGATATCTATATTATTGAATCTATCTTGATAAGCACCGTCAACTTTGTTTTCCAACTATAAAATTTCTCATTGTTTTTATTCAATAATTAATCAATTCATTTGGTTTAATTAATACACACACAAAAACAAGGGATGGAAACTATGAAGAATAAGATTTAGACTATCACAAGGGCATTTCTAGCCTAAAGCTAAGTTGTTTTTCTTTTAAGGAGAATTACCACCTTCTCAAAAGATTACAACCTTTTCTAAGACTAATAACTACTCCTTCTGATATACATCTAGCTAAATTACTAAATCCAATAATCTCTTCCATCCCACATGTTGTGGCTCATTTGCATTTTCATTTCCAATTCTTAAAATATAAATAAATAAATAAATATATATATATATATATATATATATATATATATATATATATATATATATATATAATGTTGTAAAAAATAAAAATGAAATAAGCTTTCATATGCTAAAATATATTGAAATTTATATGTGAAACATTAACGTTTGGTTTTGGAGCATGTGAAAATTGGGTCGACCATAGTTTTAAAGTGTACGGAAGTTGTCGGGTGGAGATGAAACGAAAATTGAAAGAAGGTCGATCGGGAGGAACATGAGGCACAAATAGCCCAGCAAGTTAATTTGTGAGTTTGCCTCACGATTATTTGTGACATAGGCTTGTTGACTCAAATCAACGGCTCGCGATCACTTGCGGTAACACGATCGTGATGAGCCGTCGTACCTAGAGTGCCCATGAGTGATGCAAGAAACCGGAGGACGATGTCGGCAAAGTGAGCCGGCCCACTATTCGTCAGTCCTGGCCATGTCTTGTTAAGTAGTTAATGTTGTTTTCCCGAATTTTCCCATTGCGCCTATAAATACAAAGTCAAAACCATTCTTTTCTTTTTGTTCTCTTATGTTCAAATTGTCTTAGTCATCCTGGGCCCTTCTCCTCCATTTAGAGTCAATCAAGTCCACCATCGTGAGTGCTAACATAGCGATTCATCCCTACGGTTCCATCTGAAGTCACATTCCCCTCATGGACACAAAGAAAGATATCATTAACACCAGGTGCACGATCAACAATAATATCTATATCGATAGGTTATCCTTAACCAACATATTTACTGTCTTTAGCTCCATGGTCGAGTTTGGAGTATTGTTTGCATGTGTCCCAGACCCATCTTTTCCTTGAATTCATTCAACTGGTTAGCATCAACATACTGCAGTAATGTTTTGTCATGAACCATTTGGGAGAAAGTGTCTCGGTGGCATCCTTGTTAATTCGTCGAGCCTTTTGCTACCACTGGTTAGAGGTCCTATTTTGGTTTTCCTTTGAAGAGTATTTAATAGCTCATTGTAACAGTAATCTTGTAGGGCAAGAATACACACGAATGATTTTCTTCCTGAAATACAAAAACGAGAATTTTTCTCCGGATAGAAAATTATTCTCTTTGGAAATTTTAGATCATTAAACTTGTATTGTAATTTTTATAAAAAATTCTTGGGAAGGAAGATGCTTCTCAGATTGATAGATCAGTACTAGAATTGTTTGATTTGATGATGAAGCTTGAAGTAGTGTTAGATATCTCATCATTTTGGCAAGAGAATATCAATTCTCAACTCATGAGCTTAACCTTAATAGGTTCTTTCAAATTTCCTTTTGTTGTTACATATATGTTCATGTATCAAAATGCAGAGGAATTTTAGAATTTGGGGTTGAATATTATGGATTCAAGTAATAGAAGGCAGTCAGTAGTGTTTTGGAATGACACGATAAGGAATGAACCTAATGATGAGGGGATTATTTGATTTTCTTCTAACTATTTAGCAATTGCTTATAGAATTTTGAATGAAGTTTATCCCCCATGTTTTCTACACAAAAGCCCGGGAATTCCTTGACTCGGTAGTAATTGCAAATATGGGGTGTTTTATTTTTGAAGACTATTCGGAGAATTAGGTTCTATGGGGGTACAGGGTTGAACCTTATAGGTTGCCTACCTTTGTTCCCATGAAGGATGTTTTCCTTAGAATTTAATAGCGAAATTTAAAATCTTAGTCAGATTCACTTTGTGTGCCAATGAAGAAAAGGACATGTTTAAGTTGCCCATGACTATTGGACCTTTCATTGTGAATATGAGCCAATGCCAAAGAAGCAAGGCAAAGACTAGAGAAAGCATGCATTTATTGTTGGGTGAAAGATGGGCTTATGACCCATCAGGTAGATTTCTAAAAGAAGGGTTGAAAATGGTTATTATACCCAGCATAATCTGCTAAGAATGACTAGAAATTTAAAAATTGGCTAATAAGGGTTTTGTAGGGAATGATAGCACTAGCATTGGCTCATACATCTCTGAAAAGGGAAAATAAGAGATAGAGAAAATAATGATGATACGAGGAGGAGCAAGGAGGCTGAGAAGAGGGCTAAGCTGAGTGAAGAAGTACCATATGCACAACCCGGGATTGTAAATTCAGTGGGACAAATACATAATACACCAACTTCACCATCCGGACATGAAGGAAATTTGTTCTAGCGAAGCGGTACCATTAATTAAAGGCGATTTTTGCCTAAATTGCGAGAAGAATCAGAGAATAAGGGAAAGCATGGAGGCTCAAGCTAAGTCTCAAATCTCATCCCTAATTATACTAGGTTGTTAGCTGACCTTGATTTAGAAAAGGAGTAGTGAAAAGATTTCTTTACACCCATTTGAAATGACACTAGAGGTCGTCGAAAGCGATTTTGAGACTATGCGTTGTTGATGCCGGGGAAGATTCCCTTACACCGAAAAAATCAATTTATATGCAAATTGGTTTATTGATTTCTAATGATTTGACTAAAATTAGTGCGAGTGCTGATAAAAGCGAAAACATCTTTGGGAAAAGGTGATCGAGCGGATGAAAGCGGAGAAAGCTAATTCTAAGAGCTATTTCCACTTAAAATGAAGAATTATAGAATATCATTATCAAAATTGGAGTAGATCCCTTTGAGCTATCAATTATGCGAAGTTATTACAGTGTAGATTCAAAAGTAAATGTGGAAGAAGCTGCTTTCCTATTTGAGAACACCCAATTGTAGTTGAGGTAACGTGGAATCTAAAAATGAGAAGCTTTTACAACAAGTTTTGCGGGGGAAGATGAAGAGGTTTCTCAATTGAAAGAAGCGGTAACTAGGTTACGGGGGTAGGTTGACTCTCATGTCTACACACAATAGTTTTATCGTGAAACTAATGACCCAACAACTAATGAAGGTTAAAAGTGCGAATATTGAAATTTTAATATCAAAAGATACAACGGAAACAAATATAGAAGCAGTTAGCAGTCCAGTCATGAAGAAGTCAAGTATCTCAAGGAGAATTTGAAGGGGAACATGTCACGATTGAAGATAAACATATACTTTGGAATGAGATTATAGAGTGATGAAAACAATCTAGGAGTCTCTAGAACTTATTTCAAAATAGGTAATCGAGAGATATTGAAGAGCTTGCACTAGCTGTGAAAAATGCATAGCGAGAGCCATCTAGGCTAGAAATTAATAGATTTTATCAACTCCAGTCAGATCAAAGAACTAAATGAACATGAATAAAATATAGAACATTATGTGTTCTAGAAATCAACGAAATTGATAATAAAGAATGCACACATGAAGTTATGAGAAAAGAGGTTAACGAGATTGACAAGTAGTAGAGAATTTTAACACTTTATTTGATAAAAGAACTAGGGTTGGTTGCCATCTTGGTGGGACACAGGGGTAACTTATTATCTGGAAACCTATGAAACTACGGTGGTGGATGCAAACATCGAAGTTGACAATACTCGCTAGAAAACTACGAGTTTTAAAGGGGACAAGGTTATAAATTTCACTGCATAAAGATTTTCAATTTTTATGGATGGTCGAGACATTTTTTGTGGATAAGCCTACTTTTTAAGATCTTGCTTTCATATTGGGACATCATAAGCTAATTAATTCCCCGAGGAAAAAGGTTGAACTGCGGAATAAATGCGGAAGATGGATGACGATCTTCTTGTAGATGCATCACGATTTCAAATGATATTTAGAAGACCACATCAGGTGAAGACCACGTCGGCGGTGAAAGGAACAACATCGGCAAAAAAGGAAGCACATCGAAGCTTGAAAGACATTCACGAAGACATCATGATATTTCTTTCAATTGTTATTATTTTCTTTTGTTTTAGAACAAGGTTGTAATGTTACCCTGGAATGTAATGAAAGTGGTTGATAGAGGAAAGAAGTAGTTTAGGTAGTTTCGAAGTTTTTGTGCTTTAAGCTATTTTTCAATGTATTTGAAAGAGAAAATGAAGACGAAGGTTCGAGTTTTGGACCTACGGAAGACTACAATTTTGTACTTGGCCACACTAGATGAATTAATGAAAGAAGCATCAAGTTTCCTGCAACTATTGATGGTGATTCGTGTTTCCCGTGTCATATTGTGTGAAGTGAAGTAAAGTAGTTGTCGGTCTCTTAATTACATTTGTAAGTAAGATTTAAATAATCTTAATATGCACTCCTTCACTCCAACTTTTCTCTCTTCACAAATTCATTCTGACACTTAGAGTAATAGATTATGTGTTACAACATATTATTTTGAGTTTCCCAATAGTTCTTCTTTTCATTCAGATATCAACAGTTAAAGGCATTGTGGAATCTTTTATTACTTCAGATCATTAAGGGTTTTAAAGAATTAATTTCCAAAGGGATAAAACAAATACCTCATAATATAATTATTTTTGTGACACACTTTTAAAATGTCTTAAGCACTCATTCCTTTCCTGACCAAGGAATTGTCTCTTAAGAACCAACACACATCATCCTATAATCACCTTAGGTTTTCTAAATCATGCAACAATTCCAATGCATCAAAATTTGATCTCACTCTCCTTCAGTTTCTCCCTCAAAAAATATCACAAGCACATATTCTTATAAAGCAAGAACTAAAATAAGATTTTCATTAATCACATACATTTTCCTTTAAGTTCAAATAAAACAAAGTTTTCACCACAGTTTTCATCAAGTTCATAAATAATATGAATTTTGACTTGATTTCCTATGTAACAATATTTTATTCACAGGTTCAATCTCATAATTTTAGTTAAATAGAAACGACCAATATGAAAATGATAAAATCATGAAGGAGAATAGTTCCTAGACCCTAAGTTTCTTGACAATAGAAAATATATTTAATAAAATTATCATAATAATATTTGTATACATTTCAAGAATTTGAAAATAAATTTAATTCTACTTAAATCCAACACATGAAATATAATTAGAGTAGTAGAGGATAGATACCTAGTTCACACTTGACTCCATATATCAAAATTAGTTATTCCAAACATTCTAAATCACCTAATGGAGTTCCTTTGTACCAATCTTGATATCTTCATTTATAATAAAAAAAGAAAATAATGGATTACGAAAAGTTCACTTTGTAGAATCTCTATCCATTTAACTTTAATTACACATAATCAATCCTCCTTAATCATGTCTATGAGTGTCCATCAAAATAATTTGTTCATTCTCGACGAGAATAATTACTTAGCTCATAGATATATGTTATTATGGATTACGCACCCATACCTTAGCTCATGAATGTACTAGTAATGATTCCACACCCATGCATAACTTAAGGAAAACATAACCTTCAAGTGTTCCTTAAAATGGCTTCCACAACCATTCATGTAGAATTTATTTATGCCTCTTGTTTATTAGGAAGGTCATACCACAACCTAATATTTGAGTAATTTCAAGTTATTTGATGCATAATGTCAACACAAACTACACAAAATCATGTCAAAGAAATAATAGGAATTTCACTCTTATTAAGAATGTATTCCCAAATCATATTTTAACACATCAAATTAATTTACATACATTACTTGATAAAATACATTCACAATTAAAAGTGACATGCTTCAAGGTAATTTTTATTAAGTTTCCATTAGTGTAGATGATAATAGAGCCAAAATTAACATGATGAACACAATTATCACATTTATTGAATCTCATCCTTAAAATTGTTACAAATTCCCAAAGCATACACACCAAATTCATCATACTATAATCTAGATTAAGCCAATATTTTTCTTGGTAGATACGATTTCGGCTAGTAAAGATGACTATTAAGCCCCATATCACATTGATAATGATGCTTTAAACATGTATGAAACCATGCATGCACTCCTATATCACTGATGATTGACAATCAAGCCATTCACATGCACAGGTTTTAAAAGCTAACTTTTTGAACCACATCCTTTTGCATGTCTTTAAGTATTTTAACATATTTCTAATGATTTCTCTTAAGAAAAATATAAAGGAATATAAGAAAAAATTATTTTTCTTTCACGAGTTTCTAAATAACATAATAATAATAATAATTGTAGAAATTAGCTGAATAAATCACTTATTCACTGAAGATTAACCCGATCATACATCAATTTCGAATTGCATGCATAACACATAACCTTCTTCTACAATTAATTGTCACATGCGGAAATAACAGAAGCAATTTCACATCAATTCAATCACACATTAACTCGGTATGTATAGGAAAGCCTATAGCTGTGCCAATATTGTGTATATTATAATGGAGAAATCAAGTAACCAAACAAGTATGATACTCCTACACAAGTACTCGGTACTCTCTCATGAAGTTACTCACAAATCTAGCTTGGTTTTGAACAAGTCTCGGGTTCAAAACACACCACTGCTTGCCTTGTACCTTGCCTCTATTCTTGTGATACTTATTTCGTATATGAAGAGGTTCAAGGTTAGAATCCCTTGCCTTGATTGCGTAATTGTCATGGACAATTCCTCCAAATTAATACCGTCTCATGCAAAACCAATCTACCAAGGCGATAGCTTTACTCACCCCTTTCATCTACCTCTTCCTTTAGTCTCACTTCAGGCCCAGTCATACCTTTGTAGTGAGCGAAGTGTTCTTGAGTTGACCTTAATGAGTTAATATTTAGCGATTAAATATTATTTAATTTACTCCACTCATATCTAGTTGATTAGTTAGTTAACTAATCCCAACTAGTTCAACTAAAGCAAACGAACACAACTCCTTTATCATCCCGTTAACTCACCTCCAAAACTCACACTTATGAAGTCTACTTCGAAGCCAACCATGCAAGATGCCATCAAACCCTAGGAACCACGTGATTTGTGTCGATTCCATGAGTCACCTCCATGACTCAGGCGGGAAGTGCGCAGAGAGTAAGCTGTGGTACACATAGTCAAAATATTATTAAGGGTAAATAATATTTGACTTCATATTTTTAGGAGATCGATCTAAAAATAGCACGGGTCCCTAAAAATTAGGGTCTCATCTATTTTTACCGACATGTCGCATACTTCAAGAATCTCCAAGTAGAATTCCCAAATTATGCTAGTATGTCTAAAAATAGACACTGTAGTCTAAAAATAGACTTTGCGCCGAATTTTACTGCCGGGCCCACTTAGTGAAGGCGACTTCATTTCACTAAGCTCCATCATCTTCTTTGCATTCTCAACACTCCCTCTCGGCAAGATATGGATTATCTGCAATCCTTTATCCACACTCTATTGGAATTCGAACTTGCTCTGGTGAGCGCCTTCGTCGGGATGTCGGCATCACGATCCTCGGTGGGAACATATGAAAGCATCATGATCCTCCGGCCCCCGAACACAATCTGCGATGTGATGATAGATGCACAGAGGCTCTTGCTGCCTCGAGCTCATCCTCACCATCACATGCCATGAACCATATCCCGATGTGCCTGCGATATAGCGCAATACATGCTTGCTTCCAAAAGAGCTTGGTAGGCAACACGTAAACTTGCGAAAGGCCCAGTTCGCCCCCGCATAGCATATATCGGGTCGAGTATTGACCAGATACATCAACGACCCCACCAATGCAATGGAGGTAGGCCGGTGGCATCCACTACCTCCTCACGAGAAGTAGCATCTCCCTTCCTCCAACCTCCGGGAAGAGGGGTATCAACGGGCTTGCGGCCTTGCATGTTGAACCTCTCCCGGAATCTCCCGGGCATACTTGCCTGAAACAAACGGTCCTCCTTTACGCGCAAATATCCAATCCCCGGGAAATAATGAAGGATGCCCGAGGTCCTTCATCTCAAACTCTCGATGCAAGATCCTCCCTTGCATGAAAGTATCAGCGCTCGTCGCCGGTCAAAATCGGATCATCACATACGGTACGATGATCAACGGCTTCCCTCCACAATGCGGTACGGGTTTGGATCCGCCTCACTCTTGGAGAATCCAAGCCCGGTGAAATGGCTTGTCTATCCCGAGTGTACCAAGCACGAGGTGCTTGCTGGCCGTACGGTGTACTCCTTGGTCGGCACACATGCGACTCGCTGCTTTGAAAAATCTCAAAACCTTCGAGGAGCTGCTCTATGTACACCTCTTCCTCAATAACTCCCATTGAGGAACGCGGTCTTCATCCATACGATGAATGTGCCACCCCATACGCGGCGAGAGAGCGAGGATCGTGCGTATGGAAGAGTACCTTGCGGCGACGGTGCAAAAGTCTCCTCATAGTCAATCCCCTCGATGCGGCGAGAAGCCACGGGCGACAAATCTCGCCTTGTACTTCTCCACACTCCCGAAATCGGCACTTTGCTTCACCTTGTAGATCCATCGCAAACCTACAACGATTTCCCAACCGGTCTTGGGACAATCTCACATGCCTTTATTCTGATGATCGAATCATATTCTTCGATCATGGCATCAACCCATGCGGGTTCCTCCTGACTTCCTCAAAAGAGGATGGCTCTGTCACAACACATTGACTCATAAGAGCCATGTATCCGATGTATGCCGATCCGGTGGCTTGTCTCTGTACGCGACGTGCGCGCCAGAGTGGTCCTACAACCTTCTACGCATCCGAGCCGGTCGCTCGGCTTGTAGTGCGCATGCGCCCTGCGATGGTTGGCGGCGCACAGGTGGTTTCTTCCACCTCACAGACACTCCTCTTGTGGCTGATCCCATGGCTCAGGAAGCTCCTCCTTAGGAACTAACGGCTCCTCATCTGCATGCAAGTGTGGCTCCCTCTCGAGCGAACAACGCATGGCTTTCTCCTCATTTTGAAATTTTATATCCGCGTCGCACAACGGTCTTGCGGCCCCGCCGCGCATACACTCGATAGTTATAGGGTGTATCGGTGTACCCCACAAATATTCCAACTTCGGCGAGTTGGATCCCGACTTCCCTTCTTGCATCCTTCGTCACATGCATGTAGACGGGAGATAGAAATCCGCAAATGGGAAATATCGAGGCCTCTTGCCGAGAATAAGCCTCCTCTGGTGTGCTCATGCCAAGAACCTTGTGAGGACAACGGTTACGCACATACTGCTGTTGTATTGCATGCCTCGGCCCACAAGTGAAGGGTAGGCCCTGATCATGCAGCATCGCAGTGCGGCACCCACGATGGGTGCTGTTCTTCGCTCGGCCACCCCGTTTCTTTGTGGGTTATGGGGTGCGATGAGCTCTCTCGAATCCCTTCGCATTTGCGGAAACTCCGCCCAATTCAGCGAAGTTGAATTCACCATGATCTATCACTCCTTAGAGCAATCACCTTCTTCCCAGACTCCTTCTCGACCGGTCTTTAAACTCACAAAACTTCGCGAATGTATCGCTCTTCTTCGACATGAAGAAGATCCGGCACTTTTCGAGAGAAATCATCAACAAAGATCACATAATACTTGTGCTTTCTTTGTCGAAAACAGCGAGAAGAGGACCACACACGTACGTGTGAACTCTCTCAGGATCGTCGTGGTAACGACTATCCTTCTCGTGAAAAGGTGGCTTTCACATACTTCCCTAAAGTACACCCTTGCAGCAGTACGGCTTTGCATGAGGTGCCCTTAGGAAGTCCCGGTAGAAAATACGCGCGGAGATCTTCAAAGCTCCATGGTGAAGATGGCCCAATCTCCTGTGCCATAGTTCGCCCTCATCATCGACTCACCACATCTCCGGCCTTGCATGCCAGCAAGTACAACGCGGTCATCTACACGCAGGCGAAGTAAAGGTTCGAGTTCGAACCCCTATCTTCGGGTCTCTCCGGTAGTCTTCTTGCGCGGAAAGCTTTTCCTTCGTGAAGACCACATCATAACCCTTATCCTCCAACATCGCTACGAAATCGAGTTCTTCTTCAATCCGGTACATGCACGGCAGCCTTTAAGACAAAGGGTTTACCGAGACTCCCTGCGAAAGGATACGGTACGGGCCACCGGTCGCCTTTGTATCTCACCGTCATCGCCCATCTCGATGTGCATACCCAAATCCTTGTCCTCCGGATACGAGAACAACTCCGTCCGTCATACGAAATGACGCAGAACGTCAAGAACCACCAGGTCCATCACACTTGAAACCAAGCATGCAATCGGTGAAAAGTCAAGCTCGGCGGCAAGCCAAAGCTTCTCCATGCGGATCTTCTAGCTTGCTTGTTCTTCTTCTTCTTTGAACAATTGGTAGCATAATGTACGCGGTCATGGCGGTGAAAACACTTCACTTTCGCCATATCACAACGCTATTGCTGCCAGCTCGAGAATGAGAGGTTTTCTTACCCTTCCTTTCTTAGCTTTGGACACCAAAGCGCGAGTTTTCTTCATCGGCTCCCTTTGATGAAGATCCATCTCAGTAGTCCTCCTTATCTCCTCCTGCATGAGATCAACCCAAAGGCGCTCCCATCACAGGAGCTTCTCCAGGCCATTGACACTATCTTGATATGGTGCCAAGCCTTCGGAAGACCAAGGAGAGCCGGGTCGACCATATCCTCTTCATCGACGATGCTCCCACACTTCCCGGTTCATCTCTGCATTGGGTGAACTTCGTGAGGGGTATTTGAGCGTCTGTCGCCCCTTCTCCATCTTGATGTTTACGAGCTTATCTTTGAGCGCCGGCTCCTTTGGTCACTCTTACTGGAATAGATCCGTCAAAGCTTTCCACATTAAATATGGAGTAGCCTTACCATGCGAAGTGGATACAATATGATCCTTGACGCCCGCTCAGCAGGATCCTTCGACATTTCGCAGTCTTCTTTTGCCATGCATCGACCGGAGGAAATTTTGCATCGGTGGGCTTTGGGACATCCGCATCCACGAACTCCTTGATTCATTATCTTCTAACAACACTTCCATTCGATCTTTCCATGCAACATAGTTCGAGCTGCCTTCAAGAGCATATTCGAGTGTGAGCCATTGAAAGAAGACATCTTTCAACAAGCACCAAGAAGAACAACCTTACGCAGAAGTTAATTCCAAACTCCAAAGCTCTATCGCTTAGATCTACACTTGAAAAACAAATTATTTCCAAACCAAATTCGTGCAAAGGGCATTCACCGGATCTTTCACCTTACAAGAAGGATGAATATTCGGAGGCTACGACGCATGCGGACTGCAATAGAGAAATAAGTTTGCAATGCGTAATAGACTTCGACAATTAATCTTGCTCGATACCATGTAGAAATTAGGCTGAATAAATCACTTATTCACGCCGAAGATTAACCGATCATACATCAATTTCGAATTGCATGCATAACACATAACCTTCTTCTCTGATTAATTGTCACATGCGGAAAAACGAAGCAATTTCACATCAATTCAATCACACATTAACTCGGTATGTATGGGGAAAGCCTATAGCTGAAAACCCCGCGGTTTATTGTGTATATTATAATGGAGAAATCAAGTAACCAAACAAGTACAATACTCCTCACAAGTACTCGGTACTCTCTCATGAAGTTACTCACAATCTAGCTTGGTTTTGAACAAGTCTCGGGTTCAAAACACACCACTAGCTTACCTTGCCTCATTGCGCAATCATGGCTTGTATATGAAGAGGTTCAAGGTTCGAATCCCCTTGCCTTGATTGCGTAATTGTCATGGACAATTCCTCCAGAAATTAATGCAAATCTCATGCAAAACCAATCTACCAAGTGATAGCTTTACTCACCCTTTCATCTACCTCTTTATGGTCTCACGGGCCCGATCATACCTTTGTAGTGGGCGAAGTGTTCTTGAGTTGACTAATGAGTTAATATTTAGTAAATTAAATATTATTTGTTTTACTCCACTCATATCTAGTTGATTAGTTAGTTAACTAATCCCAACTAGTTCAACTAAAGAAAACGAACACAACTCCACTATATAAATACGTTAACTCCTCCAAAACTCCTGTACTTTGATCTAGCGAAACCCGACCATGCAAGATGCCATCAAACCCTAGGAACCACGTGATTCCTTGTGTCGGTTCGCAAGGTCACCTCCACATGACTCCAAGGCGAAGTGCGCCGAAGGTAAGCTGCTGTTTATAGTCAAAATATTATTAAGGGTAAATAATATTTGACTTCCATATTTTGAGGAGATCAGTCTAAAAATAGCACGGGTCCCTAAAATTAGGGTCTCATCTATTTTTACGGAACGGTCGCATACTTCAAGAATCTCAGTAGAATTCCCAAATTATGCTCCGTATGTCTAAAAATAGACATAGTCTAAAAATAGACTTTGCGCCAGAATTTGCCTGCGGGCCCACTTAGTGAAGGCGACTTCATTTCACTAAGCTCCATCATCTTGCTGCATTCTCAACAATAATATCCCCTATGCAACCAATATGCTTCCAAGTTAACATACACAACAGTTCAACATGCATGCAAAATCACAGTTATACATCATCAACCTACAAGAAAGCATGTTGGCCCATAAAGCCCTAGTGTTATAGCTCGCTCGAATACCACATGTAAGGTCTCACCTTACCAACCATCAATAATATAGAGAAGATGTCACATTAATCACTAATACTATTTTTTTTTTTGTAACATTACTAACTTATTTATCATGTAATCATGTTCCTTCATCTTCAATATAATAATATCACCTAAGAAGTTAGGGACAAATTTCACTTAAAACCAATTCCAAAACGAGATTTCCTCTCAAGTTTAAAAGATGATAGCACACGCCCGCTTCTCATACTTATTGTTGGAGGTAAATCTCACTACGGACATAGGCGATCCCTACGCGGATCGGGTCTAGCAACAAGCGAGTCACACTAAGATGCAAGTTCTTAATTGCAAAAGACCCGAAGCAACAAAGAGGCCTACCTTAAGTCCTCTGTTTGCTATCGTTTGTAGGGAAGATGGCGGCTCTAGTCCCTCGCTACGCGGATCACAATTCTCCCGCTCGATGTATGATCGAACACACACGCGATACAAGAAGGAACAACAAACAAACAAGCGTAAAACCTAATACATGCAATTATGTATCAGTCAGAGAAGATAGAACTCATAACATGAAACATGAACATCTGAGTGGAACCATAATCGAAGTCGTTTATATATTAATCAAAACAAAGAAAGATACAACCTGAGCTCTGACCCTGGATCTTCCTTCGGTGGGTCGACAGAGGAGTACGTCTCGGTAAAGCTTGTCGGGGAAAAGGACAAGTCTCTCTCTCTTCGGTTGTCAGACGATAATCTCCTTACCATTGATTCAACTCTATTCAGGCTACCAGACTACTAAGGCTCGACCATTCGGCCCTTCATCATTGGAAGATGGCTATATTTATAGAGGGAGAGGAGGAGGTTGGGATCCCTACAATAGTGGAAGGGAGGCCTTATCCACTGGGAGGCTCCCCATAAGGTGGAAACAAGAGGCAAAAGGAGGAAGGCTGTGGTTATTCAATCGAAACCACTCCTCATGACTCATCCACGAAATTGTTGTAATCGAAACTTCGCCTCTTTTTAAAAAAAACTTTCCATAAGCAAATTGATATGGGTGCTTAACTAGGACAAAGTGACAACTGGTGCGAGCTCAGTGCTAATTTTCCTCATTAGCGTGAGGACATAACGGGCTACCAACGCCAAGGCAAAAACAAGTGTTTTTACGGGTCTGCTCAGGAAATGATCAATTGAAGGAATGTTGTCCTCATGGAAAGGGATGCAATGATGGTATTTGCAAGGCATGACATTGCTTATTGGTTATAGAAATGACCCTCCAATGGGCGAGATGGTGATTGTAGGGATGGTGACAAATTACTGTGTAACAGATGCCCCCTAAAGGCTCGAGAAAGAGAGAGAGGGGTGAAATTCTTTACGAGAACGTGTCCAACTGAAAACACTATCGTCGGAAAACCTGCGGAGACAAGTACAACTGATATCTCAAATACATGATATGTGTGGTATGGGCGCAACGATCTGTAACAGAGTATACAATAATCGAGGATCCAAAGGGCATGGACGCGACCATCCGGTAAGGATCAATAAGTAGACTCGGAGTACGGTCACAACCATCCATTCAATGATTCATGTAACCAATCATAGTAATCCACGAAATCCGCGGCTGGTTCAACGGACAAATCCCGGTCTTGCGCTCCATCTCAACCCAAATAGAGTACAAGTTCAAGCATGTGATTATGTGAGCTGAATTCGAACATGCGAGAACACCGTCTGATTACCAGCCAATGATGAAAGTTGTTAACAGACGCGAGAGGAACCACTAATGATGAAAATGGACCTCAAGGTACTATAGGTACAATCCACAGAATGTGAACAGTAAGTTGGCGTCGAACATCCACAGAATCATCTGATCGAAGGCCAATGATGAAAGCCTTGTGTCGAATGCGAAGAACTTGCCATTAAGGCATGCAGGCTCCAAGGTACCGGAAGGAAGTCTCTAGATCAGCTTCTTAGATAGTGAGCTGAAGTCGACAAGAAGTGACCTTGATCGAAGGTGGGCCATATTGTTTCCCACATCATCGACGCGGAACGAGGGAGAAACATAATGTTTTTGAATTAGGATCGATTAGAGAATCGGAGGAAGGTTAAAGCTGAGAGTCGAGCTTCTCTTGAACATATCGGCGGCACGACAATGGATTTGGAAGTATTTGACATCAAAATATCAGAGGTCATGATGACGAGGCAAAGAGAATGTGAGAGGTCAAAAGGGATTACCCAAACCCATGGAGGCAAGCGGAAAACGAGATGAGATGTCCCCAACCCGACACGAATGCAGACAAGTGCCATGTTCAAGAGCGACATACTGCTAACATGACGATGATACTGGTTCCATTTTTTCCCCACCATTTCTGGTGAGTACCTCTTTATTTTTACACAAGCTTGAAGAGGATACCATATTCTTGTCATATAAGTTCGTCCTTCGGATGAATCCATCCTAGTACATTTAACGAGCCCTAGGAAGGAGAAACTCAAATATCGTCATTACGACTGAATACGATGTCATCAAGGTTTAAAAATTCTGACAAAGGGAGAACTCAACATCTTTTCATTTTTAGAGAGTTTGAAAAGACAACGAAAAATGCTTCCAATAGTCCATTTTCGTAGATAGTCTCACGGACTCGAAAAGGTAGAAAACTATGTACGAGAAACCTCCTAGTCACATGATAGGCTAGGGTATTCCTTTTTTGTAAATAATCTATCCCAACTTGAAAAAGGGGTAAACGTATCTTGGGTAGATGTCGTTTCGCGACCAATTTAACGAGATCAAAATGACAGCGACTCGACAATATTTTCATGTTTAGAGAGTCGGAAGAAAATTTGAAAGTTGACTCCTCCTGGAGGAATGAGTGGTACAAAGGGTAGCTATTGGTTCCGGTAATGGTGGAACTGATCTGACCAAATAAAGGTTAAGAGGTTGGCTAACAAGACCACTCATTGCAGCGGTTCCTCAGGATTGGGTGAAACAACCAAGTGAAGGCATATGATCAGCCAAACAGATAATGAAGATGGGGTGAGAAAACCAAGGCTCATCTGGCAAAAATAGGCTGATAAAATGGTAATCACGAAGGCAAAATGGGCATGGTTTAATTTTTACACAAGCTTGAAACAAAGATAAACTATGCTTGAAGTTGGTTTCATTTTTACACAAGCTTGAAATAAAGATAAACTATTCTTGAAACCGGTTTCATTTTTACGCAAGCTTGAAACGGAAACAAACTATGCTTGTAAAAGTAAGCATCACTGACATGGTGACTCAATTCGAGTACACCATGCCCCCCAAGCTTCAATCCGCACGAGAGCGGAGATCGGTGAAGGTTCAAGTCTGAACCCGAGAAAGACTCGTAGGATTTTACGAGATCTTATCAAAGACTCGATTGAATAGGAAAGTGTTTCATTGTTTAACGGAATTGTTGATCCGAGGTAAAATCTTGATACCCTTAACCAAGACCTTTTAATTCGAGTGATAAATATAATTGCATTTAATTAAAGACGTTAAAGAACTTCAAATGAACGATTGTAGGCGAAAATAAGAGGAACATAAATGAACAAGATTAGCAATCATGAGAACACGTTGTTTGATGACGGAGTTCGTCCGGAGGACTACATCTGCGCGGGCCTCGGTGTCAAGATGGTGTAGGCATTGCATTATGTGTTGTTTGAAAAAGGTATGTGGATGTGCTTTCCTATGACATACAAGGAAAAATCGCCCTCACGCGGGGAGTGGCTTGACTTCTTTTAAAGATATGTTCCGCTGCCAGACTCTCATACATAAAGAAAGACTCCTATCGGTATGACCATAGGCGACATGTAGCAAACAAGAGTATCTGCCAATCTGGCAAACAAGGGATCTCAAAATACACATATGAAAAGGAGCATCCGCCAATCGGCATAAAAGGGACTCATACATGACACAAATCCATAGTGAAAAGTACATCAATAACAACACAAAGCAAGATCCCACAACTCATGTATCAATGGGATGCACGCAAGACATAATGCATCTCAACGAGAAATAAAGAAAGAAGTACATGAAATCACCTCATATACCTCATCTTTGCCATTTGCGAAGGTGAGCGGCTGCAACGTGAAATACGAAAACACCATTCAATCTTGTGGCGTCGAGAAAGTGGAAAACGACTGCTCACATGCAAAAATCTGACACCGGCATAGTCCACTTCCAAAAGTGGCTGGAAAATCAAAAACTCAGATGCAGAAACTGAGCACGCCATCAGACTCGTGGCGTCGAGTAGTGCTGAAACGACATATAATTTGTCGCATTTGGACAAAGTCGAAATTTCGCCCTCCTAGAAATTGAGCCTCAATCAGGGTTCCGCCTGCCTCTTTCTAGGCTCATGGTTCCACTGCTCCTGCATTAAAAAATATTAAACTCCTCGGACTGCGTGCGCGCGCTCTGCTCCTCCATGCTTGGGCGCACTGGTAAAAGACGAGTTTATATAAAAATTCTGGGCGGAATTTACCAAGCAAATCCGTTTGGCACAATGGTAAAATAGGCGATTTGTTAATGAGAGGTCGGGGGATCAAATCCCGCCTCTCCAAAAACGTGCATACGTTTTGTTGAAAAAACAATATAGTGTTGTTTTGGGGGGCCGGGCCCGCATTGGGCGGCCCGCCCCCAACCACCTCCGACACGTTATAACATAATATATATATTTATATCCGTTGTGGCCATTTGTTTGTATTAAGTTGGTTATATGTTGGGCCGCCCGTGGATCGGGCCGGCCCACGTGGCCGGGCGGGTTCGATTCCCGCCGGCCCATATAAATATGGTGCCACATATGCCGGGGGTGGCGGGGGTCACGGCCCCCACCCCCCTTTTTTTAATAATTTTTGTTTTAAATAAAACAACCCATGCCTTTTGAACAATTCGGTTTTGGACCGAAGGGGTCATTTTAAGCAGGCGACAATTTCGCCCGGAGTCTGGCCTACACTTGCCGGAATCCGATGGCCGGATTTGGTCCAAATTGCGTCCTCTTTAAGGCTGCCACATCACCAAGTCAACCTGGAACTTTGACCGCTTCTAACTCCTTCATACGGACTCGGAATTGAGTGCCGTCTGCGCCGTTGGATTCAGAATTTCAAGATCTACAACTTGAACTTGGTTCGAGAGCAATCCGAACACTTTTATTTTTGAGCCTTTTACTTAGGCCACTTGTACCTGTACCTGCTTAGTCCACCTGGATCAATCCTCCCCACTGAGGAGCTTTTGGTCCTCCAAAAGCATTAAGCTTTACCTATCATCAACTGTCTGCAACTGTCGTTGAAAGGCGCATCCCCACATGACTCCTTCACCTGGTGTACTTCGGAATGAAGATGCAAAGCCAACACCTGCAGCTGCTGAAATGCAAATGTCTGAAAAGGCACATCCCATGAAGATTCCTTCACCTCATGTACTTCGGAATCGAGATGCAAAGCCAACACCTGCAACTGCTGAAATGCAAATGTCTGAAAAGGCGCATCCCTTAAAGACTCCTTCACTTCTGTCCTTCAGAATTGGAATGCCAACACCTGCCTAAAGCTGCAACGAACATTACATTCTCAATGTGACCAATAATGACCCAGATGTTTCCATACTTGCCACGAGTTTATAACATGTACTCGGTGGTCAAGCTTACAGCAAAATGGAAATCATACATCAACAAAATTACAAGACCAGACCTCATCGTCGCATTTCGAAGTGATGGAAAAACTCCTCATCACTTTTACAAGAAAGAAATGCATCAGACGACTCATACAACATGACCAAAACATAATCGTCGCATCTCAAAGTGATGGCAACATCTCATCACTTTTACATGAAAGAGATCTAACACGACTCATAAAACAAGGCCAAAAAGAAATGTCATGGTCGCTTAAACGAGTGATGGAAACACATCATCACTTTCATAATAAAAATGCGACAAATGACTTACAAGTGTGGCCATGACAAGCTTAACATCTCTAGAAAAAAACAATCTAGAAGAACCACTTCTCATTTATTAAAACGAGTGGATCATTTCCCTGTGGCGAACTTGCTTGTCGATCAGCTCTTTCGACTGGTGCATGTACGGGCGCTTTGGCTTTACGGCGCTGCTCTGGATGAAGTTTCCAGCATGTGGCTCTTTGGTGGCCACTTCGGTCGCAATGGGTGCAAAAGTTCTTTTTCCTCCAAACTTGCTTAACTGATTTCTTTTCCTGTTGGGGAGAAGGCTTTTCGTGCCTCTTCCTTCTTTGTGCTGCCATCCTCTTCCAGCACTTAGAAATCACATGGTTATTTAAACCACAGAAATAACAAATTTTACGATGCCATATTTTACGACCATGGTTATCGACATTCTTGTAATCAAAATGCACTCTGGAATAATGAGACTTAGTATACCTTCTGGGGTGGTCTCCGGTGCCATCATGATGATGGGAGCTCGCCTCGGTTCCTTCACTGCAACGTGCACTGCCGTGGAACGATGGCGAAGTGTCCCTATCATTCCTCTTCCTTGGAGAGTTCATCATTATCTGTTTGCCTTTGATGTCCTTCGAACATCCTTCATCAATGTACCCCAAAACTGCATAACGAGGTCGTTGCACAACCTCCAATGGTTCGGTGATGCCTTGGCCACGAATGCCAAGTCCTCCTCCTTTGTACCCCATTTTAGTGAGGAGCCTCATGCCGGTACCTGTGATTGGTATCTCCACACTTCCAACTGAAATGACATCATGTGAAGAAACTGAAGAAAAATCAACACTGTTTACCTTAGGTGTTGATGGCAAAACAGATGAAGAAAGCTGTTGTAAGCCTTCGTCGCGCTTCACTTCTGTCACTGCCTCTGACACGGCTTGTAGCTGAAGCTGCATCTGCTGCATCTCCTCCTTCTCTTTCTGTAGGAATGCTTTTAAGGCATCATGATCTCTCTGAAGAGTTTTGTTGTTGCGTTTCAAATCTTCCCATGCCTCTGTCATGGTTTGCAACTGAAGCTGCAACTGCTGCTTCCCCTCCTTCTCTTCATGTAGGAACACCTTCAAGGCATCATGATCTGCTTGCAGAATTTCATTGTTGCGCTTCCAATCTTCCCACACTTCTATTGTGGTTTGCAACTGAAGCTGCAACTGTTGTTTTTCCTCCTTCTCTTTGTGTAGGAGGGTCTTCAATTCTTCGTTCTCTGCTGCTTGTTTTTCGTATGCCTCGTACAATATGTCCGCTTTCTCGGACACCCTGAGCATGGTTTCATACATGTCCTTCACATTCTCCATGGCTCAACTCAGCAAACGTTCAATGTTCACGCCCTGCAATCCAATCAGCAAGAATACCTGCTCCGATACCACTTGATCCAGGGTAAAATCTTGATACCCTTAACCAAGACCTTTTAATTCGGCTGATAAATATAATTGCATTTAATTAAAGACGTTAAAGAACTTAAATGAACGATTGTAGCTGAAAATAAGAGGAACATAAATGAACAAGATTAGCAATCATGAGAACACGTTGTTTGATGACGGAGTTCGTCCAGGAGGGACTACATCTCTGGGCCTCGGTGTCAAGATGGTGTAGGCCGCTGCATTATGTGTTGTTTGAAAAAGATGTACATGGATGTGCTTTCCTATGACATACAAGGAAAAATCGCCCTCACGCAGGAGTGGCTTGACTTCTTTAAGAGATGTTCCACTGCGGAACTCTCATACATAAAGAAAGACTCCTATCAGTATGACCATAGCTGACATGTAGCAAATAAGAGTATCCCGCCAATCCTGGCAAACAAGGGATCTCAGCAATACACATAGCAAATAAGAGCATCCCGCCAATGTGGCATAAAAGGGACTCATACATGACACAAATCCATAGCTGAAAGTACATCAAAAACAACACAAAGCAAGATCCCACAACTCATGTATCAACCAGGATCTGCAAGACATAATGCATCTCAATGAGAAATAAATGAAGAAGTACATGGAATACACATAATATACCTCATGCTGCCATTTGCTGAAGGCTGAACTGCTTTGCAGCTGAATTTGAAAACACCATCAATCTTGTGGCGTCGAGAAAGGTGAAAACGACTGCTCACATGCAAAAATCTGACACCGGCATAGTCCACTTCCAAAAGTGGCTGGAAAATTGAAAACTCAGATGCAGAAACTGAGCACGCCATCAGACTCGTGGCGCTGAGTAGTGCTGAAACGACATAAAATTTGTCCCATTTGGACAAAGTCGAAATTTCACCCTCCTGAAAATTGAGCCTCAATCAGGGTTCCGCCTGCCTCTTTCTGGGCTCATGGTTCCACATGACCTGCATTAAAAAAATATTAAAACTCCTCGAACTGCGTGCGCACGCTCTGCTCCTCCATGCTCTGGGCGCACTGGTAAAAAGACGAGTTTATATAAAAACTCGTGGGCGGAATTTACCAAGCGAAACCGTTGGTGCGTTGGTAAATTAAGCGGCTTGTTGAGGAGAGGTCGGGGGGTCAAATCCCGCCCCTCCCAACATAGCACGCATTTTACTTTTTAAAAAGGCGCGTTCTGTTTTAAAAAACAATATAATATTGTTTTGGGGGGCCGGGCCCGCATTGGGCGGCCCGCCCCCAACCACCTCCGACACGTTATAACATAACATATATATATTTATATGTTGTGGCCGTTTGTTTTGCTGGCGGTTGTTTAAGTTGGGCCGCCCGTGGAGCGGGCCGGCCCACGTGGCCGGGCGGGTTCGATTCCCGCCGGCCCATTTATATATATAAATGGTGCCACATAATATGCGGAGGAGGGGGTCGACGGGGTTTGACCACCCGTCGCCCCTTTTTTTTAAATAATTTTTGTTTTGTTAAAACAAACTGGCCATCTTTAAAAATTCGGTTTTGGACCGAAGGAGGCATTTTAAACAGGCGACAATTTCGCCCGGAATCTGGCCTGAGCTTGCCGGAATCCGGTGGCCGGATTTGGTCCAAATTGCGTCCTCTTTAAGGCTGCCACATCACCAAGTCAACCTGGAACTTTGACCGCTTCTAACTCCTTCATTCGAAATCGGAATTGAGTGCCGTCTGCGCTGTTGGATTCAGAATTTCGAGATCTACAACTTGAACTTAGTTCGAGAACAATCTGAACACTTTGATTTTTGAGCCTTGTACTCAGGCCACCTGTACTTGTACCTGATTATTCCACCTGGATCATTGACACATTAAAATAACTATCCTTAGATGACCACGTTTCATTTTTTAACAGCTTGACACAAGAAAATTAACTATGCTCTGGGAACCTGGTTTCATTTTTTAAGGAGCTTGACACAGGAAAGGAACCATGCTCCGACAGACCTCATCATAATGAACAAGAAGTCATTACTTCCAATAGTTCCACATCCGATGGGAGAAAAACATCTCAGAAATCAAGACCCAATGCCCCCAGCACACTATGCACAACGGCACTATCACTGAGTACAGGCATGGGGTAGGTAGCCACATAATTGAAATGCGGCGAGGATGACACAACCGGAAGATAAAGACCCGGAAGGGACGATGGTGGACTAGCTGCCATATGAGGACCAAAGAACGCAAGATGATCGATGGTCACGATTCGACCTTCATGTGGAAAACAGACCACATGAAAAAGGGAGGAGACAAGTGCTCCCATGGCATAGGTGTAATCATGCCCCAAGAGCAGATTGAAATCCAAGGGGCCTGGAACAACCATCATGTCCATATGGATGGTTTTACCTCCCAATGTAACAGGTAACCTTGGAAGGATCCCTAACGGTTGACTAGTTCTTCTGTTAAACGCCAACATATTTTGCATAATAGGCGCAAGCGACGGTGAACTGAAAGCTTGTCAAGTAGTTGAGGATAAAATACTAACAGACACGCCTTCATCTATAACAGTGCTAGGTACGACCAAACCAGAGGTTTGTACCGTTATCTCAAAAGGCACATAAGACGGAAGGCGGTATCCTGCAAATCGACTCCAGTTAAAGGAAGCGACCAAACTACTTGGAGGGGCTACCATCAAACTGAGATGGTATTCCCTTGGTGTTACGAAAGAAGAAGGAGCATCCTCCATGACCTCCATCACGGATTCGAGAAGGGTATCCTTCAGGACCTCCATCACGGGAGGCGGAGGAGCTTCTTGAGGTATAGGGACAGGAGAATCTTTCTCCAAGTCCGAGGAATATGAAGAAACAAGAAGAACATGAGGGGTGTGAGATCCATTCTCAATGGAAAAGACCTGGTGCACTGCAGACGGGGCCAGCTCAACCGATCCCACGACCAATGGTTGGTCGGGAATGGATTCCTGAATTTGAATTTTTGGGGGAGCGGGATTGACCAAGGATGACTTTTGACCAATCATAGGATCAACTGGTGAAGGAATCAAAGACAGCTTCTTATAACCAGCTGGGAGGCATGGTTTAGAAACAATTGAGTTGTCCAAAACTCTCTTGGCTTCGTCCATATATGGACAAAGGTGAATGGCATGATGCCCTTCACACAACCTACAGGGATTGGTAATCTTACCCTGCTTCTTAGGAGCCTTATCATCGCCAACTGAAGACGTGCCCCCAACTTGACTCCCAGAAGCCAAAGGCAACGATGGGCGACCGTTGGACCATACTTCGAGCACCTTGGGAATGCCAGGGCAATCTCGAAGAAGATGGTCTCCTGTGCACAACATGCAAGGGAACTTGACTTTCTATGGAGGGTTGGAAGGTTCATCAAGAGGAGATGTTTCGGAGGTGATAGCTACAGCCTTAGCCTCTTTCTTATCAGACTTCTTCTTCTTTTTCTTCTTCTTCTTCTTCTTAGCCACCTGGTTACTTGAATCTATACTTTCACCAGGCGAAGTAGAAGAGGAGGACGTAGAAACAGGCGAAGAAGGGGAGAGGTCCACCTTCGAATCAACATGGCGTTGTTCAGGTGGAGGAACTGATTATACAATAGCCGAGACATTCGGGACCATAGAGGTTGAAAACAACCAAACGGGCAACCCAACAGTTAACCCAAGAAGGGACAACATTGCCAGAACAACATTTCAAAAGGAGGAAAGGCATTTAAGATTCATCGGAGGGGATTCTGACAGAACTTAAAAGTTGCTATTAGAAACGACCCAAAATAACACCTTGACAGTTCAATAACCTTCTAACCAAAGAACCTTTCCAGAAGTTAAATTTTAAAACATTGAAATGTACCTCATCGTTTATATTTTAAGAGGCCAAGAAACGAGTAAAGATGATTTCATTCTTTCACTAAACAAGCGTGAAAGGACAAGCGCTTGATGATCTTTTCAAATTTAATGAGTCAGAAAAGATCGAAATGACTGCTCTGGAACTCTAGGCAAAAGGGTGTACCAGATATCCGTGAACTGCAATATACACCTTGGTTAAAAAATGAAAGAGAAATCAACCAAGGACTTGACGTACGTGCAGGCAATCTCCCCGAATGTTGTGTTCGGTGTATCACGGGTATAAGGTGGCAGACTTGGCTTCCTACAGATAAAGGATAGCAACGTAGTGGGGTCTCCCTTTATATACGTGATGGTACAGGGAGCACAAGTCCATACTAATGCTGTCTAAAGCCAAGAGGCGAACGACAGCTACTAGGTTTAACGACGCCGAAACACGTCACTAGCCTAGACCTCTAGATATTTCGTTAATGTTTCAATGCTGCCTTCAGGTAAATTGAATAAATTTTAGAGTTGATCTTCAATTATGTCTCTGTTTCAAGGCCCTACCGCATGTCATCTGACAATCTCCTATATGCAGCTATATGAGAAAAGAAAACTTTTCAATTCGATGAATGCTATCTAGTTAAGGGAAGAGCTTCAAACAATGATGCAACAGACAACAATACTGAAAACGAAAATTTTCCCAAACTAGATGACTTTCACTATCCAAAAGTAATTTCAAACATTCAACAATGCGAATAATGCAATGTAATCTATGCAAAATCCTCTTTTTTGAAAACTATGCAATTGTAATCTATGCACAATTTCCTTTTTCTTTTGAAATGATAAGAATGCACTTAATACATTTTTCGATGAGAATCTACTTAATGCATGCTTTTAATGAAACAGAATGCACTCAAAGCGAGTTTTAGCTTTCAATCATTAAACAATGTGATCTAAGTTCAATGATAAATCTCAAAAAAATATTTTTCAATGTAATGTGATCTAATGCATTTTAACGAAAAGCAAACTATGAGAGGAAAACTAAATGAACGCAAATCTTCTTAATGGAAGGATGAATGCAAAAAGGATGCAAAACCACACTAAGAATGCAATCATTGTCTCAAAACACTTTGTAACGAAATTCCTCAAAAGGCTACTAGACATATGAGGTCAAGCACAAAAAGGACTTCCAAAGTATGAGTTCAAAACAAGGCATTCATTCCCTTTTACATCAAGCAATCATGGAAAGAATACATTTCAGCTGAACAATGAGCAATGTAATCTATGCTCATACAGAGAAAAGACCGAAAGGGAAAGACACACTGGTGACGGATTTAGGGAGAAAACTCAATTTTCACACACCCTGAAATTGGCACGACTTTCGTGGGTGAAACTAGCGCCAACTGGCATGACTTGCTCACTGACAACTAGCGCTAATGGCCAATTAGCGTGGGTTGCTAACTGAAAACAAGCACCAACGCCTGAAAATGAAAAAACAAAGAATTTCTCCCAACCAAGACCAGACTCACCACTTCAAGCAAAATATAAAACTAACCCAGAAGCAAAGTATTGACCAAAAAAACTCCCAAACAAGGGAAAACCCTAGCGCCTACAGGAAATGGCACAACTGTCTGGCTGTAATTAGCGCCAAAAAAGAGATGGCGCGGGTGATGAACTGGCAACCTGCACCAATGGGCGCGACTATCAGGGTGGAAACCGCGCCAATCAAGCCAACCATGAAAAGATGAAAATTTCGGAAAAGTAGAGGTCAGATCTGATCCTCTGGGGCTAAACAAACGTTTTACACCAGAAAGAGACAAGCCAGAAGAGAAAATCAAGCAGACATAAGCCAAAAGCAACCGAAAGAGACAAGACAAACTCCAATCAAAGTCTCCCCAGTGGAGTCGCCAATTTTTTGGAGAGGTAAATCCCCTCTGCGAACAGAGGCGATCACTACTAGCCCAGATCGGGTCTAGCAACAACTGAGTCACGCTAAGATGCAAGTTCCTAATTGCAAAAGACCAAGAAGCGACAAGAGACCTACCTTAAGTCCTACAATGATGTCGTTTGCGGGGAAGATGGCGATTCCATCCCTCGCTCTGGCAGATCACAATTCTCCCGCTCGATGCGATTGAACACCTGCACGTACAAGAAGGAACAACAAACAAACAAGCGTAAAACCTAATACATGCAATTATGTATCAGTCAGAAAAGATACAACTCATAACATCAAACATGAAAATCTGAGTGGAACCATAATCGAAGTCGTTTATATATTAATCTGAACAAAAAAAGATACAACCTAAGCTTTGACGCTGGATCTTCCTTCGGCGGGTTGAAAAAGGAGTACGTCTCGGTAAAGCTCGTCGGGGAAAAGGACAAGTATCTCTCTCTTCGGATGTCTGATGACAATCTCCTTAGCATTGATCCAGCTCTATTCAGGCTACCAAGACTACTAAGGCTCAACCATTCATCCCCTTCATCAATGGAAGATGGTTATATTTATAGAGGAGAGGAGGAGGTTGGGATCCCTACAATAGTGGAAGGGAGGCCTTATCCCTTGGGAGGTTCCCCATAAGGTGGAAACAATAGGCCAAAGGAGGAAGGTCGTGGTTATTCAATCGAAACCACTTCTCATGACTCATCCACTAAATTGTTGTAATCGAAACTTTGCCTCTTTTTAAAAAAACTTTCCATAAGCAGATTGGCGTGAGTGCTTAACTGGGACAGAGCGCCAACTGGCATGGGCTCAGTGTTAATTTTCCTCATTGGCAAGAGGACATAATGGGCTACCAGCGCCAAGGCAAAAACAGGTGTTTTTAGGGTCTCAAGCCAGAAATGATCACTATAAGGAACAAGTTGTCCTCATGGCAAGGGATGAAGATGCGTGTATTTAAAAGGCATGATACTGCCGATTTAGTCAACAGAAACGACTCTCCAATGGGTGAGATGGGGATTGGCAGGTAATGATGTCTGTGTATATATGTTTCCATAAGACTAGAAATAAATTCCACCATAATGCCATGTTTGAGCATTGAGGTAAATCAACCTATTTAATTTCCTAGATTATGCTAAATAAGCTCCACTTATTGAATCTTGATATCATCACCAAAAAATTATGCCACAAGAACCTAAAATATCATGCTTCTATCACAAAAATAACATATAAGGGTATCAGCATTACCTACCTATAACAAGGTAACTGAGGGAATAATATGCCTCTCTTCGTCAATAAATCTAATAAATGTAACATGTTTATGAAATGGAATCCTAAACTATATGGAACCAACAACATTTCTAAATTCGTCATTTAAAAATTCTCAATCCCAATTATTAAGTCAAAACAATTATTTGGAAAATGGCAATGCTCTAATCATGAGAATTGTATAATGAATGTTGCAACAAGAGCAGCCACTGTTACCAATTTAGAAGCCTATTTTCTTCAAAAAATTCAAAGTAAAACAATGGACTTGCATAAATTGGGCACACAAAGTTGTTTTCTACAGTGATTGAAGCATAAGATTACACCCATGAATACATGCAACTCGGCCAAACTTATTATGCTTACTTGCACAAGTAAATAAATCCTACATAACTGGTCAATGTAAAATTGTTTCCAACAACAAACCCCCCCCCCCCCCCCCGCCCGCCCCCCCCCCCCCCCCAAAACCCCTTTTTTTCATGATAGATTTAGATGATAAAAGCAACAACTGTCATACTAAAATTTTATCTATTTACACTTCAACAACATTATTAAATTCATTTTCACATTCATACAAAAAATTGCAGATGTAGGAAGCTATATCTATTGAATAATATATTCATAAATTTCTAGTACATAAAAGATACAATCATTAATACATTTAATCTAATGATATATGTACATAAAAGCTACAATTATTGAGGCATTTTGACAAACACTTTGACAAAATGCAATCTACAACCATTGAGGCTTTTTGACAAAACTTTGCAAGCATGCAATTTGCAACCATTGAAGCATTTTGTCAAACACTTTGCAAGCATGTAATCTACAACCATTCAGGCATTTTGTCAAACGCTTAGTAATAATTAATTTGAGATTATTCTCCAACCTATTTAGCTCATAAAATTCATAAATTGAAACTTCAATGTTGGCATCTTAAAACAGGGACTAAATAATCTTAATATTTCACCAAAAACTCAACAACAAGCAAACATAGTTGGCATCAACAATCAGAAAAATCACCCAAGTTCACGATTTAAGTTCTGAAAAGTATTTGTTTGGAATCAAATCGGGGGTTACAGATCCTTAAGGTATGGGTACCCCCTAATTTTGACTTGAATAACTACGAAACCACCCATTGATGCATTTTTTTTAAATCTAGCAAATATTCTAACTCCTGGAATCTCATTTATAGATTTTGTCAAATAGATGACATGCAAGCTTGAATCTACAACCATGCATAACAAATAGCAACAGAGAATTAATCTATAATTACTTATGTATTGTCTAAATGTTTTTCCTAACCATTTCATCTACTATAAGTGAATTCAAGGGTACTGCGATTCTTGAACTATTATTTTCACTCAACCATTCCTACAAACACATGGCAAGCATCTTAAGCTATTGTAATATATATAAAGAAACACTCCAAAATAAGAGTTAACTAGTGATGATTATTTTAATGCATTATGTATGCTTACTTTTTATCTACATTTGCAAGGATTGCAAGCACGTAATGACTGAAAATTGCCTCAATTATTTTCTCTAAAACTCTTTTTTTCCATCAATTTTTTACATTTTTATTTTAAGGGATGATCTAGTGATTCATCTAGGTATACTGTGTATATGTGTCTATTTCCTTACTTCTTCGGTAGGCTACAAAATTATTTGCATATATAATAAAAATAATAGCATTTCCCATTCACAGATTTTGCTAAACACTTGGAAACATATCATCGAACCCTTTCTAAAACATGCTTATAATTACCTATTTCAATTCAAATGAAACAAACCATAACTCATGAAACTCTTGTCCAGCTCCTTTGAAAATTATTTATTGTAATTACCTTTAGCAACATTTTTCTTTCCTTTCTCAAATGCTACAATACTAAGGTTAGTACAATAAACTACACTAGTAATAACTTCAACTTTAGGTCTAAACATCCATACATATAGACCACTCTTGGTATTCATTTTTAACTAGCCAATAAGATTCTAGATAACATAAGCTTAGACCAAATTAGATGTTTACAATAATTTAATTTTCTACTTTTTTTTAAGTTGAAGTTATACTGAAATTTCAGGAAAATTAGATTTATACATGATCAGAGATGCAACTCGAGTCGCTGAGAATATGATCCATATTTGATTCCTTAACCAACTCATTTGAAACATCTAGTTTTTCACCCAACCATATCCAAGGAGAACTTCTCACCCTTGAACCCCCGAGTTGTAAGAGCTCACTGTTGGAAATACTAAGAGGGAGGGTGAATTAGTATTCTTTTCAATTGTTAATTATTGCTAGTTAGATTCTTCACAATTAAAGACAGAGAGATAAATATAATAATGATATTAAGAATTAAAGAGAACTTCAATCCCTTTTTAATAATAGTATACAATAGATGAGAGAAGGGCACCAACCCTTTTAATGAAATAGGCACAAACCTATTTTCCAAGCACCAACTTGGACTTTGATGAGGCTCCTACCTCTAGGGCTTCGACCCTATCTTCTCAAGGCACCAACCTTGTGTTTATGGGCACCTACCCCAAGGACACCAATACCTCAGTCTTATTTTTAATAGAAAATGTGTGATGTGCTTGCTTGACTGTCATCAACAAGATTCTTCACTGTTATTTCCTTAGGTATAAGTAACAACCTTCTGTAGATACCGTTCGAGCTGCAATCTGAGGTGAGGTGACTATTCACTATTCAATTAAGAGTCCAAGCCACCATTGGTATAATTTCCCACAGGTCTGAGCAATGTTGTAGGTCTGATCCTAGCCTCCCACCGAACAGGTCCGAGCACTGATCAATGATGGCTATCTGAAATTTGAGCTGAGGTGAGGTCTATTTTACCACTGGAACAATCCAAGCTTCTTTTCCTCCACATATACGCAATCACAGGTGGCTGCCACAGTTCGGTATCATTGTTTTCTTAAGCTACAGGTCCAAACCTGAGCTTAAGCCTCTTCCACAACTTTGTCCGCAATAATAGGTTGAGCTGCTTATGTAAGATTCTGGGTCTTTACTTCAGGTCTAAGATATTAAAGATAACCCAAACACAGATTTAACCCAAACACTTCCTCCTCGACCTCCTTAGTTCACGAGTTGTGAACTCTTCTTACTGTTCTGAATTCCTGTGATGATCTTCACCAAAAATTTCTAACTCTGAAATGGATGAACGCGGATTTATATATATAGTAGTTTGTCCCTATGAAGAGACACATCCATTGGAAGAAGGGATGACATTATATGACTGCATAGGTCGGCTTGACTGTAAATATATTTTTTTATCTTTAAAATTCAGTTTCTCAAAAACTAATCGGAGTTTCAGGGCAAGTAAGAGCTTGTTGGAAAGAGGGAAAAATCCTCTTTAATATGGTCTAGGATTCATTGTGAAAGGATGCCTCTAAGGTGTCTAAATTTATTTTTCTTTGTGATTTTTCATAAAATTTTAGTGCAGAAGGTGATTGGGACAATAAGAGATCATTAGAGCTTCTTCATCATGGTGTGTCTCCCATGTCATCATATGTCATAGTGCAGCATCTATCAATCTTCCATTAAGAGAGCTCACCAAGAGAGCTTATATTCCATCAATGACAATTATTGACCAACAATCTTCCCCTTTGTCATTGATGGAAATATTATAGAATTCTCTCCCCCTTTGACATCAATGGAAAATGGAGTGCCCAAGTCCTCCCCCTATTATGTTGCTCCCCCTAACATACTGTACCCCTGACATGCTTCTTAATTTAATGTGATGCAAGAGAAAGACCCCCATCTTTTGGAAAAGATACTCAAATGCTTCTCGTGGAAGGGGTTTTGTAAATATATCCACAATTTTCTCTTTTGTATTGACGTATTCCAACCTGATATTGTGTTCAGCAACTTGTTCACAGAGAAAGTGGTATTTGATTGGAATATTTTTGGTTCTTGAGTGCATCACCGGATTCTTTGAAAGACTGATGGCGCTAGTATTGTCACAAAAAATAGTAATTGGTTGCTTAGTTTCTATGTTGACATCCTTCAAGGCTTCCTTCATCGATATAATTTGTGTACAACAATCAGCAGCAGCTATATTCTCGGCTTCAGCTGTAGAAAGGGATATAGATGACTTCTTTTTGCTAAGCCAATATACAAGACAATATCCCATAAAGAATGCATTTCCACTGGTACTTTTTCGATCATCCACACTTCCAGCCCAATCAGCATCAGAATAAGTTGTCACAATAAGATTTGAACTCTTAGGATACCAAAGACCGAAATCAGTCGTTCCTTTCAGATATCTAAGAATTCTTTTCACAGCTGCTAGATGGGAATGTTTAGGACTTGACTGAAATCTCGCTACCATTCCTACTGCTTGCATAATATCTGGTCTTGTAGCAGTTAAGTATAGGAGAGCTCCAATTATTGACCTGTAAAGAGTTTCATCTATTTGGGGGGTATCATCGTCTTTGCTTAATTTACAATATGTGGTCATTGGTGTGCTCATAGGTGCACAATCTTCCATCCCATATATTTTAAGCATGTCTTTAAGATATTTGCTTGAGATAAAAACATATCTGTAGAGGTTTAAGATATTTGTAGCCCAAGAAAGTAAGACAGCTCACCAATCATGGACATCTCGAATTTTTCGGACATATTTAGAGCAAATTCATGGCTCATTTCTTCATCATTGCTAGCAAAGATTATATCATCAACGTAAACAAGAGTGATCAGAAGTTTTTCCTTGTCTGTCTTCATGTAGAGATTGCTACAAGCCGCTCCCTTTTTTAAACCTTCTTGTTGCACATGATCCAACTTTGCATACCATGCTCTAGGGGCTTGTTTTAATCCATACAAGGCCTTTTTTAGTTTTCATACAAGGTATTTTCCTTCAGCAAGATCAAATCCTTCTGGTTGCTCCATGTAAACTTCCTCCTTGAGATCTCCATTCAGGAATGTTGATTTTACATCCATTTGATAAACCTTGAATCCTTTTGAGCAAGTGAATGCTAGAAACATTCTTATGGCTTCCATTCAAGCTATTGGTGCAAAGGTTTCTTCGAAGTCAATTCCTTCGATTTGCGATTATCCTTTGCATTCAAGTATGGCTTTATTTCTGATGATTTGTCCATCTTCATTCATCTTGTTTTTGAATACCCATTTTGTTCCAATTGTGTTTTTGTCTTTTGGGCGAGGTACCAGTTCCCGAGTCTCATTTTTTTTTATTTGAGACATTTCTTCTTCGATGGCCTCTATCCAATGAGGATCTTTGCTTGCTTGAGAAAAAATTGCAGGTTCTATTAAAGATAATAGAGCCACATCATCTTTTCTAGGGGTGCTTATCATCCTTCTTCGAGTTTGGATTCCTTCATCTATATTTCCGATGACCTGTTCTTTTGGATGATATCTTTGAACAAACTTGATCTTGGAGGGAGTTTGTGAAGATTCATTTTGAGGTTCTTCATTCTCCTCTTCTTTTTTAGGTTCTTCTTCTTCACTTTGTTCAAAGAAAGGCTCAACTTCATGATCTTCAATTCCTTTTTCTGGAAGACCTTCATCAATATTTACATCAATGCTTTCCACTATTCTTTGTAGACTATAGTTGTAACATTTGTAAGCTTTTCTCCTAGTGGAGTATCCAAGAAATATTCCTTCGTCAACTCTTGAATCAAATTTACCTGGTGAGTCATCATTTATTTTTATGAAACATTTGCTTCCAAAAACCTTGAAATATTTTACTGAAGCAGGTCTTCCTTTCCATAATTCATAAGGATTATTTTCATTATTTGGTCTTAGTTGAGTTCTATTTAAGTTGTAAACTGCGGTGCCAACTGCTTCTCTCCAAAATTTTGGTTGCAAATCGGCTGCTAGTATCATTGTCCTTGACATTTCTTGAATGGTTCGGTTCCTTCTTTCAACTACTCCATTTTGTTGTGGTGTCCTAGCAGTAGAGAGTTCTCTTTCGATTCCATGCTCTTTAAAAAATTTATCGAAATCTTTTGAGGTGAATTCTCCTCCTCTATCCATTCTAAGACATTTAATCTTAGAATCTTTCTCATTCTCAATGAGAGCCTTAAGATTTTTAAAACATTCAAATTCTTCGGATTTATATTTTATGAAATATATCCACATCATTCTAGTATAGTCATCAAAAAATAGAGCAAAGTACCTTTCACCCTGAAGAGCTGGACTTCTAGTTGGCCCACACAAATCTGCATGAATAATTTCCAAAGGTTTTTTTGTTGAGAACTCCTTAGTTTTGTTGCTAGTTCTGGTTTGCTTTCCACGTTGGCATGGGCCACATACAACTTGATTTGGTTTGCACATTTTTGGAATATCCCTTGCTGCATTAATTTTGCTAATGTTGACTAAGTTATCAAAACTTGTATGCCCCAATCGCTTGTGCCATAACCAACTTTCATCTGTTTGACTTAAGTAACATTTATCTTCTTGGATTCTACTGAGAATGTAAACATTATCTGGTGTTCTTACTCCTTTTGCCACAAGCTCTCCTGGGGATGAATCTCTTATTTCACAATTTTTTGTACTAAAGACAACATTATGTCCTTGGTCACAAATCTGGCTGACACTTAAGAGATTGTGTATGAGCCCTTCTACCAGCAAGGTATTTTGAGCTTTTCCTAGTCCATTAACAAGGGTAGCAGTCCCTTTTCCAGTGATTTTAGCATATCCACTTCCAAAGGATACATTTCCATTTTTCTTGTTCAATGAGATAAACTTCTTTTGGTCACTTGTCATATGTCTCGATCATCCACTATCCATGAACCAATGATTTTATTCACTATGAGCACATAGAGCTAGGCCACATTTATAAGTTTTGAGATTTACGTTTTTAGCTTTTTCCCTTTTGAGAGGGCAATTTTGTTCATTATAATCATAATCATCACATAATGAGCAAGATGGATCAAACTTAGCCAAAGGATCAAAGGAATTGTAAGTTTTGATTTGTTCTTGCTCTTTAGGCCCACGTAGTTGGTTTGGTTGATTATTCATTCTTGGTGCTTCATTCTTATGAGCCTTGCAATTCTTAGCTTGATGCCCAAAGTTTTTACAATTGTAACAATGCCCAAGAAAAATAGTTTGATACCTGTTGTAGTATACATAGCTTGAATCAACATTCGTCCTTGAAGTTTCTCTTTCAAATCTTGGTTTTGAGATGTGACCTTTTTCCTGAGATGACTTTTCTTCTTTTGGATGGAAAGAGAGTACATCATCATAACTTCTGGCATTATTATTCGTACTCGATGATTCTCCTTTGAAACCAATTCTAGACTTGTCATGTTGAGGTCTTTAAGTGTTAAGAATTTTGTCAAGAGCTAGAGAGCTTTGCCAACTCCTTTTGATTTGCTCCAATTCCTTTCTTAGGGACACTATTTCAGCTTCATGTTTTTCACAGATATCATCCTTCTCTTTTAACTTGATGTTCAAGAAGTCTTCCCTTATTTTTTCTTCCTCTCTTTCTATTTTGAGAGAAATTATCTTCTTTTGTAGGTTCTCATTTTCTTCAATGGCACTCATTAGCAAACTATCCATGTTTCTTTCATCTTCTATTTCTGAATCATCATCATTTGTAAATGTCGTGAATAGTGTTTCTTTTCTTCCAACATAATTACTTTCCTCATCTGATTCATTATCGCTTTATTTGTACTGATGCACATTTCTAGTTGATTTCCTCTTTATGACTACGAATTCATCTTCATTAGACTCATATTGTTTAGAGAATAAGTTCTTATTATTAAACCCTTTCTTCTTGTACATCATTCTTTTAGAGTCCTTTTCATCATCACTATCATGTTTATGAGGAAATTTTGCAGCGTAATGACCTATTCTTCCACAATTGAAACAAATAAGAGGGTACTTACCTTTTAGCTTAGATCCCCTTTTTAGTCTTCGTACAAATTGAGCTAACTCGTTTTCAGTATCTGATTCATCACTTTTGTAATTCCATCCCTTTCCTTCCTTTGTAGATTTTGAGGCTTTGAAAGCTGCTTCTTTGAAATTTGGGATCCCTTTCCTCATCTCATAGGCAATAAGAATTCCATGAAGTTCATCCATCTTGAGAGTATCTAGGTCCTTTATTTCTTCTATGGCACTTACTTTGGAGTTGAATCTGTCAGGAAGTGATCTCAGGATTTTTTGAACTATGGTGCTTTCTTCAATATTTTCCCCTAGTCCTTTACGAGAGTTAACCACTTCAGCTATTCTAAGGAAGTATGATGCAATATCTTCTTCGTCATCCATTTTCAGACTCTCGAATTGTCTTCTATAGGTTTGAATCTTTGCCTTCTTAACTTTGGAGTCCCCATCATATAGCAAAACCATTTTATCCCATACTTCTTTGGCTGAGTCACAGTTCATGAATTTCGTAAATTCAGAATCAGTGATTCCACTAGTGATGGAATTTAAAGCTTTCGAATTGGAAATGTAGGCTTTTCTTTCATTAGGATTAGTTGGAAGACTGGTGGGAGCTTTGTATCCATCCAAAATAGAGTGCCATACTTCAGGGCCAAGAGACATTAGATAGTAGGACATCCTATTTTTTCAGAAACTAAAATTTGTTCCATCAAAGATAAGGAGTTTCCCTGTTTCTTCCATGTTCTTCATTGTGCCTAAGGATCCTTCTTCCAGTTGTTAGGTTGATAATGAAGAAGCTAGCTCTGATACCAATTGTTGGAAATACTGAAGGGGGGTGAATCAGTATTTCTTTTCAATTGTTAATTATTTCCAGTTATATTCTTCACAATTAAAGACAAAGAGATATATATAATAATTATATTAAGAATTAAAGAGAACTTCAATCCCTTTTTAATAATAGTATACAATAGATGGGCAAAGGGCACCAACCCTTTTAATGAAACAGGCACCAACCTGTTTTCCAAGCACCAACTTGGACTTTGATGAGGTTGCTACCTCTAGGGCTTCAACCCTATCTTATCAAGGCACCAACCTTGTGTTTAGGGGCACCTACCCCAAGGACACCAATCCCTCAGTATTCTTTTTAATATAAAATGTGTGATGCGCTTGCTTGACTGTCATCAACAAGATTCTTCACTGTTATTTCTTTAGGTATAAGTAGCAACCTTCTGTAGATACCATTGAGCTGCAATCTGAGGTGAGGTGACTGTTCACTGTTCAATTAACAGTCCAAGCCACCATTGGGATGATTTCCCACAGGTCTGAGCAATGTTGTAGGTTTGATCCTAGCCTCCCATCGAACAGGTCCGAGCATTGATCAATGATGGCTGTCTGAAATCTGAGCTAAGGTGAGGTCTAGTTTACCACTGGAACAATCCAAGATTTTGTTCCTCCACAGATAACAATCACAGGTGGTTGCCACAGTTCAGTATCACTGTTTTCTTAAGCTACAGGTCCGAGCCTGAGCTTAAGCCTCTTCCACAACTCTGACTGCAATAACAGGTTGAGCTGCTTGTGTAAGGTTCCAAGTCTTTACTTCAGGTCTGAGATATTAAAGATAACCCAAACACAAATTTAACCCAAACACTTCCTCCTCGACCTCCTTAGTTCACAAGTTGTGAACTCTTCTTACTGTTCTGAATTCCTATGACGGTCTTCACCAAAAATTTCTGAATCTAAAATGGATGAACACAGATTTATATATATAGTAGTTTTTCCCTATGAAGAGACACATCCATTGGAAGAAGGGCCGACATTATATGACTGCATAGGTCGGCTTGACTGTAAATATATTTTTTTTATCCTAAAAATTCAGTTTCTCACAAACTAATGGCAGTTTCCGAGCAAGTAAGAGCTTGTTGGAAAGAGGGAAAAATCCTCTTTAATATGGTCTAGGATTCATTGTGAAAGGATGCCTCTAAGGTGTCTAAATTTATTTTTCTTTGTGACTGTTCATAAAATTTTAGTGCAGAAGGTGAATGGGACAGTAAGAGATCATTAGAGCTTCTTCATCATGGTGTGTCTTCCATGTCATCATATGTCATAGTGCAGCATCTATCAATCTTCCATTAAGAGAGCTCATCAAGAGAGCTTATATTCCATCAATGACAATTATTGTCCAACAATTTCATCTACTATAAGTGAATTGAAGGGTGTTGTGATTCTTGAACTATTATTTTCACTCAACCATTCCTACAAACACATGGCAAGCATCTTAAGCTATTGTAATATATATAAAGAAACACTCCAAAATAAGAGTTAACTAGTTATGATTATTTTAATGCATTATGTATGCTTACTTTTTATCTACATTTGCAAGGATTGCAAGCACGTAATGACTGAAAATTGCCTCAATTATTTTCTCTAAAACTCTTTTTTTCCATCAATTTTTTACATTTTTATTTTAAGGGATGGTCTAGTGATTCCTCTAGGTATAATGTGTATATGTGTCTATTTCATTACTTCTTCAGTAGGCTGCAAAATTATTTGCAGATATAATAAAAATAATAGCATTTCCCATTCACATATTTTTCTAAACACTTGGAAACATATCATCGAACCATTCCTAAAATATGCTTATAATTACCTATTTCAATTAAAATGAAACAAACCATAACTCACGAAACTCTTGCCCAACTCCTTTGACAATTATTTATTGTAATTACCTTTAGCAACATTTGGCTTTCCTTTCTCAAATGCTAAAATTCTAAGGTTAGTACAATAAACTACACCAGTAATAACTTCAACTTTAGGTCTAAAAATCCATACATATAGACCATTCTTGGTCTTCATTTTTAACTAACCAATAAGATTCTAGATAACATAAGCTTAGACCAAATTAGATGTTTACAATAATTTAATTTTCTACTTTTTTTTAAGTTGAAGTTATACTGAAATTTCAGGACAATTAAATTTATACATGATCAGAGATGCAACTCGAGTCGCTGAGAATATGATCCATATTTGATTCCTTAACCAACTCATTTGAACCATCCAATTTTCCACCCAACCATATGCAAGGAGAAATTCTCACCCTTGAACCCCCAAGTTGTAAGAGCTCACAAGAAGTACCAAAATATATCAGTAGAGATATATGCAAGGCAAGCTGAGGAAGATAAGTTTCACTTCCTCTCAATATCACTCATGGTAAACTCCATTGGGTAGAGCTACTTAGTAATTTATATTAGAATTTTGATACTCAGCCAAGTCTCCCCCTCTCACAATATTCTTTTAATCTCTCTGACTCTTGATATCACAATGCACCTCCTTCCCCCCAAGTGAGAATTCATGAGACATATATATAGGAGGAGAAAAACAATCTTGTCATAAAGGAGGAGTAATATGCATGCCTTGAGAAAAAGTAGCATATTCCATTTAGAGGATTGTAATTTGTGCCCTTAAGGAGAGGTATGCATGCTTTAGTTAAGGAGAGTGTAACATATGCATTAAAGAGAGCATAATAGGAATCGTTTATGACATGATTTTAATGAGAGTAAGGGGAATATTCCATGTATGTAATGTATAATTAAGAGAGGGAGTTATGTAGAGCCATGATATTCATCAAGGAGAGAGGTGTGAAGGTGACTTGTAATTCCTTTTAATAATAATATCATAGTCCTATAAAAGATAATAACAATATTAGTAATATTGATGATTAAGTCAATATTGAACTATTAGGATTGATTAGTGATAAGTTAAGTGATTTTCCTTCAACTATACTTGATTACCAATTGCTGCAAGGTGATTTACTATGTTTAGAAATTCATATTTGAGAAGGTAGACCTAACTTTCTATTTTTAGAAAGTCACTCCAGAATTGTCAGAAATGAGATAAGGAAACTCATCTCTGAGTTTCCCATGAGTGGTATTTTTCTTCCATATATTAGGGATTTCACACCCTATTGTATGCATCTTCGTGCCTTAGTAGATTGAGGACTCTGCGCCTTGATCTACTCCAAAGATCCAAGATTCCACACCTTGATATTTTTAAATATTCAGGACTGTGTGCCCTAAAATTTTTCTTAAAGTTCCAAGACTTCATGTCTTTATCTTTCATGGATTTAAGACTCCACGCCCCAATTTCCATGGCTTCTCATATACTCTGCTTTGAAACTTCGTGCTTCACCTTAAGGTACTAATTGTAAGCTCATACCCATATGATGGTTCATTGGTAAGGTCTAGTTCCAGGACCAAGAATTGTGCATGACTTCCTTAGTCATTTTGGTTTTGAGGAAATGACTTCCACAATTATGTATAGTTTGAACATCCTTGTTTTCAAACAACCACGCCCCTGCCATATCCTGCTCTATACAATATTAAGCATATAAAATTATACAAATAATGTATCATGACTTCCATAGTCATTTATAATTTGAACATCCTTGTTTACAAAAGACCAGGTCCCTTGCCACATCCTGCTTAGTACAACATTAAGCATATATAATCATACAAATCATGTATCATCCATAAATCACAATTAACCTTATGCTCCACATAACCATTATCATCTATGGATTTATGTGTCTCAATATTGGATCACCATACATGTTATACATCTATGTCCAAACTAGGATACCAAAAGAGAAAACACCGATAATATGCAATTTACCAAAATCAATCTTTATCATAAGCATGTATCGATCGTGTCACCCTAACAAAGTATATAACATACAATCATATACATAAGTATGAAATGAAAAATATTTATATCATTGCATCAAAATCACCCTCTCCAACTGTCATTAAAGATATCTCACCAAGAAGGGATACTACAAAATAGAAGATTTCATTTTCGTAGCTGAAATTAGAGGGCCATGTCCTAACTTGGTGGGAAAGGCACATGGATACCTTGAGGTTGGAGGGAGAGCCTCTAGTGAATGAGAGGGATCACTTTAAAACCATCATAACGATAGAATTTTACTTTGTTGGGTATGTAGACCGATGGATATGGCAGCAATACTTTACGGAAAAGGCAGAGGTAAAGTGTTTGAGAGTACACCACAGAGTTCAGAAAAATGGCCATAACGTTGAGTATCTCCCCAAAGAACCCATATGTACTCCTCAAGTATTTGGGGGGTTTATAAAACCATATTTGGAAGCAAGTGATGTTGTTTAATCCCATATCGGTGGATGAGGCTTTTGTATAAGCACAATGCCTAGAGAACATAGGCCTGAAAAAAGGGAAATCAAGTGGATCGAAGTCGAAGGAGAAACATGAAATTTTTAAGGAGGGGAAGAAGAAACATAAAAGGGGAAATATAAAAATACTGCAACCACGACACATTAGTGCAAAAAATCCCAGCAACCTCTACAACATTGATGACCATACAAAGGAGAAGTGTTGGAAGTTGCATCCATAGCTTAACCCAAAGAACAAAAATAAAAACAATAAGAAGAAGAATCTCATGGCCACTGATTCGAGCAACCAAGTTGACATCAGCTCGGATGTGGTTGAGAATATCACATGTACATTAGTGCAGAAGGAGGTGAATATAGGAAGCCTTTAATGACAAGAAAAGAAAGAAATGACCAAACTATTCCATATAAAGATACATGTTAAGAAGACAAAGATTGATGCTCTATTTGACTCAAGATCGCAAGTGAATCTCATTGCAACAGAGTTGGTCAAGAAGTTGGGGATGACATTTCATGATCATCAAAGCCCATATCCATTGGGATGCGTAAATAAGGATGCAGAGTTGAAGGTAGCAAAACAATGCAAAATTATATTTGTTATTAGTGATGATTTTATTGATGAAGTAGAACTAGATGTGGTTCTCCTTGGTGTATGTGGAGTCATGTTTGGGAGTCCCTACATATACATGTGAGATGCAACATTCATGCAAAGAACCAACTAGTATCGACTCGTCAAGGATGGAAAATCGTTCACCATTAACACGCACAAAGGCAAGTCAAAAATTTCACTACTAAGTGCCAACCAAGCCAAGAAATTGATCAATTCTAGCAAGAAGTATGATTTATTTTTTTTAAGAGAAAATTAGTTTGTATAAGAGCCAATAAGAGGAAAGGCACACCTGGAGGGGTGTACTAAGAAATAGAAACAATGACATGGATAGTTTATACAAGTATACAAGGATTTATTCTGGGAGCCTAAAGGGTTACCAACTAAGAGAGAATTGGAGCAAGAGATCCAACTATTTCTAGACTCCCCATTACCAAACATTGGGCTATAAAGATAATTTTTTATAGACTAAAGTGAGGTGAACAAAAAATTGCAAAAACTATTGGAATAGGGTGCCATTCAACCGAGTACATCACCATGTGGGTCACCCATAATCATTGTGCCAAAGAATGGTGGGAGTTGGAATATGTGTATAGATTACAATGCATTTAACAAGATCGCACTCAAGAAAAGGTACCCCCTACCAAAGATAAATGATCTAATGGATCAGTTAAAACAAGACAAATACTTCACTAAGTTGGACTCAAAGTATGGATATCACCAGATTCAAGTCAGAGAAGAAGATACCTGAAAGATTGCCTTTAAAACCAAGAAAGGTTTGTATGAGTGGTTAATCATGCCATTTTTCCTATGCAATGCACTAGCTATGTTTATGAGATTAATGAATGATTTATTGTGCCCTTTTACAGATTCATTTATTATCATCTATTTGGATGATATATTCATATATAGTGCTACATGGGAGGATTACATGTCACATTTGACGCAGGTGCAGGAGACATTAAAGAAGCACTAACTACTAGTAAATACCAAGAAGTGTGAGTTTGCACAATATCCTTTGGTGTATTTTGGGTATGAAATAGGTGGAGAAGAGCTGAAGATAGATCTTTCGAAGATGGACGTCATGATGAAATGGGTGGTGTCTATTAATCTTTCTAAGGTTATTAGTGTTAGGCCTCTGTAATTTTAGCAGATTGGCAAGACTAAAGCTGCAGAGACAACATTATGAACCACTTTGGGATTCTAGGATCTAGCCCTCCTGAATCCAGAGAGGGATCTCTCAATAAGTGCAAAGATTGATTTATCTTTAAGGTTTTTAGGTATGATATTAGGCTAGTTATGAAGAACAAGGGTTTTTTGTTTATTTGGATGGTTGAGCATGATTTTTAATTGAGTGGAAAGTCCTAAAAATGAAAGAGATTCAAAGGGGTGAAGATGTGAACAATCAAAACAATATTTAGCTGATAGGATAGATATGAAGCAGGACTTAGTCCATTGGGCTATGGAGTCATAAAATGGTTTAATTGTGCAACAATTTCAAGAGTGGTCCAAGGGGCAAGTCATCTATATCAAAAGATCTTTTAGATTAAATGATGGAATGGAACATTAAAAGTGTTGAAAGGGTGGAAGAAGTCAATAATTTCAACAAGGATTTATCAACTTTCCAAACAAGAAAAGCCTTTTAAGAAACTTTTTGAAACCAACCAAAGACAGGGCTAACCTTAAACTTCTTTGGACAAGCTTGTATTAAAGCTAACTTATCAGACAAACAATCCAGTAATCCACATGACTACTTTTAGAAAGGATGAAAACAGATAAGAAAACAAAGTGCATCTTGAGATCAAGCAAGATATATTACAATCTAAGCCTGCTTCAACATACTCTTTAGGGAAACCTTCAAAACAACCTTTGGAGAAAGAAACTAGAAGACAGGGCAAACCATAAACTTTTCTAGTCTAGCTCTACTCAGCATATAATGAAAATATCTTTCAAGAACTTCCTTTCAAGTTTTTCACATCAAGACAGGGACAAACCAACATTCCTTGATAATTTTTACACTTAAGTCATTCTTAAAAACACAATTGGAGGAAAACATAAAGATAAAGCTTATCAGTGAGAGTAGGGTACCTTTAACAGTAAATCCTAGCTCTATATTTGTTGTTCTTTATCAGAGAAAAGGTGAAAAAATGGCATACATGAAAGGAAAACAATAACAGTAAGAGGTACTTCACCAATGATATAGACCAGGATCCCAAGAATCAGCTTGTATATTGATGTCAATCCAGTTACATACTTCAAGTCCAATGTTTCAGTACAACAATCATCTTTTATTTTCAGCCTAACTTACTTGATCACAGACAGAGCTTCAAGAGCCTCTGAAAACTATTTACATGTAGAAAGTTTCGAGCACAAGTATTATATCAAAGTCTAGCAACCAACCCTTTACAATGTGCTCCTCGAGGAGATTTTATAAGGAAATGAGGAGGTGGAAATGTTTCTAGGGTTTAAGTATCATTAATTCCATAATTAATGAAATTCCTAGCCTTGAAAACCATGCAAGGCACAAGGCAGGAACGCATTCTATCTATATCTTTGTTTCATAACTCTGTTCTACTTTTGAGGCTTAATGGATGAGAAGATTGACTTCAGGGCACTTTCTTATCTTTGTAATAACTTCACTGACAGTTGGTAATTTGTTCTTTCCTTGGTAATAACTATTCAGGTGTCTTTAGGAAAATATCTTCTGAATAGGCAATAATTATGCCTTCTATGATTCCTTCGAGACTGCAGGTGGCTTTTGGTAGCAAGAGAGGATTCAATTAGCCTCTGATGTGGCAGTGGAGGCTTCTCGGGTTGATAGATATCTTTGATTTTCCCTAAAACACCGTTAATTTTCTTTAATCCTGTGTTATAGGCTTAATTAGGCCTAATTTCTGTCTTCTGGTCTTCATACGGTCTTCAACTGAGTGGATTAGGATTTTGATAGTCAAATTATTGCCGTAATCCCTCAAAAATGTGTTTAAAACCTTCAATCATTGATTTCTGCTTTGATCTTATGCTGTAAAACTGATACTCTTTGTCTGATTAAGGTTCGCTGTGTTTTTATTGCTTTTGCAGGTGCGCAGAGGGTTTTATAATGTTACCATTGCTCATGAGGCATGGATAAATCATAATTCTGAACCATGTAGATTGATCTTTTTCATGAATAGTGGCCCGAGGGATCGTCATCCCCAGCCTTTGATTTTCTTTTCAAACAGTTGAGAAACCTTTAAAACCTGAAAAAACACAAAAAAGTTAAGAAAATCTGTGAAGGAATAGGATAAGGCTGCTTTGGAGGTTAGGTTTAATCGTGACCGTTGGATGAAATCAACCAACGATCAGGATTGCTTGCTGGGGTCAACAGGGGAGTCGGTTGTATGAATGAAGGTACGATTAAGTCTGAACCTTTGATCTTGGTTTATCAACGGTTGAGATCAATCGGGAGTTTATAATGCAGAGGGGGTAACATTATAATAAAATCGAAGAAAATGTAATGAAAAGGGGAAAAACCTTTTGCAAAAGCAAAAATGGGGCTTAAATGAGATTTGGGGTCACAGAATGATCTGGGCCGTTGGATCAGGTTGATCAACAGTTCGAATTTCTTGAACGAAGTGCTTGGGGGTTTGGATGATGGGCAAATGAATGGGGGAAGAATTTAATCAGGGTCGTTGATCTTCAGAGATCGACGGTGGAGAATTATTAGTGAAATGATTTTGGGAGCAAAGGTGGGGCGAATGACTTGGGAGCGAGAATTAATATGAGCTGTTAGATCCTGGTAATCAACAGCCAGGATTAAAAACTGAAAGGCTAATGCTGCGGGGAAGGGTGGTTTGGCGGAAAACCATAATGGTTTTCGCACGACTTTGAAGTGGTTTTGAAATTTCTCAAATAAAACGCGATATGCCTCTGCGCTTAACACGTGTCTTTCAAAAAACCTCCCATTTCGCATTTTTTTGGAGTGTTAACTCACATGCACAAAAAAAATGTGAAACAGGTTTCTAACCGTCGGATCAAAGGTTGGAGATTCGACGGTGGGAGTGAGAGCGCGATGGGATAAGATGCATGGGCGGAAAATGGTGGGAAGGGTCAAGGAAGTTTAGATCTCGACCGTTGGATCATGTGAAATAAACGGTCGAGATATATTAATGAGGGAGATAGGTCCTAAAGGAGTTGGGCCTATCGGATTGAATATGGACCGTAGGATCTAAACGATTGACGGCTCAGATTTAATCTCGGGGTAATGAAAGCAATGTGAGATGGGGGGTCGAGCGGAGATTGGGTGTAATAAGAACCATTGATCTGCAAAGATCAACGGTGGATCTTCACCGAGGAGTTTAAACTATGGGGCTTTGTGAAACAACAAAGAAAGTCGGGTTTGATCTAGACCATAGGATCTATGAAATGGACAGCACAGATTTGATCACAGGATCGCAAATCGATGGAGGCAAGGGGAAAGCACAAAGGGAATGCGTCGATGCGATTAAGCGCGGGCCGTTAGATCTAGGAGAGATCAATGGTCAGGATTGAATCGATGAGTTTTAATGTTGGAGGGCTATGGCGGAGCGTGATTAAATCTGAGCCGTCGGTTCTTGTGGATTCGACGGTTCAGATTAAATCGCAGGATCGCAATCGGAGGAGGGAAAGGGAATGGATAAACGGTTTTTTGCAATGCGATGGAGCGAGAGCTGTCGATTTTAAAACTAAATCGACGGTGGAGATTAAGTCATGAAGGCCAAAGGCAGAAGGGTGGTTTTTGGAACAGGGAGAAATATGGGTTGTTAGATCTGGGTGCAATAGAGCATATCAACGGTGGAGAATTGATCGCGGGATCGCATCGGCGGGAGGGAAATAACAAAGGGTAAGAATGAATATTTGCGATGCAAATGTGGATTGACCATCGGATCAGAGGGGCGATCGACGGCTGAGGTTTGATCGCATCGCAAATATTGAAAGATATGAAGAAAAGGGAGGACCCGAAGTGGACTTGCAATGCGATGATCCGATGACTGTTGATCGGTTTAGATCGAAGGTCAATATTTGTTACAAAGTCGAATTGTCGGGTTTTATTAAAACATAATGAAAAGTTAGATTTTTTATAAAATACAAAGGAGGAAAAGGTTTTGGACGGGGGTTTAAGGACTTTTAGCGCCCAGTTGCGGGGCTTATGGTCCCATGAGAGGCGGGGGTTATAGAAGTTAAGCCCTCAGGGGGCTAAAATTCTACATAATGTAATATAAGTGTTTTTAGGCTAAAAATAGGGTTTTTAAGCCAATTTGAGGGTTCTGATAGGGGAATGAAGGCTTTTTAAACCAAATAGTAGGAGACCAAATGGTTTTTAAAAGGGTCTTGAAGTGATTTCAAAGGTTAAATGAGACTTATAGAAGGATTTTTATGAAGAAAAAGGGGATGAAAATGGAGGTCAATTATGAGTGAAAGGAGGGGAAGAATGAAGGGGAAAATGGGTTTTTTTAGCAGTATTTCTCCTTGCAAATAGCAGATCTTTCAAGATTATGAGGGAAATAGCAGTGAAGATTAACTAAAGGATAATTTATCTTCATAAGACTTCAAGAACTCACAATTTGGCCATAAAATTGTTTCTTGAAGGCTTAAAAAATGATCTAGCCACCATTTGATATGACAATTTTTTATAGGTGGCTAACAATTAGTTTCATTGGGGTGGCACAGTACCTGAGGAAACTCATAGCCTCATTTTCAGAAGTAGCAATGCCACTCTAGCCATAACAGTAAGTGGCAAGAATTCATAGTGGGGAAAGGTTAAAAGAGGCCTTTGAGGAGCTAAAGAAGAAGATCAATCAACCACCAGTTCTTGCATTACCAGACTTGCAACAACCCTTTGAAGTGGAGACAAATGTGAGTGGGTATTCTATGGGTGTTGAAAATTAGTATCTCAGGGATGAATTTCTAAAAATAGAAAATCCAAAAATAGAATTTATAAAAATAGAAAGTCTAAAAAAAAATTCTAAAAATAAAAAGTCTCAAGTCTCAAGTATGACTTTACAAAAATAGTAAATCACCTTGCATCAATTGGTAATCAAATATTGTTGATGGAAAATCCCTTTTGATCATTAATCATTCTTAATAGTTCAATTTTGACTTAATCATCAATATTATTATTATTATTCTTATGATGTTATTATATTATTATTAAAAATAAATTCAAGTCTCTCAATCATGTCATATGTAGCTCCCCTCAATTAATGCATATGTTACTCTCTCTCTCTTAATGGATCCATTCATCTCTCTCTTTAATCCTCTTATGGACCTCTTAGACTCTCATACACACTTTAATTAATCATCATAAAAAAATTCATCTTACACCTCTTTAATGCATAAGTTAAACTTATCTTCTAAATGCATTTACACTCCTCTCCTTTATGGCATAAGTTACAATCTTATTTTGGCATATGTAACTCCTCCTCGGTGCATGTGTATTGATCCTCCTTTATGTCAATAATTCATTGCCCCTCCTATATATATGTGTCACATATCATCTCACCTCACTAACTTGTACATTTTGAATTCAAACTTGTAGAAATTATACAAATATATGTATATCAATGGATTCAATTCAATCAAGCAATGTACTAAAGCTTGATACTGAATCCTTCTACAAATCAATTGCGGAAAATAAACACAACCGCCAATCACAAAAAAGTAAAGAAAGAATCAAATCAAACCACAACACAAATAATTTCTTGGGGAAAGCTTGCTGCTCAAAACCCCTTTATCTTCTATTGTATATTCACCGTGGATGTTGGAAATACTGAGAGGGGGGTGAATAAGTATTTCTTTCCAATTGTTATTTTTACCAGTTAAATCACTTATAATTAGAAAACAAAAAGAACAATAAGAATAAATTCTTTTATTATATTCTTCAATAAAATATGTACAATAGGTGTAGGGCCCCAACCCTAGACGAAGACACCGATCTTCAATCTTCCAGGCTCCAACCTGTTGCCAAGCACCAACTTTGACTATTGTGAGGCTCCAACCTCTAGGGCTTTGACCCTATCTATCCAAGGCACCAACCTTGTGTTTAGAGGCTCCAACCCTAAGGGCACCAACCCTTCTTTGGTTCAGGCTCCAACCCTAAGGGCACCAACCCTTCTTTGGTTCAGGCTCCAACCTAGATTCTTGAGGACACCAATCCTCTAGGGCTCCAACTCTCTCTTCCAAGGCACCAACCTTTTCTCTATGAGGCTCCAACCCGCAACATCACTTCGTCAAAATATCACTAGTTATTCTTCATGGCTCCCAAAGTCTTCTTCAATGAGCCCTGACAATCTTCAGCAATGCCTTCACTTAGTCTCCACGTCACATCATCAATGACAAACTTTTCTTCTTAGAAGGTATCACCACTACTCTTCATAGTACCCAAACAATTTATCCAAGTTACCTCATGATGGCTTCATCAATGCATCATTGTATTCCAAGATCACTCAAGGTTTCTCAACAAAATATGTTCAATTTGGAACCTTCTTAAAGGTCATTCCATGAGGGGTTTAGAAATGCATTACAAGGTCAACCAATGTCCTCAATAATTTCTCCACAATATGATTCTACAAGTGTCTTTAATAGGTATGAACACCAAATCTTTAACAAGTTACTTCAATAAGACTTCACTTCTTCAATATGTTTTCAAATGGCTCCAAGATCAACTCTAAGTATTCAACACTTCAAGAATATGTCTATCAATTCCTTTGTAATCCCTTAGAGACAAGGTAGAGGACTGTCTGATTTTCTAGACAGTGATCCAAGCCTCCAAATATTGTTTCCAAAGATTTATTCAAATTCTGGTTCTAGTCTTCACAAGTATTGCACAAGAAATGGCTTCCAAAAATGTCACTTAAGTTTGCTTCTGGTCTACAATACCCTGCTCCAAAGAATGTCTTCACCAACTGCTTTAAAAGTAGACAAAATGTCTCTTAATTATGCTTTATAAACTGCTTCAAATACAACTTCATATACTTTCATAAAACACCCTCTAGAATTGTCTTCAAAAAACACTTGACAGCTGCTCCAAGTATGCTCTAAACAGTGCCCAATAAGCTGCTCTCAAAATATCTCAAGAACAATGCTCAAAAGCTTCAACGATGCTAGAAAAAGGTTCCAAACTATGTATCACAGGTCTGTAATGTTTTATGCACTGATCTGAACTGCCCACAGATTTTTCCTCAAATAGAAACCTTTCAACAGAACTATTATGAACCCACAGACTACCACAGATGTTGTCCAAATTTTGAGCCTTCAATGAGCTTTAAATAGTTACTTAAGTCTGATCTAACTCGAGCTCTGTCTTGAAGCTACTCCACGATTCTGTTATAAATCCGAAGTCTCCTACAATGTAGTTTCTCCATAGATCCAAAATACCACAGAAGTATTCCTCCTCAGCCTTCTTAAAAAATTACCCAAACAGTGTCTTATAATGTGCTCCTCGGCCTCCTTTTAATTCTGTACTCAATCTAAGAAAAGATCACCAAAATATGATGGCTAAAATGAGGATGAAATTGTGTATTTATAGTGTTTTCCGCTCATCAAAGTGAAGGGGCACATCTCTGGATTAGGTCGACATGAATTTGTGAGTGTAGGTTGACTGGCTGTCAAAAAAAATTATTTTTTAACTTGAAAATTCAGTATCTCAAAAACTATTTGGAATTTCGGGGCAATTAAGGGCTCATAGGAAAGAGGAAAAAATCCTCTTTAAGATGGTCTAGGTCTCATTGAGAAAATATGTCTCTAAGGTGGAAAAAAAATGTTTTTCTTTGGGACTATCTTTAAATTTTATGTATAATTTTTTTGGGACAACAAGGTCATTAGGCAAAAATTGTGCAAAGGCTGATTAGGACAGCAAGTTCATTAGGGCTCCTTCATTGTTACGACTCCAAGTTCTTAATCATGGTGTGTTATCATGCTTGTCATCAATGTCATCTATGTCATCATGATAGTGTAGCATCCAAGTCATGTCATGTAATAGTGCAGCGATATGTCATCCATATGTCAAAGTGCAACATCCATTAATTTGCCATCATGAGAGCTTCAAAGTAGTCTTCCAACCACCATCCATATCATCAAATGAGATCTTCCAACAATGTCATCATATGCCATCAAGTGATCTCCAAGTCCTTCATGTCATGCAATCATTGTCCATGTCATCAAATGGTCCTCCATGTCATCATATAGTTTCCAACCATTGTCATCAAGACCTTCATCAAGAGGCCATCATCAATTGTGGTCATTCATTTAGTGTATGACATCATCAAGTGTATGACATCATCAAGTGTATGACTCCATATGTCATCACGGGTTAAGGTATAGATCATCAAGGCACATGCAACATTATAGTTAGTTCAAGGACTTCTTCATTAGTGGTTTCACATCTTCATGGTTGACATCTTCATTGATGGCATCCTTGTCAAACAAGAGTTAAGTCATCATCATCTAGAACCAGGAATCTCAAGAATATTTTCCATCTCAGCTAGTGCCATATTGACATCAATGACAACCTTGATTAACAATCTCCCCCTTTTTCATTGATGGAAATATTGTTTCCCTTCATCGTTCTCTCCCCCTCTGACATCAATGGCAAATGGGGTGCCCAAGTACTCCCCCTATCACACTGCTTCATGTTGCTCCCCTTGCCATGGTGCTCTTTCTTCTGGCAATGTGGTCCATGATAGATGTGACCACATTTATTCATATGATGAACCGACTCCCCTTGCTTGCATAAACTCTTCTAGCTCAAGAAAGACTTCTTGCTTTGTGATCTAATGGAAGACAGTTTCAACAATGGTCCATCGGGTGATATGGGATTATGTTCTTCAATGCTCCCAAAAGATGATCTAAAAGATGATTTTCCACGTAGTGCCCTTTCACGAAATGATCACAAACTCCCCCTAATTGTATGCATGGTCTCCTTTTTGGCAAAGTCTCACCATCAAATACTTCGAATATCAAGGATGACTTCATCAAGTCAACAACACGTGTTGTTGGCTAGAGTGTTCAAGAGAATAAATTATTTTATTATATTCTTCAATAAAATAGATACAATAAAATATGTACAATAGGTGTAGGGCCCCAACCCTAGATGAAGACACTGATCTTCAATCTTCCAGGCTCCAACCTGTTTCCAAGCACCAACTTGGACTATTTTGAGGCTCCAACCTCTAGGGCTTTGACCCTATCTATCCAAGGCACCAACCTTGCATTTAGAGGCTCCAACCCTAAGGGCACCAACCCTTCTTTGGTTCAGGCTCCAACCTGGATTCTTGAGGACACCGATCCTCTAGGGCTCCAACTCTCTCTTCCAAGGCACTGACCTTGTCTTTATGAGGCTCCAACCTGCAACTTCACTTCGTCAAAATATCACTGGTTATTATTCATGGATCCCAAAGTCTTCTTCAATGAGCCCTGAAAATATTCAGCAATGCCTTCACTTAGTCTCCACGTCACATCATCAATGACAACCTTTTCTTCTTAGAATTTATCACCACTGCTCTTCATAGTACCCAAACAATTTATCCAAGTTAGGTCATGATGGCTTCATCAATGCATCATCGTCTTCCAAGATCACTCAAGGCTTCTCAACATAATATGTTCAATTTGGAACCTTCTTCAAGGTCATTCCATGATGGGTTTAGACACGCATTACAAGTTCAACCAATGTCCTCAAGAATGTCTCCACAATCTGCTTCTATAAGTGTCTTTAATAGATATGAACACCAAATATTTAACAATTTACTTCAACAAGACTTCACATCTTCAAGATGTTTTCAAATGGCTCCAAGATCAACTCTAAGTATTCAACACTTCAATAATATGTCTATCAATTCCTTTGTAATCCCTTAGAGACAAGGTAGAGGACTATCTAATTTTCTAGACAGTGATCCAAGCCTCCAAATACTGTTTCCAAAGATTTCTTCAAATTCTAGTTCTAGTCTTCACAAGTCTTGCACAAGAAATGGCTTCCAAAAATGTCACTCAAGTTTTCTTCTGGTCTGCAATACCCTTCACCAAAGAATGTCTTCACCAATTGCTTTAAAAGTACACAAAAATTTCTCTTAATTATGCTTTACAAACTACTTCAAATACAACTTCATATACTTTTAGAAAACACCCTCTAGAATTGTCTTCAAAAAACACTTGACAGCTGCTCCAAGTATGCTCTAAACAGTGCCCAATAAGCTGCTCTCAAAAGATCTCAAGAACAATGCTCAAAAGCTTCAACGATGCTATAAAAAGGTTCCAAACTATGTTTCACAGGTCTATAATGTTTTATGCACTGATCTGAACTGCCCACAGATCTGTCCTTAAATAGAAACCTTTCAACAGCACCATTCTGAACCCACAGACTACCACATATGTTGTCCAAATTCTTAGCCTTAAACGAGCTTTAAATAGTTACTTAAGTCTGATCTAGCTCGAGCTCTATCCTGAAGCTACTCCACAATTCTATCATAAATCTGAAGTCTCCTGCAATGTAGTTTCTCCACAGATCCAGAATAACACAGAAGTATTCCTCCTCAGCCTTCTTAAAAAATTACCCAAACAGTGTCTTATAATGTGCTCCTCGGCCTCCTTTTAATTCTATACTCAATCTCAGAAAAGATCACCGAAATCTGATGTCTAAAATGAGGATGAAACTGTGTATTTATAGTGTTTTCCACTCATCAAATTGAAGGGGCACGTCTCTGGATTAGGCCGACATGAATCTGTGAGTGTAGGTCGGTTGGCTGTCAAAAAAAAATATTTTTTAACTTGAAAATTCAGTATCTCACAAACTATTTGGAATTTTGGGGCAAGTAAGGGCTCATTGGAAAGAGGAAAAAATCCTCTTTAAGATGGTCTAGGTCCCATTGAGAAAATATGTCTCTAAGGTGGAAAAAAATATTTTTCTTTGGGACTATCTTTAAATTTTATGTATAATTTTTTTGGGACAGCAAGGTCATTAGGCAAAAATTGTGCAGAGGTTGATTAGGACAGCAAGGTCATTAGGGCTCCTTCATTGTTACGACTCCAAGTTATTCATCATAGTGTGTTATCATGCTTGTCATCAATGTCATCTATGTCATCATGATAGTGTAGCATCCAAGTCATGTCATGTAATAGTGCAGTGATATGTCATCCATATGTCAAAGTGCAACATCCATTAATTTTCCATCAAGAGAGCTTCAAAGTAGTCTTCCAACCACCATCCATATCATCAAATGATATCTTCCAACAATGTCATCATATGCCATCAAGTGATCTCCAAGTCCTTCATGTCATGCAATCATTGTCCATGTCATCAAATGGTCCTCCATGTCATCATATAGTTTCCAACCATTGTCATCAAGACCTTCATCAAGAGGCCATCATCAATTGTGGTCATTCATTTAGTGTATGACATCATCAAGTGTATGACTCCATATGTCATCACGGGTTAAGGTCTATATCATCAAGGCACATGCAACATTATAGTTAGTTCAAGGACTTCTTCATTAGTGGTTTCACATCTTCGTGGTTGACATCTTCATTGGTGGCATCCTTGTCAAACAAGAGTTATGTCATCATCATCTAGAACTAGGCATCTCAAGAATATTTTCCATCTCGGCTAGTGCCATATTGACATCAATGACAACCTTGATTAACAATCTCCCCCTTTTTCATTGATGGCAATATTCTGTCCCTTCATAGTTCTCTCCCCCCCTGACATCAATGGCAAACGGGGTGCCCAAGTACTCCCCATATCACACTGCTTCATGTTGCTCCCCTTGCCATGGTGCTATTTTTTCTGGCAATGTGGTGCATGATATATGTGACCACATTTCTTCATATGATGAACCGATTCCCCTTGCTTGCATAAACTCTTCTAGCTCAAGAAATACTTCTTGCTTTGTGATCTAATGGAAGACAGTTTCAACAATGGTCCATCGGGTGAGATGGGATTATGTTCTTCAATGTTCCTAAAGATGATCTAAAAGATGATTTTCCACGTAGTGCCCTTTCATGGAATGATCACAAACTCCCCCTAATTGTATGCATGGTCTCCTTTTTGGAAAATTCTCACCATCAAATACTTCGAATATCAAGGATGACTTCATCAAGTCAACAACACGTGTTGTTGGGCTCGTGTTGGAGAATAAATTATTTTATTATATTCTTCAATAAAAAATAGATACAATAAAATATGTACAATAGGTGTAGGGCCCCAACCCTAGACGAAGACACCGATATTCAATCTTCCAGGATCCAACCTGTTGCCAAGCACCAACTTGGACTATTGTGAGGCTCCAACCTCTAGGGCTTTGACCCTATCTATCCAAGGCACCAACCTTGCGTTTAGAGGCTCCAACCCTAAGGGAACCAACCCTTCTTTGGTTCAGGCTCCAACCTGGATTCTTGAGGACACCGATCCTCTAGGGCTCCAACTCTCTCTTCCAAGGCACCGACCTTGTCTCTATGAGGCTCCAACCTCTTGGGCTCCAACCTGCACCTTCACTTCATCAAAATATCACTAGTTATTCTTCATGGCTCCTAAAGTCTTCTTCAATGAGCCCTGACAATATTCAGCAATGCCTTCACTTAGTCTCCACGTCACATCATCAATGACAACCTTTTCTTCTTAGAAGGTATCACCACTGCTCTTCATAGTACCCAAACAATTTATCCAAGTTACCTCATGATGGCTTCATCAATGCATCATCGTCTTCCAAGATCACTCAAGGCTTCTCAACAAAATATGTTCAATTTGGAACCTTCTTCAAGGCCATTCCATGAGGGGTTTATACATGCATTACAAGGTCAACCAATGTCCTCAAGAATGTCTCCACAATCTGCTTCTATAAGTGTCTTTAATAGTTATGAACACCAAATCTTTAACAAGTTACTTCAATAAGACTTCACGTCTTCAAGATGTTTTCAAATGGCTCCAAGATCAACTATAAGTATTCAACACTTAAAGAATATGTCTATCAATTCCTTTGTAATCCCTTAGAGGCAAGGTAGAGGACTGTCTGATTTGCTAGACAGTGATCCAAGCCTCCAAATATTGTTTCCAAAGATTTCTTCAAATTCTGGTTCTAGTCTTCACAAGTCTTGCACAAGAAATGGCTTCCAAAAATGTCACACAAGTTTTCTTCTGGTCTGCAATACCTTGCTCCAAAGAATGTCTTCACAAACTGCTTTAAAAGTAGACAAAAATGTCTCTTAATTATGCTTTATAAACTGCTTCAAATACAACTTCATATACTTTCAGAAAACACCCTCTAGAATTGTCTTCAAAAAACACTTGACAGTTGCTCCAAGTATGCTCTAAACAATGCCCAATAAGCTGCTCTCAAAATATCTCAAGAAAAATGCTCAAAAGCTTCAACGATGCCAGAAAAAGGCTCCAAACTATGTATCACAGGTCTGTCATTTTTTATGCACTGATCTGAACTGCCCACAGATCTGTCCTCAAATAGAAACCTTTCAGCAGCACTATTCTGAACCCACAGACTACCATAGATGTTGTCCAAATTCTGAGCCTTCAACGAGCTTTAAATAGTTACTTAAGTCTGATCTAACTCAAGCTCTGTCCTGAAGCTACTCCACAATTCTGTCATAAATTTGAATTCTCCTGCAATGTAGTTTCTCCACAGATCCAGAATACCATAGAAGTATTCCTCCTCGGCCTTCTTAAAAAATTACCCAAACAATGTCTTATAATGTGCTCCTCGGCCTCCTTTTAATTCTGTACTCAATCTTAGAAAAGATCACCGAAATATGATGGCTAAAATGAGGATGAACTGTGTATTTATAGTGTTTTCTACTCATCAAAGTGAAGGGGCACGTCTCTGGATTAGGTCGACATGAATCTGTGAGTGTAGGTCGGCTGGCTGTCAAAAAAAAAAAAAAAAACTTGAAAATTCAGTATCTCAAAAACTATTTGGAATTTTGGGGCAAGTAAGGAATCATTGGAAAGAGGAAAAAATCTTCTTTAAGATGGTCTAGGTCCCATTGAGAAAATATGTCTCTAAGGTGGAAAAAAATATTTTTCTTTGGGACTATCTTTAAATTTTATGTATAATTTTTTTGGAACAGCAAGGTCATTAGGCAAAAATTGTGCAAAGGCTGATTAGGACAGCAAGGTCATTAGGGCTCCTTCATTGTTACGACTCCAAGTTCTTCATCATAGTGTGTTATCATGCTTGTCATCAATGTCATCTATGTCATCATGATAGTGTAGCATCCAAGTCATGTCATGTAATAGTGCAGCAATATGTCATCCATATGTCAAAGTGCAACATCCATTAATTTTCCATCAAGAGAGCTTCAAAGTAGTCTTCCAATCACCATCCATATCATCAAATGAGATCTTCCAACAATGTCATCATATGCCATCAAGTGATCTCCAAGTCCTTCATTTCATGCAATCATTGTCCATGTCATCATATAGTTTCCAACCATTGTCATCAAGACCTTCATCAAGAGGCCATCATCAATTGTGGTCATTCATTTAGTGTATGACATCATCAAGTGTATGACTCAATATGTCATCACGGGTTAAGGTCTAGATCATCAAGGCACATGCAACATTATAGTTAGTTCAAGGACTTCATTAGTGGTTTCACATCTTTGTGGTTGACATCTTCATTGATGGCATCCTTTTCAAACAAGAGTTATGTCATCATCATCTAGAACCAGGCATCTCAAGAATATTTTCCATCTCGGCTAGTGCCATATTGACATCAATGACAACCTTGATTAACAATGGAATCATGAAACAATTACAATGAACTCTTCTCACAAGATTCGTATGCACTCTCACAACTATCTCACACTAACCTGGACAAAATCGACCAACACCTAGCCAATTCTCAGCCTCTAATTAGCCTGTGTTTCTTGCGCAATTCATGTGGAATGCAATCCCTATTCTTTAGGAATTCGAGCCTTCCAAAATTTCGTAAGGATCATAAGAAATACAATGGATGTCTGGTTGCATGTGGGCAACCTACTAATCAAACAACAGATATTAATAGTAAATCATCAGTTGCATGGTAGATCATTGATTGTGAATTAAATAAGATTTAATTCACTTGATCTCTCACTAGTGAAACAAACAGTTACAACTAGTTCAACTGAATCTAACTCACCTAACTAATTTAACAGATTACTCATGCATTAAACTAATGCACCAACTACAATTCGAACTCCATGACTAATAGAATAACTTTGCATCCCTCACAAACCACCCTCGACTCGAAATACATGAGCTAACTGAGTTTATCACACTCAGTTAACTATTACAAGTGATTATGACATAAGATTACATTTTATTGTCCAATTTAATTAAGGGAAAATTAAATTAGATATTGCACCAATTTATTTAATTAAATTGGCCTTCACACTAATGTATCACTAGAACCTGTGGTCCCACACTAATGTGTGTGCTACAATTTCTTGTTGGACTTTCAACACTCCCTGTCAACAAGAAAGGGATTATCTGCCACCCTGATCCAGCCTCTATGTAATATTCCTAATTAGCTTTTAGCTAGTTATAATATTAAATTTTGTTTTTGTCAATAAGACAGATGAATAAGAGGGTAGAGGGACCCATAAATCTCTTTAGTAGGAATAAAACCACTTCTAGTGTGAAAGTGGATCAGCGTATCTAGTTGAATAAATCACCCCTTGGTGTGAATGGGAGTTTATGTATGTGGATGGGGTCAAGATTGACCAAATCAACATCGCAGTCATGGAGGTGGTGGAGAGATATTGAAGGACAACGCAGTCATAATAGGAGGGAGTCTCCATGAGAGTAGAATCTTTAATGAGTGGGACCAAGGGGTAGGAGGCTCACAAAGCATATAAAGAAGGGGATGGAAGCCATGGAAAGTGTTATCACCAAAATCGTGCCTGATTGGCTGCTCATCAAGTGGAATTTGAGTAACTATTTCATACCAATATTTTGGCTAAGGCTTAGCCTCCTCAGCCTAAGAGGGATCTCTCAAGTGTTAATGATATTGATTAATGATAAATATAGATGGCTAACTCTATGAATTATGTCTTGGTTTTGTTTCTTTGTAGGTTGAAAAGAGTCAATGACAGGGATAAAGATGACAAAGGCTCTCCTTGTGGAAGCTAAGGCTTGTATATAATTCAATGAAAGAATAACACATTCAGGAAAATCCCAATAACTTGAGGTTCAAAGGAAGTTAAAGCATGTAGCACACGAATTCTGAGTAATGAGACATCAAGGTATTGAAAGCAAAAATATTGAAAGAGATTTCACCATAGCTAAATACTTAAAGGAAGTTAGAGCATGAACAATCATGAATTCTGAGTAATAATCACTTAAACTATGGAAGAAAAACATTTCGAATGATATGACATAAACTCATTCAAATACACTAAGAATCTCAGGTGAAAGGAAAGTGGTATTGTTATTGTATATATCAGTCAATCCAAAGCTTTACAAAGTGGTATGCTTAGATAAAATTTTCCAACCTGCAGGTTGAAAATAACATCAGCATGTATACATTGGGCATTATGGAGTCATGGTTATCTTCAGCAAAATCAACACAGTCTACCTAGCATGGAATTCAAGGCATTTAGAGTTCAAGTCAATGGAATAAAACATGTAAAACAATGAAACACACAATCAGCTCAATTATGAAGGAATTCAGAGCATCATTGATGAATTCTGAGTATCATAATCAAACACCACTGCAATAGAAGAATTGAAAGGATTCCATCAAAACAATAACACACAGGAACTCCTCATGAATCTTGAGTTGTCTATGAAGAAACTATGTATTAAGCTGTAAAAAAGTGACATACAAAACACATTCTTTTGCTAATGAAATGTCCAACCTATTGTATTTCGACCTCATGCTTCTTTATATATCATTTAAAAAATAGGATTCCCTTATCCTCCACTAGAGAATTTGAATTCATAGTGTTTGACACCTTTCCTAATCATGAAACATGATATTTATTACAAATTGACAGCTAGAACCCTAATGAGAAATCCTATTCCAAATAGGACTAAAACTCTTTAATTTCCTCCTAACAACCTTATCTAATATTTATTACATCTTATGCCACCTGCATTTCCATGAATTCGAATTTGGATGATCATCTTGGACTTGAAGTAACCCTGCTGTAGATAGTAATGTTTTCCTAAAAACTAGGAAACATGTTTTCCTGCTTTTTAGCCCCTTTGATTCCTTTATCAGTTTTGAGTACTTTGATCATTAATAGATCAGGTCTACATGTGTCATGTTGCAAAAATTTCCCCATATATCTTTAATCCTCCAGCTATGCAGAAACTATAATCCGAACGATGCAAAAAGGCAGGATAAACCTGCGCTACGAAAGCAGCTTGGTTTCGTAGCGCTTTTAGTAGCGTAGTGTTTGACTCATTTTTTCAATCAGATTTTTACCTGTTTTATTCAAGGGAAACTTCATATTCCATAACCACACTTCCACCAGAAATTTCAAGACAAAACTTATCAAACTTCTCCCAAAATTTGTTGTGAAAAAAAAATGAAAATACTGCTACAATTACAAATTATTCATGTTCTTCCTGAAAATTAGGTCTTGGGACAGAGCCTATATCTCTTCATCCATGATATATTTTGAGAAACTGAAGAAATTTTTTGTATTCCATTCTGTCTTGAATAAAAACGTCTCTTGGTATTTTGAAATACTTCTCTTGCTGACCAGAAACTGTCTTTGAAGAAAATATGTAAAACAGAAAAACTTTGTTTGCTGAAACTATGGCTTCAAATAAAGCCTTGTATCTCCCAATTGATAACACTTGTGAATAAACTACGAGAGGTATTTTTACTTAGATATGTTAGGAAGAAAAACCTCTTTTCGTTTTCAAAAATTCGTCTTCAGTTGCGCAAAAACCCCCTTAGAAGTTGACTACTAAAACTAGAAAACAAAGTTTTTTTTTTCTTCATAGTGAAAAAGCTGCTTCAGTAGTTTCGTAGTGCATTTGGTCAAATTTGCACTAACTACGCTGCGAAACTGCTGTGTAGGAAGTTTTGTTAAACATATCTTCAAAATTTATGCTTTGGAGATGCTTAAACTTTAAGGGACTTGGTATCATTTCAAAAATACAACCATATGACCCTAAAAACATAATCTTCATCAAATTTTACCTTTATTTTGACTAGAGATTGTCTTGTGGATTTATCATTTTGTTTCATTTCCCTTTTAACCTTTCTTGAGATTTTTTCAACTGTATCTCCAGATATTCAACCTGTATTTTTAACCTTTCTGTTCTCAGGTTCATATCTCAGACAATGACCCCCTCTATGAATCTTTTTCTCCTCTACCATACTTGCCTTCAGAAAATTCTCGTTTGCTTCCTTCAGAATTTAATAATCAACCTCTCTTGAATAAAGATTCAGCCTCGCTTGATTAAAAAGGGTCAGCTTCATTTGATAAAAGAGTCAGCCTCACTTGATGATAGATGAGAATAGCTTTGGTGTAAGATGACCATAAGCTTAAACTCGAAACATAGATGTTTCACTGCTTGTTGTGAATAAATGAAAACTGAAATGAGTAAAACATATCATAGTTTTCAATTTTGAAATCTCTTTTCACAAATGACACCTCTATTGTAGTAATCATGGATATGAATGGTTGAACACTTCGAAAATGACCCCTAACTAACTCACTATGATGTTATCATATCAAACCCTAACGGATTCTGACAGTTTCTGGCATTTGACATGACATTTCTAAGAATCTGCGCTTCGTAGCGCATTTAGTGCAATTTTGGTGATATGTGCTATGAAAATAGCAGCACTTTTGTAGTGCAAAACTGAGTTTTTGAACTGACCGCGCTATGAAACTACGGTTTTGTGGCTAATTGCAGAGGATTTTTCCAAAAGTTTAAAACATGATTTCTAAATGAATGATGGGACTTTTCAATTATGGAATGAGACTTAAGGACCTTATTTAGAAATGAAAACTTACTTTTTAAGACTTCTAAACCTATCACTTACCTTTATTAAGAATGAAATGACTCAAGATCTTTTTGACACTATGACTAAAACAAGGTAAACTTTCAGAGTTTAGAAAAAAATTTAGTGCGATAACAGTGGCTCCACTTGGGATAGTGTGCCCCTATGGTACACTAAGAACCGGTAGCTCCAGTGCTGCTATCCTTTTTTTTTTTTTGACAAAAAAAAAAATTTTGAATCGGAAAGCTTCCTCCTCAAGCTCTAATGGCCTTCACCTCGGGCTCAAGCTTGATGATTTCTGCAAGAAGCACCCAAACTACACCTACTAAAAAAAAATTGCTCTGTTAACCTTGAGCTTATTCATACACTCCTACCTACCCTAGCAGCTTCAATCTCCATTTTAACTCAAACAACATGAAACTTCCATTGAAGCCAATCATTTGTCTTATATGATATTTGAAGCTCTTGACTGCACTCGAACCCAAAGTAAACATGATATTGAGATGACCAATGCCACTGAAAATGTATCTGATCTTCATAACAAAAATGAAACTGAAACACTGGAGAATAAAAATCTTCCATGTATTCAGCTATAGGGTCAAAGAAGACATGATCAATTTGATGATCCTCATAAATTTCTATAACTTCAGATAACCGATTCGCAGCCACACAAGATTTCTTTTGTATGCTATCCAACTGTTGTTCAAAATGATTCCCACAAACAATGTATTATTCCTCATTAATATGATCATTTTTTAGTGTAATCTATTGCAAGGAATGACATAAAAAATCAACCTTTTCCTCACCCTGAGGGTTATAGAAACTATCTCCCAGAATTTTCTCTTGTTCTTTGCAATGATTCTCATACTCCTCATGACCAAAGGACTGACAAGTTTGCTGTAAATTTTTATCAAACTCAGAGGATGTAACATGGTTTTCATAAGTAAACTCCTATTGGGTTTCATTTTCATCCAATGGAGATATTATCATTTCTTCTTAGTGTTGAAATGTATCGTCATGAAGGGCCTCTAAAATTTCCTCATTGATGAACTCATCATCTTCATAACAATCCTCCAAATATTCAATAAAACTCACAGAGTGTTTACAACAATCTTTGACCAGCAATGAGGGATGACACTCTTTATACATCTCATAAAATGCATCATGGAAATCAGTAAGAGAATATAATGAACCATTTGGCAAGCTTTCATACCAACACCATGCTTTTCCTTCTCAAGTGGCCATAAACATCTTCATGAGACAATCTTCAAGAAACTGAACCTTAAGATTGTGTACATGCGTATGGAACCTAACCAAATGAAGAACAGTATTGTCTTTATTTTCATCTTTAAATATTGGAAGATCATCTAACCATTCAACCTTTGGCATAGGATTTGGAAAACCAGGGATATGAGATCGATTCATAGGGGCATACCTGGAATTTATTCTTGCAATGGAACTCATCTTGAAACTTCATCAAGCTATTGATCTTTAAGCAGTGGATTCACCTTCCAATTTGATTATTTGATGTGTGGAGTTGCCAAGGTAGATGCAACCTCGAAAAGCTTCTTGAGCTCCTGCTACCTTCAGAAGTTCAGCTTCTTGATTTCAGGAATGAGTAATCTTCAGGCTCCCGGCAAACGCACCAAAATGTTATCACCAAAATAAGTACCCGATTGGTTGCTCATCAAGTGGACTTTGAGTAACTATTTCAACGAATCTTTTTGCTGGCTTAGCCTCCTCAGCCTGAGAGGGCTCTCTCAAGGGTTAATGATATTGATTAATGATAAATATAGATAACTAACTCCATGAATTATGTCTTGTTTTTTTATCTTTGTAGGTTGAAAAGATGAAGGCTTGCTACCATTGGGCTATGGAGTTAATGACAGGGATAAATATGAAAAAGGCTCTCCTTATGGAAGTTGAGGCTTGTATATAATTCAATGAAAGAATAACACATTCAGGAAAATCCCAATAACTTGAGGTTCAAAGGAAGTCAGAGCATGTAGCACACGAATTCTGAGTAATGAGACATCAAGGTATTGAAAGAAAAAATACTAAAGGAGATTTCACCATAGCTAAATACTTAAAGGAAGTCAGAACATGAACAGTCATGAATTCTGAGTAATAAGAACTTAAACTATGGAAGAAAAACATTTCAAATGATAGGACATAAACTCATTGAAATGCACTAAGAATCTCAGGTGAAAGGAAAGTGGTATTGTTACTGTATATATTAGTCAATCCAAAGCTTTACAAAGTGGTATGCTTAGATAACATTTTCCAACCAGTAGGTTGAAACTAACATCAGCATGTATACATTAGGAATTATGGAGTCATGGTAATCTTCAGCAAAATCAACACAATCTACCTAGCATGAAAGTCAAGGCATTTAGAGTTCAAGTCAATGGAATAAAACATAACACTGTTATCGATGAAATAGGTAACCGCACTGTTACCTACTTTTTTTTGGTAGCATAAAAAGCACCCGATTTTGAAAAGTGGTGATGCAGAATCACCCCCTTTTTTTTGTGCACATTTTTTACACTTTAATATTTTTATTTATTAAGTATGAATATTTGTTTTAAAATGTTAGTGATTTTCATGCTAATTTTGAAACGTATTGATGCAGCATCAACTTTTTTTTTAGAGCGGTGATTTTCATGCTAATTTTGAAACGTATTGATGCAGCATCAACTTTTTTTTTAGAGCGGTAATTTTCATGCTAATTTTGAAACGTATTGATGCAGCATCAACCTTTTTTTTTAAGAGTGGTGATTTTCATGTTCGTAATAAAACACAAAACTTATATATATATATATATATATATATATATATATATATATATATATATATATATATATATATATATATATATATAAACAATAAAAAAACCAATAAAAATGTTTAAAAAAAAACAAAATTAACTCATAAAAATAAAAAATTTAAACAAAAATAAATAAATAAAACAAAAATATTCGAAAATTATATCAAAAGAAATGACAAAATTTGAAAAAAAAAAAACACATAATTTAAAGAAAAAAAAATTAACCAAAAAAATTTTAAAAATAAATAAATAAATAAATAAAATACAAAAAAAAATAAAAAATACAAAAAAAAGAAAAAATTAAATTTAAAAATTTAAATTAAAAATATAATAATAAGAAGAAAAAAAATACAAATTTTAAAATTAACCAAAAAAAAAAAAACAAAATTGAAAATTGAAAAAGAAAATTAAAATTTAAAAAAAAAAAAATCATCATTTAATTAATCTAAAATATTAAATTTAAAAAAATTAAAAATTAAAAATTAAAACAAATTAAATTTAAAATAAATAATTTGAATTAAAAAATAATAATTTTAAATTTTTTTAATTTAAAAAAAAAAAAACAAATTTAAAAAGAAAAATATTAAAAATTAAAAAATAAAAATAAAAATAAAAAAAAGAATTTTTTGATCGTGGTGGCGCCGCCAATCAGCCTCCCGCCCAGGTGGCGACGGAGGCCGCCCGCCAAGCGGTCAGCCTCCGCCGCCCCCTGGGCGGGAGGCCGATTCCGGGAATCACCCTCCCACCCTCCTGCGCCTGAGGCCAATTCTGGGAATCGCCCTCCCGCGGCATGAGGGCGGCGGGAGGGCGCTTCTCGGAATCGGCCTCTCGCCCAGGTGGCAGCGGAGGTTGGCCGCTGGACGGGCGGGGGGCTACATGCAGCCTCCCCGCCAGCCCGGCGGCGTCACCACGATCAAAAAATTCTTTCTTTTTCTTTTTTTTTTTTAATATTTTTTTTTAATTTAAATTTTATTATTTTTTTTTTTTTAATTCAAAAAATTTAAAATTTTTTTTCTTAATTTAATTTTTATATTTGAAATTTATTTTTTTTCCTTTAAATTATTTATTTATTTATTTTATTATTTTTTTTTTTTTTTTCTAAATTTTGTTAATAATTTTTACTAAATTTTGTATTCTTTTTTATTTAATTGAATTTTTTTTTTCATTTTTTATTATTATTATTAAATTTTATGTTTAGTTTTTTCTTTTAATTTTTTAAAATTTAATAAGTTTTGTATTTTTTTTAATTTATTTGAATTTAATATTTTTTTTTAATTTTTTATTATTTTTTTTTTAATTACATAAAATTTTTATATTTTTTTTATTTCAATTAAAATTGTATATTTAAAATTAGATTTTTTTTTTTAAATTAAACTTAATATTTTCAAATTAATTTGTTTTTTATTTTTTTTTTTATTCAATATATTTTTTTTAATTTTTTTTTTTCAATTTTTCATTTTTAATTGATGTTTAAAGTTTTTTAACGTTTTATTTTAACAACGTTTTTTTCTTTTTCTATATATTTAAAATTTATTTTTTATTTCAAAATTTATTTGTTCATTCATTTATTTATTAAAATTTAATATTTTTCTTTTTTAAATTTAATTTGTTATTTTAATATTAACATTTTCTTTTTAAATTTAATAAAATCTAATATATATATTTAATTTAAGTTCATATATATATATATATATATATATATTATTTTTTATAATTTAAATTTAATTTATTTTTTTAAATTTATTTGTTTTTTTAATATATATTTTTTAAATTTAATATTTTTATTGTATTTTATTTTTAATTAATTTTTTATTTTTTAATTTAAATAATGTTTTTTTATTTTTTTTTCAAAGTTTTAAATTTATTAAAATTTAATATATTTTTTTAAATTTAATTTTTAATTTTAAAATTATTATTATTATTTTTTAATTTAATAAACTTTTTCTTTTTTTTTAAATTTAATTTCTATATTTTATTTTTTATAATTTCTTTCTTTTTTTAACTTGTTTTTTTTTTTTAATTTAATATTTTTTTATTTTTTTTTTAATTTTTTTTTTCTATATATTTTAAAATTTTAATCTTTAAATTTTTTTCTTAAATTTTAGGTTTTTTTTTTAATGTTTGAATTAAAAATTTTATTTTGTTTTTATTTTTATTTTTATATTTTTATTCCTATATATTTTTAAATTTTAAGCTTTAAAATGTTTTTATTTTTTAAATTTATTTTTTTCTTAAATTTTAGGTCTTTTTTAATTTTTGAATTTTAAAAATTAAAAAATGTTATTTCTATTTTTAAAAATGTCAAAAATATGACACAACTTTTTTTTTTGTTATTCTAGCATATCAACTGGTTTTGTTTTGAGGGTGTTTTTTCAATCCTTTTTTCAAGAAACAATTTTGTTTTTAGCATAATTTTATAAAATGTTGAAATTTGACCTTCAAAAAAAACCAAGTGCGTTCTAGAATACATTTTTTTTGTTTTTGGGGTGTTTTTTCATGTTTTTTGAGTCTTTTTGGGCTAGAGTTCTCGTTTTGAGGTCAGGTTACCTATTTCATCGGTAATAGTGTTACATGTAAAACAATGAAACACACAGTGAACTCAATTATGAAAGAAGTCAGAGCATCATTGATGAATTCTGAGTATCATAATCAAACACCACTGCAATAGAAGCATTGAAAGGATGCCATCAAAACAATAACACATAGGAACTCGTCATGAATCTTTAGTTGTCTAAGAAGAAACTATGTATTAAGCTGTAAAACAGTGACATACAAAACACATTCTTTTGCTAATGAAATGTCCAACCTATTGTATTTTGACCTCATGCTTCTTTATAGATCATTTACAATATATGATTCCCTTATCCTCTACTAGAGAATTTGAATTCATAGTGTTTGACACCTTTCCTAATCCTGAAACATGATATTTATTAAAAATTGACGATTAAAACCCTAATGAGCAGTCCTATTCCAAATAGGACTAAAACACTTTAATTTTCTCCTAACAACCTTATCTAATATTTATTACATCTTATGCCACCTGCATTCACATGAATTCGAATTTGGATGATCATCTTTGACTTGAAGTAACCCTGCTATAGATAGTAATGTTTTCCTGAAAACTAGGAAACATGTTTTCCTGCTTTTTAGCCCCTTTGATTCCTTTATCAGTTTTGAGTACTTTGATCATTAATAGATCAGGTATACATGCGTCATGTTGCCAAAAATTCCCCATATATCTTAAATCCTCCAGCTGTGCAGAAACTATAATCCAAATGATGCAAAAATACAAAGGATAAACCCCCGCTACAAAAGCATCTTGGTTTCGTAGCGCTTTTAGTAGCGTAGTGTTTGACTCCTTTTTTCAATAAGATTTTTACCTATTTTCTTCAAGGGAACCTTCATATGCCATAAACACACTTCCACCAGCAATTTCAAGACAAAACTCATCAAACTTCTCCCAAAATTTGTTGTGAAAAAAGGATGAAAATACTGCTACATTTACAAATTATTCTTGTTTCTTCCTGAAAATTAGGTCTTGGGACAAAGCCTTTATCTCTTCATCCATGATGTATTTTGAGAAACTAAAGGAGGTTTTTTTAGTCCATTCTGTCTTGAATAAATAAATCTCTTGGGTTTTTGAAATACTTCTCCTACTGTCCAGAAACTGTGTTTGAAGAAAATGTGTAAAACAGAAAAACTTTGTTTGCTGAAACTATGGCTTCAAAGAAAGCCTTGTATCTCCCAATTGATAACACTTGTGAAGAAACTGAGAGAGGTTTTGTAGTTAGATATGTTAGGAAGAAAAACCTCTTTCTGTTTTCAAAAATCTGTTTTCAGTTACGTAGAAACCCCCTTGGAAGTTGACTACTAAAACTAGAAAACAGAGTTTTTTTTTTTTTGTTTCATAGTGAAAAAGCTGCTTCAGCAGTTTCGTAGCGCATTTGGTCAAATTTGCACTAACTGCGCTACAAAACTGCTGTGTAGGCAGTTTTTTTAAACATTTCTTCAAAATTTATGCTTTGGAGATGCTTAAACTTTAAGGGACTTGGTATCATTTCAAAAATACAACCATATGACCCTGAAACATAATCTTCATCAAATTTTACCTTTATTTTGACCAGAGATTGTCTTGTGGATTTATCATTTTGTTTCATTGCCATTTTAACATTTCTTGAGAGTTTTTCAACTGTATCTCCAGATATTCAACTTGTCTTTTTAACCTTCTTTTCTCAGGTTCATATATCAGACAATGACCCCCTCTATGGATCTTTTTCTCCTCTACCATGCTTGCCTTAAGAAAATTCGTGTTTGCTTCCATCAGAATTTAATAATCAGCCTCGCTTGACTAAAGAGTCAGCCTCACTTGATTAAAAAGGGTTAGCTTCGCTTGATAAAAGAGTCGGCCTCACTTGATGATAGATGAGAATAGCTTTGGTGTAATATGACCATAAGCTTAAACACAAAACAGAGATGTTTCACTACTTGTTGTGAGTAAATGAAAACTAAAATGAGTAAAACATATTAGACTTTTCAATTTTGAAATCTCTTTTCACAAATGACACCTCTGTTGTAGTAATGATGGATATGAATGGTTGAACACTTCGAAAATGACCCCTAACTGACTCACTATGATTTTATCATATCATACCCTAACGGATTCTGACAGTTTCTGGCATTTGACATGACATTTCTAAGAATCCGCACTTTTGTAGTGCACTTAGTGAAATTTTGGTGATATGCGCTACGAAAGTAGCAGCACTTTTGTAGCGCAAAACTAAGTTTTTGAACTGACTGCACTACGAAACTGCAGTTTTGTGGCTAATTGCAGAGGATTTTTCCAAAAGTTTAAAACATGATTTCTAAATGAATGATGGGACTTTTCAATCATGGAATGAGACTTAAGGACCTTATTTGGAAATGAAAACTGACTTGTTAAGACTTCTAAACCTATCACTTACCTTTATTAAGAATGAAATGACTCAAGACCTTTTTGACACTATGACTAAAACAAGGTAAACTTTCAGAGTTTAGAAAAAAATTTAGGGTGATAACAGAAAGCATTCTAAATATTTTTTATGTATGGTCTTTTATGACTTTCTATATGCTTCAGCAATTTAGTGGAGTCTGTCATGTTGTTTAGCACAAGGGTGTTTCCAGGCGGAAATCCCACCCTCATCCTCAGGGGACTTTGAGTGCCCACTCAGGAGAGGTTCCTTTGAGCTTCATTTCATCATCCGACATCAAGCCAATCTTCGGCCACCTCCATCAACGTAGTCTCCTTCATAAATTGTGCAATTTAGGAGGACAATTTCAGTGGAGGGTTGATAAGCCAAGTTCTTGAGCTTATTTTCCTGTGAGGAGAGCAACCCTTCATCCAGAAAGTCAGTGGGGAGGAGTATCAACCATTTTTACATCAGATCAACCACTTCCCAGTAGTTACCTAGCTGTAGAGTGCAATTCAACCCTAGGGATGCATTTTTCACATTGTGTATTTCCAGAAACCCTTTCTAGGTTATCTTGGAATTGTGATAGAAATCTTAGATCTCTGATTCCTGCATTTTCTAAGCACTATATCAGAAGATCTACGCATTCCTAGTTTCCAGCAGCAGTTATTTCCAGCAGGATTGTGCAGTCATTGCCTCACAGCAATATATGTAGCAACAATTTTTCATGTACTGATGTATAGGGTCATTTGAGGCTTGTTTTTCCTAGCTTTAGTGTCTTTTCCTCAAGATCTTGTACTTCATTTTCTGCTATCATATCTAATAAAATGTCTCAATGATCTGCTCATGTTTTGAGGTGTTGATATTTACTGCATTTTCCAGTTTTATGTTCAATATTCATGTTTTTCCTAATTTGGAATATTACAGTGGTATTAGAGCATAATCTTGGATCAGCCAGTGTGGCACTACATCTATAACATCTAGAAAAATGGATGAAAAGGAGTTTCCAAAACTTCTTCTCCAAAATATGCAAGATATTTCCAAAGAAATCAAGGAGATGAGGGTAGAAATATAGAAGGAATCCCCTAGAGGGTTTCAACATGGAGAGGGTTTCAGAACCTCACATCATTGGTGTGAGCAACCAACATTACAGCTAGTTTCACAATGCTCACCATGACTACATTCCTAGCAGTAGGAAATGAGGCTGGAGGACCCCAAGAGGAGGAGACTCTTGGTGATTATTTCCTAGAATATGAATCTCAATCTCAATGGTTCAAAGAGAATCTAAACTTCTAAGAGTTCTTTCATATCAAGGATAATAGGAGACCCCGTAATAACAATAGAAATGGAGGGTACATGCATAACAATGATCTACAGTGTACTATGGGTAGATTCTTTCTGCCTGCTTTTGATGGGTCATCCAAGTGCACAACGAAGGCTTGGGTGGAAAAACTAGACATCTATTTCCAGTTGAACCAAGTACCAGAAACTAAAGCTATTAAGATAGTAGCACTGCACCTTGAAGGTGAGGCACATGAATGGTGTTTTCACAATCTGTCTACATTGGGGCATGCAAATGAGACTGATTATGAAAAATTCAACCGGAGGTTGGCAGAAATATTTGACCAAAGAGATCTAGAGGCACGCTTTTTTGAGTTAGCCAAGCTCAAGCAGTCAGGAAATTCGGAGACCTATATCTTTGAATTCCTAAAACTTGTTTTCATGGTGTCAGATTTGTCTACAACTAGGGGATTATATATGTTCATTGATGGGCTAGCAGATCCTTTGCATGGGTTGGTAAAGTCCACCAAACGACCTACGATCCAAGATACCATTGAGAGGGCTAGGGACTTACAGGATGCCTTGTCAAGGGTAAGAGCTCCATTTCAGCAAAAGCCCACTTTTCAGTCAAAGGGGGAAAATGTGAAGGTTCCTCCCCCAAAGGAGAACCAGAGCAAAGGACCTCTTTGTGATGATGTCTGAAGAGATTTGAGGAGGAATATTTGCTTCACTTTCCAAGAACCATGGGCACCAAGGCATCGATGTGCTACAGGAAAGGCACACTATATTGAACTATTCTTTGATAGTGAAGAGGAAGAAGAAGAGGAGTCGGAAGGAGTCATCAGTGTTGTGGCACTAGGAGAGGATCCACCACCACTAGGAGGTGGAAATGGGGCATTTGCCAATTGGAGGGGCCCTTGCATCTTTGTGGGAAGTAACTAAGTATCTGACCTTGAGAGTCCAAGGCACAGTGCAGGGGCAGCGGGTGTCAATGTTGATAGACATTGGGGCTACCCACAATTTTATTGGTTCTTGGCTAGTATAAAAGAGAACCATACCCACAAATGATTTTGAAGGATTCTCATTTTTGGTTCCAGGAGCTAGAACCATGCAATGTGTGAAGTATGTTCCGGCATTTTCGGTAACCTTGGGGACATACACTTTGATTGATCATTTCTTTGTGGTCGATATTCTTGACACCGATGTGATATTGGGTGTGCAGTAGTTGATTACATTAGGGAAGGTCACCACGGATTGGGATACTTTGCAGATGGAATGGACAGATAAGAAGAGCGGTAAGCATCAAATGATTAGGGGTGTGCACACCTCTCCACCTCAAGAAGTCTCTGCACATAAGATGGAGATTGATTTGCGCAGAGGAGGAAAGGAAAAATCAGTCTACTCAGATACGCAATCCACTCTAGACCATCATTTTTCAGTATTTGGAGGCATTCCACCAAGAAGGCCCCCGGACTGGAAGTTGGTTAAAGGGTTCTCACAACTAGTGGCACCACTCACAGATCTCGCTAAGAGGGGAGCCTTCGATGGGACAAACACTGCGCATAGGGCCTTTGATTGGCTCAAGGAGGAGATGAATATTTGTTAGGTATTGGTATTACTAGATCTCACCAAGCCTTTTGCGCTGGAATGTGTTGCTTCAGGGGTAGGTGATGGCACAATTATGGTGCAAGAAGGCTATTCCATACCTTTTGAGAGTCAGAAGATACTTCCACATAGGAAGGTTTCTTCCATATATGGGAAGGGGTTGCTGGCCATCATGCATGCATTGGCCAAACTCATGCAATCTTGGATGGGCAACAACTTCCAAGTGAAGATTAACCATCATAATCTTCAGTCTTTTCTTGAGCAGAAGTAGTTGCAAGAGAGGAAGAAAAATGGGTTAGTAGAATTCTGGCATATGACTATGGCATTGAACATGTCAAAGAGATAATCCATGAGGTAACAGATGCATTATCACAGAGAGAAACAACACTGTCATTGATGAGTGTGGATTCAGATTGGGAGTCCCAACTGTTGGTGGAGCATTCCAAGGACCAATTCACATGTGAGGTACTTTATGGGCAGATGATCGATGAGAGGTATATAGTGATGGATGGGGTCATATACTACCAGGATCGGATCTTCTTGACTAGAGATTATAAGCTCAAGAAGAAAATTCTACATGCAGCACACAATTTACCCCTTTCTAGCCACTAAGGTTTCATTAAGACATATCAGGCCATTAGGGAGAGATTCTCTGTTGGAAATACTGAGAGGGGGGTGAATCAATATTTCTTTTCAATTGTTATTTTTACCAGTTAGATCACTTATATTTAGAACACAAAATGAATAGTAAGAATAAATGATTTTATTAATTTCTTATTTACAATAAATCAAGTACAATATATGTAGGGCTCCAACCCTAGATGAAGACACCAATCTTCAATCTCCCAGGCTCCAACCTATATTTTCCAAGCACCAACTTGGACTTCCAAGGCTCCAACCTTGTCAATTCTGAGGCACCAACCTCAAGGGCTCCAACCCTATATCTGGTATAGCCTCCAACCTGGTCTCTTGAGGACTCCTATCCTCTAGGGCTCCAACCCTATCTTCCAAGGCACCAACCTTGTCTCTATGAGGCTCCAACCTCCTGCTTTCTTCAATGAGCCCTATCAATATTCACTTAGTCTTCATTGTAGTCTCCACATTACATCATCAATGACAACCTTATCAACATAGAAGGTGTCATCACTGCTCTTCATCGTACCCAAACAATTTCTCCAAGGTTACTTCATGATGGCCTCATCGCATCATGGTCTCCAATAATATCTCCAAGACCTTCAAGGTGTCTTCAATAGGCAACCCAAGTTCTGCACCTGCTCTAAGCCTCTTCAAGGGCTTCTTCAAGAACTCTCCAAGGTAGTCTTTACAATGCTTTCCCACCAAGATATTTCTCCACAAGCTCCTCAGTAGGTGCTCCAAGACGTTTTTCAAGGTCTGCACCTAGTTTGCTGGCTTCAATCCTTCTCCATAATAAGACTCTTCAAATATTCTTCTAAAACATAGCTCAAATGCTTCTCTCACCAAATCTTCAAGATCTGCACTGATCAAGGCTTCAAGTTCTCCAAGTTCTAGGCTCCAAGTAAGCTTCCAAAGTTTACAGCTATTGTAGTTGTTCTTCAATTTTTTCTCTAAAGGGTCTGCTCAAATATTCCTTCAAAGATAACCTTTTAGATCTGCTCCAAGGGTGACTGAGTTTCAAATTTAAGTTATCCGAGCTAATTCCAAGCTACAAGTAGCTCTGCAATTCTTCTTCAAAATTGGTGACTGTCACAGTTCCGAGATAATGACAAGCTACAAGTTGAGAAGAATAAGTTAACATCAACAGTAATGGATCTCTTCCATAGTTTTAGTGTTGTAGACCGTGCTCCAAAAGATTTTCCACACAACCTGTCCGAGCCTGAGAGAAGCAGCTACAGGACTGAGTTTAGGCAACAAGGTGTTTAGAATCTAGATCACAGTGATGAAGCTAAACAAGAGGTTGTTTTCTTAACCGAGTGAGGTGACTATTCACAATTTTGATGTGCTAGCAATCCGAGCCACCACAGGTCCAAGACAGTTGTTCACAAGGTGTCCAAGCTTCCAAAGGATGATAGGTCCGAGCTCTCTATTCAAGCTCACAGTGTTGTAGCACTACATCCACTTAGTCCAAGCTCTTTATATGTATACCACAAACATGTTTTAATCCTTCAAAAAGTCTCCACAGGACTGAGAAACAATAAGATAATCCAAAAGATCAAAATCACTCCTTTTATTTATCTCTTTCAGTTTGTGAACTCGCACTCCTATACTGTTATCCCAGCTTCCAAAATAACACAGGTTTCCTTCCACATGTGATTGTATAATCTGAGGTATAATGCTGAGTTTTATTTCCAATCCAACCCCTTCAACAAACAATTAGACCGGTCCTAATGGGATGATTGTTCACTAGTATTAATGTGGTCCGAGATCTGTATAGTTCTGAGGGTTTTATTGGTGACTGTCCGAGCCCTTATTTGATCCTCCACAGGTTTATCTTTTGTAGTACAAGTTTTTATGCCCAAACATTGGTCTAAAAATTCCTCCTCGACCACCTGAATTGCCTTCTATTACCTCAGATCCAAGTTCTGTGTTTTTCTCTGAATTAATCATCGAATTGATGCTAGAAAATGAGTTTTCACACTTGTATTTATACAGATTTCGACCTCCAACAAAGGGACACGTCTCATGGTGGTCAGACTGACTTAGACAGGTAGGCTTAGGTCGGCTAGCCTTTAAAAATATTATATTCAAACTTGAAAATCAATTTTCTCTCAAACTAGAAGGAGTTAGAGGGCGAGTGATAGCTCGTTAGTAAGGGAAAATTGCCCTCTTCAAGTCTATGGCAGTCCCAACCTTAAGTAAGGTCATTTTACCATCCATAAACTTAAATTTGTGAGGCTGTCATTCTAATTTTATTCATGGCAGCTCTTAATATTTTATGTCTAGGGCTCCTTCTTCATATGCTTAGGGTTCCATACACTTAGGCTTTCATTCATGTATATTAAGGGTATCATTAGAATTATCAATGTGTTAGGGAAAATGCATCTTCTAGAATATTATGGGCATTTAGATCATGCAAGAATATTTGCCATCCCGGTCACTGTCATCATCAATGACAACCTAGATTAAAAATCTCCCCCTTTGTCATTGATGGAAATATTCTTGCCCTTTGTCATTGATGGAAATATTCTTGCCCTTTGACATCAATGGAAAATGGGGTGCCCGAATACTCCCCCTGTCAAGTTGCTTCTTTTCTTCATGAATTGTAGTCCTTAATAGGTATGTTAATCTCATTTTCATGGTGCTCTTCAATGAACTTGCTCCCCCTAAGCCTTTTCATATCTTCATGTAAATGGTCAATCAACTCCCCTTGCCTGCATAACCTCTGCTAGCTCTTGTTTTTTTTTTTTTCTTCGACAAGAAAGATTGCATCATTTTGATCAAGTGGAAGACATCTTCAAAAATGGTGCATTGAGTGAGTAACAGATCATGTTCTTAGATGGAAATAATCTTTCAAGATTGTCCATGTGTGATTTATCAACAGTTGGATAGTTTCAGTAAGGATAGTTAAGAATCACAAGCTCCCCCTAACAATATGCATGGTCTTCTTTTTGGCAGTCTCATCATCAAAACTTGAAATATCAAGGATGACTTCAACTAGTCAACAACATGTGTTGTTGGTTGGAGTGTTCAAAAGATTTCCAGAGGCAACTTGCTTCCTTCTCCATACTTGTGTAACTTTCTTCTCTAGCATAGTTCTAGTTTGTGCAGGAGCCCATGTCAAGTTACAACCATGTGCCATATGCCCAATGTTATGGCAATTGAAGCACTCTATCTTGTTCATGAATAAGAAATCATGACTTCTTCTTGCAAAATTGCTTCTAGGAGATTGAGTGGGACCATTATATTTGTCCTTGTGGTATGCCCTAAAATCCTTTGCCATGTGTCCGAAATTTGTACAAGAATAAAAATAACCAAAAAATATACTTTGGTACCTCGAGGATGGAGATTTCCTTGATGCACTTCCAAAGTCATTCTGTCTTGGGATTCTCTGATCAAATTTATTGCCTCTTGCATTCTTGACACTATCTACATATCTTCTTGGAGTGGGGTTTCTTCCAATGTCACTTTGAATCTTCTCCTTTTCTTTGTTGGAACTGGGGGCATCAACATTTCTTCCAAGCTTCTCCACATCCTTGTTGTTTGAAGAATTAGCGTTTGCAATATTTGAAGGTTCACCTACATAGCCAAGACCTGATTTATCAAGGGGAGACCTCCGCTGACTTAGGATGTCATCTAGGGTTTGAGAGATTTTCAAGTTTTTATTCAGCAATTCAACTTGTTTTTCAAGAAAGAAAATTTCTCCTTTCAACTTTTCACAATCTTCATCTTTCATAAGTAGTTGCTTCTTCATTTCTTCCATCATCCTTGTTGCTTCATGTGCTTCTATTTTAAGGGAGATGATATTTGATTTCATTATGAAGACTTATTCATTCTCCTTTGCTAGAATACTCTCCAATTCTTATTTTATTCTCGTAGCTTCACATGTTACGACCTTGAGAAGATTGATGTCTGATTTTAGTTTCAAGATTTCTTCATCCTTTTCGTCTAGTTGGCATATCATGGTGTTTCTCTCCTTTTCTGCTTCATTAACTTGTCCTTCTATGAATGCCAAAGTTTCCATCACCTTCTCGGCTCCTTGCGCTTGTTTCCTTGCTTCTTCTAGTTGAGATCTAAGAGAGGAGACCTCTTCCTTGTATTGACCAATCTCTGCTTCAAGATTGTTCAAGCTCTTAATTCTTTGTTCAAGGTGGCTTGACAAAGTTTCTTCCCTTTTCTTTGCCTTATCCAATTGATTTGTTATAGATATGACTTCTTCATGATGCTTTCTTTTATTTTGATGAAATTCCTCTTTAAGTTTGCCGAGCTCCTCATCTCTTTCTTGTACTTGAAGCTTGACAAAGTCAGCTTACTTCCTTGTCTTGTCCTAGTTACCATCTTGTGCTTTCTTCTTAAGTTCCTCATTTTCATTTTTCAAACTTTTAATCTCTTCCATGCAAGCCATAAGTTTATTCAAGAGATCTTCTTCAAATTCTTCTTTGTTCTCTTCATCTTCTTGGTCTTCTTTAGCCTTGTTGTCATCTCTCTTATCTTCAGCTTCCTTGACGGATTCTGGACTTCTTTCTTGTTTTCCATCATCTTCTTGACTATAGATCATTGTCAATGCTCCTTTTGAGTGAATATCGTGAAGTTTGTCCCATATGACTTTTTTTGACAAACATTTTTCGAAATTGGCCTTCACAGAATTTGGTAACCCGTTCAAAATTGCCTTCATTTCTCTTGTATTGTACTCCTTGGATTCTTTGTCCATCGTGTCATTATTAATCACTGATTTCCAAACTTTAATTCCTTGAGTCTTCAAGAAATTCCTCATTCTTGCCACCCATATATCAAAGTTTCCATTGAAAAATGGAGCCTTCGCAAATTGATTTACTTCAATTTCAATGGTTGAGGAAGACATGTCTTTAGGGGGATTGGAGACTTTCTTTCTTGGCTTTGCCATTTGTGTTCTAATGATCAACCTAGAAGCTGTTAGGCTTTGAGTGAAGGTTCTAGCTCTGATACCAATTGTTGGAAATACTGAGAGGGGGGTGAATCAGTATTTCTTTTCAATTGTTATTTTTACCAGTTAGATCACTTATATTTAGAACACAAAATGAACAGTAAGAATAAATGATTTTATTAATTTCTTCTTTACAATAAATCAAGTACAATATATGTAGGGCTCCAACCCTAGATGAAGACACCAATCTTCAATATCCCATGCTCCAACCTGTATTTTCCAAGCACTGACTTGGACTTCCAAGGCTCCAACCTTGTCAATTCTGAGGCACCAACCTCAAGGGCTCCAACCCTATATCTGGTACAGGCTTCAACCTAGTCTCTTGAGGACTCCTATCCTCTAGGGCTCCAACCCTATCTTCCAAGGCACCAACCTTGTCTCTATGAGGCTCCAACCCCCTGCTTCATTTCATCAAGATATATTTGGTTATACTTACGGTTCCCAATGTCTTCTTCAACGAGCCCTGTCAATATTCACTTAGTCTTCATTGTAGTCTCCACATTACATCATCAATGACAACCTTATCAACATAGAAGGTGTCATCACTGCTTTTCATCGTACCCAAAAAATTTCTCCAAGGTTACTTCATGATGGCCTCATCGCATCATGGTCTCCGATAATATCTCCAAGACCTTCAAGGTGTCTTCAATAGGCAACCCAAGTTCTGCACCTGCTCTAAGCCTCTTCAAGGGCTTCTTCAAGAACTCTCCAAGGTAGTCTTTACAATGCTTTCCCAACAAGATATTTCTCCACAAGCTCCTCAGTAGGTGCTCCAAGACATTTTTCAAGGTCTGCACCTAGTTTTCTGGCTTCAATCCTTCTCCATAATAAGACTCTTCAAATATGCTTCTAAAACATAGCTCAAATGCTGCTCTCACCAAATCTTCAAGATCTGCACTAATCAAGGCTTCAAGTTCTCCAAGTTCTAGGCTCCAAGTAAGCTTCCAACGTTTACGGCTATTGCAGTTGTTCTTCAATTTTTGCTCTAAAGGGTCTGCTCAAAGATGCCTTCAAAGATAACCTTTTAGATTTGCTCCAAGGGTGACTATGTCAAATTGAGCTTCAAATTTAAGTTATCCGAGCTAATTCCAAGCTACAAGTAGCTCTGCAATTCTTCTTCAAAATTGGTGGCTGTCACAGTTCCTAGATAATGACAAGCTACAAGTCGAGAAGAATAAGTTAACAATCAACAGTAATGGATCTCTTCCATAGTTATGGTGATGTAGACCGTGCTCCACAAGACTGTCCACACAACCTTTCTGAGCATGAGAGAAGCAGCTACAGGACTGAGTTTAGGCAGCAAGGTGTTTAGAATCTAGATCACAGTCCTATCATTCTAATTTTATTCATGGCAGCTCTTAATATTTTATGTCTAGGGCTCCTTCTTCATATGCTTAGGGTTCCATACACTTAGGCTTTCATTCATGTATATTAAGGGCATCATTAGTATTATCAATGTGTTAGGGCTAAGGCATATTCTAGAGTATTATGGGCATTTAGATCATGCAAGAATATTTGCCATCCCTGTCACTGTCATCATCAACGACAACCTAGATTAACATTCTCATGGGAGGGTCTCAAGGATGATGTGCTCCAGCATATCAGGAAGTGCATAGTTTTCTCGAAGAATGAAGAAGAAAACAACCATACTACAAGGTTGTAACAATCACTTCCTCTTCTGAGAGGCATTAGGGGAATTTTGAGGTCTAAAATGGGCCTCCTAAGAAAAATGTACAACCACAATAAATTTTATGAGAACCAATAGGATGTGATGTCAACCATGGGGGATGATTCACCATTTTTTAAGTAAAAGGGTAAAAATATTAAAAAATAATAAAATAATAAAACTACTTTTTCAACTTGTATTTTCAACTTATCTCCCAAAGTTTTTACTCAAATTTCGAGCAGGAGTACTCGTTGGATGAAAAATTTAATTCCTCATCTAAGGAGTACCTATGTTGCATACTTTTGATGGACCCTGCTACACGAAAAATTAGAATTACATGAAAAAACGTGATTGCAAACACATTTTTCATGTATTTCTCATTTTCATGTATCAAGGTCCATCGAAAGTATTCAACATTGGTACTCCTTGGATGAGAAATTAAATTTTGCATCCAACGAGTGCTCTTGCTTGAAATTTGAGTAAACACTTTAGGATAAGTTGAAAATACGAGTTGAAAAAGTAGTTTTTTTCTTTTTTTCCTCTAAAATTTGATGATGTAATCAAATATTATGTTATTATTTCCATTATTATTTAGTAATTTCCTCATGAGGCCCATTTTAGACCTCAAAATTCCCCTAATGGGGAATGGGAGATCCCTTCTATGGACTTCATCACCAGTTTGCCAACAATACATGGTAATGATTGTATCTTTACAATCATTGGTCAACTAACCAAGCATTTACCTTTCTTTGCCATCTATTTATAGTGCACTGCTTCACAAGGGGGCAAGATTCTCCTTAGACTTCATGGTTCTCCTAAGACCATAGTCAGTGATAGAGATAGCCACTTCCTGGATGGTTTTGGGCAGGAGTTGTTCCGTTTTAGGGGTAACAAGTTGATATTCAGCACCAGGCATTACCCCTAGACAAATAGGCAGACAAAGGTAGTAAACAAGTGGCTGGGAAGCTACCTGAAAAACTATGTTCCGGAACAGCAGAGAGCATGGTTGCGCTGGTTCTACTTGGGGTAATATTGTTACCATCGGACATTTTTTATGGCATTCAATGTGTATCCATTTTTTGTCCCATATGGTGATGATGCTCTATCAATTGTTGCTAGGATGGTTGGAGAAAGCAAGGCTCCTAGAATCCAAGATTGGATCCAAGAGAGTCAGGATATATTTCGATCTCTTAAGGATAACATTTCTACAGCCTAAGATTAGCAGAAGTTATATATAGCGATGGGTAGAGAGGCATCTTGGGGTGGACAATTTGGTCTATCTCCATTTTTAGCCATGAAAACCATATACATTGAAGGATAAGGGGACTGAGAAGCTTTTCTATGGGCCATACAGGGTGATCCATCTTGTTGTGGGAGTAGCATATGGGTTGGAGCTCCCCTTTGGGAGTAAGGTCCCCAACATTTTTCATATATCATGCCTCAAAAAGGCCATTGGACTGCATGTAGTTGCCACCATGGATCTCCCACCTCCTTATGATGTGTGCCATTTGGTTATATCACCAAATGCTAACTTGGACACTTAAGAGGGGCAGCTAAGGAACAGGTTGATTGGAGAATATTTGATCCAGTGGAGGAATCTACTGGATGAGGATGCCACATGGGGAGGAGAGAAGATTTTGCAGTATCCATCCTTGCAGTTTCTTGAGGAAATGCAACATTTGGGAGGGGAGGACTGTAATATTCCTAATTATCTTTTAACTAGTTAGAATATTAAATTTTGTTTTTTTCAATAAGATAGATGAATAAGAGGGTAGAGGGACCCATAAATCTCTTTAGTAGGAATAAAACCACTTCTAGTGTGAAAGTGGATCAGTGTATCTAGTTGAAAAAAGAACTCCTTAGTGTAAATGGGGGTCAATGCATGTGGACAGGATTAATATTGACCAAATCAACAGTCATTGAGGTAGTGGAGAGATATTGGAGGACAACACAGTCATAATGGGAAGGAGTCTCCATGAGAGTAGCATCTTTAATGAGTGGGACCAAGGGGGAGGAGGCTCACAAAGCATATAAGGAAGGGGATGGCATCCATGGAAATCATTCTTAATATTGTTTATGTATGGTTTTTATGACTTTCTGCACGCTTCAGCTGTTTAGCGAAGTCTGTTGTGATGTTTAGCATAAGGGTGTTTCCGAGCGGAAATCCCACCCTCATCCTCGGGGGACTTTTTGTGCCCACTCAGGGGAGGTTCCTTTGAGCTTCATTCCATCATCCGGCATCAGGCCAATCTTCAGCCACCTCCAGCAGTGTAGTCTCCTTTAGAAATTGCGTAATTTAACAGGACAGTTTCAGTGGAGGGTTGATAACCCAAGTTCTTGAGCTTATTTTCGTGTGAGGGGAGCAGCCCTTCATCCAGAAATTCAGTGGGGAGGAGCATCAGCCATTTTTACATTATATCAGCCACCCAGCAGTTACCCAGTTGTAGAGCGTAATTCAGCCCTAGGGCTGCATTTTTCATATTATGTATTTCCGGAAATACTTCATGGGTTATTTTGGAATTGTGATAGTCTAAAGCCTAGATCTCTAATCCCAACATTTTTTTAGCACTATATTAGCAGATCTACGCATTACTAGTTCCCAGCAGCAGTTATTTCCAGTAGGATCGTGCATTCATGGCCTCCTAGCAGTTTATGTATTAGCAGCTTTTCATGTACTAATGTATAGGGTCATTTGAGGCTCGTTTTTCCGAGCTCGAGTATCGTTTCCTCAAGATCTTGTACTTCATTTTATGCTATCATATATAATAAAATGGCTCAATGATCTGCTCATGTTTTGATGTATTGATATTTACTGCATTTTCCAATTTTATGTTCAATATTCCTATTTTTCCTAATTTGGAATATTACACTCTATGGTATTCGAATTTGCTCCTGGTGAGCGCCTTCATCAGAATACCTGCATCCTAATCCTATGTGGGAATGTACTGAAGTAACATAATTCACCTATGAACATAATCTCTAAGATGATGGTACCGAATGTCTATGTTCTTGGACCTATCATGGAATACTGGATTAACCGAGAGTTTAATGCAACTCTGGTTATCACAATGTATCACTCTTAGATCCATCTGAGAACCAAAAAAACCAACTAGGATATTTCTCATCCAGATGGCCTCACATGTAGCTTGACTTGCTGCCATGTACTCTGTCTTGGCTGAACTGAGTACCACAAATTGTTTCTTCCTGTTGTACCAAGAAATTGTTTTCTATCCTATGCTGAAGATCCCTCCTGATGTGTTATTTCTGTCTAAAGGATTGCATGCCCAATCTGCATCCGTGAAGACTTGAAGGTTCACTCCCTCTGTCCATCTGTACCATAATCCATACTCTGTAGTGCCCATGAGATATCTCAAAACATGCTTCCCCTCCTTCCAAAAGAGCTTGGTTTTCTTAACCAGCTTGACTCAGTTGGTTAACTGCGTAGAAAATGTCTGTCTTGGTGTTCACCAAGTACATCAGAGAACCCACTAGCTTCCTGTAGACAGTAGCATCCACTACTTCTCCTGAAGTAGCATCCTCTTTCCTCCAATTTCCTGGAAGAGGAGTATCCATGGGTTTACAGCTCTCCATGTGAAACTCACCCAGAATCTCTTTGGCATACTTTCCTTGAGAAACAAATAGTTCACCATCTCGCTGCCATATTTCCAAACCAAGGAAATAGTGAAGGAGTTGTTAAATAAAGGTTTTCATTGATGTCAATATGGCATTGAATGAGATGTCAATATTGTTGAGATGCCTAGTACCAGATGATAATGTCATGACTCTTGTTTGACAAGGATGCCATCAATGAAGAGGTCAACCCATGAAGATGTCAAACCACTAATGAAGAAGTCGCAAGAAGTCCTTGAACTAGCTATAATGTTGCATGTACCTTGATGATCTAGACCTTAACTCTTGATGACATATGGATTCATACACTTGATGATGTCATACACTAAATTAGCGACCACTAATGATGATGGCACTTGATGAAGGTTGAAAGACTAGATGATAACGTGGAAGATATCATTTGTTGGTTGGAATACTATTTTGAAGTTATCCTAATGACGTTGCACTATAACATATCACTGCACAATTAGATGATGACATGGATGATACACTCATTGTGGGAACTATCATTATGACGTGGATGTCCTACATGTTCCTATGGTGATGAATAAGCCAAACAATGGAGAATCCATACTGTCCCAAACATTTTTTGTGTTGTCCCAAAAATTTTATGCATAAAATTTAAAAACAGTCCCAAAGAAAAATAAAATTTTCCACCTTAGAGACATATTTTCTCAATAGGACCTAGACCATCTTAAAGAGGATTTTTTCCTCTTTCCAATGAGCCCTTAATTTCCCCAAAATTCCAAATAGTTTGTGAGATATTGAATTTTCAAGTTAAAAAATATTTTTTTGACAATGAGCCGACCTGCACCTTCTCTTTCAAGTCGGCCTCCATACAGTGACGTGTCTCTTCATCTTGGCTTGCAAAAAATACTATATATAAGGGTTTCCGAACTCATTCTCAATCATCCACCTCGACTATTATCACAGAAGTACCACAGCAGTTCGGATAAAGGAAAAGATAAGGCACAAGAACGATTTAAATAAGTTTTGGGTCTAAACTATTATTGCAGTAACTCATATTATACCCTTAAAATTCAGACTGTGCAGACCTAAAGTTGCATACCTCTGAACCAAACCTCAGATCTGTTGAGTGATAGCTACAGGACTTTGGACCTATTTGGCAGCCTTGGACAAGAGATAGGTACAGGACTTCAGACATTTTATTATTGCAGTTGCCGGAGTTAAGGGTCAACACCATTGGACTTGTTTGGGTTTTCCAGATTGCAGTCTCAAGACTTTTTTGTGGTGAATATCTATTATACCTCATAATTGTGGCATGAATTTTAGAATTTGAAGTTCAAATATGTGGGTTACTAGATTGATCTAAGGCCAGTAACAAAATGTTGTTGTATTTCATCATTTGAAGTAAAGGTTCCTACTCAATAAGTACATATTGTCAACCTCAAGCAGTAAAAGATAAAGGCAGCCTTGAAATCCTTTGTGCAGCAATGTTCAAGCATAAATTATGTAGTCTCATATAATCTTATTTTAAGTAAACATGAAAAATACCTTCTATGCTTTGTGGAGTTTACTGTCATCTTTGGAGCAGAATTGTAGAAGCCCCTTTGTAGCTGACATTGAAGAGTTGACACCTTGTTGAGGAAGTCCCTAGTGCATGGTTGAAGTAGACTTGGATGCCATATTGACATTGTGGAGCTTCCTGTAGAAGGTGTTTATAGCAGTCTTGAAGGTGCATTGTTTATAAAGTTGTATCTTAGCCCTAGAACAGTTTGTGCACACTTTTGGAGCAAGGTTGAAATCCTTGTCAAGGCAGTCTTAGGAAGTTGTTGTTGAAGAGTAGCATCTAGTAAGCTTGTAGAAACAAATCTTGAAGACATAAATTATTGGAGCATCCATAGAAGTCTTGTTGAAGAAGACTTGAAGTTTTAGAAAGGAATATTGGAGAGAATTTTGTAGACCTGCATTGAAGACCATGATGCATTGAAGCCATCATGAGGTAACCTAGGAGAAAGTGTTTGGGTACGATGAGGAGCAGTGGTGACACCTTCTAAGAATAAAAGGTTGTCATTGATGATGTGACATGGAGACTAAGTGAAGGCATTGCTTAAGATTGTCAAGGATCATTGAAGAAGACTTTGGGAACCATGAAGAATAACCAATGATATTTTGACGAAGTGAATTGTGGTTGGAGCCCAAGAGGTTGGAGCCTCATAGAGAAGAGGTCGGTGCCTTGGAAGGTAGGGTTGGAGCCCTAGAGGATAGGAGTCCTCAAGAGACCAGGTTGGAGCCTATACCAAAGATAGGGTTGGTGCCCTATAGGTTGTTGCCTCAAACTGACAAGGTTGGAGCCTTGGGAAGTCCAAGTCGGTGCTTCGCATAATACAGGTTGGAGCCTGGGAGATTGAAGATTGGTGTCTTCATCTAGGGATGGAGCCCTACACAAATATTTTACATAATTTATGAATATTAATAAAAGAATTTATTCTTATTGTTCATTTGTGCTCTAAATATAAATGATCTAACTAGTAAAAATAACAATTGGAAAGAAATACTGATTCACCCCCCCCCCCCTCTCAGTATTTCCAACAATTGGTTTCAGAGCCAGTACCTTCACTCAAAGCCTAACAGCTTGAAGGTTGATCATTAGAACACAAATGGGAAAACCAAGGAAGAAAGTCTCTAATCGTCCTAAATATGTGTCTTCCTCAACCATCGAAATTGAAGTCAATCAATTTGTGAAGGCTCCATTGTTCAATGGAAATTTTGATATATGGGAGGAAAGAATGAGGAATTTCTTGAAGACTCGAGGAATTGAAGTTTGGAAATCAGTGATTGCTAATGACAAGATGGATGAAGAATCCAAGGAGTACAATACAAGAGTAATGAAGACAATTTTGAATAGGTTACCAAATTCTGTGAAGGCCAAGTTTGAAAGATGTTCGTCAGCAAAAGTCATATGGGACAAATTTCATGATCTTCACTCAAGAGGGGAATTTACAATGATCTCTAGTCAAGAAGATGATGAAAAACAAGAAAGAAGTCCAGAATCCATCAACAATGTTGAAGATAAGAGAGATGACAACAAGGCTAAAGAAGACCTAGAAGATGAAGAGAACAAAGAAGACTTTGAAGAAGATCTCCTGAATAAACTTATGGCTTCCATGGAAGAGATTAACGAATTGAAAAAAGAAAATGAGGAACTTAAGAAGAAAGCACAAGATGGTAACCAAGACAAGACAAGGAAGGAAGTTGAATTTTTCAAGCTTCAAGTACATGAAAGGGATGAGGATCTCACCAAACTTAAGGAGGAATTTCATCAAAAAAAAATAAAGCATCATGAAGAAGTCATATCTATGACAAATCAATTGGATAAGGCAAAGAAAAGGGAAGAAGCTTTGACAAGCCACCTTGAACAAAGACTTAAGAGCTTGAAAAATCTTGAAGCAGAGATTGGTCAATACAAGGAAGAGGTCTCCTCTCTTAGATCTCAACTAGAAGAAGCAAGGAAACAAGCACAAGGAGCCGAGAAGGTGATGAAAACTTTGGCATTTATAGAATGACAAGTTGATGAAGCAGAAAATGAGAGAAACACCATGATATGCCAACTAAAATAAAGGGATGAAGAAATCTTCAAACTAAAATCAGACATCAATCTTCTCAAGGCCGAAGCGTGTGAAGCTACAAGAATAAAAGAAGAAATGGAGAGCACTCTAGCAAAGAAGAATGAAGAAATCTTCATAACGAAATCAAATATTATCTCCCTTAAAATCGAATCACATGAAGCAACAAGGATGATGGAAGAAATGAAGAAGCAACTAGTTATGAAAGATGAAGATTGTGAAAAGTTGAAAGGAGAAATTGTCTTTCTTAAAATGGAAGTTGACTTGTTGAATAAGAATTTGAAAAGCTCTCAAACCCTAGATGATATCCTAAGTCATCAAAGGTCTCCCCTTGATAAATCGGGTCTTGGCTATGCAGGTGAATCCTCAAGCAAGAATGATAATGCTTCAAACCACAAATATGTGAGGAACCTAGAAATAAATGTTGATGCTCCCAGTTCTCCTAGGTATCAAAGTATATTTCTTCGATATTTCTATTCTTGTACAAACTTTGGGCCTGTGGCAAAAGATTGTAGGGCATATCACAAAGACAAATATAATGGTCCCCATCAATATTCTAGAAGCAATTTTTCAAGAAGTCATGATTACTCATTCATGAAAAAAATGGAGTGTTTCAATTGCCATAACATTGGACATATGGCATGTGAGTGTAACTTGACTTGGGTTCATAAACCATGACAACCAAGCCAGAGAAGAAAGTTACACAAGTATGGAGAAGGAAGCAAATTGGGTCTGAAAGTATCTTGAACACTCCAGCCAAGAACACATGTTGTTGACTTGATGAAGGCATCCTTGGTATTCCAAGTATTTGATGGTGAGATTCTGCCAAAAAGAGACCATATAGTTAGGGGGAGATTTGTGACTCTTGAGCTTATGATTCTTAAGCATTCTTGTAGAAGCTATCAATGAATGGGTCGTATGAAATCCTTGATGAATCACACATGGAAAATCATCTTTTGATAGATCATCTCTCGGGAGAAACTCCATTGAAGAACATAATCCTTCACTCATCTGATGGACCCCTGTTGAAGATGTCTTCCACTTGATCACAAGGAAAAAATAAGAACTCACAGAGGTTATGGAGGCAGGGGGAGTCGATTGACTATTTAGGGGGAGCAAGTTCATTGAAGAGCACCTTGACAACGAAAGCAAAATACCTATGAAGATCTATTATTGATGAGGAAAATATGATGAAGAGACACAACTTGATCGAGGGAGTACTTGTGCACCCCATTTGTCATTGATGTCAAAGGGGGAGAGAATGTTGGAAGGGAAAGAATATTGCCATCAATGACAAAGGGGGAGATTGTTAATCAAGGTCGTCATTGATGTCAATATGGCATTGACCGAGATGTCAACATTTTTGAGATGCCTAGTACTAGATGATAATGTCATGACTCTTGTTTGACAGGGATGCCATCAATGAAGAGTTCAACCCATGAAGATGTCAAAACACTAATGAAGGAGTCACAAGAATTCCTTGAACTAGCTATAATGTTGCATGTACCTTGATGATCTAGACCTTAACTCTTGATTACATATGGATTCATACACTTGATGATGTCATACACTAAATTAGAAACCACTAATGATGATGGCACTTGATGAAGGTTTAAATACTATATGATAATGTGGAAGATATCATTTGATGGTTGGAATACTATTTTGAAGTTATCCTAATGACGTTGCACTATAACATATCACTGCAAAATTAGGTGATGACATGGATTATACACTCATTGTGGACACTATCATTATGACGTGGATGTCCTACATGTTCCTATGATGATGAAGAAGCCAAACAATGGAGAAGCCATATTGTCCCAAACATTTCTCATGTTGTCCCAAAATTTTGATGCATAAAAATTAAAAACAGTTCCAAAGAAAAATAAAATTTTCCACCTTACAGACATATTTTCTCAATGGGACCTAGACCATCTTAAAGAGGATTTTTTCCTCTTTCCAATGAGACCTTACTTGCCTCGAAATTCCAAATAGTTTGTGAGATATTGAATTTTCAAGTTAAAAAATATTTTTTTTGACAGTGAGCCAACCTGCACCTTGTCTTTCAAGTTGGCCTCCATACAGTGACGTGTCTCTTCATCTTGGCTTGCAAAAAATACTATATATAAGGGTTTTGGAACTCATTCTCAATCATCCACCTCAGCTATTATCACAGAAGTACCACAACAGCTCGGATAAAGGAAAAAATAAGGCACAAGAACGATTTAAATAAGTTTTGGATCTAAACTATTATTGCAATAACTCATATTATACCCTTAAACTTTGGACTGTGCAGATCTGAAGTTGCATACCTCTTAACCAAACCTCAGATCTGTTGAGTGATAGCTACAGGACTTTGGACCTGTTTGGCAGCCTTGGACAAGAGATAGGTACAGGACTTCAGACCTTTTACTATTGCAGTTGTCGGAGTTAAGAGTCAGCACCATTGGACTTGTTTGGCTTTTCAAGATTGCAGTCTCAGGACTTTTTTGTGGTGAATATCTATTATACCTCGGAATTTTGGCATGAAGTTCAGAATTTGAAGTTCGAATCTGTGGGTTACTAGATTGAAAGTAACAAAATGTTGTTGTATTTCATCATTTGAAGTAAAGGTTCCTGCTCAATAAGTACATATTCTCATCCTCAAGCAGTAAGAGATAAAGGCAGCCTTGAAAGACTTTGTGCAGCAATGTTAAAGAATAAATGATTTAGTCTCATATAATCTTATTTGAAGTAAACATGAAAAATACCTTCTATACTTTGAGGATTTGACTGTCATCTTTGGAGCAGAATTGTAGAAGCCCCTTTGCAGCAGACACTAAAGAGTTGACACCTTGTTGAGGCAATCCCTAGTGCATGGTTGAAGTAGACTTGGAGGCCATATTGACATTGTGGAGCTTCTTGTAGAAGGTGTTTACAATAGTCTTGAAGGTGCATTGTTTATAAATTTTTATCTTAGCCCTAGAACAGTTTGTGCACACTTTTGGAGCAAGGTTGAAATCCTTGTCAAGGTAGTTTTAGGAAGTTGTTGTTGAAGATTAGCATCTAGTAAGCTTGTAGAAACAAATCTTGAAGACATACATTATTGGAGCAGCCATAGAAGTCTTGCTGAAGAAGACTTGAAGTTTTGGAAAGGCAGATTGGAGAGAATTTTGTAGACCTGCCTTGAAGACCATGATGCATTGAAGCCATCATGAGGTAACCTAGGAGAAAGTGTTTGGGTACGATGAAGATTAGTGGTGACACTTTCTAAGAAGAAAAGGTTGTCATTGATGATGTGACATAGAGACTAAGTGAAGGCATTGCTGACGATTGTCAGGGATAATTGAAGAAGACTTTGGGAGCCATGAAGAATAACCAATGATATTTTGACGACGTGAAGTTGCAGGTTGGAGCCCAAGAGGTTGGAGCCTTATAGAGACAAAGCCGATGCCTTGGAAGGTAGGGTTGGAGCCCTAGAGGATAGGAGTCCTCAAGAGACTAGGTTGGAGCATGTACCAGAGATAGGTTTGGAGCCCTAGAGGTTGGTGCCTCAAACTGACAAGGTTGGAGCCTTGGGAATTCCAAGTCAGTGCTTGGCATAATACAGGTTGGAGCCTGGGAGGTTGAAGATTAGTGTCTTCATCTAAGTTTGGAGCCCTACACAAATATTGTACTTAATTTATGAATATTAATAAAATCATTTATTCTTATTATTCATTTTTTCTCTAAATATAAGCGATATAACTGGTAAAAATAACAATTGGAAAGAAACACTGATTCACCCCCCCTCTCAGTATTTCCAACAGGAATCCCATGTCCTTCATTTCGAACTCCCTTGCAAGAAGTTATCAATTTCTCATCACTTATCAAAATTAGATCATCAACAAAAGGTATGATAATCAAGAGCTTACTATCAACCACAATCTGGTACAGGTTTTCATCCGCTTCACTTTTGGTGAAGCCCAACTCGGTGAAATAGCTGTCAATCCGAGTGTACCAAGAACGAGGTGCTTGCATCAACCCATACAGTGCTCTCTTAAGTCAGCACACATGCGACTCACTATCAAATATCTTGAAACCTTCTGGATACTCTATGTACACTTCTTCCTCAATAACGCCATTGAGAAATGCAGTTTTCACATCCATCTGATGAATGCGCCACCCCATCTGCGCTGAGAGAGTAAGGATAGATTTAATGGAAGAGTACCTTGTGACTGGTGTGAAAGTCTCCTCATAGTCAATCCCCTCAACTTGTGAGAATCCTCGGGCCAAAAATTTTGCCTTGTACTTCTCCACACTCCCATCCACTGCTTGCTTCACCTTATAGATCCATCTAGATCCAACCACTGATTTTCCAACCGGTATCGGGACAACTTCCCATGCACTATTCTTGACAATGGATTCATACTCCTCTACCATAGAGTCAACCCAAATTGGTTTCTACACTACTTCCTCAAAAGAAGAAGGTTTTGTCACAATACACTTGCTCATAAGAGCCATGTGTCCAGTAAACTTGTCTGGAGATTGTCTCTGTCTGCGCAGTGAGATAGGTGCTCCTACATTCTCTGTCGCATCAAGTCTCAATCTATCAGCTTTTATAGTGTGCCTTCTACCGTTTCTGGTGGATGGCTCTGCATGAGTGTTTTTCCCACTCCATGATCCTCCACATGTGGCTGCTCCACATCTTGAGGTTCATTCTTTGGAACCAAGAGTTCCTCATCTCCATGAAAATCCATCTCCCTCTCAAGGGACAATCGCATGGCTTTCTCCTCATCAAATTTTATATCCCATCTCACAACAGTCATCCTGTTATTTGGAAAATACACCTAATATTTGTGGGAAGTATCAGTGTACCCCACAAATATCTCAATCTTAGTTGTTGGTTCGAGCTACTTCCTGGCATATTTGGTCACATGCACATAAACATATGAGCCAAAAATCTTAAAATATGAAACATTAGTTTTTAACCAGTAAAAGCCTCCTCTGGTGTACTCATGCCAATTATCCTATGAGGACTATGGTTTTGCACAAATATCGTTGTGTTGCATGCCTCTACCCAGATATGCAATGATAGGCCCTGATCATGCAACATCGCTCATGCTGCACCCACAATTGTTCTATTCTTTCTTTCTGCAACCCCATTCTGTTGTGGGTTATGAGGTGCAATCAAATCTCTTCGAATTCCTTCTTTGCTACAGAAGTTCTTGAATTCATTGGAGATTTAATCACCACCATTGTCGTTCCTAAGAGCCTTCACATGCTTCCCTGGGTCTTTCTCCACCAATGATTTGAACTCAAGAAATTTTGAGAACGTTTTATCTTTCTTCTGCATAAGGTAGATCCAGCACTTTCTAAAAATATCATCAACAAAGATCACATAGTACTTATGCTTTGCTATCGAAGCAGTAGAGAATGGTCCACACACGTCTGAGTGAACTCTCTCAAGGATTTCCGAAACTTGGTTCTCCTTCTCATGAAAAGTGACCTTTGCATACTTCCCCATAGTACATCCCTTGCATGTGTCTAACCGCGCAAGTGTACCCTTGGGAAGACCCATAGAAATATGTTGCATGACCTTCAAGGCTCCGTGGTGTAGATGGCCCAATCTCCTGTGCCATAACTCACCCTCATCTCGGCTCACCACTTTGTCCCCCTTATCCATCAATGTTGCGCAACCATCTACATAAATTTTATAGATATTATTCACCTGAATCCCAATATTCTTGGCTTTTCCTTTTTCTTTGTGTCGAAGGAAATCTTTTCCTTCACTGAGAACAACATCATAGCCTCTATCCTCCAACATTTGGACTGAAACTAATTTTTTCTTCAAGCGTGGTACATGCATTACATCTTTTAATAGAAAGGGTTTACATGATTGTCTCTGGAAGGTAAATGTACCAATCCCGGTAGCATTGTACTGCCCTTCATCACCCATTTCGATATGCATCTGGAGGTCCTTCTCCTCCAAGCTACTGAAAAATTATTTGTCTCCCGTCATGTGAAAGGATGCACTTCTATCCAAGTACCACACCGATCCCATTTCACTTGACACCATGCATGCAATGAGTGAGAATTCAAGCTCAAATTGTGATGCCAAAGCCTCACCAGCTGCAGATCTTGAAGCCTTCTTTTTCTTCTTCTTTTGTGGAAAAATAGTGGCATAATGTCTATGCTCATGATAGTGAAAACACTTCACTCTGGACATGTCGTGCTTCTTGCCATATTTTCCCAACTCAGAGTTGGAATGGAATTTCTTTCCTTTCCCCTTCTTTTCCTTGGAAGTTAAAGTGAAATCTTCTTCATCATCATTCTTAGATGAAGTTCCATCCCTGGTATTCTGCTTGAATTCTTCTTGAACCAAATCCAACCAAATTCGTTCCCAATATGACAGCTTTTCCCTCCCATTGACAGAGTCCTGATAACTATGCCAACTCTTGGGAAGTCCTAGAAGAGCTAGGTTCACCAAGTCATCATCCGCTACAGTAATTCTGATGCCCCCAAGCTCATCCCGACATTGGAAAAACTTTGTTAAATATTTCGGAATGGTGTCGCCTTTCTCCATTTTGATTTTCCTGAGCTTTTCCTTCAGTGCCAATTTTTTATAATCATTGTTGCTCTGAAAAAAAAACCATCAAAGCTTTCCACATTGCATATCATGTCACTTTGCCATGGAGACTTGAGATAATGTGGTCTCGTACTCCCTCCAGTAAGATCTGCCTCGCCTTTGCAACTTTCTTTTGCCAAGAATCAAGATTTGCGGCATCTGCTGCAGTGGGTTTGGGAATGTCATTATCAATGAATTCTTTCAACCCATTATCCTCCAGTACTGACTCCATTATGTCATTCCACGCAATATAGTTAGAACTTCCCTCGATTGAATACTCCAATCTCAAGCCATTGAAAGCCATTTCAATCATGATATTCCTGTCACACCAAGAATACTTTTGCAAATTCGAATTCTATTCAATCACAAACTCAGCTTCTCCTCCACTATAGTGATTTCCTATACTCTTATACCATGTAGAAATTATACAAACATATGTATATCAATGGATTCAATCTGATCAAGAAATGTACTAAAGCTAGATATTGAATCCTTCTACAAAACAATTGTGGAAAATAAACATGATCGCCAATCACAACAAGTAAAGAAAGAATCAAATCAAACCACAACACAGATAATTTCTCGGGGGAAGCTTGCTGCTCAAAACCCCTCTATATTCTATTGTATATTCACCATGGAAATTATCATGAAACAATTACAATGCACTCTTCTCACAAGAGTCTCTTGCACTCTCACAATTTTCTCACGTTGATCTAGACAAAATCGACCAACACTTAACCAATTCTCAGCCTCTAATCAACCTGCCTTGCTTGTGCAATTCATGTGGAATGAAATCCCTATTATTTAGGAATTTCAACCTTCCAAAATTGCACAAGGATCATGGGAAATCCAATGGATTTATGGTTGCATGTGAGCAACCTACTTATCACACAACTAGTAGTTAACATCCCTTTAACCTTTGTATCAACAGGGTCTCCACTGGAACTGAAATGCATGTATCTTGCATGGAAAATCACTGATTGTGAATTAAATAGGATTTAATTCACTTCATCTCTCACTAGTGCAATAAACAGTTACAACTAGTTCAACTGACTCTAACTCACCTAATTGAGTTAATTGATTACTCATGCATTAAACTAATGCACCAACTGCAATTCGAACTCCATAACTAATAGAATCACTATGCATGCCTCACCGACCACCCTCAACTAAAAATACATGAGCTAACTGAGTTTATCACACTCAGTTAACTATTACAAGTGATTATGATATAAGATTACATTTTATTGTCCAATTTAATTAAGGGAAAATTAAATTAGAAACTACCAATTTAATTAATTAAATTGACCTTGACACTAATGTATCGCTAGGACCTATGGTCCCACACTAGTGTGTGTGCTACAATTTCTTGTTGGAATTTCAACAGAACTTGAGGGAGAGTTGGAGACACTTGAAGGAGATTGTGAGAGAGAGAGACTTGGAGAGTAAGAGAAGATCTTAGAGAGCCAAAGTGATTCAATGTTTGCATTAGCTACTGCTATCAGCGATATTCTTCAAATTTGGGTGAACTTATTCACTCTCTCATTGTACTTTGTATCTCTGCTGAACAATTTATTTCTAATAGAAGAAGAATCTGGTTGGGTTTTCCCCTTGTGGGTTTTTCCCTGTTCATTGACCTAACTTCTTTTTGTCTCATTGAGTTCTTAGTTGTCTTTCATTGTGCATATGGTTTATATGGTTTATGTTCTATCTAAAATTACTTAACTTATTTTACATTATAAAGAAGTTTTGTATTTAAGTGATTATAACAACATAAAACATCAAAATTTCAACAATTGGGGTCGTCTTGATGTAGGGATAAAGGCTTATATGCCACCATTTTGAAGTATTTCATGTCGAAATTCTTAACTACCCTACCTATGACAAGGATATATATTCCCTGGTGCAAGTTGTGAAGAAGTGGAAACACTATCTAATGGGAAAGGATAGCAATCCACACAAATCACCATCCAGTACAATACCTACAAGCCCAAAGTAAGCTACAAAAGATCAGACATTACAAGTGGCTAGGATTTCTACAGCAGTTTCATTTAGTGTTTAAGTACAAGAAGGGGCGCTTAAACAAGTTGGAAGACATTCTTTCAAGGCCACCCACATCAAATATTAAAGCTTTGGGAAATCTAATGCACATGGATCCATTCACCCATGATGCATACAAAGAGGCATATTCAGAAGATGAGGACTTCAAGGAGGTGTTTCAATAGTTGTAGAGTCAGAGTCATGTGCATGATGGTGATAGCACTGTTGACTACCATCTCCAGGATGGGTTTCTTTACAGGTTGGATAAATTATGTATTCCAAAGGTGAGAAATTGTAGTCGATTAAAGAGGCTCCCACCTCTTCTAATCATAAAGTATACATAAAAGAATAGGATATATAAAAATAAAATAAAAAATAAAAATAAAGAATCGTGTACTCCAAAGAAGATAACAATTGTGAAAGTGATGAATGCAATTTTGATGATGAGAGAGGAGAGATCATATTAATAGCCATGAATGATTCAAAATTCTAAAGAAGAGATTGAATTAGAAGTTGATTTTGAAGGAAAATTTGTAAGTACCCTATAAGAGTTAAGGCTACTAAGGAAAAAATTCAATCAATTAAAACATCAACTACAAGAATATAAGGATAAAGAAAGTGATGTATATTCATTCATTCTTTTAAAAATTGAATGAGAATAAATGAAAAGGATAAAGGAGATTGTGTCAAAGCAGTTGAAAGAAAGGAAGGACACTATGAGAAGTTGGAAGAATAAATTGTTCTTTTAAGAAAAGAATTAGAAAAGGTCTCAAATAAGCTCAAAGAAAACTTGAGGCTAATAAAAGGTTATGAGTCATTAGATAAAATCCTCAGTTGTTAGTGATATACATTAATAAAGATAGGTGTTGGTTATATAGATACCCCAAAGAACATTGAGGGAGATTCAAGCTCAATAGTAGCAAAAAGGGGATGCAGTAAACTCATCAGCTATCATTGATGCACTCAATAACAATTTAAAAGTATAGCAAAGTCATGAATCTTCTTTCATCAAAACAAGGTTGAGTCATTTAGAGAAAACTAAGGGATATTCAAAGCAATAAAAAAAAGGAGAAGATAGCAACCATGCAAACACAGCTAAAAAGAACCAATATAGTTATGGATCAAAAATTTTATAGCAAACAAAGCAGACAAGCAGATTCAGCAATTTTATTCCTTTCAGCAAGCAATATACATCCAGGAAACAAAATTTATTTTATGGATATTATTACTCGTGATAATTTTGGTCATAAATTAATTGATTGTAGAGCCTATGCAAGTAGAAATTATGAAAGGGGATAATTTCTTTAAACTCCAATGAATAGCTACTTAAGCCACAATTCTAAAGGTAATTATGAAAGTGGTGTTAGAAGATGCAATTTTTTGTTCCTTTGTTGAAATATGTTGAATGCTACATATGCAAAAACTAAGGGCACAAAGCACGAGACTATAGAAGTAGTCTAGATATGTCTCAAAACCAAGGCAAGGAAGAATGTCTCCTTAGAAATCCAACAATATGGAGAAAAAAAAAGAGAAGCAGGAGGAGTGCATTCTCATGTTATATGCCCAAAAGCAAGAAAAAAATGGTATGTTGATAGTGGATGTTTAATACATGACAAGAGTTCATATTAAATTCATTAAACTTAAGGAACAAGATGGAGGCAAGATAATTCTTAGCAACAATGCATTTGCAATAAGCCTACCATTTTGGGGGATGTGCTTAAAAAAAATTGCATGGATGTCAATTACAAAATGGTGTCAAACTGAACACAAGGAAGCAAAATGGAGAAGGAACGAACATCGAATGAGGGGATTAACCCAAACATGTCACATAGAAAGAGCCATAACAAGTAAAGTATTCAATCAGCCAGTATTTCAAGTGAATTTTTCTTCTAAGTGGCCGAAATTGTGCATACCTGAGCTACTGAGCTCTTATATTGTTGCCAGTGACCCCAAAAACTATGACCCCGCAACATCCAACCACAAACTTGCATGGCTTTTCCTTGAATTTCTAGGGTTTAAACAAAGCTAAGGGTCGATATGTGAGCTCAAAAAACAATGCAAAATGAATGTGGGAGTCAGTTGGTGGCCTACCTTCAAGGCTTTCCACCCTAGATACATGAGGCATGCATCCCGAGGCATGCCTTGGGATGTGCCTCATCGACCATAACAAATATCCACAATATCACATTAGTTTCCCATTAATTCATGAACCCAAACCATAACTCTTTTATTATGTGCCATGCATATTATATGACAAGACAATGTTAATCACATGCCACCCAAACACTTAAAATAATTCCCAAACTCTGTTTGCATCATAAAGCCCAAAACATATCATTGTCTCATCAATGGAGTATATTAATATGTAACCTGAGGGTGCAGGGGCATGGTTCCAAATGAGGAACCTGGAAGATTTAAAACAGAGGCGTGAATCTTTTAGAAATTCGGTGCGAAGAGGGAAGAGCAGTTTCAGAAAACCACAAATGGTTTATCAAACGCATTGAAGGTGGTTTGTGGTTTTGGACCAATCGGACGCGATACAACTAGGCGTTTGACGCGTGGCAGGGCTAATATCGCCAATTTTGCACAGATCATGGGTTATTAGACCCATCGCTACTTTCTGTACGATATTAGATTTGGGCTGTCAGATCTCGAGTGATGAGATCGACGGTGCGGACAGATATAAGGAGCATCATCCAAGTGTAGAGGGTGGAGCCCAGGGACAGGTGTCGGACTGTAGTTAGGTGGTAGGGCTTTAGTGGAAGGCGGGCCCAGCTTGATGACGTGGGGAGCTTTTTCGCGTTGTTTGGGGTTATGTCAACGCGGGATGAGGGATGGGGATGTAACCGCCATTGGATCAGGGCCCAAAGCTCTAGATCGACGGTGGAGATGGCCCGATGAAAAGGTAAGGCAGGGTGGAGGAAAAGCGGGCCTGCCTTAATACTTCAAAGGTTTTAGAGGGGTTTTTCATAAGGTTTGCGGGGGTTAATAAAATCAAGGGGTGGAGTTTATTCGAATGGGGAAGGGGCTAAAAAAACAGGCGGAGGCCGCGGTCTCATGCGTGGAAGGGGCTAGGGATTTTTAAGGAAAAGGGGGCTTAAGCCTTATTTGTATGAAAGGGACGGTTTTAGTCATAAAACAGGGTTTTTAACAAAATTAAAAGGACCCGATAGACTTAAAGTTAGACTTAAACAATGTAAAAAATGGATTATTACATTGTTTAAGGTTTTTAAAGAAAAATGATGAATAAGGGGGTTTATGAGGATTTTTAGGGGAAATAAAAATGGGTTTTCAGAGGGGAAAAAAGGGGAATGTATGATGGTGTAAGTGAGGTGATAAAATGAGGCAAACAATCCCATAAAATTAAGTCTTCTTAGAGCAGTAGGGTAAACTTTTTAAGAAAGCAAAAGATGAAGCTTTCAATGAATCGGCTAGGTTTAGGATAATGAAGGTAATGAGATTTCTATAACTCACAATATTTCTCAAATCTTGTTTCTAGAAATCTAGGATTATAACTTAGTCATCCTTTGATATCAGCAAAAAAATACTGATGACTAATAGTGGCTCCACTTGGGGAGGGCAACTTTCTTTTCAAGGTGTCCAGAATCTTCAGTTTATCAAATCTCTAATTTTCAGCAGACCAGTGCCCTTTCCATTGGGCAGATTTCCTTCTTTTTCACTTGTTGATATTTCTTTGAAGTGACAATCTTGAACAATCTGCAACATGTGATTTCCTTTGACAACATTTCTACCTACCCAATCTTACTTGTCCTAACATTTTTTCTTCTTCTTTGAGTGCACTTGAACTCACAAACTCTTGGTATTTTTATTTTTGAAAACATAAATAAACTATCTACTCCTATCTTTATTTCTTCCAAGAGTTTAGATTAAACTAGTGAACTCTCTTTATTCTCTACCTGAACTATTTGACTGCCAGGATTAAGTTGTTTGGCAGTTTTGATTCTCTAAACTAGTGACATGAAATTTAAATCATGGTTTAAATCAAGATTAGGCAGCCTGATTCACCATGGTTGTGGCATTGGAACAAGCTGCACACAAACATTATTTGCATAAAAGTAAATTTAAAAAGATAAGGCTGTGATCTGTCATTAGTAATGCATCCTTATCTATCTCATTGGTTTTGTTTTGAGCATGTGGAACCAACATATTTATATTTCCCTAATCTATCTTTCCTGATAAGTCAAGTCTAAAATAATCTTGACAATCATTGTTTCTAATAACTTATCAACATGAATTTAAAGCATATTCAGCCATGATTAGGCTAGATGACTGAACAAGATATCATTTTGAATCAGCATTGGCATTTAGACTTACACACTTTCAGTATTACTGTTTTTTGGGTATGGGGCTGTACCTCTTTTGAATTTTCCCTCTTTTTTTTTTCTTTTTATTGTTTTTGTATTTTCTGTGATTTTTCTCATGCTGTGTTATGTATAATGAGTGAAAAATTTGAAGCTAGGACTCTTGACAGAAATAATGTTTGAACATCCTACCATTGACAGGACCTCCAAATAATTCTTTTTCATTCAACCCTTGTAAAAAGAAAGCATTATGACCCCTAATGGAATGAATGACATAAGGCCCTTTCCACAAATTCTCAAATTCACCATCTTTACCTTTGTCTTCCCTCCTAGAATCCCATTTCAAGACTGTATCTCCAACTTGGAAATTGTTTGATTTAGTTCTTCTGTCAAAGATCTTCTTGATATTTTCTTGAACTGCTTGTGTCCTTTGGTACACCTCTTCTCTTGTCTGTTGTAAATGAATAGTTTTATTTAGCCTTCTCTACATGTCATTTCTTTTGATTACATTTCTTGGAGGAGTTTCATGACTAGAACTCCCAAATATGTAGGGAAGACTGCATCTATGCCATATACCAGCTGATAGAGACATATTTATTAATTTCTTGGTGGTTAACTTATCATCCCATAATGCATGAACCAACTTACTATGCCATGATTTCTGATTCTGATCAAGCAGTCTTTTGATAATGTTAATCAGGCTTTTATTGGAGGATTCAGCTAGGCCATTTCCTTGGGGGTAGTAAGCTGTGGAATTTCCTAAAGTGATATGATATTTATAGCAGAAGTCAACCATTCTTTTGGATTTGAAGGTAGCAACATTGTCTATAATGATCTTTCTAGGACAACCAAATCTGGATAGTATGTTGTTTTCAAGGAACTTGATAATAACTGAGTCAGTAGCATTCCTAGAAGGGATGGCTTCTATCCATTTGGTAAAGTAATCAGTGGCAGTGAGGATCCACTTATGTTGGGCAGATGAAGTTGGGTGAATTTTTCCAATAAATTCTAAACCCCATTGCTGAAATGGAGCCTCAATACCAATGGGATGCAAAGGTAAAGGTAGGAGTTTTCTCTTGCCATCAAAAATTTAACACTTATGCAAGTCATGACTAGTTTTTGAGTATCTGGGAAAAGGGTGGGCCAATAATAGCCAGCTCTAAGAATCTTGTTTGTTGTGGTCTTCCAGTAAAGATGGCCTCCACATTCTCCCTCATGCAACTCATGCATGATTTTTCCTGCATCATTCTCAAGCAAACACTTAAGCAATATGCCAACAACATTTTTCCAATATAACACTCCATCTCAAATGCAGTAATGTAAAGCTTTATGTTTCAAGAATCTAGCTTTAGTCTCTGATAAAGAAGGAGAAGTATTAAGATAGAGAAGCAGATAAATGATATCGGCATACCAAGATAAATTCAAAAACATTTCTTCAATGTATGGAGCTGTGAATTCTTCTATTTCTTCTAAAACATCAACCATATTTATATCTAATGCTTGGAAATTTGATTCTGCCATGAGTTTTGATAATTCCTGTCCTTTAATCAACTTGGTAGGCCTGATCTCTAAATCATATTCTAATATAATTGTAATCCATCTTCCCCTTTTACCATCAGGGTCTTGATTTAGAATGTCCTTGACAACTGTATGTGAGACAAAAGCAATGATATGAGAGTGTAAAATGTAGACTTGAAAGTTCTTTAATGCTTTTATCAAGGCTAATGCCTGTTTCTCCATGATATTATATTTGAGTGGAGCATCTCTTAAGGCTCTACTAAAAAAGGATAGTGGTTGTTCTTGCCCTATATTATTCTTTTGCAATAACACTGCAGCAATGGTGTGTTCAGAGGAAAATGAGAAAATGTAGAAATCTTTAGTGAAATCAGGACTAATAAGAACTGGTGTTTGAGTGAGAATTTTTTTCACCAATTCAAATGACCATTTGGCTTCTAAGGTTCATTTAACCCTTATTTCCTTTTTTAGCATATTTGTGATATTTTTTAAAAGTTCAGCAAGATGAACCTTCTCCAAAAATTGATATTCCCATTGAAAGATTATAATTCCTTGAGGTTTCTAGGATGGCTGATTTTCAATATGCCTTCAATTCTTTTAGGGTCTAATTTGATTCCTTCTTCAGAAATTATGTGACCAAGAATTTTTCCTTCTTGGAGACCAAAGAGTGTCTTCTTGGGATTCAAAGATAAGCCATATTTTCTACATTTCTCAAAAACTTTTCTCAAATGAATCAAGTGTTCTTTATCAGTTTTGGAGAAAACAATGATGTCATCAAAGTAAATGATTATGAAATAGCCTATGTCTTCTAAAAAAGCTATGTCCATGGCCCTTTGGAATGTGGCCCCTGCATTCATCAAACCAAATGGAATTTTAACATACATGAAGGTACCCCAGGTGTAGTGAAAGCAGTTTTGTGTTGATCACTTGGGAGTACTAGCACTTGGTTGTAGCCTGAAAAACCATACAACAGTGATATTATTTTAGATACAACCACCTTTTCAAGTATGTGATCCATTTTAGGCAAGCGGTAATTATCTTTCAAGGAGGATCTATTCATATTTCTAAAGTCAATGCAAAGCCTAATTTCCCCAGTATTTTTCCTAACAGACACAAGGTTTGAAACCCACTGTGAGTATCTAAGGGGAACTATGATCCCAGCATCATACATCTTTTTTATCTCTTTCTCAACTAAAGGTAATAAAACGGGGTTTATCCTTCTTAGTTTTTATTTGAAAGGTTTTTTATTTTCCTTAAGAGGAATTTTGTGTTGAATAATGTTGGTATCATATGATTTCAGATCTTTGTACCCCCATGCAAACACATCTCCAAACTTCTTGAAAAGTTCAATATATTCTTGTTTGATATGAGTAGAAAGAGTGCTAGATAACTTGATCATTCTGGGTTCACTCATGCTACCTATGTTATGTTCTTCTACATCAGTTTCTGTAGGCTCCATCTTGGGTTTTTTAGCTACATCATTGAAGTCAAAAAGCTCCTCTAATGGTGTAAGGCCCCTTGGTATTGAATCATTTTTACATTGTAAAACTTCAAGGTATTTTTTCTCTGGTTCGTTTAGTAATTCTGCTTTATAAAGATATTCAAATTGGTTTATATCAACAGTAGAGGATAGCTCTGTTTTATGGACTTGTTTTTCATCGAAATAGTCTTCTTCAAGGCTTGAGCTAGGTGTTGGTCCAGAAAAATCATTTCTTGATTGCAGAAAGTCATCAATGTGTTTATCTCCCTGAAACACTTGCCAATAGTTTTCATTGTCAAGGACTGTAGGCCTATTTTTTACTTTGACATTGAATTGTTCATTTACCGGGGGTATTTGGCAATTGCTGGCAGCAAAGGCAAGTTCATTTGCAAGGTTATTTTGAGCTCTAGGGATGAAAGTGAATTCATATTTTTCAAAGGTTTTCAGGAGATCTACGCCCCAGCATTCATATATTCTCTTAATCTTGGGTTTTTGGTTGAATACTCCCCTTTTATTTGCCTAATGATCAACTTTGAATCTCCTTGGACTGAAATTTTCTTAGCTCCTAAATCTTTGAGTAGATGTAGGCCAAGGAGGAGAGCTTTGTATTCTACAATGTTATTGGTGCATGGGAAATCAAGTTTATAAGAATGGCCTTTGTTTGTATTTTGTATCCATACACTAGCTCCAAAACCTATTTTGCTACAAGAGCCATCAAAGCTCATTTCCCACAATGTTTCTATCTCATGTTTATCATCATTTTGTTGTTCAAGGCTGCTAAGGTTAGGTTTGTTAGATTCTTCTTTTGGGGATTGATTTGACTGTTTAGGTGAACTTAATTCTATCTCATTTTCCTTTTCTTTTTGGTTGATTTCATCTTCATTGTACAAGATAAAGGAATCTATATCTGAATGAATAGAATAAACAGGAGTGTTGTTTGGTCTGTCTATGTTGCTTACCATATATTTCATATGAGATTCTCTGTATAATCTTCTAGTTTGGTTGAAAACTAGAATGGTAGCATAAGACATGTCCATCTAAAGGCTCCCCTGAAGTTTGGCTCCCCATCATCTTGATAGAAGCATGCCATACTTTGGGAGAATGTTAGCAACCACTATGTCCATAACTAGACCCTTAGCAGGAATTTGTGCCAGATTGACACATAAATCCTTGATCAGACCTAAGCATTTGACTCTGCATGAATCAAAAGAATAGAGATCTTTGTAAGGTTTAGTAATTTCTAGGCCTAATCTCTCCATCACCACTTTTGGCAGGAGGTTGTGAGAGGCACCAGAGTCTAGCATGGCATTGTGTAAAATATTATCATGTATATTTAAGCTGACATAAAATGGAGGAATGGTTCCTTCCTGGTATTTTCCTTCTACTTCAAGACCAAACAATAATTCTGGTTTATCATATGTTAAGTTCAAAATATCAGTATCATTGCCTATGTTCAAAGCTTTCAAAACTTGATTTTTGTATACATCCTAGGTTACTAGTTCAGCTAAGGGTATGCTAATTTTGATCTTGGCAATTTCACCCTCAAGGCTGAAAGGAACTAATGTTTTTGACATATTTACGTCTATTTTGTCAATCATAGTCTTTTTAGCAATTCTAATTTGATAAGTTTTATTAGGACTGTTATTTAGGACAGATTTCTCAGGGCCACTAGCAGAGGTACTAGGGTAGCTTGGGTCAACACTTTGCTGATTTGTTTTGTCCTTGTTTGAGTCAGTTTTCTTAGTCAAAGCATTATTATTGTTTGTTGTCTTTTTAAGAATATTTTCTAGAAGCTTTCCTAACAGCAGTGTCTGTGTTGTTATCATTGGGAGTTTCTTAGTTCCTTTTGCTTCTAAGATCATATTGTCTGTGTACCTCCATTATTTCATTTTCAAACCCCAATTGGTAATCTTTAGAATCCTCATGGTTGTTTTCAATTTGTTCTGAGGAGAAGAATCCTTTTTCTTCTTCAGTGAGGAAAGCACCACCCTCACTATCAGATCGTATCAGGTTTACATAATTTTATTCTAACCTTTCAGTCTCCCTTTCTTCTTCTTGGTCTACATCGTTTTCTTGAAAAGGAGGCCTAATTTGTTGGTCATTATCTCTTTGCCTATTTTGAATAGGGTCTCTTCTGAAGTTTGGATTTCTATTTCTATTTTAGGGATTGATTTGGTTTTCTCTAGGAGGCACTCTATCATTTAAGTTTATTTTCTCAAGCATTATTTCCATTACCCTCACTAAGTTGTCAATCTTGGCATCAGATGATGAGGTTGATGCCATTGTTTTATCTTTGTATGTGACTCTTTTTCTGATTTCAGCCTAGCTCTTTTCTCAATCAAATTTTTCTCTATACTTATAGCTCCTCTCTGCATATCTTCTAAAGTTAAGGGGTCTCTTTCTCTTAGCTGATAGGCCATGTTTGGGTCAAAGCCTTCAGGAAATTTAGCTAAGGCTATGCCTAGTGGAGGTTTCATGTTTGGGGGAAGTGCATTGTAAACACTATTGAAACTAGTGCAATAATCTTGGACACTTTCCCCAATGTTTCTTTTGAGGTTGCTATATTCTGAAAGGATTTGGAGAGGGTTTTTTTTAATTTCATATTTGTTTATAAATGTTTGGTATAAAGAAGGGAGATCATTTATTCTATTAGGAGTGAAGCTTTTAAACCAATTTTTGGCTTCTCCTCTTAAACTTTGGGCAAAGATTCTCATCTTAATGGTCTCTTCTTCTATTTCCATGTAATCAAAATCATCATCAATTTTATCTACATGTTGTTGGGTAGTAGTAGATTCAGCTCCAGTGAAATGGGGAATTCTGGATTGATAATCATTTGGTAAAGGAACTAGAGGTTGTGGTAACACTAGTGGGGCATACCATGCTTCCATGTTGGGAATAAATGGAGGATTTACAAGAGGTGGATTTTTGAAAGGGAAAGTGGGATGAAATGGAGTGTTTTGAAAATTGGAAGTATGGATGGGTGCGTTGAAAGTATTTGGACCAGCAAACTGATTTTGAGCAGATTTGTTATGTAAGGAGTTGAAGTGGTGGAGAAGTTGAAAATCAGGTGGAGTAGAAGGGGAGGCTTCTCTTCTAAAACCCTGCTGCAAATCTGTGGGCTCAAGGTAAGCTTGGTTTATATCACTATGTGACTTGGTTCTGAATAGGTTCTTTGTATGATACAATTCAAAGTGAGGATCTTTCAAGACTATAAGGTTTTCAAAGACAGATCTTGTTCTTTGGATATTCCTAACAGTAGTTAAATTTCCAGCTCTAGAAGTTTGCCACAAAATCTTTTCTGGATCATCAACTATTGTAGGAGGATTAGGGTCTGGATGAGATCTGGTATTGATCCTATGTGAAGCCAGATTTCAAATTCAAAATTTAGAGAGGTTGAAAGCTTTAAGGACTTTTTTCATAATTTTGACCTCTCCTAGTGTTTGGTATACTTCTAAAATATGGAACTAGGCTTCTAAACTTCTTGGGACTGATTTTATACAATCTTAAGGAAATCTGAAAGCACTAGTGGAGTAATAGGCTTACTGGGGCTACTGGAGTTGCCAAGTGGAAATTTGTAGCTTTTTTTAAGGTAAAATGTGTTATGGTCCACCACCAATAAGTAATAGAAGCCAATCTACGGATTTTTTTGGGGTTTTTTGAGTTTTTATGTGGTTCTATGGTTTGTAAGAGTGTTCTATACCCAAATAATCATTTAGCTAAGATTGTGAAACAAACAAAGTCTACTCTATGGTTGATAGTTTGAATCCTCTTTGATTCAATAAGGGTTTCTAGAGTCCTAAGGTGTACTTAGATTGTCACTGACTCAGAAAGGTCTCATCATGATCACCATTATGTAGTAGTGGGGATGAGGTGGCAGATAAATCAATGAATTTTATTTGTCAAGCTGGGGATCTAATGAGTTTTGGAAGTATTTAGGCAACTATACACCCAGTAGGTCCCACCGTGATCGTCATTATGTTGGGGTCCTATGATTTGGCAGATTGGTAAACCAAATGACAAGGCAACTCAGAATCAATATTTAGAGTCTTAGGACCTAGCCTTCCTAGACTCGGAGAGAAATCTCTCAGGTTGTTTGCAAATGATATGTGCTTGTTTGCTTTTAAGGGTTGATTTTAGGCTAGTTATTAAGTATGAAGTTTTTTTGTTTGTTTTGGTTGGGTGTGATGATCAAAGAGCATAGGTAGAAAAAGGAAATCTCTAAGTCATTGGGAAATGGAGTCAAATGAAATTAATGATAATTTCATTAATGGATCGGGGAGTATCATAGGGCAAATCTAACTTGGCCAGTGGATCTTCAAAGATTTTAGGATAATGGGGTGAACATTAAAGATAAGAATGAAAAGTAAGATAAAGGGCAATTAAGAATCCTTTATCATGTCCTTAAACAAGAGAAATATTTCAAGGTAACTGTTTGAAGCAAGCCAAAGGACAGGGCAAACCATAGACTTCTTTAGACAAACTTTTAATAAACAAACATTTCAGACAACAATCTAGCAATCAAAAGACTACTTTCCGATAAAGAAAACATATAAGATAATAGTGAGAGGAGCCTAAGATCAAACTGAAATAATCTAATATGATTTTGACTAACTCTCTAAAGACCTTTAAAGCAACATTTTGAGGCAGTCCAGAGGACAGGGCATACCATAGACTTCCCTGGTTTAGACTCTACTAAGTATACTTTAAAGAAATTTTAGAAACAATATCTCAAGTTGTACTCAAGGGACATGGACTCACCATAAATCTCCTTGGTTTCACTCTATTGAATCACTTCTAAAATAACAAGCTAGATGAAACTGGAGGGAAGTTAAGAATCCTCCAATTAGACCTTGTAGAAGAAAACATTAAGACAATGAAGAACAAACAGATTGAAGGTTCTTTCAAAAGACATTTCTTAGCCTAAAACTTTTTCTCAACTGCAAAAAAGAAATATGGAAACATAATGAAAACAAGAAATAACAATAACAGATTAGAGGCACTTCACCAACAGCCAAGCTCAGGGATCCAGTGATCTAGCCTCCTCCATCAACAAACAAATCAGGGAATCCACAAGTTCGAAGACATCAATTTCCTTTCAACTTCAAAGAGTCATCAAATTCCAACAATATAATGAGTTTAGATGCAGTATTTATGTTGCAAATGAGGAGGTGAAGCCCAAGATAGGGTTTGAGTAAAATTTAATACAGAGTAAGTGCATTCCTAACCTTGAAGACCATGCAAGGCTTAAGGCGTGAATATTTGCAGCTACTTTGTTTCAATTACTCCTATCTTAACTTCTATGGAAGAATAGGTGAAATGTTTGACTTTTAAGGCCTATTCATAACTTTTACAATCATTGTTTGACAAATAAAATATCTCTGACTCAGCCCAATAACTGCCTAAATGCTTTTTGAAGGGAACAAAGCACCTAGGTGGCTAAAATATTTTTTAGAGGAATAACTGCTGTGAGTTGAGTCATTCGGACTTGTTCTGGGTTAATCTGTCTTTGTTTATCTTTAATTTCTGCCTTTAATATTTTAAACTCTGATTTAGCTTTGATAATTTGTCCCACTGTTTTTAGCCTCTATCTCTGCTCTATGACTGTTTGTTCATTTATCCTTTGTTTTTAAACTTTTGACTTTCACCCTTTAATCACTGGTTGTTTGGCTAATCCTCTGTGTTTATCCTTTGATTCAGGTTTAGCCCTTTAATCCTTATACTTTCTTCATTTCTTCACTACTTCTTTGTTTGCTTTCTGTGTGCAAGGATGAATTTTTTATGTTTGGGAGGGTTCTTGATCAATTTATGAGCATGCTTCATCATCGATCAAACCCTGAGAAAAATATCGGATCTCTTTAATTTCGGATTAAGACCCATGGAACGACATCCAGGGTTTAATTTATCATTTATTGACCGTGAGAGGGCATTTTGGGCCCTTTTCCTCCATTAGAAACCTGCACATAACACAAACTGGTTAGATAAAAACCTACAGGAATAGGCTTGACTGCGTTTTCAGGGTTTCGGGGTGGTCGGGAGGCATTTTGCAGAGGAGGAGAGGGCGCAGGGGCATGGTTCCAGAGGCGGAAACTAGAATATTTCAAATGGAGGTGGGAATCTTTTTTAAATTCGGCGTGGAGAGGGAAGAGCGGTTTCGAAAAACCAAAAATGGTTTATTGCGCGCGTTGAAGGTGGTTATGATTTTGGACCACTCAGACACAATACCACTGGGCGTTTGATGCGTGGCAGGGCTAATACTGCCCATTCCACGTGGGTAATGGGTTATTAGACCCATCGCTACTTTCTGTGAGATATTAGATCCGGGCTGTCAGATCTCGGGTGATGAGATCGACGGTGCGGACAGATCTAAGGAGCAGCGTGTAGGTGTGGAGGGTGGAGCCCGGCTTGGTGACGTGGGGATATTTTTCGCGTTGTGTGGGGTTATGTCAAAGCGGGATGAGGGACAGGGATGTGACCGCCGTCGGATCTAGGCCCAAAGCTCCAGATCGACAGTGGAGATGGCCCGGTGAAAAGGTAAGGTGGGGTGGAGGAAAAGCGGGCTCGCCTTAATACTTCAAAGGTTTTAGAGGGGTTTTTCATAAGGTTTGCGGGGGTTAATAAAATGAAGGGGCATAGCTTATTCGAATGGGGAAGGGGCTAAAAAAAGGGACGGAGGCTGTGGTCTCATGCGTGGAAGGGGCTAAAAAAAGGGACGGAGGCTGTGGTCTCATGCGTGGAAGGGGCTGGGGCTTTTTAAGGAAAAAAGGGGCTTAAGCCCTATTTGTATGAAAGGGGTGGTTTTAGTCATAAAACAGGGTTTTTAACAAAATTAAAAGGACCCGATAGACTTAAGGTTAGATTTAAACAATGTAAAAAAGGGATTTTTACATTGTTTAAGGTTTTTAGAGAAAAATGATGAATAAGGGGGTTTATAAGGGTTTTTAGGGAAAAGAAAAATGGGTTTTCAGAGGGGAAAAAAGGGGAATGGATGAGGGTGTAGGTGAGGTGATAAAATGAGGCAAACATGCCCATAAAATGAAGTCTTCTTAGAGTAGCAGGGTAAACTTTTTAAAAAATAAAAAGATGAAGCTTTTAGTGAATCAGTTAGGTTTAGGATAATGAAGGCAGTGAGATTTCTAGAACTCGCAATATTTCTCAAATCTTGTTTCTAAAAATCTAGGATTATAACTTAGTCATCTTTTGATACCAGAAAAAAATTACTGATAACTAACAGGTGAGAAGGTGAGAAGGCTTCAAAAGTTCTTGGGTAAGATTGTTGACTTGAAGAGTTAGTTTCGGTCCCTCTAGAGGTGGTTTAGAACTTTGAGGATTTGGGGAAAATTTCAAGGATTTACTCCTTCAAAATTGGAGTTTGGAAGTCTTAGCCTCAACCCCTAGTCACATGGCTTGACGAGATCCATGACCAAGAGCCAATCAGAAGGGTTCTTACCAAAATATCAAAACACCAAAGTTTCAATAAAATGCACTTTATTTTCCATCCCAACGTGACGAACTTCACTTGATGGATAAATCTTCATTACTTGAAACCACAAGAGAGTCAACACATAGGAATACCAAGCAGTCAACATATCAAAATATTGTTACAACAAAACTCTGGTATGGTCACATTTAGGTTAACAAATTTTACTTGACGGTAATGTCTATGTTTATCGAGCATGTCAATGGCACTGGATACTAGAGCACCAAAAATTTTGAAGAATGATATGATGATGATGTCACAAAGGATGACGTGGTGTTCAACATTTTTGGCATGCCAAGTATCTAAATATGAGTGACATGTGGCAGAAAAAACATCAAAAATTGCCACGTTTCATAAGGCATGTCAGGATCCGCCACATGTTGGATAATGATTAGGCATCAAAGAATGAGGTAGCATGTTGAGTTTTCATACCAACATATTGAGATATTGAGATGTCGTGAAGATTGTAACTATAGAAAATCTTCCATATCCCGATATTTAAATATCCATCTATTACCATATATAAAACTATGTTATTTACTGAATAATATTGAGGTATATCATGATACCAAAACACCGTAGAGTTGGAAATGCACTTTTTATAAAAATATTGATCTGGCAGGGCTCCGGTATAACAGACCATCAACAAACATGCACTAGTGCAAGAGTGACACATGGGTGAGGGTTGCCATGTGTCAACCATGTGGCCTATATGAGTGTTTATGTGGCCCTTGGGGGAAAAATGTTCAAATGGGCATAACTCTATGGTCGAAGCTCAAAATGAAATGAAATTTATATCATCGGAAAGCTCTTGACATCAAGAAAAAGATGGTAGTACCAGAAATGTGATTTGAGGTGACAAAAGAAAAAGGAAGTTTGATAACACCATCTCCGTAATAAACCTTGATGGTCAAGTCTAGGTATGCACCACAACCCTAATACAACTTTAGGGGGTTGGGTGTGCTACATTTGCATCATCACCAAGCTCCACCTACATTTTGGAACCATTAGTTGAAATAAGGTTGATCCATTAGTTGTCGAGTGTCTAGAAGCTCCATTATGCACAAACTACCTAACACCGAAAATGGTGTTCATGTAAAGGCATCACACCGTGGAGAAGGTTGTCTCTAGTCTCTATGCATGCTCATTTACCTTTATTCAAGCTTCCACACTCCCAGCAAACTACTTCCATTGCCACCGTTTACTATTCCACTTCTTCTTAGGACACTAAGAAGTATAATGGCCATTCTTATTGCACTTGAAGTACTTTATATGGATTAAATATTTATTCCCCTAGTTCAAAAATCCTTGGTCTTCCTTTTTGTTATTATGGCCCTTCCTAAATCCTCTTTTCAAGCTTCCTTGCCTCAAACTACCATTGTCTCCAACAATGTCTCCTCTTAGACAATGTCATCTCATGTTTTCTCAAAAGCAAGCAACTTGTCACAAGCACATACACCCCAAACAAAAGGTTTCCAAGATTATGAGAATCCATTTAGAGCTACCAAACTAACTCACCCTTCTCAACCTCGCCTCTATGGTTGTGATCTAAAGTTTCAACCCAATTCTCTTCTTCATACAACTCATCATGATATCAATATTGTTCATGAAAGTGATGGTGAGCTTTTTTTTCAAAAGCATCCTATAGGAGATTCTAATACATATCTTTCATTGTCTTCTTGATGATGTGAGTGATCAAGAAGTTTCCATAAAACTCCATGTATCTACTCCCTACAATAGCATCTCAACTTTCAAGTCTATAGTTCCATGCTACAAAGTTCGAAGCACCATCTAACATTTGACACTCATGTAGGTTGTGACTAGACATCATTGTAGCTCTACAAACAAAACTCAAAAATTATATCTGCCAACACTAAATCAAACATGCAACCTCTTAGAAATGTAGCTCACCCTTTTAGGCACAAAAACGACACTCCAGTCCTTGAACCAACTAGGGAATCACACCCCACAACTCTTCACATGTCCAAGTGCCAATCACTATCAAAAGTATACTCAATCACTAAAGCTCAGGCACTATACCCGTTGAAATCATCCAACAAATCCCTCTCACAGAAAATTAATCTCTCCAATACATGAAATCTTGAAGATTTCCATAAATGTGTTCTGATATCATTTTAACTTCAAAACATGGTAAGCAAATTTTGCAGTCAATCAGATTTCCCTAAACATAGCTAGCTTATAAATTGAAAGGTTCAATAAAAATAGCTACTATTGAGTGCATTAATCTACAAACACATATTGTCGGTAATTCAAACATCAATACATAGATCTGAACTTTCAATCACATCTATGTTCTATTGAATACTAAAAAAAGAAACACATTGCAGCAATTGAAAACCAAAAACTTGCCAACCAAACCATTGTTGTGCCCTGCATCTCCTTTATAATATAGGAAGAAGAGAGAAGATCCAATGTATCTGGTCATAGACATAAAGCATCCAATTTCACTTGGTGAAACCCTGACCCTAGTCACATCATCTAGTGCACCCTCCCCTCACATGGATAAGTGTGCCAAGTGAAGGGCCCTTGCACTGGAAGATAAGCTATAACATGTAAGCATGCATACCCTCAAGATTTGTGCCAAATACCTAAACTAGAGTCTTATTATGCATGAGCACCCCCACAGTCTAGGGATCTGACCCTTCTACATACAATAAATCATACATGCTAAGAGTAACAAAAGCAAATTCAAAAAATAGGAATACTCTAACCAAATTTAAAACGTCTAAAAATGATTTAATTGAAGGTGGTAATTAATTGCTTCAACATGCATGCACCCTCTACCAAACAACCATCTATATCATTGGCACTTGGGCCATCATCGAACATGTTCATCAATGTTGTAAAGAAAGGCTTAAGGCACCCATCTCCACCATTTTCTCTATTGCACCTTACTGAGAGAATCACTACCTAAGCAACAAGTACAAAATCTGACACCTACCAACTGTTGATAAATCCAATAGGATGGCAAGTTAATTGATTTATCTTATTATGACATTATGTTGTAATGTTTCATTATTATTATTCTTTCCTTAGATTTATCTTTTCCTTATCATCAAGACTAATTCCAAACAACAAATAGAAGAGGACACGAGATGTAGGCACGCAGTCAAGGAAAACTCCCACTCTAGGGGAAAACCCGGTCAAGAATTCTTCCATCAGTAGGTTCAAAACAAGATGAGACAACCAAGACTCTTAGAACTTAGACTAGAGACTCCCTCCATCAAACCATCCTTGTTTATTCTTCAGTTTTGAATTCACAGTCTTCTCATGCTTCAATTTTGTGGCAGCCTTCTCATACTTCATTCCTATGGCATCCTGAGACAAATTCCTTTGGTTTCAGTCTTATGTCATTATACTTCTATCACCCTTTCTTTGCCTCATACTTCAATTCTATAGTGACATCATAACTCGGCTTTACACTTATGTAGTAGCATCATAACTCGGCTTCTTTAGTTCTGTAGTGGCATCATTAATTCGGTCTTCTTTGATTATTAGAGATATATTTCAGTGCTTCGATTCTATAGTGGCAATATAGATGTAACTCGGTTCTTCATTTTCTATGGTGGCAGCACATACTTTTGGTCCTGTGACAGTAGCCCAAGTTTTGATGCTGGTGTAGCCCATAAGATATTCATGCTTCAACCTGAAAGGATGTTTCAGCCGAATTATACTTCACTGTGTTCCACCGATGTCTGAAATTTCTGTGAATTGTATCTCTTGTGGAGTGAATTATACGCTCCTATTTATAGTTGTTCCTCACTGAAATAAGCCAACATGAGTTTATTTAGTGAAGCCGACTTGTTGACTGTTAATTTTGTAGGCCGACAGCAAGGAGAGTTGATGAAGGAATAGTTTGACATAACAAGATAGACTTTGACTTTGGCTTATAAATCCTAAAGCCTACAATGTAGGCTTGACGTATGGAAATTGACCCAAGACTGAAACCTGTGATTTAACAAGTCAATTAAATTAATAATAAAATTTATTTTGCTTTCTTTTAAAAAATATATTTCACTTTTGACTCGAGTACAATTATGAAGACCGAACCTAGTTACATTCTTCAACACTCCCTCTTAACCAGGGAAGTATTCATATTTACATATAACGCGGTACATCGAAGATCTAAAAATGCATGATCTACAAATAATTTTAGGCACTGCAATGCCATGGACTAGATTCCTGACCATGGAAATCTATCCAGGTGGGACTAAGATGGACTAAAGCTTTCAGCCTCTCTAGGTACCATCAGGCTTACTTGCAAATCATCAACCCAAGAATCCAGGTGTGTATTCAAGGTCAGAGCTCTATGACCAACGCCACCCTCCCTATCAGAAATCCAGGAAATGTGTCACTTACAAAGCCTCAACATTCCTGATTATTCCAATCTGTAGCAAACCCTCACCGATCAAATAAATCGGTAACAAATATCTCTTGATCAAACTTATCAAACCTCTGAGAGATTTACTTGTACATACATAAGTAAGCACAAACCTCAGGGGTATTTCAATCATCTTGATGTTGATTTCCATAGTAGGACTTCCAAATGAATCTTTGACAGAAGATTCTTTAGCTTCCTGTCCTACTTCACATGCAACAACATATTCTACAACCAGCGCCTTAAAATTCAATCTCCAATTTTTGCTTTCAAGGTACTCATTATGAATATAATATGCCCTCCCTCTCAGTCTTAGGGATATTTCTTCTATCCAAGCTCCCTCTTAACTTAGGGAGATCAATTTTAATGATATTGGAGAATCTTTCATGGCTTTCCATCCTTCTTATCAGAGTCATCCATATCATCATCATTCATATATCTTCCTTTATCATGCTTATCATGTCAACTTTACTTACGGACATCTTCACCATTTGAAGATTACGTACCTACACAACTTGAATAACAAGTCCCACCAAATCTATAGAAGCATGAAGTTAGCCATATCAAAATCATACAATGATGGAAGCATACTTGAAGATAATCAGCAAGAAACACATACTCCTATATTTCAAACTTCTTGCCTAGGTTTTGATACAAACCCTAAATCATGTCAACATCAATTTCTTTATATCTAAAGCCACAATATTTCTTTCAGAGCAACAAGTATAGTGCATTTAACAAATGTTAGACTTTCTACTAGGATTTCATAAAAACTTTAGATTTCATACATGAGCTTTTACAATCAAATCACAACTCAATTAACAATATAACTAGCTTCTACTGGGGTTTGTTGTAAACCCTTAGATTTCCATCTTCAATAATCATGATACAGTTTCATAAATTCTAGATTCTTATATCACATGCTAGGGAATTTAACTTCTACTAAGGTTTAGCTACAAAACCCTAGAGTTCACAAACAGTATCATCCTAGAATATTAGACTTTGACTAAGGAAATCCCTAGGACTTATGACCACCATAAATTAGGTCAACACATATATCTAGAATATCATGCACAAGCATATAACAACATATGTCAAACAAACCCAGTGACACATTAGACATATTACAAACTTGATCAGACAAACATATTCCTATGTCATAAGGATCTTGCTCATAAACCCTACCAAACCCTAAAGATCTAGGGTTTCAATACATAACACAACAAACCCTATTTTACCAAAACCTAAAAGGTTTGGGATTCCAGACAACAGCATTCAACCCTAACAAGTTAGGGTTTTCATAAGAATACCAAAACCCCAAACATGACATCATCAAAATAGACTCATATACCCCTTATGAAAACCCTAGAGACTCCCTCCATCAAGTCATCCTTGTTTATTCTTCAGTTTTGAATTCATAGTCTTCTCGTGCTTCAATTCTGTGGCAGCCTTCTCATACTTGATTCCTCTGGCATCTTGAGCCAACTTCCTTTGGTTTCGATCCTGTGACATTATACCTATATCACCCTTTATTTGTCTCACACTTCAATTTTGTAGTGACATCATAACTCAGCTTTACACTTAAATGTAGTCCATAAATTTGTCTTTAATTAAATTATAATTTGTCCTCAATTAAATTATAATTTGTCCTCTTATTCCATGCACTAAAGTTTGATGACCCAACCATCTTGTTTCTCTTTTAACAATAAGTCATCTTGACATATTTTAGTAAGATCATAGATACTTACTTGAGTAGAGTGGCTTGTAGCTTCCTTGATAATGATGAAGATGAAGTCAGGAGCTTCTTTATTATTACTCTTTCGTTTGATTTATCTTTTCCTTATCATCAAGACTAATGTCAAACAACAAATAGAAGAGGACCAAGTTTCTTATTTTATTCTAAGGACCAAATTTTATGAATCTTCCTTTCTTCCTGGATATGGCTGCAAAGTCTTGATTCCCTTCACTTGATCCTATATCAGCTTTGGCTTTCAATCTTGTTTCCTATATTTTACATAGAGACCATAAATCATGGAATGGTGTGGCTTCTTTCTTCCCATATAAACTTGAAGTGAAGTTTCCCCATTCTTCTGGTACAACATTCAGCACCATTGTATTCATCTCAGTGTCAAACATTACTTCTCCTAGTTCCTGCAGTGGATCTCATATTTCAAAAATCCTCATAAAGTATGAAGTGATTCCTTCTTCTCTTGACAATTTAATTTTGTATAGTTCTTGTCTCAAAGAGATTGCTTCTCCTGTAGTACTCACACCAGTTTCTTATATATTTATTTTGCAGACTTTAGTTTTGATACATAGTGAATGAGTGAGTCCTTGATGGATTCTATGAGAATCCTCTAGGCTCTTATTTCTTCTTTCATGTACTTGGCATGAGCTAGAGTATCTTCTTTAGGGGGTTGAATTGTAGATCCTTCAATGCAGTCCATAACTTCGTCTTCAATTAAATTCAAATTTGTCATCTTCTTCGATGCATTAAAGTTTGATGACACAACTAGCTTGTTGCTCTTTTTACAATAAGTCATCTTGACAGATTTAAGTTCATAGATACTTACTTGAGTGGAGTGGCTTGTGGATTCCTTGATGATGATGAAGATGAAGTCAAGAACTTATTTATTATTATTCTTTCGTTCGATTTATCTTTTCCTTACCATCAAGACTAAATCATGGAATGGTGTGGCTTCTTTCTTCCCGTATAAACTTGAAGTGAAGTTTCCCCATTCTTCTGGAAGAGCATTCAGCACCACTGTAGTCATCTCAATGTCATACATTACTTCTCCCAGTTCCTGTAGTTGATCTCTTATTTCATAAATCCCTCATAAAGTATGAATTGGTTCCTTCTTCTCTTGAAAATTTCATTTTGTATAGTTCTTGTCTCATAGAGATTGCTTCTCCTGCAGTACTCACAAAGAATAGCTCCACCATTTTCTTATATTTTCTTTTACAGACTTTAGTTTTGATACACAGGGAATGAGTGAGTCCTTGATGGATTCTATGAGAATTCGTTGGGCTCTGATTTTTTCCTTCATGTACTTGGCATGAGCTGCAGTACCTTCTTTAGGGGGTTGAATTGTAGATCCTTCAATGTAGTCCATAAATTCATCTTCAATTAAATTAAAATCTGTCTTCTTCTTCCATGCACTAATTTTTTATGACCCAACCAACTTGTTGCTATTTTTACAATAATTCATCTTGACAGATTTAAGTAAGGTCATAGATACTTACTTGAGTAGAGTGGGTTGCAGCTTCCTTGATGATGATGAAGATCAAGTCATGAGCTTCTTTATTATTATTCTTTCGTTCGATTTACCTTTTCCTTATCATCAAGACTAAATCATGGAATGGTGTGGCTTCTTTCTTCCCGTATAAACTTGAAGTGAAGTTTCCCCATTCTTTTGGTAGAGCATTCAGCACCACCGTAGTCATCTCATTGTCATACATTACTTCTCCCAGTTCCTGCAGTTGATCTCTTATTTCAGAAAACCTCATAAATTATGAAGTGATTCCTTCTTCTCTTGACAATTTCATTTTGTATAGTTCTTGTCTCAGAGAGATTGCTTGTCCTGCAGTACTCACAGAGAATAGCTCCACCATTTTCTTATATATTTCTTTTGCAGACTTTAGTTTTGATACATAGAGAATGAGTGAGTCCTTGATGGATTCTATGAGAATCCTCTGGGCTCTGATTTCTTCCTTCATTTACTTGGCATCAACTAGAGTATCTTCTTTAGGGGGTTGAATTGTAGATCCTTCAATGTAGTCCATAACTTCATCTTCAATTAAATTCAAATTTGTCCTCCTCTTCCATGCACTAAAGTTTGATGACCCAACCATCTTGTTGCTCTTTTTACAATAATTCATCTTGACCATGGTTACTTGGGAGCGAGAGCGGGAGTGGGAGCACCATTTTCAAAAGCCCCCAATCTGGGAGTGTTTTGGGGAGCCTTTTATATATGTGTGTGTGTGTGTGTGTGTGTGTGTGTGTGTGTATTATATTTTTTTATATTTTGATGCGTATATGTCAAAAAAAGCATGTAGAATGATGAATTAGACATAAAAAAACATTAAAACATAGATTGAATCATATAACATCAATCATCTAGAAGTTATCATCTTCATCAACCATGCCCACAAGTTATAAACATACAACATATTAACACTTGAGTCTCATGATTCATCAATATTAAAGTTTCAAGCTTTCAAAATTCAATATATAACATTTATCATCATTGATATATAGCATTTATCATCATTGTCCCAGATACGGGTGTTAGACGTTGAGAAGGTTTGCCACTTGGGCGCCATGTGGCAGGGCACCTGTCCTCCCCACACACCTGCACATGGTATCCCACCCCATGATAAATGTTGGAGCATGGCTCATTTATTTTCCACCCCCTCCAGCTTTCTTTCGACGTCCTTCGGCTGCTGCTCTTTAATTCTACTCGTCCTACCTCGACCTGCTCCCGTGGCTCTTAAATCTGCCACCCCCGCTCCTCCGTCCTCCATTCATCTTTCCCTCTAGCTCTGTGCGGTTGCTTCTGGAATCTTTGTCATGCCTCAGCCCCTCTGCTATGCTCTGCTCTATTTCTTTGTGATTGCTTCTCCGCGAAGTTTGGCTCCTCGACTACTCTTGAGGTCGACCCTTCCCATTCACGAGTCTCCTCTCATTCGCCTGTCATGCTGAGACGTCATAGAATGAGGTGTTTCAGAGTTGGTGGGTGAGGTCTCCCCTTTAGGCCTCCTTCCTCGACTGCCGCGGGCAGGGAGGTGAATATTTGTGTGGGTTGGGAGGAGCCAAACTTGCTCGACCCTGTCAACCTCACCGCCCATTTGTCCCTCCATCTCCCTAGCCCTCCGCCTGAATTCTCTGGTCTTCGACCCAAAAAATTACCCCATAAATCGACCATTCAGTCTGCTCCAATATTCTATCCTCGCAAAATGAAGGCCCTTCCTGTGCATAGCACTTCCAGAAGTGGTCATGGCTCAAGCAGTAGTACAGGTTCAAGATCGGACGAAGACGGAAAGAACGTCGGTGCCAGCACTCATGCAGCCTCCTCCATGTCACCAGATGCCCATGTGATGTTTCTCCCTCCATCAACTTCCCACGAGTCCAAGAAGGAGGAGGACGAGTCTCTCCATGCTTGCAGGATTATGGAAGAGCCTCCCAACCCTCCAGAAAAGAATGACAGCTCACCATTAGCCTAATTGTTGGGTGCTCATCACTTTTTCCAAGTGTTTTCTAGTTTTCCTATGTTTTGGAACTATTTTTTGTTATGGTTTAGTATCAGTCTTATAACTCGTCAAGCTGGTTTCCCGCCTTGGGCAGCTCATAATCCTCTCTAATCTTGGGCTGGTTTACCCACCTGGGGCAGCACCTACTTTACTGTTATGCTTTTGATACTTCCCTCTGAAATTGGTCTGCCAACTCTGGAGGACGAGAATTGTAATTTTTTAACGTGTATGATATAATAGAAGTAGCCTAATTTTAAAAAAAAAAACAAAAAACAAAACAAAACAAAAACAAAAACATTTATCATCATTGATTCATTGATTTCAAATTTCAATATATAACATTTATCATCATTGATTCATTGATTTCAAAATTCAATATATAACATTTATCATCATTGATTCATTGATCACCATAGTTGTACTTGTAAGCTAAGTGTAACCAATAACCATTACAACAAAGAAAATTTAACATGAAATGAAATGTTATAAAATGAAACGAAATGAAACAACTTTAAACTTTCATGAAGCATCATATTCATAATTCATAATGACTTATAAACTTGTAAATGCCAACTTCAAAGTTTCACCTTTCAAATTCAAACTTCAAACTTAAATTTTCATATATTGTTTACAAAAATTATCATAATAAATATGAAAAAGTCAAGTTTCAGTTGTTCAACAGTTATAAAAAGCTAAAAACTACTAGAAAATAGAAAAGACTAGTAAAATGTAAATCTGTTTTATCTATTGGTTGGCCCCTTGCCACGCCCACAAGAAATGTCTAATTTGTGAGAACCAGGAGGCAATGGTGGTCTTCTAGTAGTCTCCTGAGTACCACGACCATAACTAGAATGCGGAGGGCCGCGTGAGGATGTAGGTGGAGGCTAAATCTGCAAAGGAACAATAGTTGGAAATCGAACACTAGAACTCGCACCTGCACTGCTACTGGATGGTGGGACTAAACCTGGGTGTGGCAGTGGCATGGTTGTTGTTGCTTCATCCTCATTTCTAAGTTTTGCTTCCAATTCTTGCATATGTACAGTGTCGTCCTCCAAATTATCGTCCTATGGGTTGGTGTCCCAAACTTTATATGATTGATCCTCATAAGCCCGATCACAATAATGACTCAACAACCTCAAGTTGTAGTGCACATAAACCAAGCTTTCTACTCAGTTTTCATTCAGCCTGTTTCTTCTCACATTATGGATGAATTTGTAGGTACTCCAACACCTCTCTGCAGAAGAAGTATGTACAACTTGTGAGAGAACTTATTTTGCCAACTTTGGCAAAATTCTTGTGCTGCCATATGTTTCCCACCATGTGAGAGCATCAAATCTATCTCTATCTTCCATTGCATGGAAAGAACCAAAGTTACTAGTGCAGCTAAAGTATTTGCCTAATTCAAGGTGCAATTTAGCACACTCTTCCCTTTCGGGGACCAACTTGTCTAATGCTTTCATGTATCCCTCTTGTACCTTTGGATCTGTGTGAGGTTTGATACTAACCCCACCTCCAGGTGCAGGTTGGCCCAACCAAGATGGAGAGAAGTATTTTTGCAGAAGGATATATGCCAAGGCATGTAGTGGAACATTAATTTTATTCCACCGTGCACACACACAGTCTTGAATCATTGAATACAAGTTGGGATCATTTTCCTTAACAACATCTTTTATTTGCCCCAACATGTTATCCATCTGCTCGTGCACCTCCCCAATCACTGGTTTATCTGTATCTAAAAAGCGAATCATGTGATAAATGGGCTTGGTGAAATTAAAATTTTCCCTCACACGTGCCCAAAACAAAGGATCAAGAGCGGTCTCCTCCACCTATTCAAAACCTTGCCTGTCAACTATTGTCGATGCCCTGTCCTTTAACACCTGCTAGTGTGGACTTGATACCATGGCTGTCGATGACTCTCTTACCTTCAAAACGTGCCTGAAGGTGGGGTAATAGCTAGAAAATATAGTCTTTTCTATCTTCAACAACTCCAATCTTGAGTGAGTACGGAAAATCCCATGGGTATTTCTATGATTTGTAATAAATTTTATCATTTTTTTACCTCTCTTGTACAAATCACCAAGCCATCTGTATTGAGGTTGTTTGTTTTTAATTATATCATGCATCAAAAGGTTCATTGTGTGAACCAAACACACAGACCAAAATATGTTGGGGTATTTATCCTCAATAATTGCTCATGTTGCCTTACAATTAGCAGCATTATCAGTGATGACTTGGACGACATTGTATGGCCCAATATGTTCAATTGTTTCAAGTAATGGTTCTGTAATGTTAATGTCGGTCTTGAACTTATCTGACTAATCATATGCTTAAAGGAATATTTCACCACTAATAGACAAAGCAAGAACACTTATCAACGGCTTTCCTTTTACATTTTTCCATCCATCAGATACAATGGACACCCCATGCTCATTCCAAGAACTTCTCATTCTACTCAAAGAATGATTTATTTTTTCTTTTTCATGATCAAGTCCCACGATTCTAGCCTTGTCATACCCAAGGCTCTTGTATCCTTTGGGGGCATCATTAATGGAAAAAACCATTTCATGCCAATAGGTTGAGCGAAGAACATTGAATGGTACCCCACATGCATAGAGAAACTGGCAAATTTTTGAATCCACATCACTCCTAGACCCTTCGTCAAGGAAATCAGATATGGTTCTACGCCTTAAAGAGATGTTTGGTCCAAGTGTGCCACTGCCTCCATATACACTGCCATGGGTGGAAGTTGATGGACTTCTTTGTCCATGATGTGATGGACCTGATGGTGCATAAGATTCAATGAAACCCCTAGATCTTTTAGATTTGTGTTGGGCAGCCTCCTCTTCCTTTCTGTATTTCTCTCTACCTGTTGCTGGCACACTTACAAAAATTTTGATTCCTATATTTTTATCTCCATCCCATGGCATTTTCCCACAAAGGTGCCTTCTGGCACGAGTATATGAACCTGTGTATTATTTATTGCAATGGGGGCAAATAAATTTAGTGGTTTCACCCCCTTTCCCTCCTTCCTGCCTTTGAACATATTTCCACAATGGTGTTTGACTTTGGTCATGTTTAGTTGGTGTCTTTGTGGCCTTGTGTTCTCCACTCTTCCCTTCCTCCTCAGCATACTCCTCTTCAGGATTTTCATTATATCAAGTAATGGTTTTGCAATGTTAATGCCGGTTTTGAATTTGTCTGAATAATCATATGATGCCAGGAAGATTGCACCACTAATTGACACAACCAAAACACTTATCAATGGCTTTCCTTTTACATTGGTCTATCCATTAGAGACAATGGACACCCCATGCTCATTCCACGAACTTGTCATTCTAGCCAAATAATGGTTTATTTTAGCTTTTTCATGATCAAGACCCATGGTTTTGGCCTTGTCATACCCAGGGCTTTTGTATCCTTTGGGGGCATCATTAATGGGGAAACCATTTCATGCCCGATAAGGTGAGAAGAACGTTAGACAACACCCATGCATATAGAAAGCTGGTAAACTTTTGAATCCACATCATTCTACCACCTTCGTCCGGGGAAATCGAGATATGGTTCTACGCCTTAATCCTTCTTTTGCCTCTGGAAACCAGCATGCAAGGAAGTTGAACTTGTTTGTCCATGACGTGTTGGGCCTGAATCAACGAAACCCCTAGATCTTTTAGATGATCTCTGTAGGGCATTCCCCTCTTCCTTCCTATATATCTCTCTCTGTGGTGCTGGCACATAAGGACAAACTTTTATTCCAATATTTTTAGTTCCATCCCCTAGCATTATCCCACAAAGGTGCCTTCTCGCAAGGGTGTATGAACCATGGTATTGTTTATTGCAACGGGGGCAAATAAATTTAGTGGTTCCACCACCTTTCCCTCCTTCCATTTTCTGAACATATTTCCACAAAGGTGTCGAGTTTGGTCTCGTTTAGTTGGGGAATCTGTGTCCTCTGGTTCTCCACTCCCCACTTCCTCCTCGGCATAATCCTCCTCCTCTTCAGGATTTTCTTCAGATCCACCATAACCCTCCTCTTCTCTGATTTGCCTCTTTCTTCTAGCACTCTCCAACACATTATCACAAAGAAAGGAACCAACATGAGGAAAATCCCTAGCCATATAGCCATGATGGAAACAAGTTTCAAGTTTCTAGCCTGCAAAACAAATGGAAAAATGCCAATTGGGAATAGGAAATGCAACATAGGAAAAAAACAAATCATTTTTTAAGTTTTAAATCCAATAAAATGCAAAATTCAAGAAAAATTCAAGTTTTCATTTTTAAACAATTTAACAATCTACAAATTCATCCTAGAAAATACAAAATTGGGATTAGAAGGCCTACCTCTTTCTTGCAATTCTCCTGTTGCCTTGCTCCTTGCTCTCCTTGTCTCTTCTTGCTCTCTCTCTCAACACTCAACAAACAATAAAAACCAAAATGAAACCCCCCCCCCTTATAAACAAATCATTTTTTCATTTAAAAAATTTGCGCGCGGCGGGAAGCGTTTTTTGTTCTGGGGAGCGTTCGGGAGCGAATGCTCCCTGAACGCTTCCGGCGTTTAAAAAACGCTCCCGAAGCGTTTTTTAAACGCCGGAAGCGCTCAGGGAGCATTCGCTCCTGAGCGTTTCCTGAAACGCTCCCGAAAAGGC